>OZ024855.1:18580216-18640216 GCA_964017155.1 Oasisia sp. SBJ-2009
ACTAAGCCATTTGCTATTTTAGATATCATGCATAGTTTAGTGTCATTTCTTCATTCAGATAGGGATCTCCATCCTAATATCTGGAGCATATATTGGTTACACTTGAGGTATTGTGGTGTGGTGTAGGACATATTGAGCTGCACGGCGTTGGATCATTTCCAGTTGGTTTATTTGTGTAAAGGTGTAGGGGTCCCAGACAGTACAGCTGTTTTCTCAGATAGGTGAAGTAAGCCTGAGTTTTTATTTAAATTGATGATACATTGAGATTACTGCGGAGGAAGCCTAGTGATCTATTTGCTTTTAAGGAAATTTTATTTATGTGGGCATTCCACCGAAGGTCTGAAGTTATGGTTATACTTTGTTATATTTCACCTGTGAAACAGTTTCAAGCAATTGTCCATCACTAGGGATCTGAAAATCCGCTAGGGGCGCGTCGGTAGGTATGTTGCAATTTGTGTCCACTAGGCTTTTCTACTCATGAGGGGAGGCCCAGGGAAACTCCTTTTAAGAGCCTTGTATTATGGTGAAACCACATTTTTATGAGACCCAAGATGACAGAGAATGCCAACATGTGAATTGTAAAATTTTAGGCGAGTTAGTTAATTTTGATGAGTTAATATGTGATATGTTCGGATAATTATTTCTTCGTAGCATGTTGAGGAAGTTTTCTGAAGTTTGGCTAGTAGTTAGATGAATATTTAGTAAGAAAACCGTGAATATTTCATACAAATCGCATGTAGCACATTGTAGCTAAGTCATTTTGAATTTCCTGCCCATTTGTTCAGGATTGCGCTAATGCAATATCGGCCATCCTGGAGTAATCTAATATAACTGCATCTTTGAACATGATAATATTTCAAAAATCTATGTAGATGTGAATAAATATCTAAAATATAGTATTTCTAATGAGGTTAATATTTGTTTATTTGAGCATCCTATCACTACGTGTTGGCATAGTGAGATTTCGTATGCTAATCAATATGCTGCTTATAGTGACTGGCTTATTTTAAATTTATTTACACAGAAACATCAGCAAGAGACATGTCAAGGTTGACAAACAGATCTGCTATAGAAATATGTAGTATATGTAATACTGCTAATAATGCATATGTAAAGGTTATTGAAACCTGTCGCAAAACGGTATTTGTACTGAGTCGGTTAACTTGTATAAATACTTACATAAAATATGTTAATGAAGTCTCTCAAGAAAATAGTAAATTATGTTAAGAGTTCCATCGTGGGTGCAGAGCAATTTACTGGGCCCTGAAGACAGTTGAATAGAAGAAAATTGCTAAAAGTCCAACAAATAATCCGGAAAATTGACCAATTAATTTAGGTAATATTGGATATAAAGTGCTATTTCAAAGCCATACCCACCTCAATGTCACACTATATTGAGGTAATAAAATAGATTTTACAAATATATTTAATAAACTATAGGGTTAAAGCAGTTTGCAGCTGCATTTCAGTTGAGTGATCCAGACCCAGTATGAACGTATGCTACACGGTATCCGGACATAATCCCACAGTCCAAAATCCCACAGGACAAAATCCCACGGACAAAATCCCACAGTCCAAAATCCCACAGGACAAAATCCCACGGACAAAATCCCACAGGCCAAAATCCCACAGGACATAATCCCACAATGGGAATTGGAATGGGAATTGTGGACAAAATCCCACACTGCATAAACAAAAAGTCCACTTATAATGTTTGTCTTTACCACAATCAAGAAGCCACCCCAGCTGCATTCTGTTTGCTGGTGTATGTGGTGGTTTCCTTTTACTTTTCTACAATAATAGGGATGCCCCTCAAAGCTGATTAGAGACTGCATTTGCACATAGGTACGTGGCTTCTTTGGTCTAATATAAGGCATGGAAATTTGACCAACTGCAACAGTCGCCATGGAAGTCATCAGGAGTAACAAGGGTGGCCAGAAGATCCTGCTAGATGGCTACATGTATACAAAGAAAAGCACCAGGAAGGCCTGCATCTGGTGGAATTGCGTCTGTAGCCGCACTCTCCAATGCAAAGGCAGCCTGAAAACTTCGTTGACAGTAGAGGATCCAGAGATTGGTGCAACCCACAACCACGACCCGAGCCCTGCAACAACTGAAGTGGCCAAGGCCAAGGACAACATGAAGCAGCTGGCTGCAGTTACCAGGGAGAAGCCTGCTCAGCTTGTCACTCGGACGCTGACTGACATAACGGAAGATGCCAGGCTTCGTTTTCCGAAAGAAGATGCAGCTAAGAAGACAATCCGCCGAGTGCGCAGTGGCCAGCGCCCCCCAGTGCCAGACCGTCTAGAGGACTTGGTGATTGATGGGCCTTGGGCCAGCACTGCCGGTGACGATCCTGAACAGTTCCTCTTCTTTGACAACGGTCAGACTGCAGACTGCCGCATCATTGCCTTCGCCTCCCCTCCTGCCATGCGTCTTCTTGCTGCAGCTGACACCTGGTTCATTGATGGCAATTTTGCCATGGCTCCACGAGGATTTATGCAGCTGTATGTGATTCGGGTTCCTCTTGGGACTACAGCTGTTACTACAGTTTATGCTCTCCTAGAGCGGAAGTCCCAGCAGTGCTATCAGGATCTGTTTCAGGCAGTGGTGGACTATTGTGAGACTCTGGAGCTGCCAGTACCAACACCGGCGACAGTGCTGTGCGACTTTGAGATGGCTGTGATCAGGGCTCTGATGGCTGTGCTTCCACTGGGAGTAAGAATCCAGGGTTGCTTCTACCATCTGACACAGGCAACCTGGAGGAAGATCCAGGAGCTTGGCCTCAGTCCGAGGTACACAGCTGATGATGACTTCAAGCTCTTCTGCGGGAAGCTTGATGGTCTGGCATTCCTCCCCATCAATGACGTGCATGACGGCATGGACAGCCTGATGCAGCACACACCAGATGGTGCACAGGAACTTGTTGATTATTTCAACAAGACCTATGTCACGGGTACCTATCGCCGAGTCCAACCACTTCAAGGACAAGTCGGCATCAACCTACAACATATGCCACCGCGATTTCCACCCGAGTTGTGGAATGTCCATGATGCTACTATCAACGGGGAACCCAGAACGAACAACCAGTGCGAGGGCTGGAACAACCGATTCTTCCATCTGGTGGGCTACAATCATCCACCCATCTGGACACTCATCGACGCCATTAAGAAGGAAGACTGCACGGTGACGACTCTCATCGCACAAGACCTGATCGGCCAGCCTCCACAGAAGCGTGTGCGACGGGAATACAGAGACCTGCAGACTCGCCTTCTTACCCTCTGCCGGCAGCGTGCGGCTGGCAACAAGACGGTGGAGGACTTTCTGTCTGGGATTGGCCACAACATTCGTTGGAGGCCGGTGAACAGGCATGATGACTAATGTCATCATAAGACGATGGACATAAACAATTATAGGCTGGATAGTCAACTTGTGGTCATATGTATTGATTGATTGACCACCATTAGTGACATGTAGATTACATCATTCAAAATAAAATGCATACAAAATATTTATTGTTGTGGGATTTTGTCCACAATTCCCATTGTGGGATTATGTCCTGTGGGATTTTGGCCTGTGGGATTTTGTCCGTGGGATTTTGTCCTGTGGGATTTTGGACTGTGGGATTATGTCCCGGATTCATGCTACACAGCAGCAGGCTGTCTGTGCAGTGGTCACACATTTGGTATACAATCGACATGCACCATCATAAACATGGTCAATCTATTTTTTGCAGTTCCCTACCATGAAGCATGTATTGGGTTTTAATCAGGTTTTGGTTGAAATACACATTTTGGAATCAAAAAATAAATACAACTCAGCTAATCAAATACAATGCTTTCTCAGATGTCAATTCAAATACAAAGTTCTAATAATTTCAAACACAAATACACTGCCTTTTTTATTCAAATACGATTAAAATACATCGCCTTTTTTAAATTTGATTTAAATATGATTGAAATACTGACCATTGATCCATTATAGTTCAAATGTATCATAGTGGGTAGAATTTTTTCTTTGGCTTGATTGACTGCAGTAGACTAATTGGCAGGCAGGTTTACAAGAAGGTCCTTATCAGTACTTCTGTACCAACTAGTGGGTAGCTCTTCCCCTGCACTGGAGGAAACCTGGGGCACTTTGTCTGAGCCCAGGATGTTTACACAGTAGATGACAGCAGGATTCTTTGAAGCACATTCCCTGTGAATAGCTGCATTTATGGCTATAGATAAGCTTCACTGGCTTCCCATTCATTCATTAATACTAATGTTTGACCAGCTTCACTGTAGGCCAATTATCTCAGTGCTACCTGCCCACTCTTGACCAGGTGTGAAAAACATTCTGTCTTGACTCCTGAGCCAGTTGATGTCAGGCAATGCTTTACCTTTCGTTGGTATTTGTTTATGTATTTGATTGTATTTGTAAATACTTTTCAAATACAAACAAAAATTAATATAAAATACATGCTTTTTGTTATTTTCAATTTAAATACAAATACAAAAAAATTCTGTATGAAAATACAAATACGTATTTGTCAATTTGAACCCAACCCTGGTTTTAATGACATTGTCATTGACAGTTTTGTTTTAAGGGACACTAACAGATGACAGTATCATTTACAGCGATACAACAGCAAGCAATATCAACCCGGTCCCACTCCCACTCCCAGACAAAAATACTACTACTTCGCGTTACATCAACTGTCTGTTTACACCATTAATTCAACAGTTTTTAGTAAATAAGGAACTCATATACATACCTGAAGATGCTTATCAATCCCATGTCTGATAGTTGACTAAATGATCACTGTATCTAGTACTTAAAGTGAAAAATGAACAGAGCAAAATAAATGTTCTACAACTGTTTACAGTGTGTTGCCATAAAAAGGCATAATAGGAAGTAACTCAAAGCCAAGCCTCGATATAAGCGCGACTCTGATTGCCTCAATCGCGAGCTCTGGCGCTCTCCCTGTACAAAAAACAACCAGTAGAAACCAAGCTTTTAGGAAACATTTCTGGACGCATTAAGGATGCATATAGGTCTTTCCATTCACGGATACGACTTAGTAGATCGTGAACGATACTAATTTAAAATTATGCATATTTAATTAGGCAAACAATACGAGATAGGTGGTTACTAAATTGCACATTTATTAGTATTTATAGGTTTCATTTAGTTGTGAATTTAACAGAGTGCATAGAAGGAAAATAAAATTTCATTATGGTCCAAACAAATCTATATTTGGTGTTTCCCCGATGATCCAATGTGTTCTGTTGTATTAGGTTTGGGGCTGGGGTTACGCTTAGATAGTTACGGATTTTATTGTGTTGTAGTTACGGCGTTTATGGTGTGGTAATTCACCTGACCTTAAGTTAGGAATTCTCCACTTCTGTCGCTGGCTGCATGCAGCATATATATGAGTTGACAGATCGAGCAATGAAAATTTCATTGTTTTCAATGTGCTATATGGCTATACTGGCTAGTATTAAAGGGGGACTGAAGCGGCCGAACAACCACAGCCCAAACATAAGAACATATAATTTACAGCACTAGTGACCATAATTTGACAATCCCAGTGTCACGGTATATTTTTAATAAATTTTCAAAGTGAGCTACTTTCGACACAGGGCGCCGCCATTCCGCCTGGCCATACTGCTGGTTGTACTCGGGTTTGTTTACAATCACCGGAAGCACGTGTCGATAGGCGGCGTAGCATAGCTCTCGCAAAAACGGACGAAACGCACTCAAACCAAATATAATTAAACACATTAATGCACTGTATGCCTAATAGATATACCATAATTGTTAGTAAGCATTATTTCACATATTTCCACAAAGGATTCCTGTAGAAAAAGCAGGTTTGAGATGATGAAGTTTGCGTGTCCGCCGGCGGCGAGTTCAGCGGAGTCGGCGGTGGTCACTTTCGAACGCCGATTGTAAGCCTAATTTCGAATGTGACGAGCACAACGAGGCGCTGAACCTCAAAACATAAGCTTCGACCAGAGCTACAGGTCCGTGTTTGATTGATTGGCTTGCATATAAGTACGCAGCGACGAAGTAAAGTTCGTCGAACTCGACAGGAAAACCGGACATGATTTCCTTATTTGGAATGTGATTCGGCGCGTAGGAAGTGACAAGCCGGCGACTCGGCACTCACGAGTTCCGTCATGTATCGTTACGACTACAATTTAATCCCACAGTTGTATTTCACTGTCTGCATAATACACGAATGTGACCTAAGAAAAGTTTAAATGTAGTAAGAAATGTGAATGTAATAAAATAAATCTATGTGTAGATACAAGTATTTAATTTGAAATAAAAATGTTTAAAATCCACTCAATTTGTTTAGGTCAACAGATCGCCAGATCTAGCGGTGCGTTGGTTGCTAGAACCAGCTCGAGTTTTTAGGTACAAGTAAAAAAATGTTTTTGACATAGACAGTGGTGGAATAATTTTCTTCAAGATAGTGACATAAAAAGAAATGCCAGGCAGCTACGACCGTATCAGGCGTATGACGTGTTTGTTAGCGTCGTCATATGCTAATTACTTAAATTAGGGTGACTCGCTAATTAGTCAACAACTGTTGAACAGTCACGAATCACAGACACAGATATATAACAGGCATTATTTATAATGAATTAACAGAAACAGCAAAATACTAATTTATGTTATTATTTAAATTAGACTGTTAACTGCATTCAATAAAACACTAGTGTGTATAAAAAATATTTTACCCCATAAATCAACTGATTAAAATCACTAAAGAATTTTTTTTTATTAATTGCTGATTTATAAAGGTAAGATCTTAAAGAGCGTAGTAACCAATCCTCAGGATTGCTGAAAGCGCTTTACACTTTATTTCCCTGACAGACCTGTTCAATCATATACCATCTCAACTTCTCTGGGAAGCATCCAGCAATATGCTACAATTAATTCGCAAAAGCTACTCATACACATATCCACCACTGTCTATAGCCATGCAGGTACTCATTTATACAGCTGAGTGAACTGGAAAAATGTAGAGTGAAAAAAAATCCCCAAGCTTTTAACATCACAGCAAAGAATTGCAGACATAGCTGTTGACTTATGAATACTGTCTGTTAATCACTAGTTTGCGTACAATTTAATCTTGGCCATTACACGAGGACACTGTTTTTGACATTATGCAAGCTGAGGATGTACTGTTTATATGCATTATATCATCAAAGCAAGATACCAGAACGACAAGTAGGAAACGGTGAGCGGCAGCCATGCAGGTCAGTAAAATATTATTATCATTATGATTATGGTATCATTGTATTTGTTTCTGGTAACATATGTACATGTGTGCATCGCACAACTTTCTATAAAATAATTAGTATAACAACAATAAAACATGCTACAGAATCAATCACACTTAACATAGTGTCACTATTAAGTATGTTAATGTGTCTATCCAATGACACTACCCATCATAACCCAAGTCAGTTGGCAATATTACCTGGGAACACATTTAATATTTTAATTCATAAAATATCCGTAGAATATTTTATAATTTCATGTATGCACATTCTGTTATTGCTGTAGAATGCATGACTGTGGTCAAAATACACAAAACACATGGAACTTATTTCAATTTTTTTTAAGCAACTGTTTTGACATACATAATAAGTCACTACCCTCCAGGGGTAGTATCCGATATTTAAACACTGACAGATTAATACATTTCTAAATAATCTAAGACAACAGTTTTGTTTATCGCCCAAAACATTATGCACCCAAATGTGGATCTCACCTTTAAGAATCTGCAGTTTTGCTTTCCAAGTGATAAACAAGCACACATTTTTTAGGTGGGGATCTGAATAGTCTCCTGACAGCAGGTAGTAAGATCACTGATCCCATGACTAAAATTAATAGTTACATGGGTGAAAAAACATTTGGAACCTTACATTAGCCCATAGCCTCCATTGTTACTGGAAAGGGTTGCAAACATCATGATCAAAGTACAACAGAGGACTGCTGTTACTAATTGCCATTAATAGCCTAGTGCAAATTAGGCAATAAGATCACAATCTTACCAGTGTCCTGTGTTTCCCAGCAAGAGTGAAAAGACTACCCATACCCAATACAAACATCACTGCCTGGACAAAGCCCCACTATCTCTCTAGTGCACTTGCATTTCTTACCAGTTCACAGTCATGTGCTAGAGCATGATGAAAAGACAAACCAGTGCAACAGAGGTCAGCTTTAAATTGAGTGTTTAAATAAAACTTCAAAATGTTTGGGGTTCATGGCTGTTGTAGAATGATTATCGACTAACACGACTATTATATTGAATCTGAAATGAATAGTATTATTGCGTATAACAAAATAAGACTAAAATAAGAATATAAAGTACGAAAATTATATTTTGATAAGGCATGTATTTTGCTTTCAATAGTACCGCAGACATCAGCATTGTTCAGTTAGTTGCAGTTTGTGCAGTTAGTGTTTGATAACTGTAAGGTGTCCATAATCACTTCCCAAAATTATTTATTAGGAAAATGGCTAAGAAGTCTATTTAGAAAACCTTATACATTGCAATAAAAAAAACTTACATATCTCGAAAAAGACTCGGTTGGACAAAACCCCACCCACAAATGAAACTTACGTATAAAACCCAATGTAAACAAATTTATTCTTAAATTGACATTTGTACTTTTTGAAAATACAAGTATGACTTTGACTATGGCCAAGTAGTTGTCTCTGATTGGACCAAGGAGGACACTGATTGCACGTAACTAACTTAAACATTTTATTTTCTTATATGTGCAAGTAGGCTTGTATAATTGGTTTACCATGTAATTTATGTGTTGCTTATGTAGGAGTGGGTTTGCTTGTTTGTAATGATGTCTGAATGACTCGGGATACACACATATTAAAATATGCCAGGAAGGTTAGTCATAATATAATGGAATCTACACAGAATGCACCATTGAAAAGGTAATGTTCTATTTATTGCATGAATGTTCCCTGATTGAAACACAACACCTTGCTCAGCCCACTGTCTACTAGTTTCATTGAGACAAGAGCTGACCAATGAACTTGGCTAGCAGCAGCAGACAAGCCAGAAAGCAGATACCTAATACATCAAACTGATCTGGGGGTCATTTCAAGGGACCTTCTCAAAAACCAAATCACCAGCATTACTTTGTGTTTTGAGGCCCATAGAATGATGTAATAAAATACAGATTTTTTGTGTATATCAGCACCACCACATGCAACAACCATGCAAAAGTAGATTTGTTTAACAATTGTGGAAAAATAGTCTGGGGGACCATGGAGGACCATATGGGGCCTGCGAAATAATTCAATCAAATTTAGATTTCTCATGCATAGTTACAATATCCACAGATCTATGCATCTACACAAAATTAGATCCTGAACACTTTCCGAAATGCTAATTATAAGTTGATTTAATCAGTTTTTATTTTTATGATGTATAGGTACTGCAATGAGAAAACAAAAGATGTCAAAACATTGTTATTTATATGTATATCACAGAAGATACATACCCTCATACATATGTATCATTCTTTCAGATGAAGGATTCACAAATACTGAACACAACTTTCAAAGGATCCAGTGCACCAGATGATATTGTCCCTCATGGCAGTACGGGTGTCACATTGCAACGCCATTAACTCGTAGTGTCAAACTCAAACAGAGCCAGTGATCAGAGCCAATGCGATACTTTATCGATGCAGCAATTATTACAGATAATATTGTTGTTCCATTGAATATTCATCATGACCATGGGTATGCGAAGTTGTCGTCGCAGTCCTGCATGCCTTCTTCGACTGACCATGGCAGTCATGTCAATGTGGATGACACCTTGGATGTCCCAGTCTCACTGTCGCCATCTTCAGATCATTCTGTCTGGAACAGACAGACGGAAAACACTGAAAAGAGTTATGCAGAATATGTGTTAGCGGATGACAGCAATATCACTGATGATGACTGAAGCAGTTCTGCCACTAATGAGAAAAAATGTATTTCTCTTTTCTGCACCTGCAAAACACCCTGGTTGTTATAACATGCCTGCTGCCTGCATGGAAGCATCCCATTGAACATGTGCAGTGATGATATGCAGCTAACCGATACATTCTGACATTTGATTTATAGTAAACAATCATTATCTTATAATTACACCATGTATTAGTAATTGGCAAAACTGTGTAATTTATCAATATCACATCACAAAGTCAGCGCATTGGTTGATTTGTTTGTGAAATACTTTAATAAAATTATCACAGTATTTTACAAACAAATGATTTGTATGTAAAATTGTTACAGCATTTTGCAAACACATGAATTTATGATTCATTGTCATGATGTGGTCTTGATAACATACACACACACACACGCACATATACAATACATAGTACACAATACATTAAAACTCCACTTCAATATTCCCATGTGAATTGCACAATGTCCTTATTACACATATTTATTATTCAGACTATTATAAATTGCATGGCAGCATGCATATGTAAATAACATTATTTACATAAATTAAACAAATTGTATTAGCATTTTAAATTAGAAATTAATTAATTATATTAAAAGGATGCACACATCATATAACATCTTGTCAGAAATAAAAAGGAAGTTTGTAATAGATTTACGTTACGAATTCGAAGATAGAATGACTTTATTATTTAAATTATACATATGTCATTGACATTGTGTGGCCATACAAGTATAATTGTTTTGTTTAGGTTTGAAGTGCTAAATTACTTTTCGATACCTGTTGAACTACGTATTACTTACCTACTACCCCGAGGGTAGCTATTGGTCGAACGAACGAGTCTGCACGCAAATCGCACTTAGACAACAGACCGATACTCCCAACATTGTCACTGACAGCTGTCGTGCCACTCGATCGTGGTCAGTCATGGTTCATGCAGGCATCTGTCAGCACGGTCTGGCTCGGTCGTCAGCTATTTCCAGACAACATACAACGATGTGCGTCGACATCGGGACGCAGTATCCACACAAACACCATGCAACATTCACATTGTTTTATAGCACGTTGATCCCAAAATCAAAGATGACCATAAACATGCCACATCACATGGCGATCTTCTCTCGCCATCTCACACCTCGGCTCGCACGCTGGGTGAAGCAAAAATGGCTTTACGTGTGTCACTTGTGCAACAGATGCTTCTCTCACTTGTGCTACAAATTATTCCTCTGTCGGATCCATTTTCTATTGTGATTTATCCAAAACCACTAACAACTAGCGCCTCTTGACTCTTCTAAGGCTAAGTCTAACGCAAAACACTTCCGATATCTGTGTAAACAAAATAAGAAATAGTCCCGATAGACCTTCCGGTCGTAAGCCCCGCCCCTTGAAGGCTGTCAACACAGAGAGCGTAAAAATGAAAATGTTTCATTGGTTCAAAATCGTCGGTATTTAATTTCACCTTTTTATTTCGAATGCAAATAAATATTATTTGTGGATACATAGGACACCTATCGTGTACAATAAGGCACCATATTTTTGTTTTTGCGTAGAAATGTCTAATTATGAAGAAAACCGGAAAAAACCAAAATTTTACATGGGCTAGATAGGAGGTAATCAAACCACTCGGCTTGGAATAAAGATGGCGATACGCAGTGTTCTATGACGACGATTTAGGCATTTAAAAATATTTTTTTCCAGTTTGTCTGATAAGTGAATGTGCTTCTGCCACCATTAATGTATACTTATATAGTGTACATTTAGGTATATGGAATGTTACAGCTGTGTTTCACTTCCCCTTTAAGGATTCATAATAATACTTGCCCTGTTTCTAGATTAGGGTCAAATTGCATTTTGTTGTTATTATTTTCTTGGCATTACTGTCATCAGGGGTGAGTTGACCATGAATTCCTGCTCCATTGTCTTTTTTCTTCCTCTCACCTTTCTCTGTACTCTGTATGCCATCTCCAATTTCCTTCGATCTATCATTTCCCCATTCTTCTCCCACTCTTTCTAGGTCACTTTTAATACAATACTTATCGCAATTTCGGTCATCCTCGCCTCCATTTCCCCTCCGCTTTCTGGGCATCTGCTCTCTTTGCCAGTTTTTATTCTCCCATTTTTTCTAAATGACCAGCCCACATACTCCTCCCCATTTTCTTCGTAGAACCTTCCTTCACTCCATCCTCCACTCTCATTTAATCCATTTTCTCTTATTTTCTCTTATCAGCTCTCTTAACTCTCACGATTATTCTTACCAGGTTGTTTTTCGCAAACCTGGACCTTCTCCTGTTGTTTCTCTGTTAATGCCATCGCCTCTAGTGCATTCATGTATACCAAGGTTGGGGTTGTGTGCGTGTGTGCGTGCGTGCATGCGTGCGTGCGTGCATGCGTGCGTGCGTGCATGCGTGCGTGCGTGCATGCGTGCGTGCGTGCATGCGTGCGTGCGTGCATGCGTGCGTGCGTGCATGCGTGCGTGCGTGCGTGCGTGCGTGCGTGCATGCGTGCGTGCGTGCATGCGTGTGTGCGTGTGCGTGTGCGTGTGCGTGTACGTGTGTACGCCACTGTGACAGTGAGCTGACAACCGCAGTTGACTAGTTAGCATTTCTGTCCACCATGGTGCGACGGCGTATTTATCGATCGCGACATTCGCGTAATTACCACACCATAAAAGCCTTAACTATCTAAGCCTAACCCCAACGCCAAACCTAATACAAGAACACATTGGATCAACGGGAGAACAACCATTGTCACACCCTTCCACACTGCACCGCTTTCTCACACCTCGGCGAGCTATTATCCTTAAAAACTGTATCGAACTCCTGGCGTAAAGTTCTCACTGATTCAAGTGAATATACAACTTACTTTCGTTTGTGTGTTTGAAATATTTTTCATTCTGATACAAAAAATATGATAAACCACTGGTCATAGCCGTCATATCCACCCGGACTCGACATTAATGCCGAGCGGCCTACCCGGCCTACCCGGCCTACCCGGGATATTCTACCCAGCATCTGCGGCCCGGATAGCCTAGCACCACGCGAAACAGTATTATGTGCAATCAGAACACCCCTCGTGTGGTTGTCTTCATAGTTAACATTTCTCATTTCTGTTTTACATTTATTGCTTGATTTTAGTAGAAGAGTAAGTTAGATTAGAAGGGGAGATTTCCGTTAACTGAAAACCAGTTTTGAATGGAGTGTCACAGGGATCAGTGCATTTAATTTATATAAGTCAATTTGAGGGTGACATATCAATTAGAGTCATAGTGTTTGCAGAAGCAAAACGCAAAAGTATTCAGAAAGTTTAAGGCAGTTTCCAATAAACAAATGCGAGTATATTATCTAACCCAACTGCTCAATAGGTCAATAGTTATATTAAGCAAAAAACACGTAAGAAAATTGACTTAGGGTTAACAGCTTCCCAACAATGTGAGATTGTTGCTTCGCAGAGTATTGCAATACAGAATCAGAAGAAATAGCGCATATAGAGAGAAACAATTAAATGTACCATTGTTCACATTTTCAGGCTATATTTGGAATATCGCATACGAGAATGGAGACCAAGAAAGAGTACAACACGAAGAGTACAACCAAGATGTACAACAAAACATACAACCAAAACAAATTCTTGAACTTTGAAACTTTAATTGTTAAAACGGGGCTGAGAGGAGACTAAATAGAAGTTTTGAAATATTGAATGATTATGAAGATCATTATTGGTAAGAGTATACAGCGAGCACAACGTAGGGGCACGTAAAGAACAGGGTAGTTTAGATACAAGAACATACTCGTCATCACAGAGGACAATAAATGTCTGTTAATTCTCACAGTGTGAACCTATTTAATAACAAAAGTGATAACTATATAATAGCATGAACGCTCGACTATAAACGAAAGTTCAAAATTAAATTACTGGACTCTCGATAGGCCTAAGGCTTCCTTGTGACTTGTCCACATGCCATCTATCCAAATAATTTGTTTTAACTTAATAACATTCCGAATCCACCTTAGATTCATAGTTATCCAACCGTTTGTTGGCTTATGGATTTTGAGATTGGAATGTCGTGTCTTTTTGATGAGTCGGAGGATTTAGATTTCTATGGTAGACTATGCACAATATAAATTATCTCTACTGTTATTAGGCCCTATTAATTTGATATTCATAATGCTGCGATATAATATTATAATAGTTAAAGAAATAGTCGCGATTTAATTGACCATCTAATTTCTGTAATCTCCGTAAACCGTACCTGGTATGGAAATAATGAACACATCTGATATGATTTGTGGGTACTTGGCTTGTTGCCTATGAAAAACACGTAAGAAAAACAAAGTATGATATGTTAGTCGTTCCACGAATAGTCGTTCCACGAATACGTAGGTTTCGTCCGCGTTTTACTGTGCCCACTGCGCAATTTTCAAAATACGCGTTTGCTGATAAATTGTGTATGCTAATCAATTGGACTGATTTGTGATATATATATAACTGGTTATTCGTCACAAATATAATCATGACATTGCTTTGCCGAGTGGCTTAGCACGAACGAATTCAAAGACAAAGAGAAGTCGACAAGCGAAAGGATGTTCGACTACAAAACCGGTAGGCTCACTCTGTCTTTTTAAAAACAAATTTTTTATCTTACCCCAAGACCAGTCAATAGTCGCCCAAAACTAAGCACTAAGACCGTCTCAAGATTTATTTTCTGATGTTGCAGTTTGTCTATTGATGTTTTTTTATTCAAATGTTTTTATCCGATTTGCATAGTCAAGGCTGATTAATTTGAATGTTTTTAATTATATATAATTTATAATCAACGACAACGTCTAATCACTAGACTAGCCTGACCTACTATGTCTATAGACTATGGCTATGCCAAATTGACGTCAGGCACAAGCGTTTTGAAATATTGCTAAATAATCTAGAAGGATTTATCAGTCAATTTTGAGATAAACGTCATACTAAGTTAATTGGTTTGTAAGAAGAAATATAGACTAATTTCAATTAAGAGACGGTGTATATTAGCAGTAAGTTGTAGGCAGTAGAATATCATTAAGTTAGACCCACGGTATTCGACTAGTCACCGTCCATGGGCATGGCATTAGGAAGTAATCATTTGACAATTTACTTGTCCGATATTTAGATGGCAGTTACTAAGTTAGGCTTAATGTAGACACAAGAACTCTGACGTGTTTAGCGAAGTCGGACAGTCATTAATGTCAAGTCATGAATATGTTAGATCGATTTCATCTGCCATTTATTATTGTTATTTATTAGCTGCCCATAATTTCCTAGGGCTAGGCCAAGGCTAAAGTAAAGGCCAAACTTGAAATCGAGCATTCAGCAACGTCAAAGAACACTTATATATATATAATAATATATTGGAGCGAAATCTTGTTCATAGCATACTAATGATGCTTCTGTGGTTATAACATAATGTAGTTATATATTCAGAAAGCCCAACATATTCGTGACTAATCGTCTAATTGCCTTGTTACTTGAAGCTTGGAAGCAAGTTGATAGTCGGTTAAATCTTAAGCAGATAATCGTCCGGCAACATTGCTACAATTCAATTACAATCCAGTCCAGTCCAGTCCAGTCCAGTCCAGTCCAGTCCAGTCCAGTCCAGTCCAGTCCAGTCCAGTCCAGTCCAGTCCAGTCCAGTCCAGTCCAGTCCAGTCCAGTCCAGTCCAGTCCAGTCCAGTCCAGTCCAGTCCAGTCCAGTCCAGTCCAGTCCAGTCCAGTCCAGTCCAGTCCAGTCCAGTCCAGTCCAGTCCAGTCCAGTCCAGTCCAGTCCAGTCCAGTCCAGTCCAGTCCAGTCCAGTCCAGTCCAGTCCAGTCCAGTCCAGTCCAGTCCAGTCCAGTCCAGTCCAGTCCAGTCCAGTCCAGTCCAGTCCAGTCCAGTCCAGTCCAGTCCAGTCCAGTCCAGTCCAGTCCAGTCCAGTCCAGTCCAGTCCAGTCCAGTCCAGTCCAGTCCAGTCCAGTCCAGTCCAGTCCAGTCCAGTCCAGTCCAGTCCAGTCCAAACATGCAATGCAGTGCAGTGCAGTGCAGTGCAGTGCAGTGCAGTGCAGTGCAGTGCCGTGCCGTGCAGTGCAGTGCAGTGCAGTGCAGTGCAATGCAATGCAATGCAATGCAATGCAATGCAATGCAATGCAATGCAATGCAGTACATTTATTCCAGACACACAGGGCACACACACATCTAGTACATGACTCTGATGTTCATATGATGATATAAGGCAGATGATATAAACAATGTGTATTCTGATCTACTGCTGTATACTGTCTTCTTCTTCTTCGCCTTTTCCCACTAGGTGGGGTCAGCGTCCCGAATTCTTGATTTCCAAAATGTTCTGTCCTGGGCATCCTCCATATTGGAGAGCCCTGACTGCTAAAAATTTTATCTTGTTGAAACAGTGTTAAATGTGTACCACTGATGTAAAACATATGTAAAATTCAGACCAAAGTAAAAAAATGGTGCAGTCAGTTAAAAAAAAATTTAATCGCATTTCTAATGGAGTGAATTCTTAGCAATCAAACTAATGGAAAAACAAGGGCCAACAGAAACCCCTCCCATCTTACCATTAACTCTTAACTAATTTACCTTTTTTTTATACAGATTTTCAAAGTTCATACTGTATGTATTACAAATTCAGAAAGCAACCTGTACTGCATAAGCCATATTTTGATATGGATAGTCACACATTTTCATATATTTATTATGTAATTCCGTTACCGAAAAAGTTCATAAAGTTTTCATGAGAGCCAACAAGTGATCAAAATAAATAGTTACTTGAAATTCTCTTATTAGATACACCCACGAATAGGCGAGATTACACAATTTATGTGTGTCTTTTCTCATCTTGTGAGAATCATGGTAACGGAATTTAATTTTGGTAACGAAATTACAATAACAGAATTACATGTTTTTTTCTCTTGCACTATAAATCATAATAAGAAACTAATAATGGGACCTAAGTACATTAGAGGTCAGCACAGGCACTGGGACAATGTTTCAGTTAAATATGAATGAAATCTTTGGACAATACTTATGAAAACTGTCAATGGGTTCAGATGTGTACATCTGTAAAACGTGATATTAAATGGAATGGCAGCAGTGATCCACATAAATCTACAAGATAGGCCAGATTATCGATTAACGATCAGTTGCAGAATGTTTTTATGGACTTTCAAAGAAATTGTACACAGTATTTATTTTCCATATGGGTAACGTTTATTATCCAAGACTATGACTCCAATTGTTCTTTGAGGTGATATCACGAGATTGCATCCAATGAGTTTACCAAAGTTGCTGCCAGGACCTGTCAGAATATTTTACATGTATGCATCAATGGTTGAATTAAAAATGGTGAAGTTCATATGACTGAATGAGAGCAGTCTCATTCCCAACATTAAGCAGTTGCAAAGAATCACAGAGGGTAGTTGGTTACATTGTTTGTGACTGTTATACAGAACCATGTCAGAACCTTGAAATTACAAAAAAAACTTCCAATAAATCTGGACTTAAATTGGGTCGTTGTGAGAGAGAAAAGCAATAAATGTGTTTCCCCAGGGTTTTCAAACTAAGGTGACAAATTACTTGAAGTGCATTGAACTATGTAAATTTGTGTGGCCTGCTGTTGACGATATATTGACTGCCTCAACTGATAAAGATTGTGACATTAACATCCTCCCTGACCCACAGATGGACAGGAGTTCAGTAACTACTGTTGTCTGATTTTTAATTAAATATGAAATACATTGCTGTACTGTGTGTACAATTATTGGCCAGTACACTTGGTTTATTTTAGTGGAACATGAAGTTATGGTGTTCTGTAATTTTGGAGAAAAGAAAAAATGGGTATCAATTATTATTTGATGTTTTATTCGAAAAATAGTCAGACTCGTAATTCCGTTACTTTAGCAATTAGTTCCGTTACCGACCAAAACCTGTTCACTATAAAAGAATGGTATATATATCATGAGTAAGATTCTTTCCAACACAAGGTCATGTTATAATCTATCTATTAAAGCTAGCTGTTGGCCCTGGTAGATTGAAGATTTCAGACGATATGTCATGACATTTAATAAAAATTGATGTTCAAATTTTCTGTGTAATTCCGTTACCAAAATTAAAACAGCCATAATTTCATAATTATTATATATATATATATATATATATATCATAATAGGTACCACTGATACTTTTAGGGAGTAGTGTGAACTTCAAAACATGTCTAAGTTTTTTTCTAGGCACACGTTGAATGGGAAAATACAACTATTATAAACCCAAAAAGTTTGTGAATTGTAATTCCGTTACCGTGGAATTGCCCTGCTCTAGCTAGTAAGGGAACAAGTGCCTTGTCTGTAGATACTAAACATATCAGCTGACCCACCAGCTTTATTAACATCAAGCTTCCTAATCGCATTTGTTACTTCCTCTCCGGTGACTATACATTCACCGTATGATGTATCACAGTTATATTCACAAGGTTCTCTACTATTGTTGTTTATACAATTTAAAAGGTCAGAAATTGTTTTAGCCTTAGATTTACTATAAATGTAACTCTTTTCAACCAGATACATTTTCGATGCTAGATACAAAATAACGCAGTTGTCCATCTCCATAAATCGGGTTGTATGTCTTAATAATAATGCTGTATTAGCTATATATGCGTGTGGCATATATTGACGACTTATACAGTGGCTATAATACATAATACTCCAAAAGAGGAGATGTCTCCCCAAAATATTTTATATCGTTGTCGGACTAAACTTTTCCGGGCATTACATAACCGTAAGGTGACGTTTCTGCTCGTACACAATTAATGTAAAGTCATCAGTGTGCGGCAAACTGCAAAGCATTTATAGTATAACACCACGGAATGTTAATTAACATTGCTGTTGTGATTGCTGTGTAACATTTGGCCTGATAAAGTGTACCATTACATTTGCATACACCACCATCACGGATTATGGCGCACTGAAGTCTCGTGATCTGCTGTTGCTCTACAAATTAGTCTCAAAAACCGGCCTTTTTGCCTCTATAATATATATATATATATATATATATATATATATATATATAACATATATGACTAAAATATATTTAATATGATATCCAGCGGGAATGACAACTGACTCGCACCTGCATATAGCAGGTAACGTTGAAATTGGTTGATTTCGCTGGCAAAGACCAAAGTTGGTTGTTTTTGAGAAGAACCGCAGCCCAATTTCAGCGCATGAGTCGCAATCCAGGTGTTGTCGATCCATGTGTAGAGGTGGTGGAACACGAATGTTTTGAAAGATACTGACACTCTGTTGTGCATAAAAACTGCACTGTTTACTACACGTACAAACATTAGCAGCAGACGACGACGCTACGATACAGTGTTACAACACTTCTGTTTTGGTGGCAGTTTTTCGGCGACGGGGACCATTCGTTTACCGCTACTCCTTGGCGATACAAATTCACGACATGTTTTGTTTTCCCAAAAACTGTGATGTCGTTGGAGATTAATATAGTACAATTGTGGACATTTAGCCATGCCGATGGGACATGTCTGCATTTACAATTACCGTACATAAGTCTTGCACAGTACTGTGTCACATCTGGCACGGTGGCATATTGTTGGAATTATTGCCCTCTCATTTGAGTGAATTCATCCGGTTACATAAATAATTTCTAAATCACTTTGAGCTGTCTTGATAACTTTATCCAGTGCTATTACAATATTTCTTTATCTAAAGTGTCTCACAGGTGTGGGCACCACACTCAGAGATCACTAAGCTGGCTCATGCACTGATCAAATAATCCAACGAAATATTGTCGAACAAACAATGGATCATGTACATTATATATCCATGGAGCCAATTGGAGGACTCTGACTTTGCCGATGACCTAGATCTCCTCTCCCATTGTCATCGATATATGCTGGAGAAAAAAAAAACAGCTGCTAAACACAATATCAAACGTGGGGAGCTGTGGTCGCGCGGTAGAGCGCCGGACTCAATCGAGGGGACGGTGGTTCAATCCCACCTACCGCCATTTCGAAACTTAGGCAATTTCGTTTACTTCATATTTGCCTGTCTTTCGGAAGAGACACTAAACGCCGGTGGTCCCTTCTATCTGCTGTCTATGCCAGGGGAAGTAAAAGATCCCACACAGGGGGTAAATGTGTAACCTGTAAGGACTCACTAATTCTAGAGAACTCCTGCGTTAGCCCAAGGTTGGGATGTTTGAAAAATAAACCTAAGAAATACATCTAGGAGACAACATCACTAGAAGCATAACAAGGGTTATGACCTACAAAAAACAACAACTCGATCACATTGAAAAAGAATCATTTAAAGAAATAATACTCGTTCGCATACATGGGCAGTAGAGTAAAAAAAAATAGAGGTACAGAAGATGTCAGAGCAACGATACAAAAAGCAAGAGTGGCATTTATCATGTTGAGACAACTTTGGAAGGCAAAACAAATCAACGCTACACTTTGGGTATGGACCAAACAACTACCAATAGAAAATAAAATAAAGAAGAGAAAATGGAGATGGATAGGAGATAATGCTTAGGAAATCTTCAGAAACTATTACCCGTCACATGGAATCCCCATATAAGAGGCGAATAAGAAGGCCACGGAACACCTGGCTAAGAGACCAAAAAAAATGAGATGGGATACACCAGGAGATACAATGGTCAAGATGGACACTAACATACAACTGACGTTCCTTGGTCCATGGCCTATGCTCATAGCGATTTGTACACACTATGAACTGAGAGGAGGTAAAACACATCCTTGGGGTTACTTCCTTACTTATCCTCTTCATCCCCAGTGGAACATAAGACTACAACAATACTCCGCCACAGGGTCCTTGTCCTTTGCTGCTACCTGCGTCTCGTCTCAGGAGAGCCCCATCTCTTCTAGCTCCGCCAATACTGTCTTCCGCCATGTTGTGTTTGGTCGTCCTGGCTTCCTTCTTTCGGGTGGCGTCCGTCTTAGGACAACTTTGGGGATACTGTGTGTGCATTCTCGAGACGTGTCCTAACCATCTAAAAACGTGAAATGTTGAAGGCCTGTTGAAGACTTGTTCCAGACCATTTGGGACAAAGAGCCTATCCCTTTATAGCTTTGATGATGTTTTTAACTTCTGCATCTGTATGTTGAAGTCATCTGTCTGGGGGTAGTTCAGGACTTAACGGAAATGCTCAACCCATCTATCGGCCTGTTCACGTTCGGTTGTAATAGCGCTGCCATCTTTGCCTTTCACGGGGGCAGAGTGAATAGTATAGTGACCTCATAGACGCATGATGATTTTATAGACAGTGCTCAGTCTGTCTACAGCACCCTCAGCTTCTGCTGCTAACCCTTCTGCAAAGGACCTCTTGTCACTCCTGACACTCTTTTCACTTCTTTATGTTTGCCTTTGTAGGCTTCTTGGACCATTTGTTGGAGTCTTGGTGATTTGGTACTTAGCATCTTGATTTTTAGTTGTTTCTTGACGGTGTGCCACTTGTTGGTGGCTTCGTGGTCAGACAACCCTGACATGTCTGCTAATGCACTGAAGCGGTTTCTCAGCTCCAAAACAAACTCTGGCTACTGGGCATGTGATCCTTGTGGCATATAGTTGTTTCTGGTGATGAATCTGCCTCACCACTCTGTGAAGCGTCAACTTACTATTACCAAATAGGGCGACGCACGAAAAATGAAATCGGCCGGGCGTCGTGGGAACATCGGGCCGTCGGCAGGTTTGGTCATTTTGGAATTCACAGAAGCCGGCCGTTGTCCGCCCGATGATACGATTTTTCGAACACACAGTTTTTTTTTGTCCATAGAGGGATTCAATATGCTCGCCCAGGTGTCTACATTTGTAGTCGGCACTATCGTCGTCGCCATTAGCCGGTGTACGCCTTTTTTGATCGGTGTGGGTGTTTCTGGAACATCCTTGGTGCTCGTTTTGGGCGGGGTCTCCTTCTCTGAGGTGTTTTAGGGCTGATGCAAAATCGGCCGGCCGGCCGATTTTGCACCGGCCGGCGTCGTGTGACGTCGTGGGGCATCGGCCGGGCATCGGCTATGTGAGTTCCAAAAATCGTGGCATCGGCCGGGCGACGTACGTTGAGCCGATGCCCGCACGACGTCGGCCTGCGGTATCAAAATATGTTTGATACTGCCGGCCGGCCGAAGTCCGCTCGACGCCCGGCCAGCAAATGTTTTGGGTTGTTTGCCACAAAAGCGGCACTTGCACCAACAAAAATCGGCATGAATTCATCCTCTGAGTCCGCCATGATCAACCTTTGGATGTAGGTCACCTGTGCGAGCATATTGAATCCCTCAATGGACAACAAATCAAACTAATTTGTACTTAAATTAATAGCGATTAAATTATGAAATCGGCCGGCTGGCCGCCGGCTGTGTGTGTTCGAAAAATCGTAGCATCGGGCGGACAACGACCGGCCGGTCGGCCGGTTAAGTGAGTTCCAAAATGACCAAACCGGCCGACAGCCCGATGTTCCCACGACGCCCGGCAGATTTAATCTTTCGTGCGTCGGCCGGCCGGTAGCCGGCCGGCCGGCCGACGGCTCAGTGAGTTCCCGCCTTTAAGGAGGATGGCAGTTCTACGGTCGAGTTGCTGAATTGGCGGTTGAAATGGTGACAGGCGCATTCAGTTCGGCTACGTTGCATATTCCTCTTCCGGCTTCGTCGTGGATAGTTAATTTGCTACCGGCTTCCTCTTCATTTCACGAACAGCGCGAAACGTTTTTATGCCATTGCTCATGTCGAGCCATCGTGCCAGCTAGCCGACAGCCACGCATTTGAAGAATCCGGCCGGTATGTCGTCGGCTGGCAAGGCAGCGATCAAATTTCCCGATCACTCGCTTAACCGCGTCGACTCTGTTAGGGCCTAGCAATCGCGATCGTTTTCCAAAGGAGGATGGCAGTTCTACGGTTGAGTTGCTGAATTGGCGGCTGAAATGGTGACATGCGCATTCAGTTCGGCTGCGTTGCATATTCCTCTTCCGGCTTCGTCGTGGATCGTTAATTTGGCTACTAAAAATAAATAGAACTACAAATTTGCAGTTGTTTATAAACATAGAAATTGCGGCAGGATTAACCAGTGTCCGTGAGGTGGCAGCATTGAATAGATGACGCGGATAAATATTCAAAACCCGGCAGAATCACGAGACTGTCTTCTCGGCGTAGTTCCGCAGCCGACCGACAGTCCGTTAAGCGAGGACTAGTGCATCGGGTGACATACGAAACACATGCCTGACTAGACCACATCTTGCTGCTACGACGTTCTCGCTTATGAGATGGCCTCAGTACCAGAGGTACATTGCCGCATTAGAAATACGATAAGGTCAATACGCGCCGATGAGTTGGCGTAGATGACGACGGTGGTACGCATCCAGATGATCTAGCTCAGTTTTCCTATGTCCTCGTGCACGTACCTAGTACGTCAACGCGGACACCACAACGATGGCCAGCTGCTTTCGCGACTGATATTTTCGTCTTCGATGACCCACGCTTGTGTGTCATGCTCTAATCTTTCAGCCGGATCTGCATGGAAACGTGATCGGAGATAACAGAGTGCCGTTTTGAGGTAAACCATGAACTACACCAGGCTGAGGCATGCCGATGATTGTTACACATGAATTATTATCGACTATTGAGAGACGCGGTTCGATCAACGTGGCGGCGAGTAGAAAGTGAATTGTCTCTAGTTCCGATTCGCCGAGGAAGTGTTTTTTAGCGTATTAAGTAGATTGTTGCGACGTATGGTGTCTAGTTCAGGTCGAGCCCTCGTGTTAGCTAGCCAACAGCCATGCATTTCAAGAATACGGCCGGTATGTCGTCGGCTGGCTAGGCAGCGATCATATTTCCCGATGACTCGCTTAACTGCTTCGACTCTGTTAGGGCTTAGCAATCGCGATCGTTTTCCAACGGAGGATGGCAGTTCGACGGTTGCGTTGCTGAATACACAAAGCCACATTAGTCGATAGAGGCACTGATTCGCAACTAAATCCTAGTTGCGTATCAGCGCCTCTAGCGACTAACGTGAATTTGTTTGCATGTTTTGCGGAACGCTTGTTTAAATAATCCTTTTCGAATATATGAAGGGTAAGCTATTGAATGTGCAGGCTGTAGTCTGTATGTGTGGGCATGCCGTATGTGTGGTCAATAAACAGAACAGCATGCCGTATGATATGTGTGGTCGATAGACAGATCAGACAAAACAACGCCATCTTGGTAGGGACCGTGAAAATCCGCTAGGGGCGCGTCGGTAGGTCGGTTGAAATTTGTGTCCATTAGGTTTTTCTGCTCATGAGGGGAGGCCCAGGGAAACTCCTTTTAAGAGCCTCGTATTAATCGTATGACGGTGAAACCACATTTTTCTGAGACCAAAATTGGCCGTGTGAATTGCAATATTTTAGGTAGGGTTATTTAATTTTGATTTGTATGATTGAATATGCGCTATGTTCGGATAATTAGATCTTCGTATCACGCGGAGGAAGTTTTCTGAAGTTTGGTTAGTAGTTAGATGAATATTTAATAAGAAGACCCTGAACATTTCATATAAATCGCATGTAGCGCATTGTAGCTAAATCGTTTTGAATTTACCGCCCATTTTCAGGATTGCGCTTACGCAATGACGGCCATCTTGGAGTAATCTAAAATATCAGATTCTAATCTAACTGCATCTTTGAACACGATAATATTTCAAAAAGAAATTTTGGTGTGAATAAATATCTAAAAATATAATCTTTCTAATGTGGTTAATTTTCCAAATGTATAAGTTTATTTGAGTATCGTATCACTAATATTGACACAGACAGCTTCTCCATGCTAATTACTATAATGTTTTATGGTGAGTGGTCTGGTTTAATTTTATTTACACAGAAACATCACCAAGAGAAAGAAATGTCAAGTTTGACCAACAGAGCAGCTATTGAAATGTTGACTAAATATCTGTAAGGTTATAGCAGTTTTTAACTGCATTTCAAATGAGTGATTTAGCCCCAGTGTGAACGTGTGCTACACAGCATGCTGTGCAGGCCAGAGCCGATGTCACAGATTTGGTCCCATATTTGGAAATATTTAAATGTACCATAACTTTCTACTGCTTAAAGATATATAAATTCTGTAAACGGCATCTTGTTACCTATTATACATATACACTCTACATGCACCATAATAAACGTGGTAAATCTATTTTGATTTTTTTTTGCCGGTCCCTAATCTTGGCACTAAATTCGATCGAGCGTCCCGCGACGTTTCATTGACTGTAAATGTACATTAATGTAGACATTATGCTTTCATATTGACGGACATGTTATACGATTTCAATATTTAACTATGTGTGAAGACGTAGCAGTCTCGTGTGATGCATACGGCAAGCTGTAGATGATTTTAAACATCCTTTCCGGCATCGAGCCAGCACACCTGTCGACGGGCTACCAGTTGACGTTCCATCGGCTGTAAATGTACATAAAGGTACATTATAATGCCTTCACATTGACGGACATGTCGGACTTGGCTTGGGAGTCATGCGAGTTCAACAGCTGATTGTAGGATGATTTAAACAAGCGTTCCGCAAAATGTTCCGCAAAACCGGGCCGCATCGTGTTGCGCTGGCTCTTCACGTTGCATCGGCAAATGGCGTTTAGGCTTGAGCGTATTCTGCACAATTTCAGCTTGCCTCGGTTCGCTTACATTGCCGCCGCTCAAAAGCACTCTGGAACAAATTGTATGGCCGGCCGTCGGGGTATATACGGTTTTTTCGTTTTCAAATTTGCGAACGAAAAACGGATTATGAATTCCTTTTTCGTTTTTCGTTTTAAAATTTGCGAACGAAAAACGAATTCCTTTTTCGTTTTTCGTTTTCAAAAGTATAGTAAGAAAAACGAAAAACGAATTCGTTTCTCGTTTTTGCATTTAGGATGCTTCGGTCGCACTGCCACTTCGGGTGGCCGGTACAAATTGGTAGTTTCGGCGGGATACTTCGGTCGCGTTTTGAAAACAAACTCGCAGAAATTGCATCTGTGAAGTGGTATATCTAAGTACCTACAGGTGAATATTGGTCGTTTCGGCGCTGCTTTTTATGTTTCGACAATTTAATGAACTTTACCCAATCGTATATATAATAGTCAGGTCGCCAAAGCTGATTTTTGGGCCTAACCATTCACCGACTGATATAGTTTTTTTTCTCGCTGGATTCTACATCCTTAGGACCTCTATAACGAATATTAAGCGGATATCAAGCGGATATCCTTGAGCAATTCGAGATATTCAAGATGGCCGCCAAGATGGCCGCCGGTGCCAATACAAAAATATATTTCGAACCAGTAGTCTGTGATACCAATTTTTTAGGTTCACTTGTTATGAGCAATCCATTTTTGGGTTAGGTTTTGCAATTCGAGGTCAACAAAAGGTCAAAGGTCACGATCAATGTAATGAAGACAACTGACGTTAGGTTCAGAGTGGAGATTAGCAATTTTTCTGAACTGAGTTATGCATGTGCATGTATGGTTGGCCTTACAATGATCGAGAGCGTGTCAAGTTCATTCTCTATTAAATAATTATGTAGTTTACATACAATATTAAATGTACAAAGCAGGAATTTAGATGATACAAACATGAAAAACATAATTCTGAATGACATTTTGACGCATATATATCAATAAATATCACTGCATTTTTGCAAAATGATATATTCATGACATATCAAAATAGATAAGCCAAATCGTATCTGTGTAGAAAATTGTTATTTTTTAATCGGCGTACGCGTCGCGGCTGTACACGCCATGTTTGAAGTAGGTAATAGTTATCAATGAAAGTACTAGTTCTCTCGTATTCTTCAAACTGTTATCACTAACTATTTATACCATAGTGATCAACGCAGGCTAGTCGTTCAAATAGTGCGTGCCGAACAGAAATCGATGTATGATATTTGTAATAAATCAACAAACTTATCGAACCTTCTTACCACACTCAGACGTACGCTACGGTGTGTATCTCAATCCGGCATAGCAAAACTGTACAATTCTGTATCTACTATATCCGAACATGTTTGGCAATTTATGAAACGATGTAGATAGTTTACTGTGGACAGCGTAGTGGTGGTGCGACAGTGAACTGAACTAACAATCAATCATAGCGTAGCAATTAATATTTTTTGGTGGATTGGCTAGTCAACTGATGCAATGACAAATGACCTTTGTAAATGTTGCTACAGTTGCTCAGACAATGAAAGACTCCAGGTGAGTCAGAGCTGTGATAGACTGCACAGCATAATGAGAGCCAGTGAAATACCAGGTGATGACATACATTCAGATCTTCAGATAAAATTGGAAAGTGATCCAACGTATCAGGGTAAATATCACAAATCTTGTGTGACAAAGTATATTACAAAGGAAACACGCTCAGCAGAAAAACAGAAACGAGCTATATCAAGTTCATCCCATCTATATGAGAAGAGAACATGACCATTTGATTGGCTTCGCCAGTGTTTCTATTGCCGTGGTTCGTGCAATGTTGACCAAGATCTAAAGAACCCAAATCGATGGATTCCATCGTATCTTGTGAGAGAAACTGAAGAGAAGCATTAGAATGAAGATGGAACAGAGAAAGCAGATGCCATAGAATATAGAATAAAGGATAAATGCGATGAAAGGGCAGACGAGTGGGCTGATGATGTACTTGGGCGCTTAACTTGTCTCACACGCGGACGCGCGTTACCACACCGATTGCTATGCCCGATTCTTCAGCGGGCGCTCTCTTCCAGGTAATACCAGCAAAGAATCATCACACGATATCGCTCGTAGTCCTCTAGAGTTGCTCATGAAAGATATGCAATGTCGGCGATCTCAGAGGTGGGTCTATGTTTGGTTGATGAGAGGTATGTGGAGCTCGGTGGGAAGCGTATGAATGTGGAGGATCTGGTTGTGCTATCAGCTATTCCGCGACAGTACTACTGCCACTCTAAAACTGATCAAGGATGACGATGAGGATGACAATCTGGAGACCGCTCTGGATGTGGTGGCAACCCACATCAAGAAAGAATGTTCGATGATGGATTACAAGCATCTGACATACCATACGAACACCTCCAAAGAGATCGCAGAAGAATCTGCACCGGATACCCTCCAGTAGTTAGTAAGAAAAAATGTCCATTGTTTAACAATGTCTTCCCTCTCGCCTAATTGGAAATATCATTTCTAGCGCCATCAAGAAACACCCTACTCCATTCCAAATCGCGCTCGGGGTGTACTTCAACAAAAAGAAGACGGTCAAGCACATGCATGACTATCTCGTCCGTTGTTCGTATGATGAGTTGCTGCGCTTCAAGAAATCCTTGGTAGTGTCAAAATACGTCCAGATTAGCAATGACCGACGGCAACCCGTACAGTGGAAGGACATGTTCAAGTCATAGTCGACAATTCTGATGTTGGCTGAGCAGCCCCAATGGGTTGTTGTCCACTCGTGACATGGCGACCATCGAGACACATTCAAAAGTCTTCAGTAGAGCCAGTCACATACACGATACACCGTTTCAGCAGGCTGAGATGTCCAATCCCATTTGCTTCGATGGGGAACATGAGATAATCACACACTGTGCTAGAAAGAAGCCATTCCCTCTATCTCTACCCCAGCATGATTTGCCTTATGAGTACTTCGAAGCTCAACGCATATCCTATGCAGGTGTGAAAGTTCTGAGAGGTAATCAACATATTTCAAATACTCTGCTCCCTTCCGCCAACGGAGACAGCATTCAGAGAGAATGCCCTACATGGTCATCTCGCGGTGGCCATCTGGCTGGAATGCCTCAAAACAGACCCTCCTGCCCTTGACCCAACAAAGCATGTGTGGTACCATCCTGGGGGCAGCGCCGCTCTTTCCCCAACTATCGTCCCTTCAGACAGTCCTCTAGTTCCTGCTGAGCTGCTCAAGCTCTTGAAATGTGACTGCAGAAATCATAACGCGGTGTGCAACCAAGAGGTGTAGCTGCAAGGCAAATGCACCATTTTCAGCCATTGCAGAGGTGAGGATGATTGCAACAACAAATAGATCATCTAACTGTATTGACAGGGACATTTTGAATGTTTGTGCATGACACTGTTAGATGTTAATAATTAGTTATTTCAATGGAATGTGTGTGTGTGTGTGTGTGTGTGTGTGTGTGTGTGTGTGCGGCGTGCGGCGTGCGGCGTGCGGCGTGCGGCGTGCGGCGTGCGGCGTGCGGCGTGCGGCGTGCGGCGGGCGGCGGGCGGCGTGCGGCGTGCGTGCGTGCGTGCGTGCGTGCGTGTACCCTCATACTAGGATAATAATCGTTCTGGCACTTGTTCAGATAAATGATTATCGGACATTGCGTGACTTTGGCTTTGACCGTTGCATGGTTTATCTAACACGTATTTGAACTATAACATTCAGACCTCGTTTAAACATAACTGCACATTTCATTCTTGAACACTAATATTACATAAATATGTTAATTACATGCAAAAATACTGTTTTTTTTTTAATTATGTCTGAGACATGACCTTGAACATGACCTTTAACCGTTATGTTGACTTCAAATTGCAAAAGTACCCCCAAAAATGGATTGCTCATAACAAGTATACCTAAAAAAGTGGTATCACATGCGATTCTAAGCCCACTGGTCCGAAAATTATTTTTCTATTGGCGCCGGCGGCCATCTTGGCGGCCATCTTGGATATCTCAAATTGCTCAAGGATATCCGCTTGATATCCGCTTGATGTTCGCCATAGAGGTCCTAAGGATGTAGAATCCAGCGAGAAAAAAACTATATCAGCCGGTGCAGGGTATACCTGTCTGGCGACCTGACTATAATAGATCGAAAGATGTATAAGTCGAGAGTAGATGTATTTATTTTGTAACTGCAACTATGTGATGCAATAGTTATTTAAAATTTAGTTTGTAAAATATTTGACTTAAGAGGCCCCTATTATGACTAATAAATAATCGCTATCTTAGGGGGCCACTTTGGGTTTTTAAATTAGTTATTTTTTATGTAATTATTGAATTCCATTATGGATAGCCCAATTGTATTTAGGAGCATGCATATTCCTGAGTATTGTTTATTAACATTTGCTACTTTTGCTTGTAACTAGAGGATATGTGGTAAAAATATAATACGTTTATGGCTTAATGTGTTGCTAGAGTTAGTGTTAATTCATTATTATTTTGCATATGTAGTAATTTACAACAGTAGAAGTATGTTTGCATCCGCGTGTAATATGCTGCTTTATATAATGTATCAGTCTTTTAAAAATTGTGATTGGTTATGTTTTGATTAAACAAATATAGGTATTGTTTATTGTGTGAGGCATACTATATTTAATACTCTTTTTTTACAAATGTATATTATGTCCATGTATTCTGCTGGTTGCTGGTGTGAAATGATTATGCATATTTCTGGTTTGTGTTATCTGCTAATTTGGAAAGTATGTGGGTAATGTTTTATGTTTATATTTATAATAAAATTATAATATAATTAGTTGGTATTCAACTTTTGCTTTAAACATTAATTCTATGTGGGAGCTATATTTTTTTGAAAATATTATTCTTACAAGTTTTTTGCAATTTGTTTATTCAATTACATTTGTGTCCCTAGATCAGTAGATGGAAATTAGTGGGAGGCAAAATCATAGAATTATAGAGTAAATTTGTTATTCTAGTTTGAATAATATGCTTTAACCTAGTTATAGGTCCAATTGTTCAAGAACATCTGTTTCCTATTTTATCAATATGTTTAATCCTGTTTAAATGCGAGTTTACTGTAAAGCTCAGAATGTTAAACTGGTTAATTCTCTCAATATCTACACTGTCAATTGTTAATGTTACTTCATCAACCTATTTTTTAGACATTTGAAAAAAAACTTTTGTTTTATTAATATTTTAATGATAATGTATAATAATAACACAAGTTTAATTGGCAACTCAACTGAGTTGGATTAACATTATACAATAAAATACAATTAACGCATCTGTATGTAGTTTTAGCTATATGTTTATTATAGGTCTTTATTAATCAAATATTCAATATTCACTGTGTTTCTGTCATCTGTGAAGGTTTTAATTGTACTTCTATCATCAAGTATCATGAGCATAAGTTATGGTGGCTTTTGGAAATCATTGATATAATTATAGTAAATAACAATGTCAGTGGCCCTAACATTTTTCCTTGGGGTTTTATAGGTAAAGTATATCATTGTACCTCTTCTAGTCTTACAGACAGCTTACAGTTAGTTGCATATTATTGTGTTAGATGTATTGCTGTGAGCTCCATTCCAATGGCTCCTGGCTACCTCACTGATCCGTTCACGTTAAACAATAGTGTATATGATTGTCACACTTGCAACTGCACAAATATTCCTGTCAAGAAGTACAACTTGTCTTTAGGTCAGTGTAAATTTGTTTATAAGTTTGGAACACTTTGGAACACTATCCCGGAATGTATACAGAATGCAAGCAGTGCAGATCGAGATCTTTAAAACACACATTTTAACAGTTTCTCATGATAGTACACACTTGCAAACATTTCATGATAGATATGGCTGAGTGATTGTTTGCATTTGGCTGGTAGATTGTTTAGATTAATAAATATTTGTGTGGTGGTGGTAGTGGTAGTGGTAGTCATAGTAAGGATTTATCTCAGACAATCAGATTTGTATTATTATTATTACTATTACTGTTATGTAGAAGTGGATGAGTTTGAACAGTTTGCCAGTCGAATGTGGACTGTCGTTTAGTCATGCCTTTTGGGATGTCTACGAAGTGCACATAATCTTATGTCATTTAAATAAAGCTTTAACTGTAATCCTAATGATTAAAAAAATTATTTGTAATCTTTTTTATTCATGTTTCCAATAGAATATGAAACAGTGTCACCTGACTGCTTATAAACAACTGAAATGGAATATTTATGGAGTTGCAAGTGTGACAAACATGCATTCTATTTTAAACGCAAACCGATCAGGGAGATAGCCAGGAGCCATTGGAATGGAGCTCACAGCAATAATATTCAACTAACTGTAAGCAGTCTGTAAGACTAGAAGAGGTACAATGATATACTTTACCTATAAAAAGAGGCGTCACCCAAGGATCAATATTAGGGCCACTGACATTGTTATTTACTATAACTATATCAATGATTTCTAAAAGCCAGCATAACCATAACATAATTAGAGACCTCATTGAACAAGTTCAGTGGCAGGCAACATGGCTTGTGCCCCAAACAAAGGGACTACCATACAATAACAGACTAATAGAATTACAGCTTCCTACCTTGAACTTCAGAAGACAGAGAACAGACATAATGCAGACATTCAAAATAATCAAAAGAATAGACTCGGTCAACCAGGATTGCAGATGTCCACAGTGCCCATCAAAGCTGATGTTAAAACAAAAGCCAGTGGTACAACAAGAGGCCACAGCGAAAAACTCCAAACACACAGAGCAACTGGTTACAGACACCACTTCTTCTTGACCGGAGTGGTTAAAATGTGGAACTCTATTTCAGAAGACACAGTCCAGGCCAGAACAGTAAACAAACTGAAGTCACGCCTCCGAAGAGATTGGAGAGGTCACCCAGACCTGTATAATTACAATTTTTCAAATTAACCAGCCTTGACAAACCGGTTATAAAAAACAAAACCTAAATAAATACATCAATAGAGAACTACACCATCAGAAAACAAATCTTGAGACGGTCTCAATGCTCAGTTTGGGCAACTACTGACCAGTCTTGAGGTAAGATCTTGAGGTAAGATAACTTATGCTCATGATACTTGATGATACAAGTACAATTAAAACCTTCACAGATGACAGAAACACACTGAATATTGAATATTTGGTTAATAAAGGCCTATAATAAACATATAGACGCGTTACTTGTATTTTATTGCATAATGTCAATGCGACGCAGTTGAGTTGCCAATAAAACTTGTGTTATTATAATTATTATACATTATCATTAAAATATTAATAAAACAAAAGTTTTTTTCAAATGCCTAGTAAATAGGTTGATGAAATAACATTAACAATTGATCCTTGGGTGACGCCTCTTTTTATAGGTAAAGTATATCATTGTACCTCTTCTAGTCTTATGGACTGCTTTCAGTTAGTTTAATATTATTGCTGTGAGCTCCATTCCAATGGTTCCTGGCTATTTTGCTGATTGGTTTGCGTTAAAAATAGAATGCATGTTTGTCACACTTGCAACTTTATACATACTCCATTTCAGTTGTTAATAAACAGTCAGGTGACACTGTTTCATATTCTATTGGAAACATGAATAAAAAAGATTACAAATAATAAAAAAAATCATTAGGCTTACATTTAAAACTTTAATTATAATGGCATAAGATTATGTGCACTTCATAGACATCCCAAAAGTCATGACTAAACGACAGTCCACATTCGACTGGCAAACTGCTCAAACTCATCCACTTCTACATAACAGTAATAGTAATAATAATAATAATAAATATCTGATTGTCTGAGATAAAGTCCTTACTATGACTACCACTACCACCACCACACAAATATTTATTAATCTAAACAATCTACCAGCCAAATGCAACTAATCCTTCAGCCATATCTATCATGAAATGTTTGCAAGTGTGATAATATATCATAAGAAACTGTTAAAATGTGTGTTTTAAAGATCTCTGCACTGCTTGCATTCGGTATACATTCCGGGATAGTGTCCCAAAGTGTTCCAAACTTGTAAGCAAATTTACACTGGCCTAAAGACAAGTTGTACTTCTTGACAGGAATATTTGTGCAGTTGCAAGTGTGACAATCATATACACTATTGTTTAACGTGAACGGATCAGTGAGGTAGCCAGGAGCCATTGGAATGAAGCTCACAGCAATACATCTAACACAATAATATGCAACTAACTGTAAGCTGTCTGTAAGACTAGAAGAGGTACAATGATATACTTTACCTATAAAACCCCAAGGATAAATTTTAGGGCCACTGACATTGGTATTTACTATAATTATATCAATGATTTCCAAAAGCCAGCATACATTTTGCTCATGATACTTGATGATACAAGTACAATTAAAACTTTCACAGATGACAGAAACACAGTGAATATTGAATATTTGATTAATAAAGACCCATAATAAACATATAGCTAAAACTACATACAGATGTGTTCATTGTATTTTATCCCCTGCTGATGTTCAATGTGAATATAATACATACTGGCAGAACCCTGAGCTAGTTTGCTAGAACACACAAAGAGTAATTGTCGATAAAGGTCATTTAATAATTGTACTAACACCATATAAAACCATGATAATGTAATAGGTTAGCAGCAAGGTTTTCAACAGGAAAATACAACACATATGCATAGATGCTAACTGCCTATACAATGATGCTCATGGCTTAGCTAAACAATTATAAAATGACAATGTAAAAGTAGCCAAGGTGGGGGCAGTGTTATACCCCACCAGGCCTCAGAGGCAAACAGATGTTCTCGAACAATTGGACTTATAACTAAATTAGAGCATAATAAAACTAGAATAACAATTGCACTTTATAATTCTATAGTATTGCCTGACACTAATTCCTATATACTGATCTAGGGACACAAATGTAATTGAATAAACAAATTGCAAAGAAAACTTGTAAGAATAAAATAAATACATTTAGCTCCCACATAAAATTAATGTAATTTATTATTATAAATATAAACACATTACCCGCATACTTTCAAAATTGGCAGATAACATAAACCAGAAATATGCATAATCATTTCACTCCAGCACACAGCAGAAAACATACATTCAGGAAATAATATAAATTTGCAAAGAAGAATAGTAACAATAATGTGCCTTACACAATAAACAATACCTATATTTGTTTAATCAAAACATAACCATTCACAGTTTAAAAGACTGATACATTATATAAAGCAGCATATTACTCACGGATGCAAACACACTTATACTGTTGTAAATTACTACGTGATAATAATGAATTAACACTAACTCTAGCAACACATTCAGTCATAAATGTATTATATTTTTTCCCCATATCCTCTACTTACAATATGTGTAAAGTAGCACATTTTAATAATAAATACTCAGGAACATACATGCTCCTAAATACAATTGGGCTATCCGTAATGGTCAATGGAATTCAATAATTATATAAAAATTGCAAATTTTAAAACCAAAGTGGCCCCTAAGATAACGACTATTTATTAGTCATAATAGGGGCCACCTAAGTCAAATATTTTACAAACAAAATTTAAATAACTATTGCATCACAAAATACTACGGGTTGTTCGTTAGGATGTATATAAGCATTCAGCAAAGGTATTTGTCGCAAATTAACGCGAGGTCGAGGCAAACAGGTTTTGAAGCATGTTTTGATAGCAAGCGTAAATCACGTGACTGTAGTGCGCCATAATCCGCGACAGTGATTTAAACAAACGTAATATTTTATTGTTTTGAACGACATTTTAAGCAACTCTTCACGCTAATCATCAAAGGAGAATTAACGAACAACCCGTGGCATTTATACAAACAATGCTTTGTCCTTTCGCTGCACATTGATGATTATAGATTTATTGCGCATGCGCAGAAACGTCAAACGGAACGTTTATAGCGACCGGAAAATATAAGCGCGACAACGGACGTTTTCTGTTGTGTTCCATCTCGAACTGACTAAAATCTTCGCATTAATTTCTGGTAGCTCTTCCGGGAGGACTTCCCCGAAACCGTCGCGAAAGGGACCACTAGCTAGAAACTCGGTGTTGTAGCGAATGCTGAATATTTGTCTGAGGTCAGGCTTTGCGACGAGTAGACGGTGATAGCTGTCGAGTAAAGTACCGACGTATACCCGAACGTTTGTCAATAGCCGCTTGTATCTGTCGACAAATGACTACATGGATCAAATTGTATCTGAATACAATGTGTTCTGTCGTCGCATCACTGCGTTTGTTACATAATAATGACTGTACCGCTACATTATTGCAATCTTGATCTGTTGAAGGATTGCCAATTTTCGCTGTTGCGCACGTGCGAACATAGAAACGTGGGGAGAATTTCGTTCAAAATATAAATATATACAGAGTAAATCTATTGCGAAGTATGTTTGTTTGCATTGTAATTGGATTGGCGATTTATTTTATGTAATTGTGTCTTGGCCTGTGCCATATCACACTCGTTTTGACAGCAGACGTCAATTTTTCATGGTACTGATTTGGTTAATTTGTACGCATTTTTATCTAGGATACTTTGCATACAGCCTAGCTGTATGCAAAGGCATCTTCCATTTTCAACTGACATACCACGCGATGTTTTCATAATCATAATAACTTTAAGAAACATTTAATATGATGTTTCTAATTTTAATTTACATTTCGGAGTTTCAATAAAATAAGTGTTCAACATGAATAACATTGTGTGTTGTGTAGTTTTTGTAAATGATCCAAAAAGGTGCTGTCACACGTCCGAGACACTCGTACGAGTGACTCGGACGAAACCATGAAAATCGTATGTGTGACACAAAATCGGACGTAAAATCGTACGTGTGACCGGTATGTCCGAGTCACTCGTACGAGGCACTCGTACGAGTGACTCGGAGTTAACAACCAATGAGATGACATCACTGAATTGAACTTCGACCTTCTTAAAAATGGCAGATACTGATTTGCAAAACTCTCGCTTCAAATTTTTGTCGAGCTTTACCGTGAAAATTTCGCTATTGAATGGTGCAAACCCACGTTACAAAGACAGAGGCATCGGTTACGAATAGCCTGCAAGTTCTCATTATTGACGCCCCTTGAAGGAATGTTCACAAAAATGGAGGAATGTATCTCAGAAATTCCGTAGCAACGCCAAGCCCAAGCCAAGGCAACGTCGTTGTCGTCAGCATCGGCGTCGAATGATGGCTAGATCGTTCAAACTTCAATGTCAGAGCCCTGTCAGAAGTAAGTAGAGACAGCGACATCATGAAATTAGGATCACTCGATTAACTGTTGTTTAGTTTCCCACAATATTTGTATTTTAAACGTTTTAATCCATAAAACAGTGCTCGTCTGAACACACGTTACCAGTGAGTGAATGACACTTCCACGAGCACTGCACTGCACTGCACTGGTGACTGACTGAGAATAATTTTTGAATGTATAATTAAATACAAAATATACACTCATGACCTGAAATTTAAAGTAGGTAAAACTCGTCCGTACCCCTTATTTACACCTGATAAGGAACAGCTTTTCATTATATCTGTGGCTCATGACACGAGACAAATGTAATGTGCTGTCATTTCAGGTCGGACACACTGTTTTTAACATGGCGTTTTTGTGAGCTTTTGATTTTGCCATTTGTTTTCATAAAAAACATGTTCTAGTTTTGTAACATGGTGTTTGCTTAACCTTAACGTAATAGGTGTGACTGATTTTGTACATAGATGTGATATGAAAACAATATGAATAAAAATGTATGGACACGGTCATTGGAAGGATAGTTACTGCACAGTCAGTGCAGATGGGACACACGGTTTTTAACCGTGACGTTTTTGTTGTTGATATTTTTGAGTCTGCTAGTCTATTTTATTTTAAAAGGTATTTATTGTAGTTCCGTAACAGTCTGTTTGCATAAATGTACCATAATAAGTGTTACAGAATCAGCACATGATATACATATAATAAATATGAAATAACTCTGATAAGAGCCTCATATATGTATGGGGTATGTGTTATTAATAATACAAATGTGTAATATACATACAAGTGATTTTGTCTGCCCTTTTTTTTTCAGAAAAAGGCTACAATGATGCATGGACGAAATTATGATACAAATAATGGATATCTTGCATGAAGACTACATATCACTGGTTCCAACCGAAGGAGTGATATTGGTGTGAACACTTATTTGTGTGTTGCCGCTCATTTGAAATGTATGTTGATGAGATGACATCACATAAATAAAATAATACAACATTGTTTCAGAAGCTGGGACATTGTCTACTACTTCATTATACCCATTGTTTCTTTTGTCTATAGTAGTATGATATTGTTCAAGCCAGAATTGGCATTTCACAGTTCCTCTTAACTAAGCAATTGCTCATTATATTTAGATTCCTTATAGTTATGAACTTCACTCTGTCTAAAAGTGTGGTCCAAATCGTTTGGCATTATGTTCATAGATGCAAGAAAATATAATTTGATGTAAAAACATTGTCAGGGTCACACAGCTTCCTTCCATGGATTGCTATACAACAAAAGGAAATGTTTTTTTTTAATTATTATGGGCAACCGACCATATTGCTTTATCTGACATTTTCATATATTTAATTAATGTTTTAACACCTTATGACTAAATGATTTATGAAGATGTGTTATTTATTATTAACTTAATTCATGACTTCATAAACAGCCCAACTCTACACCTTTATGTATCTGTCCTTCAGTACAAGATAGATTGCTGAACATATCTATGGGATTATCTTCTCAATGGTAGTATGACCAATCATGTACTGATACTCAAGAGATTGGTAACTGTTACCTTTAGGACATGTACCATGATATAATAACTTGCATTTGTAAAAATAAATGTGTGTGAATTAACATAACTAGTCACAAGTATTGCAGTAATTATATTTTATCAGGGTTGGAGGAATCCAGAGTGGACTAAGTGTTCAGTGCATTTTTAGACATGTATTTATATATGTTCAAACTTAGGTTCGTACCATGCACTATTTCGGGATGGATCACATTCTGGAACAGATATTTGTGTGGTTGATTGATTTTTAAATATGTATCTACCCTGGATTCCTGTTGCAAAAATGTATGATCAATTAACATTCCTCCATAGAATTTGTGGTAAAGCAATCACTGCATTACTTGATTATTAATTTTCACCATCAAATCCTATCACCATCCGCTTAGTTGTTTTTCTCTGAATTATGATTCTAGTAAAGCAAAGTGAGGTGTATTCGACACTTATTATAATCGTAATATTGCTAGCATGTAAATTGCACTTCAGTTAGCCAAACCTATGTAAACCAGTTTACAATGTTATTGTTGTGTACATGAAATATTTAAATTGTAAACAAAACCATAAATATATACTGCTCACAATACTAATACAAATTGCAACTTATTTAGCAAACGCAGTGATGACAATTATGTACCCTAGCTAATCAAGGAACAGACAACCTAGTTTTAAATTAAGCCAAGATGACCATAAACCACTAACAGTAGTATTAATTAAACACCCCCATGCTTGCACATAGTAACAGCTGTTGCGTATAAGACACGACACGGCCATGCAAACCTTTTATTTACCAAACAAATGCATACACAGAATATCAACAGTGTATAATAGTGAATATTGTTTTTGTGACACTGCCCCAGGTAGCTTGTTTGTAGGTTTGGTTGTTACCAAGTAGGGGTTTATTTTTATGGATAATAAATAATCCATTTTTGAAAAATTACTGATACATGCCTGATGGTATACCTGATATTTCATATAAATATTTTAAGTGGTTAACAATTTCATGTTAATTACAATTAATATCTATACCACCTACATAAAAAACATTTGTTCTGACCACATTTCTGACCGTTTGACTCCACCAGGAGTGTTGGCCAGTATACCGACAAGACAAGATTCTCAAGTTCTCACCGCATTTCATTACTGAATAACATACCTTGGTAGGTAGGCAATCTATGACAACAAACCTGTGACTAAGCTCTGTCTGAAGTTTAGCAATGACAACGTGCACCAATATTCGCGTGGCCACCAGGTCCAAGCTATAAATAGACACGCCTTACCTGCGCAATCTGCAGATGGTTGCTGCTCTTTGTAGATTGCACAGGTCCAGCTAATGCGTATAAAATAAACGATAATAGCTGAAGCCAAGCCAAACATTATACTAAAGCAATCAAATCATTGAAACGTCAACATAATGTTCACACAATAAATTATGTAATATATCGTCGCTAAACATCGAAGAGTTACAGCAAGGCGCTCAGCAAGTGGTATTGCGTCGCCCATGGCTGTGTCTTTGTGGACAATTACCGGCGAAGAAGATATTGAAATCGTTGTGCATCCATCCGGACAAAGTTTGGAAATGTTCTGGAGTCCTCCACTTTAATGTCCTTCACCAGAGCATTGAATGCGCCGAACTGCTGGCGCCGCGCAATGCTTAGGCGAACCCACCATCCTTTCCGTTTTTTCAGCTTTTCTTTCTCTTCTTCGTCATTAATTTGCTGCAGCACAGCCAATGCACCGAGCAAAATTGCATATTCTTCTTCACTGCTGCTGATTCAACTGTCAGCCATTGCCGTAAAGAAGCACGTGTGCGTCTGTAATGGCCTTCACCTTATGACGTCATTTACGCAACTCTCCCGACTCGATTGTTTAGCCACGACTACGTGTGACATGTTCTCGTACGAGGCACTCGTACGTGTGACACCCCCTAAAGGCCTGCCAAACGTCGTGGAGGTTATAGGCGTTTCTCACCTCCTTTATCCGCCTCAGCTCAAACAACACCCCAACCCAAAATTCCACAAAAATGTTATGGCGAAGACGTTTTAGAGCTTACATTTTTCCGGCGTTATAAACGTTCTGATTGACGTTTCTGCGCATGCGCGACATGTGTAAAATCACCAATGTGCAGCAAAAAGACAAAGCAAAATACTATGGGTTGTTCGTTAGGATGTATATAACCTCTCAGCAAAGTTATTTGTCGCAAATTAACACGAGGCGAACAAGTATTGAAGTATATTTTGATAGCAAGCGTAAATCACGTGACAGTAGTGCGCATCCGTGACAGTGATTGATAAAAAACGTAATATTTTATTGCATTGAATGACATTTTAAGAAACTCTTCACAGTAATCATCACAGGAGAGTCAACGAACAGCCCGTGACATTCGTACCGACAATTCTTTGTCGTTTCGCTGGATATTGATGATTTTACATTCATTGCGCATGCGCAGAAACGTTAGTTGGAACGTTTCTAACGACCGGAAAATGTAAGTGCGACAACGTCACCTTAAACTCGGACCACGGACCCTGCTTGCACTGTTAGGTGAAGGCAAACAATTTCGGTTATGGGAATGTCCTTATTGAGAGAGGGACTTCGCTCTGGCCAATTAACAGCATAAATCAATTGTGCTTCAGTGCCATACTCACGTCGTTGTCTCCGGCAGTCGACAGTCTCTCTCAGTGCCATACTCACGTCATGGTCTCCATCTGTCCACAGTCTCTCTCAGTGCTGGACACAGTCACGTCTTTGTCTACGGCAGTCTCTCTCAGTGCCATACTCACGTCATTGTCTCCAACTGTCCACAGTCGCTCTCAGTGCTGGACACAGTCACGTCGTTGTCTACGGCAGTCGACGGTCTCTCTCAGTGCCATACGTCATTGTCTCCATCTGTCCACAGTCTCTCTCAGTGCCGGACACACTCACGTCGTTGTCTCCGGCAGTCGACGGTCTCTCAGTGCCATACTCACGTCATTGTCTCCATCTGTCTACAGCCTCTCTCAGTGAAAGACACAGTCACGTCGTTGTCTCTGGCAGTCGACGGTCTCTCTCAGGGCCGTACTCACGTCATTGTCTCCATCTGTCCACAGTCTCTCTCAGTGAAAGACACAGTCACGTCGTTGTCTCTGGCAGTCGACGGTCTCTCTCAGGGCCATACTCACGTCATTGTCTCCATCTGTCCACAGTCTCTCTCAGTGCCATACTCACCCACGTCATTGTGTCCATCTGTCCAGTCTCTCTCAGTGCTGGACACATTCACGTCGTTGTCTCCGGCAGTCGGCAGTTTCTCTCAATGGCAGACATACTCACCCCGTTGTATCCCGCTTAGTGGAATCGTTTAGGGGTATGATCGTGACATCGTGACTAAATTTGGCACAGTTGTACCTGAGCACCATATAACACTTTTACAGGAGGCTGTCCGATTTTAAAGGTCAAGGTCAGGTCAACGTCAAAAATCAATAATTATAAATCTTATTGTCCAATATCTCGAGATGTTAATGCTTTTTTATGTTTTCAAAAGCTCATCTTTCCAATGAATGATTATTTAATTTGCAAAAACTCAAAATGGCCGACAAATGAGCAAATATATAAATATCGTTATTCTTTATCAGAGCAATTTTCGCAAAGGGCCCTATATATAACTTCCATGATGGCGCTGCCCGATTTAAAGGTCATGCTCAAGGTCAGATGAATGTCAAAAGACAAAATATTCCATAATTCAAATTTTATCATATAGTAACACTATAATAATGCCTGTATTTCGGAAGGTTTCCTGTAACCTTTCAAAATACGAACATTCTTTTAGTGTTAGTAAATGAAAAAATTGGAATTGTGAAATATTAAAATGTTTGACCTACGTCTGATCTTGACCATGACCTTTTAATATGGGTAGCCCCATCTCAGAAGTTGTATATATCCATACGGTAGCATTGTGCAAAATATTTGGTTTCGAACCTTTATGAAAATTGCTCTGATAAAGAAAAACAATATTTATATATATCCTCATGTGTCGGCCATTTTGAATTTATGCAAATTAGATAATCATCCCATAGAAAGATGTGGTTCCATAAATAAATGAGCTTTTGAAAACATTTAAAAATAGCATTACAATCTCGAGATATTGGACAATATGATAATATAATTACTAATCTTTGACCTTGACCTGACTTTGACTTTGACCTTTAAAATCGGGCAGCTTCCTCTAAAAAGTGTCATATGGTTCTAAGGTCCAACGGTGCCAAATTTGGTGCTTTGGTCCATCGTGTGAGCTTTTGAAAACATTTAAAAATAGCATTAAAATCTCGAGATATTGGACAATAAATTATGATTATATAATTACTGATTTTGGACCTGGACCTGACGTTGACCTTGACCTTTAAAATCGGGCAGCCTCCTCTAAAAAGTGTCATATGGTCCTAAGGTCCAACGGTGCCAAATTTGGTGCTTTGGTTCATCGTGTCATGATTCCATTGAAATGTTGACTTAAGCAACTCCACTAGCTGTCGACAGCCTCTCTCAGTGCCACACACACTCACGTCGCTGTCCCCAGTTGTTGGCACTGGCAGTCTCGTCTCTCTCAGTGCCGGACACATCCACGTCGTTGTATCCAGCAGTCGGCAGTGTCTCTCGGTGCCTAACACACCTCGTTGTATCGAGCTGCCAGAGTCTCTCTCAGTGCAGACACACTCATGTCATTGTTTCCAACAGTCTCTCTCAGAGCCAGACACACGCACAGGACGTTTCTCTCAGTGCCTGACACACTCACGTCGTTGTATCCCGCAGTCGGCAGTCTCTCTCAATGCCAAACACACGTCGTTGTCTCTGTCTGCCGGCAGTCTCTCACAGTGCTATACACATTCATGCTGTTGTCTCCATAGGTCGGCAGTCTCTCTCAGTGCCAGACACACTCACGTTGTTGTTTCCAGCTGCCGACAGTCTCTCTCAGTGCCAGACGTACGCACTCACGTTGTTGTCTCCAGCTGCCGGCAGTCTCTCACAGTGCCAGACACACTCACGTTGTTGTTTCCAGCTGCCGACAGTCTCTCTCAGTGCCAGACGTACGCACTCACGTTGTTGTCTCCAGCTGCCGGCAGTCTCTCTCAGTGCCAGATACACTCACGTTGTTGTCTCCAGCTGCCGGAAGTCTCTCTCAGTGCCAGACACACTCACGTTGTTGTCTCCAGCTGCCGGCAGTCTCTCTCAGTGCCAGACACACTCACGTTGTTGTCTCCAGCTGCCGGCAGTCTCTCAGTGCCAGATACACTCATGTCGTTGTCTCCAGCTGCTGGCAGTCTTTCTTATTGTCAGACATATTTATATGAAATGAGCACTGAGCCACGTTATATTTTGAATAATTTTTCAAGTTTGGATATCTTTGGCCATTGAGCGTCGCCATGTTACGCTGAAGCTGCATTTGGTTTGACTCGCTCGTATTTACTCAATGTAATTTTTCGATTTATTTCATTTTCCTTCATCATTAGACATTTCGGCGCGAAACGAAAAAACAACAGCTATTTAAACGGCCCGGTGCAATACTTGCTGATTGGGGAATTCCCCCTAAGTTTTGGAATTTCCTAATCGATTCCTGTGCGTCAAATCACTACACGGATATTTGTTGTCTAAGTCGCATGACAGAAGTCATTCAAAGGGATTATACGTACGCGTATTTTTTATATGGGTTTGGAAGGAAATAAAATTGGTTTTAGCCGTGGAGCGGGTACAAATTTGCACCTCATTACTTCATGAATATTATAAGGACAGACTACTGTGGCGTCCGAAATCATTTCATTAGTTGTAAATCGTTGTAATTTAAATTAACTCGACGTGTTGAACCCTCCCTTCCTCCCGTTACTCAATATGTGTTATAATAATAATAATAATAATAATAATAATAATATAATAATAATAATAATAATAATAATAATAATAATAATAATAATGATAATGATAATGATACTGATACTGATACTGATACTGATACTGATACTGATACTGATACTGATACTGATACTGATACTGACAATGACAATGACAATGACAATGACAATGACAATGACAATGACAATGACAATGACAATGACAATAATAATAAATACAACTGTAAAAATAATGTGCCGCTAAAATATGTAGACACGTTAAAATAGTCATTAAAACAATTACTTTAAACACTATAAATAAATCGATGAATACAAAATTTAAACTAAAATATTACCGTTACCTGACGTGAGGCAGTTGGTTGTGATAGTGCATGGGACTTCTACTAGTATTGTGAGAAGGGACATTTGCAACCTATGCGCATTAATTGCAGCGTAGCTGGAGACTTCCCAGCGAGCTTGAGATGGTGTCTGATCGAATAGCTCTGCTAGGGAGTAAAGTGGAAAGCGCTTTGGGCAGTCCTGAGGGTGGATGCTGCGTATGTACAAACGTACCTTTACATGTGTTGGGCAAAGTTAACTGTGGTAGTAAGGGCATGTGAGTTGCACAGTTAAAAGTGGCAGTTGTCTGTGTTTCGATGGGATTCCATTACGTGTGATGGAAGAATTACGTGTAGAATATAGTCACTTGAAGAGAGTGATGGGAATTGTTACTTGTGGTGGGACAGTTATCTATGGTGGGATATTTTGCTTCCAGCATATTAAAACGAACGTGTATGATTTGTAGAATCTGGGAGTTGTGAAGACTGCGGAAGCAGGCAAAGACTCATTCCAGCAAAAGCACAGGTTCTCTTGCTGATTGTTTGTGTTGTCTTCTGTGGCACAGCACATGCAACTTCTGAGGGTAAATATCATATCATATGTTTCACGATATTTTCCCTAATGATTTGAACAATTGTATATATGCACACATATGACAAAAAACACTAAAACTGAGCTATTACTTAAGAAGCTAATTTTAGTTTACTAGTTGGTTCATGTTAATTCGGTTTGTTTACTTTTGTTTACATGCACCACTTCAAGTGCTGCGATTAACAAAAGGTTTCAGAATGTTTGCGAAAAATGTCACGTTTTTCGTAGATAATTATTAATGTATCTGTTCGTTGTGTTTGCAGTAAATTGTGAAGTTTTTTGTAAATAATAATTAATGTACCGGCACCGTCTGTCCCTTCCATTTTGCAACTGTGGGCAGATTTTCTGCTCAGGAGATTTTCATTCAGTTTCATTGTTACGGTTATATATGCAAGATGCAAAACATTATGGCTGTATCTAGTAGTTGCCCTATTGTGCACTGTATAAACAACAGCCAACTGCAGTCCCCGAAGATGAACACGTGACACGAGATGAGAACGTGATGACGATTGAAGCTAAGTACACTTCTGCGGTTGCTTTCTACAAAGGTCTGTAGGGGTGTATGGACATGGGCACAGTGTCATATTGCATTTGCGGTTGTTGTTTCCTTATTGTACACTACATACATTTCATTTAACTTTGAAGGTTTCATGTATTCCGACATTTTATTGAGAATTGCTTTAATAACTTAGAGGGACACACAATACCATTGTGTGGGTCTATACACCCAGATGAGTCAACACAATCTATCCATTTGCAGCAATTACAGTAAAAAATAGCAAGCCGTAGCTTGCTCGGAATATATTTTTCAAATTGGGAGAGTTCACAGTCCCCGAAACGTCAAAATAAACCCCTTGATAACGATAGCGTGATGCATGGATTGCCTCTGGGGAGATAACTGGTGACTTAAAAGGGTGGACATTTTCCCAATATCGCTGTACGTGCAATTTAAATTAAGCGTCGTCAGAATGAATATTCTGGTAAACTGCTTGATTGTGGTGGTTAAAGGTTTGTTTAATCAACGTTTAGAGAGAGAGAGAGAGAGAGAGAGAGAGAGAGAGAGAGAGAGAGAGAGAGAGAGAGGTCAAAAACGATGCCGTTTATGTCATTTTGACATTTTCCTGGAATACAATAAATAGTTCTTCCTGTGTAAGCATTATGAACACAGTATTACATGTTATAATCATGCAAATTATAAGTTCTTTTGTATGTCGCCATTGTAGCACATGTAACCACCCCATGTGAACATAACCATTGCATGAATGGAGGAACTTGCGTGCCCAGGGGAAGGTCTTACACTTGTAAATGCAAAACAGAATATTATGGCCAGAGGTGTGAGAGTAAGTAGACACACATGTGTCCATTATTGAATACATATCAACACATTTGGCAAACTCTCCATCACGGTCAGCTTTTAAACATATACTCTGGATATGTTTAATTTGCTAAATATACTAGAATATAAATAATTGTAAATCTGATAACATGACAAACAATCTACACAATATAAACAGTATCACAAGGTCACACGTTCCATTGCAATGAGAGCGTCATATATTCTGGATGGATTGGAGTACATTTGCTCACTAGCCTGACTAGATACATCATACCAGTATTACAATCATTTTATTGTTGGAATGTTGTAATTTTCAGTTAGAACGCAGGTCTGAAAAAGAGTAAAATTAACCTAATGACATATCTTTAAAAAAATATACTCATCTTATCACTTGGAGTCTCTTGATTTGCTATGATTAATGCTTATAATATGTATCAGGAAAGATAATATGTCAAGAGAAAATAGGATGTGCTTAGTTTATTCATAACCATAACAACCAGTTATCTATAGAAATGGTGATGGGTTAGTTTTGTGGGAAGTCCCTTAGAAAACTTAACTCCTATATATTACAAGTTGTTATTTTAAATAACAAACACAGTGAAGAGTTTTTACGATATGACATGGAGTTATTATCCCCTATTTACTTCCTACTTTAAAGCAGTTTTATTTACCATACAACTACTGTATTTGGAAGGTGTAATGCAAAGATATCACTTTGAAATTACTTTGAGTATATTTTATGTCTATCTCCATGTATCTCAGCATTCTATTATTATGGGACCTAGACTGGCTTTGTTTTACCCAAATAATACGCTATTTTGTATTACCCATGCGCTAAGCTTCGAGGGACGGCTTCCCAATCCGCCACCCATGGGTGCACGTCTATGCCATGCACCATCAGCGCTACGTTGATTAACAATATATAATTGTTTTGCAGTTTGTGGAGGAACATTTAAAATGACACGCAATAAAGGTTATTCTGGGGGCATAAACTACAGAAACAAATTATCTGTGCAAGATTGCAAGGCCACCTGTGTCTATGATACGCGCTGCACCTCTGTGGACTACAAAGCTAGTCAGCGCAAGTGCACGTTACATCGTAGAATCTATGCAGAACGTAGGTTCCGAAGACTTCCCGGTTCAATCAACTACGCGATGAAGCGTTGCGTCTTGTGCCCAGGTAATGTGAATAGGTTCTTTTGGAATGGACTATGGCTAGGGACATGCATGCGCTTGTGCTAACGCCTAAATGTTATATAAAGGTAATATATGGAAATTGGGAAAATATATAAATAACATTTCGAAACAGTGTAAATCACTGTTTCTAATTAAAAGATCTCGTTATATGAAAGCTGTTGTAATATATATATATATATATATATATATATATATATATATATATATATATAGTATATATTTGATATAATATTATGGTACATATTTGATATATTTATATATAATACATGTATATATATATACATAAGTTATCTTATTACTATGATATGTATTATATATATATATATATATATATATATATATATATATATATATATATATATATATATATATATATATATATATTAGTATATCCACAGTATTGCCAGTTAGAACATAATTTGATATGGTCCGGTCGATTATAAGAGCACGAAAAATCGATTATTGTGCATACGTTTTGAAATGTGTGTAAGTGACGTAGCTAATAGTACATTGTCATGGCAGTTCTCGAAGATCCATGCAAGGCTAACAACGGTACATGTCAAAATGGAGGAATTTGCCATGCCCTTGGAAATGCCTTTTCGTGTAGCTGTCCTGAAGACTACGCCGGCATCACTTGTGAAAGTGAGTATGTTAATTTGCATTAGTAAGTTATTATTGCATTGATGAAAAACAAGGAGAAAGATACATATTAAACGGTGATATCAAACGATAATCGGGCTAACATGTGTATGTATGTTAATAATTATATAATTAATAAGTGTTCCATTAATCATACCTAACACCCATCAACCATATAACCGGTATATATATATATATATATATATATATATATATATATATATATATGTATATATATATATATATATATATATATATATATATATATATATATATATATATATATATATATATATATACGCATGTGTGTGCCATAAAGATTCATTGATGATTGTGTTTGCGTGTGTGTGCACACGCGCGCATTCATCCTTTTGTCTTGTCAGAATTGTTTTTGCGCCGCTACGTTTGTTAGTTCGGTGACGTGCATTGCCTATTATGACTACAAAGTCCGACTAGGACGCATGACAATCAGTACTTCATCTGCGGCATGTATACAGTCGGCAGGGAAGAGAATGCAGCATTGCTAAACCTCTGCTTTTGGGGATCCCTCCTCTCAACCATCTACTGTAAATTCTCCCGATTTCATGCCAGATTTGACGATTGATCTCCAATTACCACTATCACTGACGGCAGTCTCTAAGTTATTAATGTCATTTCCCGTTATCTTCATATCACACTCGCAGGTATCTTTGTAACTGAGATACGGACGGCCTATGGTACGTGCCCCAATGAAATGTTTGCCATGCAGGAAATCTTTTAGTGTACAGCCATCCTTCATTCGGTGGACGTGACCAAGCCATTGGAGGCGTCACTAACTTAATCGTATGTACACAATGACGCACGAATCAGGTTCAAAGACCACTGTGTTTGTGACGATGTTCTGGTGGGATATGCCAAGGATGCGTCCAAGGCACCTAAGGCGGATTTCAGTGTTACCGCTTGTCGAAATATTATTAGTACTAGTAGTATTTCCAAGCACCACTAGTCACTACTACAGAGGAGTGTACTGATGGCACATGCCTGGTAAATATATAGTTTGGTATTTTTGTTCAAGTTTGGGTAGCTCTTGCTCTGTTTAGACATCACAGCTACAGCTTTTGCTGTGCGCATGTTAATTTCAGCATCCAGTGACATATTACTTGTAATTGTAAAGTACTTATCAACGACGTCAAGTGTTACTTTGTCAGTGTTGATTTATGGCGGTGATATGACCCCAACATTGTCTTTTTGATGCTGATGGTCAATCCAAATTATATGCAGGTGTGAGAATGTCTTTGCAATACTTTCTGAAGATGAGTAGCCAACGCAGCATCATTTGCAAAGAGCATTTATCGCGTGATGTTTCGACGCACCTTTGTCTTAGCTTACAGCCGGTTGGGGTTAAACAGCATTCCCTCAGTTACTATGTGTAAGTAGGATGTAGATCCATTATAGTTGACTGCATGTTTTATGTTACCATGGAAAGAGAAAAACACACTAAGTAGTTTTGGAGAACAATCAATTTATCTAGCAGTTTGAATAAAGCACTCCTACTAGTACTAACTAGGTCAACAGGCACTGTGACGTCTATGAAGAGAGTGATCAGCAGTCTTATTTGTTCTGAACATTTCTCTTGCGGCGGTCGCACAGAGACTATCATGCATATAGTAGGTCTTCTGCTTCTGCCATATTGAGATTGTATAGACACATTCAGCTAAGACTGCAATTTAGCTAGGGCACTAGGCAACATGTGCAAACAGGTTTCCCACAATGCTCAGCGTTCAATATCTAGCTCTTCCTTAATAGGCAAATTATTAGTAGTACCTCGTTGGTGACATTATCTTCATTGGAATACAATTCGAGGTAGTGCTTCACCCATATGTCCGTTTATTTAGAGCTGTCCATGACGGACTGTCCTCTCTTTGCTTTCATCGCAGGAGTCGTCTTTAGGGATGGACCAGTTGCGTTATTAATTCCGCCATACATGCCCCTAATATTCCTTATGTCCGACGACATCAACATACTCTGGCCAAGCTGCAACCAGTGGCCATTACGGCAACGTGTAATAATCTTTTGGACTTTGTTCCTAGCTTCTGCTAATACATTAATATTCTTTTCAATAGGATATCTCTTGAAGGCGATGAGAGGAGTGCCCTTGACTTAGATGATAGAGTCTATGAAAGTTATTTTTGCAATCAGTGTTTTCGTTCGTTCCTTTTTTGTCAAACGTTGTGAGTGCAGAGTTGGATATATCATTACGTAAACAATGCCGTTTTACTCGTGCACTTTGAGCTGTGTTATGCCGCTCTGACTGTGTTGGACCGCTCTGATTGAGTCAATAAATGGTTGGTTCTTCTGTAGATAGCATCTGCCACCAAAATTGATACGAATACGTACTTTCTGCGTGGCATGGAAGGAAAACAATCAGAAATATCTGTCTTGCCATAGCTACTTATATTCTTAACATTGTTAAGAGTATTACTTGTGATGATTATCATATCAAGCTGATGCCGGTGATTCAGAACCCGTCTCGGTGTATCGCGTATTCTGGAAGCAAGTGTTTATGGTGGCTAGGCCATGATATATTCACAGCTCAAACAGCACCTGTCCAGTTTCGATCATTCTTTCAACAACATAATGTCCAGCAGATAGGCAATGCGTTTTGATCAACACCTACTCTTGCAATGAAGTCTCCTTAAAGGAAGAGTTATGGACTCTATATGGTAGAGCAAAGTATTGGTGTGTAGACACTGATTAGGTTGACTGGTCCTGCTTTGGTTGAGAGACGCAAGGTGAGGATGCGCTCTGATCGGTTTGTTGGGGGCTGAATCTTTGTTTGCAGTGAAGTTGTTATGGCAACACCTATGCCGTGTTCATGCTTTTCGTCGGAACCCTTTCCATGCACAAACGAATGTGTATCGTAGTTCTTGTAGTGATGGCTACTTGGATGTCTAACTTTAAATCGATGGTAGCCACCTTCCGTAAGTCATTGATTTGTTGAATATCGTTTGGTGATGTAGGACACACAGTTTTGAAATTCAAGCTTGGAAAAGTTGGAATCCTCTTTTCTTTCTTTGAGTTTTCTGGTGGTTGTTTATCGTTCGGCTTGTCGAGCAAATGTTCCGAACTTCACACACTTGTAACATCAAGCAGATCGTGACGGGTCAGCGTCTTATTGGCAGGGCTCTGCTTAGTTTGAGATAGGCTGTTGTGATGATTCACGCCACCGTCGGAAGCAACCGTAGCACCCGTGTATACGCCAATTGGTATGGATTTATGATCATGACTGCTCTCTCCCGTGTTGTGCTGTCCACTCATCAGTGACACTGGGGTATACTCTTCGGTGCAATTCTCTACAGTGTTTATGGAGACCCTGGGTTGCCCAGTCGTCAGAGTCCCCATCTCCGACTTACTGGTGTGACCCACCCAAAGAATGCGAATCAACGCGGTTGCTCAGCTGCAGAAGCTACCGGAAAATTAATATCAGGCCGCCTACTAAACCCCACTCAGAATGTTCTGTTAGGGATTAGTCCCTTAGATCACTTGCCTACCAAGGCTAACGAGCATGATCTGTGCTGTAATATTATCCACATGTGGGCACCTCTGGCGCGCCAACTTGCTCCGAGATCTTCAGCGTATTCGCATGGGGCAGCAAGGAAGTTGTGTTAGAGCCGTGTCTATGAAGATCCTATGTATAAGCAGGATATACTTACGCACTCGGCTCCGTTTTCAACCCAAGGAGCTATCTGACATATGCAGCTGAAAGCAGCGTACGAAGCAGAACTACACACTACCACTACCCACCACCCTACATCTACATCACAAGACTTACTACACCACGCCATACCATATGTATATATGTTTACATATATACACCACACACACGCACGCACGCACGCACGCACGCACGCACGCACGAACACACACACACACACACACACACTCTCACACATTCACACACCACACACACGCGATCCTCTTTTTTGTTCACGGTCGCAGAACCATAAATTAATGAACAACAATTGTTTCGCACACCATTCATTAAGTCATTAGCGCTACTTGACTAATATACAAGTGTCTGGTAATTTAAAAACAACTGTTAAAGTGGGTACTACATTTTTTTATGCATACACAAATACTTGTGCTCACATAGCTGTTTAACGTATTTAATTGTTTGTTCTCGCAGAGGAAAGTCCTTGCAAAAACAAGCCATGCAAGAATGGTGGCTTATGCCTTACATACAAAGAGACCTTCAAATGCGATTGTCCTAATGGTTTCGAAGGTGAAACATGTGAAAGTAAGTATTGATGCAATTTCTCTTTGATTGCAGTTGGTCAAATATGAGTTGTTTTACAAAATAGTTTGTGTTTCTAAAAACAAAACAAACTGTTACGAGTACTTTTTTTAACGAATGTCTTATATTAAAATATATAATACATAACATATTGTTGAATAACATTAATACGTTAATAATCACATTTGTTTTCATATACTATAATCAGTAGACGTTGTTTATAAATTCAGTGTAGTTATTGCGATACAGGATATACCGGCTAATGATATGTGAAAATATGATAACAGTTACACATTTCTGGTAACATATGTGTAAAATAAAAACGTTTTATATATCTATTTAACTGCAACTTGTGCAAGTATATCATTATTTCAATGCAAGTATATTATTTCCAGCTTAGCAAATATGTACAGTATGTTTGATGGTAGGCAGCACAGCACAACTGTGAACAATAGAGAATACACAAATTCCTGTCAAGCTAATGACTATACTTATACTTTATAGTGATACTTTTGGAAAAGGTTTTATTTATACATTATAGTAGTACTTTATATCATTCACATACAGTATGTATAAATAGTGTGGGATCTAGAATCGAACGTTGAAGCACACCACCGGATATGTTGCGTACTTGTGAATTACATTTGTCGAATGACACAACATGTTTTCTATTTGGTAAATAATGATTTTTCCATTTATTTGCCATTCCACGAATGCCAAGAAATTCCATGTTTTTTTACATATTTGTTTTGTGATCAACCGTGCCGAATCTTTTTTTTAGGTCAATAAAGACAACTGTAATATAACCTTTTGCATTTATTGATTAACTTTATGCCATCAATTAAATCTACTAGTGCATGGCATGTTGACGACATCCATATTGACTTGGGCTTAACGATTTGTGTTTAGTAATAAAACTAAGCGAGAATTAAATAATTGTTCTAAAATTATGAAAATTGCGGTAATATATAATTGGTGCAGTCATACCTACTTGAAGAGCGGACAACCTTTGCAGTTTTCATTTGTTATGGAAATAGGTGGTGGTGGTAGAATGCTACATTGTATCATTATATGTTCACATATTGTATTGTACACTTGCCTGCATGACACCATGGAAGAAAGCGATCAGCCTTACAAGTTTCTCCGGATTTTTAGTTTTCCGAATGATCTTCCTCAGGCCGTTAAGATTGACTTCATCAAAATCCTTGGTCAGACCGAAGAATACCAAAAAGAGTCTCCTGGTTCTACTCTCGACATTTCTCTGGATGCTCGCGGATGGCAAACACCATGTCCCTTATGCCCTTACCTGTTCGAAAGTGGCGTTATGGATTGGAGACAACGACCAACGACATGGTTGATGATTCTGTTGAGAATGATCGAGGCGATTGTCGCATGTAGTTTTGTCTTCCTTTACCTTGTAGATATGCACAACAGATGGGTAGTTGAAAACCTGGTCGACGCACGGTTTGAAGGCCGTCGTAGAGAGTTGTCATGTCTTTTGTATCAGCAGCGGCTTGTAGTTCTTCAGCTTGCTTTTCCAACCAGGATTATTGGTACAAATGTTTTGTCTTCTGACATTCCTTCAGGCCTGACATAAATATTTGTTCTATGATGCTCGTGAAACGTCTGGATCAGCTTGCTGACTTATTCGTCGGTTTCATCAAACCGATCCCTATGTTTGGGTTTAACAAAGCCCACTGTGTAAGCAGCACCATTACACACTGCTTCACTGAAAGATTTCGAATGTTCTGCCATCCGAAGTAGTTGCAGCATAAATGTTGCATACATTAATTTTTTGAACTTCTCTAGGCGGTGATCTTTGCTGGAGTGGGCAATATTTATGTTCTTGGAGGAATTCTGTCTGGCTGCCTTGAACCTTCAATCAAACCGAATGTTCAACTTCTTATGAACAAACGGTATTCGGACCAGCAATCAGCAACCATTGTGCAATGTGTGATGTCAATATTAAATCTGCCTCTCTGGCGGACGATTACCTATTTTATCATGTGCCACAGCCTTAGACATGGGTGCATCCATGTATTCATGAAATTGTCTGCCTTCTGGAACAGCGTGTTCATATTGGACAGTTTATGCTGCATTCACAACGACAACAGCAGCAGCCTGTTTGAGTTGCATTTGCTGCTTCCATGGCGTCGCAGAACATGCGGCTGTGTAGTGTAATCCATATATATATATATATATATATATATATATATATATATATATATAATATATATATGTGTTACTATAATAAACTTGACCTTTTATTGGACGGTTGAGATCATCATTCATTGTTGTCGTCCGGGATTTGTCATCCTTGGAGTATCGTTATGCCTTTTCGCTCGCTGGGAGCATAGGTCATCCGACAAGGAACGCCACTGTTTTCTGTCAGTGGCCAATCTCTCCATCCTTGGTAGGGGCTAACGATGGTGGCAAATAAGAAAGTGTAAGCCTGAGCGGAAGATCATAAATGCTTACGTTCTATGCCAGGTGTGTCGTTTGTTTGGTCTGCATAGTTGCGTGACCAAACAGGCGTAGACATGTTGTATGGTGTATCTTCAGTAGCAAATCAGCACGGCATGCGTGACAGGTTTTGTAGTTTGTAGTGGCTTTATTGTAGTTAAGACATCGACATCAAAGCCTGTCACGAAAATAACACTGATTTGTCACGGTAGTCTTGTTTTGTTTACTAGAAAATGTGTTAATGTTTGATATGTTTATGAATATAATTAGAGTACATTCCATGTAAATATTTTATTATACCGGGTAATGGCACTTCATCGACTGTCACGGTGTTACATTAATTTATTACATAAGTTATGGTACAAAAATATAAATAACGTTTAATCATGTATTGTAGATTAATTATAACAAGAATACACATTTAACAGTGCAGGAGTTTGATTTGATTGTATCAAAGGAAACATATACATTGACAGAAAAAATGCAGGGACCACAAATGTTAAAATGTATTATCCCCGACCAGTTTTGCAATATACTTTATTCAGTAAATATTTACTTTCTTAACCTTCACTGTTTTGTGTATGTGATTACCAGGATACCGTTTCACTAACATTCTTAAGAGTGCTTAACCCCGATAATGTTCCATAAATTAAACTGTTCTCCTCACCTACGACTTAAAACCTAAAAAAAGCACTTTCTAAGATTATGCAATTCCACACTTTAAACAAAGAGATATGAAAAGCAGGTAGACATCACTAACTGCCATTTATTTGGAATCCAGTTTCATGTAAACATCCAGTCGTCCACAGCCAAATAAGTCTTCTTTAGCGTTGTGACCCGTTGGGGTCTTACGGCTTTGCGAAGGTTAGGGTTGTCGTGATATTTATTAATAAACATTTTGCCAAGTTTAAGCCACGTCTAGGCTGTACCTAACTTATAATGAACACAGATGGCCTTCACTCGAGGACAGAATTTCTGTTTGAGATGTTTGTGCTCTATTATGCGACCTTGCTTATTGAACATTTCAAATAACAACGCTCCCATTCGTATGTGAAACAGGAATAGTTTCCTTGATAATACGGCGGCAGCTCTTATAAGATGATGTTGACAAACGGTTTGTTGGATGCATTTTTAGAGACTTCAACAAGTAATAAGTACATTTTGCCAAATTATACCAACTGTGTAGATTATTGATTAGCATGATGGAAACATTGCTCCGTAGCTGAAGGTATATTTTCTGATCACGTTAATGAAACGCATTTCGAAAATTCTCCTGAAATGTTCCATTATATTCTGTTTCAGGATGTATTTCTTTACGAATGTAACATGTTAGTGAAAGGGTTCATGGAATATAATATTGGCGTTCAGTTGCCATGCAGTTCTTGTATTAAATAATTGGCTTTCTTTCTAAATACTGAATGATATGGTAAATGCTAAATGATAAGCATGTGTGTCAGTGTGCCGTTTTGAACACAAGTTAGTTTGATGATATTTTGATAAACTTTGTTAATCAAATTGTACACTGGAATTTATTTGTGTATTGTGTTTGGTTTTTTATTTTATGAAAACGAATAATATATGATTTTTCGGAATAATACTAAGATTTTGTGAAAATAAATAGACTATTATGAGAAAATGTAATCCATTTGTTATATGTTAAACTACAGGTTATATAAATCACGTTTTGTCAATTAATAAAGTTATTCAAATACATTGTTTGAAAAAAACGACTAATCCCTGTTAGTTTGCCTCATTTATGAATTTTATGGATGAACAACCACTTAGTCTAGTCACTGATATGATCCAAAATGGTGTACTTCTCCTAGGATGTTAGGACACTTCAACTCAGTCTGCATACTTAAAATTGTAGTTGTCACGGAATTCAAGTTTTTTAGCTGTCATTTTTCACATGGGCTGCCTGATAGAACACAGCATTATTGGGCTGATTTAATGACTTATTTTTTTTATTTGAGTTAACAGATAGTAATTCAAATATGTTTACTAATTTAAAAGCAATACAACCTAATACAAGTACACATGTAAGTATATGTAACATAGATATGTACATATATGCATATAATATAAAATATAAAAATATATAATTTGTAGATACCACCGGATTCATGAGATGTATCCCTGACAAGACGATAAAATCTTGCCAAGCGTTGTGTAATAAAAACAGAACGTCATGCAGGACATTTGATTTTCGACCGGATGGTCCTGAGAACTGCAAGTGCAGACTTACTGTTGTGCTGGCACCATCAATAAATGGCACCGACCAATGGAATCCCACGGAAGGTCGGCTACACGTGATATTGTGTCTGAATACGCCCGATATACGTTCTTTTAAATTCGTGCAGCAATGCACCACAACACAAATATATAATTATAACACATGTTTGACATTTAATTTCCTATTGTTGATATCTACCGTTATAACTTCATAAGATGTACTATATCCTTCAGTATTTGTTTATATATTTTAAAATAACAATTATGTTACTGGCATACCACATAGCATATTGGTATAGATATATTGGCATACATACAATTGTATAGGTGAACTGTTTTGGAATAGTATTTGTCAACCAATATCGCATGTATGACAAGGCAATTGTGTAGGCAACCGTGTTTACTTGCCCAATGGAACGAAAATGGAACGGAAATGTTGAATTGTTCAACATAATATTTAGTTGCTTTGTATGCCATTGTAAAGTCAACAACACCATACACAACGTCCGTCAAGGTGTTCAATCGTTGTTTCTCATACAATGCATTCCATAAAAGTGGTTCGGTTCGGGACAGATGATCAGCCATACTGCACAAGTTTATGTATTGTGACCAGCCTAGAAAAACGCGGTCAACTGTAATCAGTGTAAACAGTTAAGCCATATCGTGAAACCTCGAGGCGAGCTGAGATGCTGCATACATCAGACTTGCTCGTTTTAGGAAACATATGAAAGTATACGTCATTGCCGGTTAGGCTGACTTATCTACCTGGCTGTCGAGACACACACTCGTATCGTGAACAAACTCCGTTAGTAGAGTTATCGCGCAGCAACCACTGATGACAGAGTTAATCATTGCCTACTGTACATTGAAGGACATAAATGGTATCCTCTCATTTTTTATTTGGGCAGAAATGTATCGTTAACTGTACCTATGTTGATGGTGTACACTGGATATAAAGTTGAGTGTCGTCATATATAGTACATGCTATTGAATATCGTGGTGTATGAAGGAATCGGTGATTCGTGGAAGAAGTTGTTCTTCGAGCAGATGCATTTTCGTTTGATGCACATGACATGAAGTAAATAATATGATCAATGACACAGTTCGGTATCACAGAGACACTGCAGCGACATGGTGTAATCCAGAATCGTACGATGCATTTTAGCAAATGTATTGGAGAAGAAGGTATGAAACTACTCAACTGAATGGGTGCAGATCAGCCAAAGAGAGAGTTTGTTACACAATACGTGGTTTGTTTCAAGTTATGTCAACATCTGTTATTACACATGTTGACTAGATTGAGTTGAAGAAGCAGTATCGTGAAGAGTTATCATTGTCCAGGATGTTTCTCCTTCCGTCATCGGCGTTTCGCTCTGCGGATGTTGTGTTAGCAGTGATGTCGGTGCTACGGATTATGCAACATGGAGTCATGCACCAAGTCACAAATCGGTTTCCATTCACGTCTGTCGACTTTGCTTCACGCTTGTTACGAAACGGACGCTGGCAACTACAAGTACATCATCCGTTGATTGTGCGTTGGCGTAGTATCCATTAGCCGTCCCACACAGCACGACAACCAGCGAGTCGCACTGTCATATCCAAATCAGGACCCAGATCGCTGATGACGAGATTGGACAATGATGTCGACGGAGGACTCTGCCACATACGCTCAAGCGACACACGATGTCAAGGGACAATCAAAGAGAATATACAATATAAGAGGAACTGGTGACATACTTCGTACGTTCTTTGTGGGAGATGCAGTGTATATCCTCCTGTCACAAATGTATTCACGTTGGCTTAATCGTCGGGTTTGAACGACGTGTTTGTTACCGTGGCAAGAACAAATGTTCCCGTTAACGTATTATCAGACCAGTGACAAAGCCTCCATATGTAAATGACTAAAACGCGAAATGCGTAAAATCTAATACATTGTTCAGATGTCATTGTTGATAATAAAAAATGTGAATGTCACCGTTTCAAAACACACAAACAACGAGCATTTAACGAACATAACTGGAATTACTACACGGCGCTACTATTAATACTACTACACACACGCCCGCACACACGTATACACACACACATGCACGTGAAAACTGATAAGAACCAGCCAAAAATAGTGCAATACATAACGGGCTGGTATTCAGTATGTAATTAAAATGCATGTTCCTGTCAGCATCTTTATTAAATTACTAGTTACTGATGATAACTTGTGGTAAACATTATTAATATGAACTGTTTTACTACTTTCTTTCAACAGGTATGCCCTGTCTACAACATCCATGCAAGAATAAGGCTACGTGTAACGATGATTTAAACGGCAAATTTACATGCCAGTGTCAAAAAGGATACACTGGCCCCAACTGTGAAAGTAAGTTGTTTTTTGATTGATGTCATGCGAACAAATATCCCCGTCTCGTCTGCAGTATGTGCTTTACCGCGGACAGACATAAATAGCCCTGCTAAATGTTAACCTGTTACATTGTAGCCCCCAGTAAATATTCCCCACAATAGTATACCTGTATGAAGCTGCCGGAATA
>OZ024855.1:18645216-18740216 GCA_964017155.1 Oasisia sp. SBJ-2009
CACCTATTGCTTCTGCCTGGTACAGCATCTGTAGTGATATCAGTACTATATGGCTATATATGCAACTCTATCATTTAAGATATGTTTTCTTGACATCCAAGTTATTGGCTACAGACAGCTTCACTTGATTGTTGTCAACATGTTAAAATGTTAACCAACTGGCTCGGGGGACTAGTATGCTTAATATGTTATTCATCCCCATAAACAATTCACTAATCCTTCCTTTGTGGTGAAAATCGCCGAATTGCGAACGTTTATACAAATTCGTCGGTAGACTTGCAATGCTCATTAAAACACATAATGATATTGTATGCTACAGGGATAAAAGCACTTATCTTGCTAGCTCTTTCTGTTGCGTTTGATACAACTGATAGACATTTTGGGATTTCTGGCACAACCATTCTGTGGCTTAGTTCGTGTTAGTGCCGTGCTTCATCGCGTGATATTCAAGCTAGAGTAATTGTCGGTTTACGCTTTCCGTAGACGTGTATTCAGCAACTCTAACGCCACCCATGTTATTGTTTAACCAGAGTCAACACTCTCCTTTGTAGACGCATTTTTATTACGAGCATGTGAAATTGTTAAACATTACGATTTTTGACTTATTTATTAATCTAAAATAGCTTCTTTGAGTCATTACCCTTCAAGTTAAGCATAGTAAAACAACAGGGTTAGACGGTTCAATTATGTCATATAAATCATTGATCTGTTCTAAGATGCATAGAACAGCTAGTTGGGGTGGCGAAATGCTTTCAGAGCATTTCTTACTCGTGTACTAGGCAAAACACTCATTAACAGCATATATGCTTAACACGGTGATAAGTACATTACAGGAATATATACATGTTTACGACATTATCAACGTTACATTAAATATTATTTGTTAATTGTCGCTTCTTAAACATAACTAATATGTCTCAATCATATGGTAGAAATGCTATGGAATTGTGGACAAATTAATGGATGTGTTAATCGGAATTATTTTATGTGTGCAGCTTGCGAGGGGATGTTCTTCAAATTGGCAAATACGGCAGGTGAAAATGGCGTATCGAATACACATTACGAAAAGTTGGCCGATTGCCAGCAAGAATGCAAGGAGCTCCCTGGCTGCACCGCTGTTGACTTCTCTCGTATCACCACCAAGGAGAACAACTGCTATGCATACTTCAATTCTTCCACCAAACTTGTACCAAACCAGATGACAGATCATTATGTCTACTCAAAATGTCTTACTGGTATGGTTGGATGCCTAAATATGATTTTTGGGGGACATTTATGAATGTCAATATTCGTTTATTGAAGTAATAATTCTTTCATAAAATACTCCCCTTCTTACGTGCATGTACTATGGTCAACTATACACTAGATACAGCCAGATTTATTTTGCATCATTAATATCTTCAAATCTATCAAATAGCTTATTATGACACCATTAAGCCGCCACAGTGGTGGTCCCGAAATCATGAAAATCATAGGTATAAATAAATGTGCTGTTACATTTGTAATCCATGTTTATTGTTTTATGGTGTGTTTGCATTACATTAAATTACTCGTGAGAGTAACGCATGCAAAAACTGAGGTACATATCCTGCCTTGTTGCTAGATACTTTGTTGTGTATGTTGATTTCTGCAACGCATTTCATATTTTATTGGTAAAAATGCGCATGCAAGCTAAAGTGAACTACTATATATACGTAACGAATTCAACACAGGTTATAACACGATTCAATAAACTCCCTGGACTGTTGTAATCTTAGCGTGACGCAGGTGGATGCGGCGATTTAGATTAAAGAGAACATGAGCAACGTGCAGGCCATTTCGGATAAATTGGGATATGATTGACATAATTTCAAGTGCCAAGACTGTTTTGTTATTACCGACAGCCTCCATGCGTGCCCGTTGATGATGCTGGTGAAGTCGCTAGGACTCCGTGTCCGTCAGATGGATGCGACATGAATGTAGGCAGTGTCTGGATCTGATCATCGACGATCTTTTTTGTCCAAATATGTGGCTGCTATAATAAAAGGAAACATTGCAAAAGCTAATTTCTTCTTATTCTGAATGAACTAACGAGCAGTATTAACACATATAATTGTACTTGCTGCTGTTATATGTATATCCCTCGTATAAATACATAATCGAAATTTAACTGGTAATTGAGTACCACGTACGTATTATGCTAGAAGTTACACTTAACAGAGCCATCCCATCTAACTGCGTTACGGTGCAATGACCAAGGTTTGACAAGTTACTTCCGTAGTAACACAAACGCAATTTAACAGAGTTCAGTTTCCTTTTTGGCTTATTAAGTAAGGAACTGATAAAATACGTTTAACTAAATACTTATGTGGTGCAGATATACAAGTTACTGCAAGGCATATTGAGTGGTTCCAATGGATGCATTGCATATTGCAAATCAAAACTGATATCTAGCCTTTTCGGTTCGGTCATTTGCACTGTGATTTGAATGCTGTTCATGGTTTGTACACAATTACCATTATATATATATATGTATATATATATGTATATTATATATATATATATATATATATATATATATATATATATATATATATATATATATATATATATATATATATATATATATATATGGTAATAACATAACACACGTTTGCGTCCAGCATGTTCAGCATTTAGGACAGGTAAACACGATAAGAGAACACATCCTTTCGTAATTACTCAATATGTCTTCGTAAACATAACAAAGAATATGAATACAATGAATAGATACTATAAAATAATTGAACACATAATGCTTTAAATGACGTCAGTGACTAAGGATTGTCTGATATTTAACAAACGTCACAAACTATCCACCATAAATCAGAACGGCGATAATTAACAATATTAATTCATATATATATGTATACATATATCCATATATATATATATATATATATATATATATATATATATATATATATCCAAACATGGATGTGGGATGTCGTTGAGTACCTGTTTTTAAATCCAGCTTGGTCTCGTGGTTGGTTTTAATATATTATTGTATGTTAATCGTTAATATATTCTTGAGTACTTTATAAAATAATGATAGACATATTGGTGTAAAGATCTTGTTATCTTTCTTATGTCCCTTCTCGAAGCTTGTCGTAATCTTTGTGTTCCTCCATGTAGTCAGTATTCGTGTATTTGGTAAGCATTTATGCATACCGTAGCTAGTGTCTTCGACATGGTATAATCTCCTTTTTAATGTATTAAAGTTGTATGGCATTGCCTGTCGTTATATCATTCTTCACATCCTTAGCGCTGCTTCCACCTTCCAATGTGTTATCTCTCCGGGCGGTGTGAATTGTAGTATTCGTCTAACTATCCTAATAGCTCGATGCATAACACCTCTATGCGTTATGTTATCCCATATTAATTAGAGAAGTATGTACTTTGCTGATCTAGAAGTGTAATCAACGTGTCCTGTTTTAGTGTCTGCAATCGTATCACTTTCTTCAGGCTATTTAATACCATAATCGTTTCTCGGAAGATCTCTTGGTTGAACTTCTTGATGTCCTTTTACTTACTTTTTGATTCCTTGGATACTCTTGTCACACTTTGTTGAATAATTTATTTGATGTTTATCACTCATAGTGTTGATATCATCTAGTTCTTGTACTGTCGCGAAACCGATTTTACAGTTCGAGCTGTAATTAATTTATCCTATTTGTGTAGTGTCTACTCTTGGTGGCCTCTTTCATTCACCTCAATGACCAGTTTGGTGTTGCTCATTGCCTTCCTGTGGTTATTTCTAATGTTGACTTATTTGATGATTGCTACATCTGTGACCAACTCAGTGACTATGTCTGGCCTGTTTATAATGAATTACCAAAATTTATTTTTCGTTATTCCGTTTCGTTGTTCCATCCCCATCTCTTACCTGCCTTATACTTAAACGTGATATTCATGATTTTGTTGCGTCTTTCGTTTTTCAATTCCAACCCAAATTTGTCTGTTACCTATGCATAGGTGTTGTTCATTTCGCTACTCGCCCAGTGACTCATCCCGTGGCTATCATATAGTAGTTTAGTTTAGCTAAGGTCTCATCCTCATCGATGACGAAGCTGTTAATATCTTCTTCTGAATATGTTGTTATTGGTGCATGTACTTGTACTATCTTAAATTTAGTTTGTTTACCAAAAACATGTTGCTTTCCATATCTTGTTGTTGATTAGAAAGCGTTATTTAACATGGATTTGTATAGTAGGTAGTCGCTTTGTAAGCATTTCTCTTTTCTTTTCACACCTCAGAACCCGATCACATCACATACCAATATTGTTTCGTACGTACTTCCTGGTCTTCAGTTTGTTTATCTATTAGTATTGTTATCACTTGATGTGTTACAACCGTTAGTCTGCGAATCCTTTTTCGGCGGCTCTTTTTGACCGATATATTTTGAAGACACCGTGCACGTAGCCCTAGTTGATTAGCGCTTCTTGGCCATAGCCTCTTTTGGGTGCTGTTGAGGACCGGGGGCATTGCTTTGAAGTATTTTGCATGCTGTTGTTGTTGGCCTATCCATCCACGTTGGCCATTGCGGATTTATGTTATTGTTTACATCGAATTATTTTATGCGACAATTATACTGTGTCTATATTATCCGATATTATTGATTACTGCACTTCGCTCTTATGTTTATCATTAGAACTCCCAGGCAACCCATGTGACCACTCCCCATGCGAGAATGGAGGCACATGCACATCGTCCAACGATACCGCCGATTCGTACGTGTGCACCTGTCCGAAAGGATACGTAGGCATGAACTGTGAACGTAAGTTTGACAGCGAAATATAAAGAAGTTATGTCCGATTTAATTCAAATAGCACAAACCATATCAGTGTGATTATGACAAAATAAAAGTGAGTTTTAGCATTTCAAAGCATCGTAGAATGAATGGTATATCACCACGTATATGAACAAATACGAAGATGTGATATAATGCATTGCATAATAATAAAATGTTTAGTGTATGATGCTAGATAGCAAACAATGATGTTGTTACACAAAGCCAAAGAGTGGCACCATTGTTGCATAATCGAAATATCGCGATTCGTCTGTATAGAATGATTCGCGAATCATTACTTTCAAGCAAACACCTCGCAACATTAGCAGTAAATAAATGTCCGTTACCTATGTTTGTTTGCATGCCACATAATTTAGTAATCTTTATTTTCTATAACGCATATAAAATACAACTACAATATATAAAGTAAATATTTCATTAATCTAAAACAAAAATCTAAACGTCTTGCAACCATTGCAATCACTACACGCTCTGCTGTCGACTTTGGAAGTGAATATGCACTGATGGTTCGATAAGCCCGCGTCATCATGCCCATATGTTTATTTAAGTAGACACCAAGAACTGTCGCACCTTCGGCAGCATTGACGACTTCAGGTTCAACGGGCACATTTTGATCCGGTAGCCACATCAGAAGCCGACATGGGTGCAACCTGCAGAACATCGGGTTTTGCGTCGTTCGTCAACAAGTGGTTGATGTCGTCAAAGCACTGTTCCATATGATGCACTGCGGTAGTAAGAACTACCACATTCAAGCCCAAATGACATCATAAGTGGACGTTATCGGCGTAACGGTGATACGGCAAATTATGGTTACGAGTGATGTCATCAACTGGTAGCATAGAAAGAAAGCAGCGTTGCAATACACCAGTTTGCACAGCCGTATCGCTTGAAGTTGCGCTACCAACGACAACAACCTGCCTGCTAGCGCAAACATAAATAAACCTACATAGTGAAAAGTCATATTTCGATCTCGGACATTCAAACCCACCAAATGAATACCACTTAAGTAAGGTTATTGAAGGCAATCACAACCTTGACCCTATTACACCAGAAAAGGACCTTTGAGTAACATCATCGATATACATTGTACAACTCAAGTTTTCTAACAACATCGGGAAATCTAGCCAGAAAGTTGCGGTATCTCAAAAAGGAAGAACTTCTGCTGCTATTCAGACCACCAGACCATACCTAAAGTATGCCTGGGGACCGTTTCACTATCATTTTAAGTGCTCCTATAACCGATGTTAATTTAAAAAAATCGAAAGTTCACTTTACGTAGGACCAAAATGAACATTTGGGTTTCATTAACATTTCATCCTGGTTCCAGCCCACACAAATGCACCTCGAAAAGCAAATTTCCCATGGTCCCATGGTGTACACTGAAACTCCCAAAACGGCACTAGCCACTACCGGACAACGAGTAGGCATCATCCGACGAGTAGGCATAATCCGAACATTACAAATCAACAAAGGATTTGACCATGACTAAAATTAGATGTTCCTAAAACTACTGATATCACAAGATAGTCCGGGAGCAGAGAGGGTTGACCCTGCATTGTTGTATTAAGTTTTTTTTACTGTTGATTTTGGTAGCCAAGGGTGTCTATTTTCAGAAACTGCTTGATGACATGTTGTCATCCTTGAGCAATTTGAGAAATTCAAGATGGCGTCCAAGATGGCCGCCATTACATATAAATGACTATAACTCCCTACCTGTTCATCATAGGAAGGTGATTTTTGTCTCTATACCTAGGTTTTAGAGGTCAAGCTATCCATTAGAACTAAGTATTATGTTAATATCGTATTACATAATGGTAATTTCCAAGATGGCTTAATAAGATAGCCGCCGTAACACTAAAACTGGCATATCTCCTTAACTATTTATTCTAAATTAGTCGTGAAGGTGTCTATCGCTGGGTATTTTGGAGACACATCTATCTGTATCAGATCAAAATTCATATACTGATGATGACATCTAGAAATCCAAGATGGCTGCCAGTTTACAAGCACTGGTATATCTTCTATACTATTCAGTCTTGGGAATAATATGAAAAGGTAAACGACCACAGGTGTTATAATTTTTTATTATCACAAATATTCTTTAATTTTAAATCTGAATTCTCCCACAGACTACCAAAAGCATATTATACAATTCATATTTAAGGATGGCTACCATTTCACCAAATAATTTACCCTGTTGTACATTGTGTTGCCCAAATGCATCGCAAAGACATGCAATCAACTATGATGTCGGGTTACAGCAACCCTGATTATAGCAGGCGCAAAATATTGTGCATTTTGTGTTTGCAGAGTTGCAACTACAAGCACGTGAACTGCATGGAGTAGTACTGTGGCATCCACATTTGATTAGACGTAGTACCATATCTGGGACTAGTTAGACTTGATCATGGAGGGTGAATGTTTGAAGGGACTTGTTTTAGTCATCCTTTACCCAACCATATTCCGTTGAGTCCAACTCTGATGGAATCTGCGCGTCCAGTGACTGGCATACCAAAGTCTGATGGTGAGGTCTTTCTATATTCCACCGTCCTTCCTTTAATGGGGGACTCCATCAATACAATTTTTTTGAGATGTGCCATTTGATGATAATGCAACAACAGTACAAAGGCGTCAGTGTCATCAGCAACAATTGCGATTTTGCTTTCTGCATTTTCCGCGGCACAACTCATGACCTGTTGGACAATGACGTTATCTGCTTCTTCGTGTGAAGTTGCCAGATCTGCCCGTGAGATTACAACTCCACCTTCACTGATTTCGATTGGCACCCGATCTGCTCCTGTTACCACTAACTTGTGATGTCGTGTGTTGTCCTCGTGAAACTTCTTATCCTGGAGTAGATCATCAACTATCAGTTACATCAGTTGCGTCTTGTTTTTGGAAGACGCTAGTAGAATCTTCTGCGCTGGAAGTTCTGTTGACTTGCAAATGATGAACCTACTGACACCAGTTGCCCTAGATCCTCTGGTAACACTCTTTGTGCTGTAATCATAGTATTTATCAAATATCAGATACACGTCCTCGACCCGTAACCTTTTTCCTATGGCATATTTGACGTTCGCTATGTAGTCCTTGACAGACCCATCAGCACGCCAAGGAACTACCCAGAGTATTGCTGAGCCATCGAGCACACTAACATTTGCACCACCAGCAACTCTATCAGACACCTCAACTTGGAGAATTTTCTTCAAGGTTGATTTCGAATTCGCAATTCTCATATCTCCATTATCATCAAACATGGACGTTGGAACTGGCCCAAGTTTATGAACAAGCACATCCTTAATGTCAATGTCCCGCCCACAAGCCTGTATGCCAATCACCCTTGAGTAAATCAAATTGGTATCAAATACTTTCACAGTTCCGACCTTCACATGCTTCCTTGCATGCATCGGCACTCACGTAACTTGTTGGGTGCACCAGGGCATTCTATGGAATATGTTATTCAACCGGCTAATTCACTCATTTTAGCGTGCTGTGGACAAACAAACTGTAGTACAATGTAAGAGATAAGGTTAAAGGTATGGCTGTCAAAAACAGGCAAAAGGTCATCAACACCGAAGTTATGTACCTGGCCACCAACAACTTAGGTATTCAAAGAAAATGTAGAAAGAGCTCACCATCAGTCTTTGGTATGCCAGTCATTGGAAGCGCATATTCCACCCGAGTTGGACTCAACGGAATATGGTTGGGTAAAGCATGACTAAACAAGTCCCTTCAACCAGTCACCCTCCCTGATCAAGTCGAACTAGTCCCAGAGATGGTACTACGTCTAATCAAATGTGGATACAACAGTACTACTCCATGCAGTTCACCTGCTTGTAGTTGCAACTCGGCAAACATGAAATGCACAATATTTTGCGCCTGCTATAATCAGGGTTGCTGTAACCCGACATCATGGTTGATTGCATGTCTTTGCGATGCACATGGGCAACACAATGTACAACAGTGCAACTTATTTGGTGAAGTGGTAGCCATCCTTAAATATGAATTGTATAATTGAAAAGCATATTATGCAATTCATATGCTTTTGGTAGTCTGTGTAATAATTCAGATTTAAAATTAAAGAACATTTGTTATAATATAACACCTGTGGTCGTTTACCTTTTCATATTTTCCCCAAGATTGAATAGTATAGAAGATATACCAGTGCTTGTACACTGGCAGCCATCTTGGATTTCTAGATTACATCATCAGTATATGAACCTTGATCTGATACAGATAGATGTGTCTCCAAAATACCCAGCGATAGACACCTTCACGACTAATTTAGAGTAAATAGTTAAGGAGATATGCCAGTTTTAGTGTTACGGCGGCTATCTTCACAGCCATCTTGGAAATTACCATTATGTAATACGAAATTAACATAATACTTAGTTCTAATGGATAGCTTGCCCCCTAAAACCTAGGTATAGAGAAAAAAAATCACCTTCCTATGATGAACAGGTAGGGAGTTATGGTCATTTATAGGTAATGGCGGCCATCTTGGAGGCCATGTTGAATTTCTCAAATTGCTCAAGGATGACAACATGTCATCAAGCAGTTGCTGAAAATAGACCCCCTTGGCTACTAAAACGAACAGTAAAAAAACTTAATACAACAATGCAAGGTTAAAGGAAAAAATGGCAGTTGGCTCCCGGACTAAGAGGCTATTTACAAACATTAGTAACACATACATCAACATGATTCAGACATTGCTTCCTCTCAACCCGTATAGTAAGATCATGGAATGCCTTATCAGAAGATATAGCTCGAACACAGCTTCTCAAACAAGTGAAGTCGCGTCTCCAAAGAGACACCACCCAAACCTCTACAACTGTAACTGCACATGCTAACATACACAAGCTGGTACGCATGCATGCACGCACGCCGCGCACATAATCAAGCCTAGAGGATAGAAAACACGGAAAAAAGATAAAGAAACAAAATGGAATAATACAAACCTTGAGATGGTTTCAGTCCTCACATATAGGCAACACAATGAATAATAATTGTAAACGTCAGTAGCGCTGTAGCGCTTACATTTTTCCGGCGTTATAAATGTTCCGATTGACGTTTTTGCGCATGCGCGATATATGTATAATCATCAATGTGCAGCGAAAAGACAAAGCATTTATGGTATAAATACTACCGGTTGTTCGTTAGGACGTATATAACCTCTTATCAAAGTTATTTGTTGCAAATTAACACGAGGAAAACAAGTCACGAGCGAGCATAATCCGTGACAGTGATTTATAAAAAAGTAATATATTATTGCATTGAACGACATTTTAAGAAACTCTTCACAGTAATCATCATAGGGGAGTTACCGAACAGCTCGTGGCATTTATACCGAAAATGCTTTGTTGTTTCGCTGGACATTGATGATTTTACATTTATTGCGCATGCACAGAAACGTCATTCGGAACGTTTTTAACGACCGGAAAAATGTAAGCGCGACAGCGCCTATATCCTGAAAAAGTCAAACTCAGAGGCGCAACAAACACATTCATTTGGCATAATCATAAACGGGGACAGGTACAAATCGTCATTGTAGCACGGAACCGCCGAAGATATATTATGGTGGAAAAACAATTTCAAACAAGAATGTTTTCAGCTTTTTAGGAAAGGTGGCTATAGATTCAGAAGATTTAATTGTAATAAGGAGTTGATTACAAATTGTTGCACACCTACAGAGAAAACACGTTGCCTATATTCAGCCTAGTTTCAGGAAGAAAATGTTATTTGGAAGCTAAGGGTGATAGATGTATCAGAACAATGTAATAGACTAACTATGTATGTCGTTTGTTGAGTAGAAAGAGTACGGTAGCCAATTTAAATTTAATTCGATATACAACTGAAATGCGAGGGGCCTTACGCACCACGCTTGCTAAACAATTATGTATACGTTGGAGTTTAGATAAGTATTTTATGACATATTATATATATATATATATATATATATATATATATATATATATATATAATGAACAATGTTTTGGTAGCATATCAAAACACGCCCAAAACATTTGACTACACTACATTTTCTTCAACAACATTCGACGTATTCTCTTCAGGTGATTATGTGTTGTTTAGGGTAACGTATTTTATATATATATATATATATATATATATATATATATATATACATATATACACAGTAATATATATATATATATATATATATATATATATATATATATATATATATATATATATGCGTGTATAATCCATAATTTGTGTGTATACTTATACCTCCCATATTGTACCATATTGTATAAACAGTACTATCTGTTGACAGATTGTGCTGGTGCTTTTGTGAAAATACCGAATTCCAATTCTACGACTGGCGTAATATTTAATGCTGGGAAGTCTTTGGCGAAATGTCTCGACTGGTGCATGGAGCACTTGAATTGCTTTGCTGTTCACTACGTTCAGAACGAAGAACGTAAACGTTGCTGGATACACAACAATAAATCAATTGAGGGACCGCTCCTAAATGTACCTGGTACCGATTACTACAAATTATCAAGGTGCATTCCGACAGGTGAAGAACAATTGTTTCTGTGTTGTGGAGTTTCGTGCAACGTGAACGGTTCATGTATTCTAGCAGGACGTAAAGTACATGTGATTTATGATATGTCAGGGATTTTATTTATAATACTTTAATATTACTATAAATGCGTATGCAATTTATAAAATGTTCCAAGTATCATTACAAATGTACTTAGTAGACTGGTTGACAACGTTCCAAATTATGACGCACTAACATGCTATTAGTAATAATCTATGTTAATCTGACATCATTAATACCAGTACAATACCTTTGTTCTGTTTACATGATGCGTCAACTACATGGCACATAAACGATACAATTTCAAATATAGCAATTGTATTTAGATACTAATTCCACATAAGGCATATTATGCAGTTATTTGTTGATGCCATCTTTTGAAAACTATTTATTGTTTCAATCTTGCTTGCTTTTGAAATACATGTAGCACGTATTTGTGCAGGGCCAACTCCGTGCAGCAAAAATCCTTGCCAGAATAATGGCACGTGCAAGGAGTCGTCAAACACTTATCGCTGCTATTGCCCAGACGGTTACGCGGGTATGAACTGTGAATGTAAGTGTTTATATAATGTGCCTTTCAACTTCATAGGTATGCAAGTAAACAACAGTTTTAGAAAAACAACGATATGTTGCCAAAACATCGTACAAATCGTCTTCATCTTACTGACTAAAGAAAAAAGGCACTAAAAGGGTTTGCACGATTTGTTTCTATTTTCGTAACGTATACATCTATCGTTCTTATATCAACCCATTAGTATGCAAATTATGCTTCGCCTTTGAAATGCATAGGAATCTACTGCAATCCTACATATCTCGAATTAGTGGAATCGCTTATGGGAATAATCCTGACATGCTGGATCAAAGCACAGCATTTGGAACAGGTGCACCTTAGCACCATACCATGTTTTAGAGGGAGGTGGCCCAATTTTATAGGTCCCTTTTTAACAGTTGCTTAATATCTCGAAACCTACATCATATTTTTACAAGCTTTGAAAGGCTGCCTTATATACCGAATTACTTTTTCCACAGGATCAATTACTAATTTGCATCAATCCAACGGCATTATGGAATTTAGCTGTCTTTTAATTTTTCGTCTTCTTCCGGTGGTTACCTCATCATTCTAGGGGCTAGAATATTGTCGAACATGGGTTTTCAGAGCTGTTATTCTTTGGAATTACCGAGTCCACAAGCAAGGGACGCTGCAGCATATGCCTGTGATGACAACTATAACGATAATGAGTGCAGTGCAATGGTCCGAATTAATTTACACTTTCAAACGCGACAAATCTACACATTGTAATATGTTAATTGATGTAACACTAATAAGAGATCATGCAAACTTTGTTTGGACATCTTGATTGTTTGAATTATTACTATTTACTGATGTGGTTAGACAAGCAACCCAAACCATCTGTCTACGCCAAGTTACGCGCTCACCGAACCAGTCTCAAGTCCCTACTCCACTGGCAGAAGTTTCATCCACTGTGTGGTCCAGATCTGAAATGTACTCTCAGATAGTTTAGTTGAGCTCTTTGCCCATGTCATTCAAATCATTCAACAGCTGGGTGCACCGTTATTTTATTTCTATAGTAACATAGGGCTTTGACATCTTTCTAAGCTGCTGTTAATCACTGATTAGCCCATCGGGACTACATATACAGTGCAATTGCCTGTACCTGTGCATTCCTTGTTCATGCCTTATGTGGGGATTCCTCACAAGAAAATGTTATTTAAAAAGATATACAGAAAAGCAGTATATTTCTTTTTTGGGCGATTTTTGTAAAATAATAAATAATTTATTATCCACTAGAATGGAGTGTTCTTGGAAATATCATTGCCTTTTACATCCAACACGTAATATTACAAAAGTGTATTTTATATGTAAGTATATAACAGAGATGGAATTATAGCCTATTATTACACTTTGACTTAGGCCTAACTTTGACCTTCACCATTAACATCAGCGCCCCTCAAAACGTATGGCAAGTTCACAAGGCACAACTGTGACAATGATTTTGAGTTGACTTCTGTGGCAATTGCTCTGATAACAAGAACACTTACGTACATATATTTTATCATCCTTTGAAAAGAAGGGAGTCAGCATATAAAGCAACCTTTGAACACCTTTTATAATATTATTTATGTATTGAGATATTAGACAATTCATAGTAAGGAATATGACACTAACTGTTGGTCTTGACCTGACCATGATGTTTTAAAATCGGGTAATCCGCCCTACAAAATGGTACGATGCAAAAGTGCAACTGTGCCAAATTTCGAAAGGTTGGTGCAGTAAATCACAACAATTCCCTAAGGCGACTCCACTAATTCGAGGTATTCAGGAAATCATTTCAATGTACTGTATTCATCATGTATAATTTGTAATGAAAGGCGTCACCTATGTAATCTGTGTCACCTGTAACGACACTATAATATAAGAGAAACCAATGGTGATGCCTTATACTGTCCCATATAGACTGTGTTGGAACATTTTGGAAGAACGAAGACTCGTACGTGCCTGGAGGAACATTGTACAAAGGATTGCAGTTCAAAAACTGCAAGAAGTTGTGCATCGGCCATTCTGATTGTGCTGCCTTTGAACATAGCAAGAGCAATTCATGCTGGATACACCAAAGACCTATAACCAAATCGGAAATACGGGAGAAACTTAGTACTGATCTCTACACGACGTCACGGTGCAATTTCCTAGAAAGTAAGACAGTTTTTCCTTGAAACCGTTGAAGTTGAACTTGCATATATTAGCATTGCACTTAAATTATGATTTATTTTAATTAATTATAAAGTTATGTCCTTGGTCAATTAACTATTAGGAAACTTAAATATACGAATCGTGTTATTGGCATGACACTGGTGTTTGACACTTCCCAAGGAAGAAGCAAAATGAAAGTGAATGTTGCCCTCCCTTGGGCCGCATGTTGTGCAATGTCGCTTGCATTGCATTGCATCGCATCGCATCGCATCGCATCGCATCGCATCGCATCGCATCGCATCGCATCGCATCGCATCGCATCGCATCGCATCGCATCGCATCGCATCGCATCGCATCGCATCGCATCGCATCGCATCGCATCGCATCGCATTGGTGTTTCACCATATTTTCGTTATCCAATGGGAATTCTGTGGTGAAAGCAAATCATCGGTGCATACGCTAAAGGTGACCAACATAAGCGAGAACCAGTTGTCGATTGTCTAGGAATAGTAGTTTTATATAAGTAATTAAAACAATACGCACACAACTGTTATCGTTATGCAAATGTCTGGTTAACTGGAAAGTATGTTTCAATAATAATATTTTCATCAAGGTAAGTATATAGATATATGAAAATGAAAAAGTCTTATATTAAGATCTTGAGTCCAAAAGTCTTATGTAATTTTTTGTACAATATCCTCATTGTATAAGCCTTAAATGTCAATAAAAATATGACTACTTTCAAAAGTACTCATACTTGTTAGTCAGCTATCTGGGATGAAATACTCATTACTCATACACATATCATATATAGTACTTGCCCCAAACATGACTTTTCCTGGTTACACAGTGTAGACAAGATACACGATTTTAGAGAGCAAGCATATTTGGCAACATCTGCATAATTACCGGTTTATATTCGTACAAGTACATCAATCCAAAGAATGTTTTAAATATTGTTATGAACAACAATCGTGGACATACAGATATAGCACACTGATATACTGTGAACGTTTTTTGTAGTACCAATAAAGTGGTTTAGTCTAGGTAGAGCGAATACCAGTCCTACCAGTATGCGCTGAGCATCTGCTTGAATAGCCTCTGCCCCTCGGGAAGTGTCACTGCACGTAATGTTAACGAAGGCCTAATTTTAAGTTACATGTCCAATTAAATTTAATGGGACAACATAAAAAAGTTTAGTTGTACTCCATCATCAACTGAATTACTACATAGGCTATGCTGGCAAAATTAGACTGATGTAATGACTGAAACATGTATTTTACTTACCATCTACCTCATACTTGTGATCCCTATTCGCCTTGCCGACTGCGTCTCTCAGTCGTCTGCTAATCAATTTTAAATTCCACGGCTATACGATCCGTGAATTAAATACTCCTTCTCGCATGACATGTACTCCGTATATTCGTCCTCCATCCCCACCAAAATGAGACGCTTCTCTTGGAACAATTCGTTGATAGTTACAAACGCAGCGACTACTGGCTCGGCTGTCATCAACACCAGCTTGGATCATAACGACGGGCGCTGACGTTTACACGCGCTGTCGCGCTTACATTTTCCCGGTCGTTATAAACTTTCCGATTGACGTTTCTGCGCAAGTGCGATTAATGTAAAATCATCAATGTACAGGAAAACCACAAAGCATTTTTTGCATAAATGCCAAGTGCTGTTCCGTAAAGTTCTCTCCTGTGATGATCACTGTGAAGAGTTGCTTAAAATTTCGTTCAATACAACTTTGCTGAGAGGCTATATACATCGTAGCGAACAACCCGTAGTATTCATACCATAAATGCTTTGTTCTTTCGCTGCGCATTGATGATTTTACGTTTAACGCGCATGCGTAGAAACGTCAATCGGAACGTTTATAACGCCGGAAAAATGTAAGCGCTACAGCGCGTGCGCAATGTGCGTTTAGGCGAATCTCGGCCTGTGCGTGACGTCAGAGCGCGCCAGAGCAGATAAAAGCGGTCACTGCACATGGGCGCGCATGCGCGATATGCGTTTAGACGAATCCTGGACTACACAAATCTGGGACCACCACACCGCCACTTAATTATCTGGCGGCCGCCACTTTATTTATGATTAGCCATCACTCAGTTGTACCAGCTATACACGTGCTGGTAGTGGGATTTTATCAGAACTGGTGCTGGTAGCCATGGATCGTGACGTCGCGGCTGCTCTTCTCCAAATGTCACACTTTAGTGTAATATCTCCGTCGAAATAGATTTTGCCGACTCAGCCAGCGTTTAAGAGTCCTCATACTAATCACTATGGGGTGATTGATGGCCAGGGCACCGAGAATGTCAATGTAACTTAACCCGATGTGGAAATACAGAGCAGCCGCAACGTCACGATCCATGGCTACCAGCACTAGTTCTGATAAAATCCCACCACCACCACGTGTATATCTGGTACAACTGAGTGACGGCTAATGACTAGGCGGCGGCCGGTAGATACATAAGTGGCGGCCGCCAGAGAAATAAGTGGCGGCCGCCAGATAATTAAGTGGCGGCTGTCAGAAAATATATATTAACCGTGGCACCTACGGGCTTCCGTAGATTCCAATACGATGTTTACACTGTGTTTTTAAACATATCTTGCAAGTATAGGCCATTTGCCTGGTTGATTGAAGATAAAACGGCACATAGTATTATTTTATAGTGTTCAACACCCAATTTGGAAACATTAAAAGTTGCTGAATCAGCCATACGTATGACGTTTGTTATTGACTGGAAATATATGTTACCTTCGTGGCTAACGTTTGATTTACAACACATATCTTGCATTAACTAATTACACCTATTGTTTTGCAAACATAATATGTTTAAAAAAAGAACATCACTTTTGTTTTGGCTGAATGGATTTTTCAGTTGTTGTCAATATTTAATTGATTATCATTAAGGTGACCCTTGTAAGACGAACCGATGCAAAAACGGTGGCACGTGCAACCGGGATGGCAAATCATACAACTGTACATGCATGGAAGGCTTTTCTGGAAACAACTGTGAAGGTCAGTGTTTCTATTGCTCTCTATAATTGCAATTAATTCTTTCTGGTTAGATTGTATGAGTATTAATATTACTAATATAAAATGAATATACGTTTGATCAACTATATTAATGAAAATGGCACGATTATAATGATTCCATCGTATATTTCGGGAAATAATTGCGGTAACGTGCAGCATTGTAATGCATAGCGAATGAAATTATTAGTTATATAAATTATTAATTGTTAGTCGGGGCGCACGGGTCAAAATGTTTGAGGTAGTGGACACCTCGTGCTATTTTGTTGTTGTCCTGTATTTTTTTAAACTTTAAACCCTCCTGAATGAATAATATTCAAGAAGGCAACCCTCTCAAATCAGTGTACCTCACTCAAAAAATTGCACTTATATCCAAGCTTATGTGGTCCCTTAACGGCCCCGTTGCATATATTTCCCTTTCCACATTTTCACAGTAATTTTACAGCAACAAATATAAGTTTAGTATAAAATAATCAGGAATAACGAAAACTAATATTTGTGGCAATATCTTGTTGATACGTTTATTTTTTTAGTATGCCAGATACAAAACTTTGAACAAAATAACGATACATCAGTTCGGTTTCGCAGTTGACATCACACAAAAGGATTCATAGTTACCTTAATATGTCATCAATATATTTTTGTAATACATCAAAATGATGTGCACTCATTTACCTACTGAATATTGCAATAGTAAAATAATGATACGTTATACGCAATCACGAGCCAACCATGTACCCCACCCCCTAAGTGTTGCACAATCGTGACGTGACGCAAATCGGAGTGGATTTCACTGATTGTATCATTTTCGCGTTCCGTAGTGTAATATGCACTACTAATGACGAGTGCTGATGCATAACTTACTGATGGTTATTAATGCGATGTTTCTTAAGACAATATACAATTATGATAACACACATTATTCGAAATAAAAACATATCAAGGTGTTACTCAGTCACATTTTAGACATTGTTCTGAGTAATCTATGTCACTCTTGTCAGAGCCTTTGTTTTCAACAAGAGTCCGAACAGGTATTACTCGCCCATATTTGGTATCGTTGCCTTTGCAAGCAGCACAACACGGCACTTGGAATTTAGCGCAAGAACAGTTATAAGGGCATTTGCTGGCGACACGCAACTTGTACACCATTGTGTAAGTTCTGGTAATGGCGGCACTGTCAAAGATAATGGTTCCAAATGTGTGGCACCCATCTGCCAACCGAAATCTAATAATTGTTCCTCCATCTTCAAGTGAGTCTCTTTCAGCACACCTGTCAACCAGCATGTCATACAGCCATGACGCATCGATCCATTTGACTCAAACAAAGCTTGCGGTACCTTAGACTATTCATATTCTCCGATGGTTTCCTCAAGATTGACATGTTTCCCAACAGCTTTCTGTTGAAGAAGGTGTATCAGTATGATAACATCATTGATCAGCTGATACTTCTGCTTCTGTGGTACAGTCAGATGTTATTGAGGATGCAATTCTTCAAATATGGTGTCACATACCTTTTGGACTTTCAGTTGTCATTCAAATATTTCTGGAGCTTAGTGTTGCAAAGTTGTTTTACAGTTTCCACATTTATCATGATGGTTATAGGCCGGGAGCCAGGTCCATGTATCACGATGTTTTCTGCTACGTTTTTTTCACAATCATTTCCTGTTAACATATGCCGTGGACAATCGCAAGTTTGTAATGACCACTCCCAACTGGGGGCCTTTTGCCCTCAGGGGGGCCAAACAAAACCTTTTCGGGGCTAAAATAGGTTTATTCTCTGTGTCACCGTGACGTCAGAAATAGGCATAGAAACACAATATTTGGCAGAAAGCATCATTAGATAGTAGGGAAGACTAAGATTTGACACGTTCATGTCAGAAATTTATATTTACAAGCCTTTTGAAATGAACGACATGTACTCTTATGTACAAATAGAAAACTTCCCAAGGATATAAGCTTCTAATTGGTACCAATATGACCTCTCTATCTTGAAACGTATGCCCGCTGTGGATGAAAAGCCTAATGTACCCCCTAAATCACTATAATGTCAGTTATGTGATGTCGGGTCTTCTAATGTGCTACCATATTTAATTTTTGGACAATAACCTTGATCTTTAAGTTGATTTAATGTTTATCATTGTTGCTCAAGTTTACTGTGCATTCTATATAAGGTCAAAGTCAACGATAAAGGTTCAAGGTCAATCGATTTCACCCCCACGCATGGACTGCGTGAGCGCAGAAATCAAGCTATGCTTGACCATGTGGCATATAGTACCTCGTTTTGAAGCTCTGCACATCTAGATGCCGATGCTAGACTTTGTCTCGTCATATAATCAAGTATGCGTATGTGTGATTGAGTATGTATGTAGTCAATAATGCGCGTATTGTAATATTCGTTTATCTGATAAAGCCAAATGATACGGAAAAGAGAGCCTTCGAATGATTTTCCATATATTATTTTACTGTACAGTATACTACAGGTCTGCGTAAAAGCGGAAGAACGCGGGCAGACTAATTACAGTTGTATGCAACCATGGTTGTGAAATTCATCATTAACATCAGATCATAAAACTACAGAGGAATTCTACACCGAACCAAGTACTATAATGCTCACCACGCCGACAGATGTAACATGTGTATGAAGAATGGGCAGCATCACCAATGACTATGTAGACATCGATATGCTAAAAACAGGAAACATTACCTTCTCTAAGACACCAACTGTGTATCAGAAAGACGAATACTACAGAATAGAAGAATGCAAATATGGCGCTAATCTTCATGAAATGAAATGCCAAATATACAAAGAACTACTAGATATCTTATCAAACACCTATAAAGTAGTCTCGAAAATGCAACTGAAAGGCTTGGAAAGACATTCGTCAAAAAACAACTAAGAGAGCAATCTGTGTTTAGATGCAGATACTCAGTAACAGAGTGCATCCATGTCACTTCAATTCCAGATGTAGAAGACGTAATGATAATTAATTGTCGTCGTAGTCATCGTTCTCGTCCTGGTCATAATCATCAACAGTGTGGATTTCATCTGTGATTTCTTCGTCATTTCCATTATCTTCTAAGATATCAACTAGAACCATTGGAATGACGTCCCCCTCGAAACAAAAATTCTTCCAGTTTTCCCGCTTCTGTGACATTATAATCAAGAAGGGACGGTATTTCTGGAAAATGATCGAGAGCCTTGCGCCAGACACATACTTAGAAATTGACTCTCTTGATGTGCTGGGCGAGAACCCGTCTGCATGGCGGAAATGTGGAGAGATCAATGGAGAGACCAGGCCGAAGGTCGACGTTTGAACCGCATATGTTCTTGACCTTGATCTCTCTAGCCACATCAACTTACTTCTCTCGCAGTCCAACCTCATACAAGCGACACGTAAATTCCTCGATGCCATTGACAATATGATCATCATCAAGTGTCCACGTGAAACCCACTGCAGCTAATATGTCTATAAACTTTGAGTTATGGCTCAGTAATTTCATTGGTCTTACTTTTCCTCTTCGTTTGCCTTTGAAAGCTGAAGTGCAATCAGCACTAGCGAAAGCATGCAAGCATATATAGCTGCAATGTGCTCTTGGCAATAGTTATCAGCCAACTCCCTGTGTTGATCAACGTCTCTCCTGTATCCATAAGAACGTTGACCGTGAACGATTTGGGAAAAAGGGAACTATAAAGAAGATGTCAGAGTAATTTGCTCTGACACTGATGGTCTTGATATAAAACATTGTAGTTTGGATGTACTTTATGTAGATGATAAGGCAAGCTAGCCTGAACGCTTTACCCCTTCGATGAAGATGATTGGCCTTTGAAATATCTCTTCCATCATAGAAGTAGAGCTCCAGTGCTCGAGAAGATGATGTATAAACGACTTCTTGTTTTCATCATGCAGCCCCTCAACGATGAACTTTTCATCACACCCTCTCCGATCCCGTTCAGCCAACTTTGGTGAGTGGAGACGATTGATATAACTGTGTGTACTGAACATTCTTTCAGCTGCAGCAGGCAGACTACCGAGGATTCGTTGTGATATCGTTTTTATTGTTGGGGGAACATCTTTCACGTAGAAGGAAGAGTTGCCATCTTGAATGAGGGCGTAGTCGTTAGGACCACGCAGCAGTGCGCAGGCGTTATCGTCATCTTTGATGAGGTAGTTCATTTCTTGCAGTTTGTTGGTTTTCACAAAGAACCCATTGATTGTCGCCATTGAATATGGCGTCAGAGAGAGAGAGGGAATATATCATCAGATCTGAGATGCTTACTTGCAGCCCTAGGACTTGCGACTTGACGAAGATCTGAAAGATGAAGCCACTTGTGGCCTTGTACTGGATTACGTTCTGATTCGATGCGATAAGCCTTTTGTCAAATGCGGTGGAAGCCATCGTCTTGAACTTGTTCATTTTGATAGGATCGAAAAACGGGACTTTCTTTGAGAGAAGTCTATCCCGGATGAATACTTCTTTTTGTGCTTTGCCATTTTTACGAGCATTCAGCACATCATGACGTACTTATTCTGGCATAGCTGCTCCTGAAGACAAGCTGATCAGTGGTTGAGAAATCTCGAGATGAAATAGGTTGACAAAGCTTTGAACAACTTCGACCGTTCGCTTCACCTGATCCTCGGACCGAGAGATTTCACGTGGTCTTAGGTCTGTTTGTTGCCTCTCTGCATCGCTGCCTGTCCGATCCACCATATTCCACATTGCCTCCACACACTCTCCCTTGGCACGCGCATTCGAAATGTGACGTTGACTCGATTCATAATTACTGGTGATACCGCTGATTCCAGCAGAATATGTACCGGAACCTGATATAGACTTGAGCCACTTCATAGCTGCCTCTTCTATTATATTGTGTTGTCAGTGTGGCAGCGGTTGCGTGGAGTCTGCGAGCTGGCAACACTGATAGCCCCAGGACGCAGTAGTTTTTCTGAACCAGGGTGCGTTTTCTCAATGTGTTCGAGAAAATGGCCGTAATATGTGAGAACTCGAGCGTAATTCTGCTGATTTGCGCAGAAAAATAGGTCTGGCATGCGGCTTATGGCAGACGTGTACCTGTCGTAGTTATTCGTTTTGACTGCGTTGTTCAATGACAAGACGAGTCAGATGCAATCCATGTATTCGAGCCAGAAGCGCCCAGTTTCTCCCAGTTCTCCATTCCTCATTCCCTCTCTGAACTCCTTGTATTTGGCTATTTGGCCAGTCACGTCGGCTGAGGACAGAACTTCTGCGAGAGAACACTCACTCGGGCTCAGGTTTTCGAGACAGGCAGCGCCTTGAGGAGAGAGTGGTTTATGAGTGTCAATGTATTTGTCGTAAAGGAGTCTCTCAAGGGCCTCCAGCATGGACTTGTGTGTGTTCATAGCCCTATCTCAATTCTTCCCTTCGATGACCCCAGACATTGAGCCACTAGTGATTAGTTTCGATTCCAAAGCCACTTCGGTCCATCCACTACCCAGACAGTATCTTTTGCCAACACCTTTCAAGTAAGCTCCACAGCATTGGAATGTCCCAATTAGGATGATGTAGGACTTGTACTTTTTAGGTTCACTCCATATCGGCTTTCACGCAAACACCTAAGTCAAATGTACTGATGGTATACTCCTGCCCAGCTTCAGTAGATCCTTCCTGATTGCACCTCATGCATTCTTGAATGGTTTTCAAGTCTGTTATAGGGGCATTAATCATGGGATAATAGCCAATAATCGTTAGGAATTGAGGAAGATGAGCTTTAGCTAAAACCCATCCTGATAAGCCAGGGATGATCTGCTCATCGGTATCTGACGACGTCTGGTCTTCGTGGATAGCTGTGGTCATGTCAGAACTGGATGATGCCAGCAGAGCTGGTATAGATCGTTTCCGCTCGTGGTAAGATGGCAACTGTTGTGTTCGCGCATTCTATGGTAGTAATACCCGGCTGAAGCAAACGTTTGTTAGCCGTACCTTGCTTGCACAAACCAGTTTCTGTAAGGATGTTTTCAGCATCACTGTTCCACATAGTTTTTTCAATTGCGCCTATAACGTTTCCAGCGAGATGAAACTACACGCACATGACAATAAGAATCCAGTGTCATCATCAGGGGAAGCTTGCTCCCGTAGCCCATACGAAATATAATGCAAAACCTGATCAGCCATGACTACTGTGTGGTTCACCCCAAGCTTATCGGCCAGCTTTGCTGCATATTCTAAGCGGACCTATTTGACCAGAATGGATCATTAGGCCATTATATCAAGCGTGTGGCTGGCACTGTTACGACAGTGTTGTGAAGAAAGGATTCAGACGACAAGTTACCGTTTTTAGACGCTGTCAACAATAGTACTGTCACATACCATATCATTGGTAATCATAAGTGTCCGTTGTTTTTATTTTGTTAGTTTCGTATTTGTTGTCGTAAAACACGACAGACACCAAAATGTATCACATCGTTAAAATGACTGATACGCTGTAAAACATGTCATTCAAACATTATAACATATCTCATGTATTTGAAACAATAATAACTTATATTTAATTTACATATTAAGCGCAACGTATATATATATATGTATATTCAAGTTATTCCAGAGATGCTGTTAAATTCTAACGTCAAACCAGAATGAGGGGGTGATGTATACACTGCATGATGATTCAAGAACATGTGATGTTCAGATATGTTTTACAATTATATGGTATAAATCAACCGACAAATTAATGGGGATACCTTTGATATGTTAACCGTGTATCTTAGAAATGTAGTACGGTGACTATGGTACATTTATATGAAATCGACGACAAAATGGAAGTGTTTTTCTACGTATTGTGCAATTGTTTGTTTCTCGTTGCCTTAAATATATATATATATATTTCTATAATATATTTGTGGTCTTTATTCCTTTCACCATTCCGGATATTTTGGTACAGAAACTAGCTCAGTTAACTAAATTGTATTTGGGTATTTGGCCAGTCACGTCGGCTGAGGACAGAACTAAATAAACTATGATTTGTTTTTAAATTTTAAGTGCCGTGTTGTGTTGCTTGCGCACACGATGGGAGATATATCAAATGTGGGCGAGTAATAACTATTCGGACTCTTGTTGAAAACAATGGCTGTGACAAGAGTGACACAGGTGATTTGGAACAATGTTTAAGATGTGATTTAGTAACGCCTTGATGTGTTTTTATTTCGAATAATGCGTGTTATCATAATTTTATATTGTCTTAACAAACATCGCATTAATAACCAGCAGTAGGTCATGCATCAGTATTCTGTCTTTGTCGTGTATTACAACATTTTGAACTCAGTATACATCTACAACACTTTAGTAATACTTAGCGGTACATTCGTGATAATAATAATAATAATAGTAACTTCTTTTGCGCCAATATCCTCGAAAATCAAGCTCAGTGGCGCGACAAAACCAGGGGATTAATCAATCTCATAATCGAAAGCAATGCGTGAGTCGTCAACGGATGGATGGAAAAGCTAGGAGGCTAAGGAGGATAGGCAGCATTAAAGAGATAGGTTTTTAGATGTCGGCGGAAGGAAACTATATTACCTTGTGATTTAACACTGGCAGGAAGCGAATTCCACACCGTTGGTGCGGCAACCGAGAAAGCTCGGGTCCCGGCTTTCGTTTTCACCCGAGGGATGTAAAGAGGGTTACTACTGGTTGAGCGTAGCTGTCTGGAATTTCTTGTTGGACTTAGCATTGAATTTAGATATGCTGGTTGTGTAGATGAGAGTGCTTGATAGGCTATTGTACAAATTTTGAAAATGATGCGATAGTGCACAGGTAGCCAATGCAGTGATTTTAGAAGCGGCACTGAGCGAGAAAAACGTGGAGAACGCGTGACTACCCTTGCTAAACAATTTTGGACACGCTGAAGTTTTGCTATGTCCTTGTTTGCGGTATTGTAAAGGAGGGAATTGCAGTAGTCGAGTCTGCTGCTTACTAGAGCTGTGGCGATGGTTTTAGCAACGGAAAGTGATAAAAACCGGCGGATACGGCGAAGATCACGGATATGGTAAAAACAGCAACGGCATGTTTTCGAGATATGTTGTTTGAAATTGAAGTTTTCATCAAACGTTACTCCGAGATTTAAAACTGAGGTGGCTGGTGTGATACTCTGACTCAGAATATGTGTCGGGAAAAAGCCATTGAGTTTTGCCCGCTGCGTTGAGGTACCAATGATGAGAAATTCAGTCTTATCTGCATTTAGTTTTAATTTACTATTTTTCATCCAGAGGGAGACATCTTGGAGACAATCCCTGAGCTGGTTTAGGGAGCGACAAGTATCTGGTGTGGTCAGAGAAACATAGATTTGTGTGTCATCTGCATAAAGGTGATGATCCAGGTTATGACTCTGGATAACTGAGCTTAATGGTGTTGTGTACAGAGTGAAAAGCAACGGACCCAAAACAGAACCCTGGGGGACACCACAAGAGGTGGGCAGCATGTCTGAGAAGCAGTTACCTATTTTAATGGCTTGCCGTCTGTCAGTAAGTTATGAAGTAAACCAGCTCAAGGCTGTGCCAGATATCCCGTACCACGTTGATAAGCGTGTAATGAGAATGTCGTGGTAGCTTGCTGCATCCACTGCGCAGGCGCACTCTGCTGTTCTAGTTAATATTAAGGCCAATGGGGGTCTAGTCACTATGACAACTGATGTATCACTATGCTTGTAGGCGGCGCTAATAACTATGAATATATGTCATCCCTCCCCTTTAGTTGCATGCATCGTTATATGCAATTATACTAGAAACATCAGCAATAACGGCATAACTAAATCGTAACTGATTAAAACATCTCTGCAACCTTTTGAATTGCTACCGCGCATAACAAAATCAATATTTGAACGCTATCATAATATATGTATGCAAGTTTGCTTCGCTACATCACGTAAATGGAAATTAATAGAAGCTAAACGCTATCATAGCTTTCCTTGAAGAATAACAACTCAAAGTAAATGTTCATTCAAGCCCTACACCGGCGCAGTTCATTTCAAACATACCAGTCTATCCGGCGGTTTCTGATAAGCACTGGACGAGTGTTACCGGCTCCAGGAGTACCGAGTCCATCTTTGTCACTGCGCACTTCGGTGTTAGTATCGACACTTCGTTTCTCCTCTGGTCGCTGTTCCTCGGTTGGTGCCGTGCGGTTTGTTGGTGGCTGAGGTAGCTGAACGGGTTGCTGCAGTTGGCGCCGCTGATCAGGCTCCATTCCCTCAATCTCCACAGGTAGACGTTTATGTAAGTGGTCGCAGCGCCGTCTCCACACACGTCCGTCAGCCAGTCTCACTGTGTATGACGCTGGCCCTGTTTTCTCTTCCAGTACCCCTGGCTGCCACTTTGGGGTACCTGCGAAGTTCATCGCCCACATAGCGTCGCCAGCATAATACGTGTAGTCCGTACTCGACGCGTGACTGTCACATTCCTTGCCTTGCTTTCGCAACACTGTATCTTTGATGTCTGGCTGGACTAAGTTCGTGCGGGTTCTGGGTTTACGTCCTATCAGTAGCTCTGCTGGCGCCTGCCCCGTTGTTGTCTGATGAGTAACACGGTAATGCAACAGAAAACGGTACAGCCGCTTCTCCATATCTCTGCCTTTCGTTTTGCGCAGTCCGGCCTTGACCGTCTGAACTGCGCGTTCCGCCGCTCCATTGTTGGCTGTTCTGAATGGTGTTGATGTAACGTGTTGCCATTTTGTCTAACAGAATTCTTCAAATTCAGTGCTCTGGAACCATGAAGCATTGTCACTGACCAAAACGCTAGGCAGACCATGGGTGGCGAACGTCTGCGAAATCCACCCGAATTTGCGTCACGTCACGATTGCTCAACACGTAGGGGGGTGGGGTACATATTCGGCTCGTGATATAGCACTATTTTACTATTGCTTTGCACTGTTCAGTAGGTAAATGAGTGTACATCATTTGGATGTATTACATAAATATAGTGATTACATATTAAGGTAATTATAACTCCTGTTGCGTGATGTCAATTGCGAAACCAAACTGATTTAACTGTATCAATACGATATTGCCATACATATTAGTTCTCATCATTTCAGATTATTTGATAATACACTTAAGTTTTTTGTTATATATTAACTATGAAAATGCGGAAAGATAAATATATACAACGTGGCCATTAAGAGACCACATAGGCCTGAATGTAAATGCAATTTTCCGAGTGAGGTACACTGATTTGAGAGGGTTGCCCTCTGGAATATTATTAAGGAAGGTTTGCAGTTTAAAAAACGACTGGGCAACCAAAAATAGCACTAGGTGTCCACTTCGACCCCCGTGCGACCTGACTATATACATTTGTAACTCAACTTAATGAAGATGCAACTGTCGTCATAACATTTTACAAATAAGTGTTGCTTGGTAGTATAGTGCACACCCAACTTAAGCATTGCGCTAAAAGTTGAAGCACAACCATAACTGTATCTATGTTACCAGTGAGTAATAGTCTTATTGCAGCGTTTCATGTGAATGTTTGTTGCAGATATTGATCATTGTCGTCCAAAAAATCCTTGCAAGCATCGTGGAAGATGTAATATACATAGTAAATGCAGAAGGGGAGGATCTTGCGAACATCACAAACAAAATTACTGGTGCCTTTGTAGGAAGGGCTACACCGGGACAGAATGCGACAGTAATAAAACCTTTTGTTTATCTTAGTCGTTATACAACTAGTTCTAATTGGTTAATCTTACTTTTTATGTCGTGTTAAATTGTGTGTGTGCGTGTGCGTGTGCGTGTGCGTGTGCGTGTGCGTATGTGTGTGTGAGTGTGTGAGTGTGTGTGTGTGCGTTCGTGGGTTTGTGTGCTTGTATTTATGTGTATGTGCGTGTGTGATATCTGCGTGCAAGTGTGCGTTGTATAACTAATATATAATATATAACTGCATGTGTGTGTGTGTGTGTGTGTGTGTGTGTGTGTGTGTGTGTGTGTGTGTGCGTTGTGTGCGTTGTGTGCGTTGTGTGCGTTGCGTGCGTTGCGTGCGTTGTGTGCGTGTGGTTACGTAGTAGGTATTGTGCTTTGTGTGCTTTGTGTGCTTTGTGTGCGTTGTGTGCTTTGTGTGCGTTGTGTGCTTTGTGTGCTTTGTGTGCATTGTGTGTGTTGTGTGCTTTGTGTGCGTGGAGTGCTTTGTGTGCATTGTGTGCGTTGTGTGCTTTGTGTGCGTTGTGGGCATTGTGTGCTTTGTGTGCGTTGTGTGCTATGTGTGCGTTGTGTGCTTTGTGTGCGTTGTGTGCGTTGTGTGCTTTTTGTGCTTTGTGTGCTTTGTGTGCGTTGTGTGCGTTGTGTGCGTTGTGTGCATTGTATGCGTTGTGTGCGTTGTGTGCTTTGTGTGTTTTGTGTGCGTTGTGTGCATAGTGTGCGTTGTTTACGTTGTGTGCGTTGTGTGCTTTGTGTGCGTTGTGTGCGTTGTGTGCGTTGTGTGCATTGTGTGCGTTGTGTGCATTGTGTGCTTTGTGTGCGTGGTGTGCCTTTTGTGCGTTTCGTGCGATACGTGCGTTGCGTGCGTTGTGTGCTTTGTGTGCGTTGTGTGCGTTGTCTGCGTTGTGTGCGTTGTGTGCGTTGTGTGCTTTGTGTGCGTGGTGTGCTTTGTGTGCGTTGTGTGCTTTGCGTGCGTTGCGTGCGTTGCGTGCGATGCGTGCGTTGTGTGCTTTGTGTGCATTGTGTGCTTTGTGTGCGTTGTGTGCGTTGTGTGCGTTGTGTGCGTTGTGTGCGTTGTGTGCGTTGCGTGCGTTGCGTGCGTTGCGTGCGTTGTGTGCGTGTGGTAACGTAGGTATTGTGCTTTGTGTGCTTTGTGTGCGTTGTGTGCGTTGTGTGGTTTGTGTGCATTGTGTGTGTTGTGCGCTTTGTGTGCTTTGTGTGCATTGTGTGTGTTGTGTGCTTTGTGTGCGTTGTGTGCTTTGTGTGCGTTGGGTGCTATGTGTGCGTGATCTGCTTTGTGTGCGTTGTGTGCTTTGTGTGTGTTGTGTGCATTGTGTGCTTTGTGTGCGTTGTGTGCTTTGTGTGCTTTGTGTGCGTTGTGTGCTTTGTGTGCTTTGTGTGCGTTGTGTGAGTTGTGTGCATTGTGTTCCTTGTGTGCGTTGTGTGCGTTGTGTGCATTGTGTGCGTTGTGTGCTTTGCGTGCGTTGCGTGCGATGCGTGCGTTGCGTGCTTTGCGTGCGTTGCGTGCGTTGCGTGCGTTGCGTGCGTTGTGTGCGTTGTGTGCGTGGTGTGCTTTGTGTGCTTTGTGTGCGTTGTGCGTTTTGCGTGCGTTGTGTGCGTTGCGTGCGATGCGTGCGTTGTGTGCTTTGTGTGCATTGTGTGCTTTGTGTGCGTGATCTGCTTTGTGTGCGTGATCTGCTTTGTGTGCATTATGTGCGTTGTGTGCTTTGTGTGCGTTGTGTGCATTGTGTGCGTTGTGTGCTTTGTGTGCATTGTGTGTGTTGTGTGCTTTGTGTGCGTGGTGTGCTTTGTGTGCGTTGTGTGCATTGTGTGCGGTGTGTGCATTGTGTGCTTTGTGTGCGTTGTGTGCGTTGTGTGCGTTGTGTGTTTTGTGTGCATTGTGTGCGTTGTGTGCTTTTTGTGCTTTGTGTGCGTTGTATGCGTTGTGTGCGTTATGTGCGTTGAAGCGTTGTGTGCGTTGTGTGCGATGCGTGCGTTGTGTGCGTTGCGTGCGTTGTGTGCGTTGTGTGCTTTGTGTGCATTGTGTGCGTTGTGTGCGTTGTGTGCGTTGTGTGCGTTGTGTGCGTTGTGTGCTTTGTGTGCTTTGTGTGCGTGGTGTGCTTTGTGTACGTTGTGTGCGTTGTGTGCGTTGTGTGCATTTTGTACTTTGTGTGCGTTGTGTGCGTTGTGTGCGTTGTGTGCTTTGTGTGCTTTGTGTGCGTTGTGTGTGTTGTGTGCGTTGTGTGCGTTGTGTGCGTTGTGTGTGTTGTGTGCATTGTGTGCATTGTATGCGTTGTGTGCATTGTGTGCTTTGTGTGCGTGGTGTGCTTTGTGTGCGTTGTGTGCTTTGCGTGCGTTGTGTGCGTTGCGAGCGATGCGTGCGTTGTGTGCTTTGTGTGCTTTGTGTGCGTTGTGTGTGTTGCGTGCGTTGCGTGCGTTGTGTGCGTGTGGTTACGTAGGTATTGTGTGATTTGTGTGCTTTGTGTGCGTTGTGTGCTTTGTGTGCATTGTGTGTGTTGTATGCTTTGTGTGCGTGGTGTGCTTTGTGTGCATTGTGTGTGTTGTGTGCGTTGTGTGCATTGTGTGCTTTGTGTGCGTTGTGTGCTATGTGTGCTTTGTGTGCGTTGTGTGCGTTGTGTGCATTGTGTGCGTTGTGTGCATTGTGTGCGTGGTGTGCGTGGTGTGTTTTGTGTGCGTTGTGTGCGTTGTGTGCTTTGTGTGCGTTGTGTGCTTTGTGTGCTTTGTGTGCGTGATGTGCTTTGTGTCCTTTGTGTGCGTTGTGTGCGTTGTGTGCGATGCGTGCGTTGTGTGCGTTGCGTGCGTTGTGTGCGTTGTGTGTTTTGTGTGCATTTTGTGCGTTGTGTGCTTGTTGTGCTTTGTGTGCGTTGTGTGCGTTGTGTGCGTTGTGTGCGTTGTGTGCGTTGTGTGCGTTGTGTGCTTTGTGTGCTTTGTGTGCGTGGTGTGCTTTGTGTACGTTGTGTGCGTTGTATGCTTTGTGTGCGATGCGTGCGTTGTGTGCGTTGCGTGCGTTGTGTGCGTTGCGTGCGTTGTGTGCGTGTGGTTATGTAGGTATTGTGCATTGTGTGCTTTGTGTGCGTTGTGTGCGTTGTGTGCGTTGTGTGCGTTGTGTGAATTTTGTACTTTGTGTGCGTTGTGTGCGTTGTGTGCGTTGTGTGCTTTGTGTGCTTTGTGTGCGTTGTGTGTGTTGTGTGCTTTGTGTGCGTTGTGTGCGTTGTGTGCGTTGTGTGCGTTGTGTGCGTTGTGTGCATTGTATGCGTTGTGTGCATTGTGTGCTTTGTGTGCGTGGTGTGCTTTGTGTGCGTTGTGTGCTTTGCGTGCGTTGTGTGCGTTGCGAGCGATGCGTGCGTTGTGTGCTTTGTGTGCGTTGTGTGTGTTGCGTGCGTTGCGTGCGTTGTGTGCGTGTGGTTACGTAGGTATTGTGTGATTTGTGTGCTTTGTGTGCGTGGTGTGCTTTGTGTGCATTGTGTGTGTTGTATGCTTTGTGTGCGTGGTGTGCTTTGTGTGCATTGTGTGTGTTGTGTGCTTTTTGTGCTTTGTGTGCGTTGTGTGCGTTGTGTGCGTTGTGTGCGTTGTGTGCTTTGTGTGCTTTGTGTGCGTGGTGTGCTTTGTGTACGTTGTGTGCGTTGTATGCTTTGTGTGCGATGCGTGCGTTGTGTGCGTTGCGTGCGTTGTGTGCGTTGTGTGCTTTGCGTGCGTTGTGTGCGTGTGGTTATGTAGGTATTGTGCTTTGTGTGCGTTGTGTGCGTTGTGTGCATTTTGTACTTTGTGTGCGTTGTGTGGGTTGTGTGCGTTGTGTGCGTTATGTGCTTTGTGTGCGTTGTGTGCGTTGTGTGTGTTGTGTGCTTTGTGTGCGTTGTGTGCGTTGTGTGCGTTGTGTGCGTTGTGTGCATTGTATGCGTTGTGTGCATTGTGTGCTTTGTGTGCGTGGTGTGCTTTGTGTGCGTTGTGTGCTTTGCGTGCGTTGTGTGCGTTGCGAGCGATGCGTGCGTTGTGTGCTTTGTGTGCTTTGTGTGCGTTGTGTGTGTTGCGTGCGTTGCGTGCGTTGTGTGCGTGTGGTTACGTAGGTATTGTGTGATTTGTGTGCGTTGTGTGCTTTGTGTGCATTGTGTCTGTTGTATGCTTTGTGTGCGTGGTGTGCTTTGTGTGCATTGTGTGCTTTGTGTGCGTTGTGTGCTATGTGTGCTTATTTGCGTTGTGTGCGTTGTGTGCGTTGTGTGCGTTGAGTGCGTTGTGTGCCATGTGTGCTTTGTGTGCGTGGTGTGTTTTGTGTGCTTTGTGTGCGTTGTGTGCTTTGTGTACGTGGTGTGCTTTGTGTCCTTTGTGTGCGTTGTGTGGGTTGCATGCGATGCGTGCGTTGTGTGCTTTGTGTGCATTGTGTGCGTTGTGTGCTTTGTGTGCTTTGTGTGCGTTGTGTGCGTTGTGTGCATTGTGTGCTTTGTGTTCGTGATCTGCTTTGTGTGCGTTGTGTGCTTTGTGTGCGTTGTGTGCATTGTGTGCTTTGTGTGCGTTGTGTGAGTTGTGTGCGTTGTGTGCTTTGTGTGCGCTGTGTGCGTTGTGTGCTTTGTGTGCGTTGTGTGCTTTGTGTGCGTTGTGTGTGTTGTGTGTTTTGTGTGCTTTGTGTGCGTGATCTGCTTTGTGTGCGTTGTGTGCATTGTGTGCTTTGTGTGCGTTGTGTGCTTTGTGTGCGCTGTGTGCGTTGTGTGCTTTGTGTGCTTTGTGTGCGTTGTGTGCTTTGTGTGCGTTGTGTGTGGTGTGTACGTTGTGTGCTTTGTGTGCGATGTGTGCGTTGTGTGCGTTGTGTGCGTTGTGTGCGTTGTGTGCGTTGTGTGCTTTGTGTGCTTTGTGTGCTTTGTGAGCGTTGTGTGCTTTGTGTGCGTTGTGTGCTTTGTGTTCGTTGTGTGCTTTGTGTGCTTTGTGTGCGTTGTATGCTTTGTGTGCTTTGTGTGCTTTGTGTGCGTGATCTGCTTTGTGTGCGTTGTGTGCTTTGTGTGCGTGGTGTGCGTGGTGTGCTTTGTGTGCGTTGTGTGCGTTGTGTGCGTTGTGTGCGTTGTGTGCGTTGTGTGCGTTGTGTGCGTTGTGTGCAGTGTGTGCAGTGTGTGCTTTGTGTGCGTTGTGTGCGTTGTGTGCGTTGTGTACGTTGTATATATGCTTTGTGTGCGTGGTGTGCTTTGTGTACGTTGTGTGCGTTGTATGCTTTGCGTGCGATGCGTGCGTTGCGTGCGTTGTGTGCGTTGTGTGCGTTGCGTGAGTTGTGTGCGTGTGGTTATGTAGGTATTGTGCCTTGTGTGCTTTGTGTGCGTTGTGTGCGTTTTGTGCATTTTGTACTTTGTGTGGGTTGTGTGCGTTGTGTGCGTGGTGTGCTTTGTGTGCGTTGTGTGCTTTGCGTGCGTTGTGTGCGTTGCGTGCGATGCGTGCGTTGTGTGCTTTGTATGCGTTGTGTGCTTTGTGTGCGTTGTGTGCGTTGTGTGTGTTGCGTGCGTTGTGTGCGTGTGGTTACGTAGGTATTGTGTGATTTGTGTGCTTTGTGTGCGTTGTGTGCGTTGTGTGCGTTGTGTGCGTTGTGTGCTTTGTGTGCATTGTGTGTGTTGTGTGCTTTGTGTGCGTGGTGTGCTTTGTGTGCATTGTGTGCATTGTGTGTGTTGTATGCTTTGTGTGCGTTGTGTGCATTGTGTGCTTTGTGTGCGTTGTGTGCTTTGTGTGCGTTGTGTGCTTTGTGTGCGTTGTGTGCGTTGTGTGCGTTGTGTGCGTTGTGTGCTTTGTGTGCGTTGTGTGCGTTGTGTGCGTTGTGTGCATTGTGTGCTTTGTGTGAGTTGAGTGCGTTGTGTGCATTGTGTGCTTTGTGTGCGTGGTGTGCTTTGTGTGCGTGGTGTGCTTTGTGTCCTTTATGTGCGTTGTGTGGGTTGCATGCGATGCGTGCGTTGTGTGCTTTGTGTGCATTGTGTGCGTTGTGTGTTTTGTGTGCTTTGTGTGCGTGATCTGCTTTGTGTGCGTTGTGTGCATTGTGTGCTTTGTGTGCGTTGTGTGCTTTGTGTGCGCTGTGTGCGTTGTGTGCTTTGTGTGCTTTGTGTGCGTTGTGTGCTTTGTGTGCGTTGTGTGTGGTGTGTACGTTGTGTGCTTTGTGTGCGATGTGTGCGTTGTGTGCGTTGTGTGCGTTGTGTGCGTTGGGTGCATTGTGTGCTTTGTGTGCTTTGTGACCGTGGTGTGCTTTGTGTGCGTTGTGTGCTTTGTGTGCGTTGTGTGCTTTGTGTGCGTTGTGTGCTTTGTGTGCTTTGTGTGCTTTGTGTGCTTTGTGTGCGTGATCTGCTTTGTTTGCGTTGTGTGCGTTGTGTGCGTTGTGTGCGTTGTGTGCGTTGTGTGCGTAGTGTGCGTGGTGTGCTTTGTGTGCGTTGTGTGCGTTGTGTGCGTTGTGTGCGTTGGGTGCGTTGGGTGCGTTGGGTGCAGTGTGTGCTTTGTGTGCGTTGTGTGCTTTGTGTGCGTTGTGTGCGTTGTGTACGTTGTATATATGCTGTGTGTGCTTTGTGTGCTTTGTGTACGTTGTGTGCGTTTTATGCTTTGTGTGCGTGGTGTGCGTTGTGTGCTTGGTATGCGTTGTGTGCGTTGTGTGCGTTGTGTGCGTTGTGTGCTTTGTGTGCGTTGTGGGCGTTGTGTGCTTTGTGTGCTTTGTGTGCGTGGTGTGGTTTGTGTGAGTTGTGTGCTTTGCGTGCGTTGCGTGCGATGCGTGCGTTGCGTGCGTTGCGGGCGTTCTGTGCGTTCTGTGCGTTCTGTGCTGTGTGTGCGTTGTGTGCTTTGTGTGGGTTTGTATGCTTTGTGTGCGTTGTGTGCGTTGTGTGCTTTGTATGCTTTGTGTGCGTTGTGTGCGTTGAATGCTTTGTGTGCGTTGTGTGCGTTGTGTGCGTTGTGTGCGTTGTGTGCGTAGTGTGCGTTGTGTGCGTTGTGTGCGTTGTGTGCTTTGTGTGCGATGCGTGCGATGCGTGCGTTGTGTGGGTGTAGTTACGTAGGTATTGCCTGCATGGCGTCTCTTTCTTCTGTCGCACTGTTTATATGCGTCTCAATTTCAATTGACCTTTTTTGTCCCACATTGTCTCTGCCTTCATATTTACGCACGCACGCACGCACGCACGCACACGCACACACACACACACATACAGACACACACACTTATTATATTTATGTACTTATATATTTATTGTCGTCGTTTAGAGAGATCTAAAAACGTAGCAAAGAATCGTACAACTTCAACTTCCGATGGGCCTAGTACACCTGATAAGGCCGTCGATGGCAAAAGGAATAAAAGGCAATGTGTTGTGACAACTTTAAGTAAAGACCCATGGTGGCAAGTCAGCCTAGATTCTATATATACAGTGGAGGAAATTGTCATAACAAGCAGAAGTTGCAGAACGTGTGGTAAGTTAAATACATTATGATAGCATTCCACATGTTACACTATTCTGCTGCTCGACATCTTGCAATGCCAGCATACATCATTTGATGATAATTATGTATATGCATACTCAGATATTCGTAACATATCAACACTTTGTCCATCTTTAGCTTTAATGGCATTGTGGATAAAACTGGGTTTTTATATTGTGCAAATCCAGTAGACAAAAAGCAAATGTGGATATTGCTTTCAAGGTGACACAATTTGTACGTTTACCCTTGATAATAAGAGTGTGTTCGTTGTACACAAAGACGAGTATAATATATGACACACATGTGCGCGGGGAGTTTTTTAGGCTGGCAATGCCTTAATTTATTTTATTTTGGACGTTATTGGTCAAAAGTAGACAACTGCTTCAGGCGCTTGTATGTCATACTGCTAAGATCACGTTGTGTCAACGTCATATTTCATATTCAATGCAATCTAGTTGATGACGTATGAACCTGTTTTATGAACCTGTTTTTTCCCCCACCATTTGAATTGCGATAATCTACAAGATTGTTAATCTTAATAAATAGTTGTCATAAAACCATGGTCGAAGTGTCCTATTTGGCATGATGTATCGAATGACACTATCGTTTTACAGGAAGAATACATAACGGGAATACGATTTATTTTAAAATTCAAGCGTGCAACGTGTTGTCAATCTTCTTAATCATTAAGAAGTGCACTAGACTAATCATTGTTGGCGATTGCTAATCTGTTCTAATCGAGCTGGCCTGATGTGTGTGGGAGGACAGGCTTGTCATTCTTCTTGGAAAGTCAAGTAACGCGACCTAAAATAGTACGGCGACGCGTCACGATCATCTGGGTTTGCAAAGACCAACTTGTAAGGAACAGTGAGAGGTGGGAGAAAAAGAGGTACCTCATAAGGTAATTGGAGTTTGGAGTCGGCCGACTTCCAGCGGGCTGTGAATAACAGGGAAAAGTGGAAAGAACTTATCATACAAACCTTTTTTGCTGCCCCAACGATCCTGAGGGACTATGGAACAAGGTGAAGGTGAGGTAGTGAAGTAGACGGACGCACGCTGTCACTGAAGCAGATGTGCTACAATAGGAACGGCTGAATTTGATGACGTCGTGTAGACGTCATATGTCAAAAAATCAAGACAACCAGGTCTATATATACCGTCTCTTCCTTTTTAAATTTGCGAACGAAAAACGAATTCCTTTTTCGGTTTTAGTTTTTTCAGAAGTGAGGTGAGAAAAACGAAAAATGATTTTTTTATAATTAGTGCATTCCATTGACGGACCATTACAAATAGCGCAATTGTATTTAGGAGCATGCATATCCTTGTGTATTTTTATTAACATTTGCTACTTTACACATATTGTAAGTAGAAGATGTGTGGTAAAAATATAATACGTTTTTGGCTGAATGTGTTGCTAGAGTTAGTCTTAATTCATTATTATTTTGCATATGTAGTAATTTACAACTGTACAAGTATGTTTGTATCCTTGGGTAATATGCTGCTTTACATAATGTATCAATCTTTTTAAACTGTGTGTGGTTATGTTTTGATTAAAAAATTAGGTATTGTTTATGGCAGACTATATCTAAAACTCTTTTGTTTTGGAAATTTGTTTGATGTTCTGAATGCATGTATTCTGCTGTGTGAAATGATTATGTATATTTCTGGTTTATGTTATCTGCCAATTTTGAATGTATTGCGGTAATGTTTTATGTTTATAGTTATAATAACATTATAATATCATTACACTAAGTAGGTCTTCAACATTTCCTTAAACATTAGTTCCATGTGGGAGCTATATTTATTTGAAGATGTTATTCTTAAAAGTTTCTTTTGCAACTTGTTTATTCAATTACATTTGTGCCCTAGATTAGTAGGTATTAATTAGTGGGAGGCAATATTAATGAATTATAGAGTGTAATTTCTATTCTAGTTTGAACAATATGCTCCACTTTACTTATAATTCCAATTGTTCGAGAACATCTGTTTTCTATTTAATCAATGTGTTTACTCCAGTTTAAGGATGAGATTAATATAAAGCCAGAATGTTAAACTGGTTAACTCTCAATATCTACGCCATCAGTTGTTAATGTTAATTCATTAACCTGTTTATTAGGCATTTGAAACAAAACGTTTTGTTTTATTAATATTTTAAAGATAATGTATGTAGTTTTAATCATGTTTATCATATGTAGTTTTTTATTAATCAAATATTCAACATTCACTGTGTGAAGGCAGTCTGTGAAGGCTTTAATTGTACTTGTATCATCAAGTATCATCAGCATAAGTTATGCTGGCATTCGGAAAATCATTGATATAATTATAGTAAATAACAATGTAAATTGCCCTAAAAATTATTCTTGGGGACGCCTGTTTTTATAGGTAAAGTATCGCATTGTACCTCTGTCTTGTGGTCTTATGGTTAGTTGAATATTATTGTATTAGATGTATTCCTGTTAGCTCCGTTCCAATGGCTCTTGGCTAACTTACTGATTGGTTCATGATAAACAATTGTGTGCATGATTGTCACACTTGCAACTGCACAAATATTCCTGTCAAAAAGTACAACTTGTCTTCAGACCAGTGTGAATTTGCTTACACGTTTGCGAAACTTTGCGACACTATCCCGGAATGTATGCAGAATTCGAGCACTGTAGAGATCTTTAAAACACACATTTTAACAGTAGTAAGGACTTTATCTTAGACAATCATATTTTTATTGTTGTTATTACTATTATTGTTATGTAGAAGTGGATGAGTTTGAGCAGTTGGCCAGTCGAATGTGGACTGTCGCTTAGCCGTGCCTTTTGGGATGTCCACGAAGTGCCCCTAATCTTATGTCATTATACTTAACGATTTAACCTAATGACTAATGATTTAGCCTAATGATTTATTAAAAGTATTTATAATCTTTTTTATTTATGTTTCCAATAAAATATGAAACAGTGTCACCTAAATGCTTATTAACAACTGAAATGGAATATTTGTGCAGTTAGTATGACAATCATGCACACTATTGTTTAACATGAGCCGATCAGTGAGATAGCCAGGAGCCATTGGAATGGAGCTCACAGCAATAATATTCAACTAACCGTAAGCAATCTGTAAGACTAGAAGACGTACAATGAGATACTTTACCTATAAAAACAGGCATCCCCAAGGATCAATTTTAGGGCCACTGACATTGTTATTTACTATAATTATATCAATGATTTTCCGAAAGCCAGCATGACTTATGCTGTTGATACTTGATGATACAAGTACAATTAAAGCCTTCACAAATGACATCAACACAGTGAATGTTGAATACTTGATTAACAAAGACCTACATATAATGAACACATGGCTAAAACTTCATATATTTTCATTACAATATTAATAAAAAAGAAATTTCAAATGCCTAATAAATAGGTTGATGAACTAACATTAACAATTGGTGGCGTACCCGAAGTGGCAGTGTGAATGCTTCCTAAATGCAAAAACGAATTCATTTTTCGTTTTTCATACTTCACTTTTGAAAATGAATGATTAAAACGCAAATTTGAAAAAGAAATCGTTTTTCGTCCGCAAATTAGAAAACGAAAAAGGAATTCGTGTTTCGTATTTCATTCGCAATTTTCAAAGCGAAAAATGAAAAGATGGTATATATACACGGACGCAACCACTCCATGTTACCGCCAGTGTATTGTCGAAACTTCTATACAATGCCTACGATGCACACAGCGTTTACAGAGAATAAACAAATATATTTTGAAGACTGGCATACAGCGAGTTGAAGCCTCTCCATCGTTCCAATATTGGTTTATCATCGTGCAGGTCGAGCTCCTCGTCTTGGTGTATGATTCCAACTTCTCGTTCTATGGCACAGTCGCTGACACCATGATTTTCGCACTGGACCACACTCACTATTATCGATGGGTGCCTGTCGAAGTAACTGAGCACATGCATAATCCATTCACAGAACGTAGTAGTGACCTCCGAATCTAGAAACTAGACACATTGCTGATACAGCAATATTCGAAACTGCGCGTGTGCTAGAGAATACAGGTCTGGAGCGATATGGAAACTACATGACATATTGAGTGACACAAAGAACAACACCTGTAGCGGATCCAATCAGTATAAATCAAATGTCATTGTCTATCCGGCCGTCACCAAGAGGGCTATCAATAGCAAAACAGATTGTGTCATCATCCAGGAGCAGCGGTGCATTGATTTCGCGACTGTACATTGGCAGTCAAACCCGCGTTGGTGATTTTTGACAATTTGTTTAAGTGCGAGAATGATGCGTGTACCCACCACCATCGTTGGCTCGGCTAGGAAAACGTTGGGTTGGGACAAAATCAGATCTTGTGGTGGAACGTCCGGAAACGTTCTGCCCCATCCGTTAATGTCGTTTCGTATTATATATTGCCCATAGGATTCGTTACGCAGCAAACGCCATGCACACACATATATATATATATATATATATATATATATATATATGTATATATATATATATATATATATATATATATATATATATATATATATATATATATATATATATATATATAGCCATGCTTGCACACGTTAGCACACACACATATTTTGCTATGCACGAATGTTTACATATATGTACGATTTACATACTTATGCATAAACAACATTATTCGCACAGAAACTAACACACATATACACACGAACGCAAAGAAGCACGCCTAAACAAGCGCATACCATAACAGGTGTAAAACTAATACATAAACTTCGTTATAGACAACAATTTGAGCAGTTATCTAACTGGTTCTTTTGATTTTACTTGATTACATAATTGAAATAAAACTGTGTAACAGTAAGACGAAGTACCTAGTAATAGTACTTAGGAACAAATGCTCAGTAGTAACCTCGAAGAGAACAAGGCTTAACTCGATGAAAGACAGAACTAGTCGAGTTGCCATTTTGTGAACCTGGAAATGTTTGGTCGTCTAAGGTTTTTTTGCTGAATCATATAGATTATGTTTTCCTGAACTCAAATCCGTGGGATGGCAATGCGCCATCCTTGGGCAACTCGTGGGAACCACGAAAATCCAAGATGGCTGCCGTGATCCTGATGAATTACAAAATGTGTTCATCTTTACACTACATCATGCTAGGAACATAATTTTGGTACGTACACGCATGCTTTTAGGTACGAGGAATTCAATGGAACCGTTTATAATAATGTCCGAATATGTCCACTAGACCAAAATTCAAAATGGCCGCCATTTCCACCAACTATTGCCAAAATCGAGCATAATTTGATTGCCTTTTGCTATATAAATATGATTTTATTTGGTCCATTCCTATGTTTTACCATATCAGGACTTAAAAGGAAGTATTTCAACTGATGCCCGCCCTCGAAAACCGAGTAATATTTAAAATGGCGTCATTTTAGCCAAACAGATGCAAGAGCCACGATTTCGTGCCTATTCCCACGTTTTAGCATATGGGCAAGAACATAGTACTGGTATATACTTGTCATCATCATGCTGTCGGTCGCGAAGCGACAAAGACTGCTTCCATCACTTGACTCTTGCTCTCCATTTGTCTCTCTGCTGTGATAGTGATGTCCAGGAGTCGATCTTTATGTCTCTCAGCTTCAGGTTTCTCTTGATGGTATCTTTGAACCGGAGACGAGGGCGCCCTCTCTTTCTGTGACCAGAAGACAGTTGAGAGTAGAGAACCTGCTTCGGTAGCCTGTCTGATGACATCCTCATGAGGTGTCCAGTCCACCGGAGATTCTTTCTGATCAGAAGATCTTCCATAGATGGCAGCCCTGTCCGTTCGAGTATTTCCTTGTTTGTCACTTTGTCCATCCAGGTTATCCTCATGATCGAACGCAGATGTCGCATCATGAAGGCATGCAACTTTTTCACCTGTCGTCTGTACACTGTCCAGGCCTCAGCTCCGTATAGGAGGGTGGACAGCACAATTGCACGGTATATCTTGCCTTTAACCCGCATGGACACATGGTGGTTGTTCCAGAGTCTCTGGCGTAGTCGGCCGAAAGATGCACTAGCCTTGGCCATCCTCCTCTGTATTTCGTCGTCAATGCATCCATCACTTGATATAGTGCTTCCGAGGTAGGTGAATTCCATAACAGAGTTCAGCTTGTTTCCATCAACCATGATATCCTCCTCTCGGGTTCTTGTAGAGTTGGGTTGGTACAGCACCTCGGTCTTCTTGATGTTAATCTTCAGGCCGAACTTCTTTGACGCATTGAAAAAAGCATCCACTATTTTCTGCATCTCTTCAGCAGAGTGTGCAACCAGTGCACTGTCATCTGCGAATAGCAGCTCCCTCATCAGTATCCGTGTAGTCTTGGTCTTCGCTCTGAAGTGTGCGACGTTGAATAGGTCAGCGCTCTGTCTGGACTGTATGTAGATGCCATCCCCCATGTCTCGGAAAGCATTGTCGAGCATTGCTGATAGGAAGATGGAAAAGAGCGTGGGCGCCAGTACACAGCCTTGCTTGACCCCATTTGTGACCCTGAACGATTCCGAGACTTCCCCTCCAACATTAACAGTCGCCATCATTCCGGTGTGTAGTGCCTCGATCATTGTTGTGAACTTCTCTGGGCAGCCATACTTCTTCAGTAGCTGCCATAGTCCGGTCCTCCCAACTGTATCGAACGCCTTACTGAAGTCGACAAATACCATGTACAGTGGTCGGTCCTGCTCAATGCACTTTTCTTGTAGTTGTCGGAGACAAAATATCATATCCACGGTGCTCCGGTTACCTCTGAAGCCACATTGTGTCTCCGGAACTACCTCTGGTGTTAGGTGGGTAGATAGTCTGTTGAGGAGGATCCTGGCGAAGATCTTGCCTGCTATGGAAAGAAGAGAGATTCCTCTATAGTTCCCACAGTCTGTTCGATCACCTTTCTTGTAGATGGTTATAATGCTTGCATCCTTCCATGCTTGTGGTACAGAACCCATCTCCCAGGCATTGGTGATTAGTTGGTGCAGTCTGCTGAACAGATTGTCTCCTCCGTGCTTCCATACTTCTGCAGGAATTCCATCTCCTCCAGGTGCTTTGCCATCTTTCAGGCTGGCGATTGCTCTAGCCATCTCATCCATAGTTGGAATCTCATCAAGGCTTGTCTTGGTAATGCGCTGCGGGATGTTGTCCAGAGCTTCGTGATCTATGTCGCCAGGGACGTTGAGTAGCTTCTGGAAGTGTTCACTCCATCTTGCCACAACTCTCTTGCTGTCAGAGAAGGTTTCCATTCCGTCTGTTGATTTTAGTTGAACAGGTCCCTTCTTTTTGGGTCCCCACACTTCCTTCAGTCCATTGTAGAAGCCCTTCATGTTGTTACTGTCGGCAGCTCTCTGCAGCTCCACTGCTTTCCTTTCCCACCAGTCCGACTTCAGTGCACGGGTGTGTTTTTGTAGCAGTCTGCAGGCATCTTTGTATGCTGCAGTGGTGGATCTAGTGCTCCTGGTTTGCAACACTCTCTGGTGGGCTTGATCTCTTCTGCTCATAAGAGTCTGTAGCTCCTGGTCGTTGGGGTCGAACCAGTCCTGGTGTTTTCTGTCTGGCTTGCCAACATATGTCTTGGCTGTGTTGTACACAACCTGCTGCAGAGCTGCCCATTCCTCGTCTGGTGTTGAGTTTTCCTTCTCCTCCCAGTGGGCGAGAGCACTGTCCATCTCCTGCTCAAAACTCTCCCTATGGCTGGTGGTACTTAGTTTTGCTGTGTTGAGGTTGGTCGGCTGACTTGTTCCTTGCCTGTTGTGCTTTTGTCGTATTCTGAAAGCCACTTTTGATCTCAGCATCTGGTGATCGGTCCAGCAGTTTGCTCCACGCATGGCTCGGGTGCTGTGGATGTCCATCTTATCCCGACACCTCGTGATGATGAAGTCGATCATATGCCAGTGTTTGGAACGAGGATGCATCCAGGTGGTCTTGCGTTCATCCTTCTGCTTGAACATGGTGTTCGTCACTATCAGTTCGAACTCAGAGCACAGAGCCAGTAGAAGTTCGCCATTGGAGTTGCATTTCCCAATCCCATGTTTGCCCATGACCAAGGGCCACTTGTCATTGTCTCTTCCTATCCTCGCATTGAATATACTTGTACGGCCTTAATTATACGTGAAATAAATACATGCAATGTACCAACATATGAGGAATTTAATGTAATCATTTTCTATGTTCACGTGACACAAAATCAAGATGGCCGCCATTTCAACCGAAAATAGCTCGAAGATTTATTTACAATTCCTCTTCAGCATTGAACATTCATCATGACTGAGTTCGAGGAAGGCTAATAGTTGTACCTTCATGTATGTGTATATTACTACACCTGCCAAGAAGCACAAAAAGCTTGGGAAATGACACAAAATGGTACAACAATTTAAAAGTATAACATCAGAAGTACTGAATTATATAATTGCTGATACCCACTGAGAACTTGTTTGCAATGGCAAGTTTCATTTGGGCATTGACACAGTATACAGTATTAACCATTGGTATTTAAACGATATATCATTCCCATTACGTTCTCATAGAAAAGGTTATTCCCTCTTCTCTCTATCTCCCCTCTTCCTGTTTGGTGAAAGGATTGAAGCACATGGCTTCGCCAACACAATAACAGTATGGTGTGCAAGACAAGCCTGCAGAATGACAGCTACATGTATGACTGCTGCAAGCTGTCCCGACAGCTTTGCATTTGCAGTTGATGAGGGCAGGAGGAGCTGCTGGTCCTCTTGCAATGCGTGGAGTTGGCACAAACCCTGCACCACTGACCAACTCCCACCCATAAGTAGCGATGTTAACAGCAGGCGGAGTCTGCTGGTCTGCTGCCTTCCAGAGCATTACTTGATAGTGTGCTCGCAGGATGTGATATGCCAAATTAGCGTCTGTCGGTGGAAGCGTTTTGACACATACAGCTTTCCCTCTTGTCCTTTTGGTGTAGGGCGCATACCTGGCAGAAGCCATGCTTTCGCCTGCAGCAACACCATAGAGCGAGCAAATAAAGTTGCGTCCAGTCTCTAGCAACTGTTGGTGGTTAGCACTCTGTTCACCGAATAGAGTATAGAGGCCAGAGTGGTCGGCGGACTTCAGTACCTTTAGCGCCGTCGCTTTGCCATGACCACATGGATAGGACACAGTATCGCAGCCTGATAATGCATGCATACCGAACAATTGGAGGGATTTCGCACCAAGGAGCGAAGAACTTTCATTGATATTGAAGATAGTCCCACACCATCGACCTAGCTGCACACGGGCTGTCATCACCAATCTCCAAACCCAGTAGATAAGCAGAACAAAGACGTCAGTGTCATCGCTGATCACTCGTACAATATTCTTACCATTTTTTACAGCTTCCAGAAGATAACCGATTATGGTAATATCTGCTTCATCATGGTTGTACATACTCTCCTCTCTTCCAACCATCGTCACATTGTTGCCCAAATTGAAAGTTGAGAGAAGTCTGACGAGAGCCTTCTTATTCGCTTTGCTCTTCATGGTGGCATCGCGGCATGGGAGCTTGCTTGATATTGTGATATTGTAGTTAACAGCCCCTTCACCTGCACGCCGGATTCGCTCATGATCTTTTGCTGACCTGTCATCATAGCGATCGAAGATAACCAGCACTTCTGTTGGTTGGTACTGACCGAGTCTATCCTTCATGCTCTTGGCGAGATCTGAAGCAGACCCAGCACATGGCCAAACAATGTCATATAGCAGTTGTTGGCCATCGACGATGACTATGTCTGGAGCATCTGGCTGAAGATCATCCACTTTCTGTTTCGAGACAAGAGTGGATTTTGTCTGTCCTCAGACATCCATATTCATCAATGATTAATGCAGGAACAGCGCACAATTCATAGTCAACGAGTGTTTGAAGTTCGACTTGCCGGTGCTGCCGTACTGTGATGAGACGACAGAATAGTGACGCCGTGTCATACAGCATCTTATCACCTATGGTTACGCCACATTTGATAGATTCCATGGTTTTGACTTTTCTTTTTAGGGGGGCGTGGAAGCCACCAGTTAATGACGATCTGAAGTCAAGGAGCATGCTCTCCCCCATCTTGCGGGTTTCCTGGACGTTGACAGAAACATTCGCCACTTTGCCATTAATGATGTTATAGAGGCTTGAACTTGTCAGTTTGAGAGGATGGGAATGCTTCTTCAACTCTTCGTAAACACGATTCCTGTCATCTGTATCGAGTATGCGCCTCTTCTCTCCTTCCTCCTTACGCTTCTCCTCCTTCATCTCATCATCAGCTGAATACATGGAATCTATGGCGAGTGTGACATGGGCACATATAGGGTAGGACTCCACCTAAATGGCCACCTGGTCTTCTGACATGGTTAATTCCTTCAACCCCCCAGGCATCTTACCCTTCTTGATGTATGTTTGCTCTCCAAACTGGTCTGCAGACACAGAATTCCATGTGCCTGGCCTATGACGACATACATGAGCACATGCTAGCAGATCCACCTTGGCATCATTTGGCAACATATGCTGCATTTCTATCATATGCCATGTAATCTATCTAGCGTATTGCCAGTGGCCAGATGCGAAGAAGGAGGGTAGCATTTGCTGGTAGCAGTGCTGCTGCAAAAGATAATCACAATCGCGCTCAACACGTTCGAATTGGTGCGAAATGAGCGTAGGCAGTCAACTCACAGCCTACCGGTTGGGTGTTCCCGAGCTGCGTCAAGATACTATCTGATATCTTCGAATGTCTTGGCACCATCTTTGAGGAAGTCGTATAGCAACGCTGCTGTCACCATACGAAAGGCACGCATTGATTTCACCCATGCCTTGCCATTCATGATCGATGTCAAACCACCAAATGCAGCCCCAACCAGTACTTCAAGACCACTAGCTTTCATTAAGTTTCCAATACAGCCATTGAATGACATGAGGGTGTGCATGCCACCAGGTCGAAGAATGACTGACTTGAAGCGGTTCCCATGACTGGCCCAATTGATAAGTGTTGCTACGATGTAAAGTTGCATGTCAGCGGATAGATTTGAGGTCTTCATCCCAAGTTCAGTGAGAGTTTTCTCAAAGTATGACAGCGTCGTAAGAACTGTGTCAGGACGGTGGTGCGTCGATCAGAGCACCAAACACGTAGGTAGTGAGTGGTTTAGGGGAGCATTCCACTCTCGCCAGGGCAGCATTATAGCCTCCCCATTTGGGTTTGGATCATGCAGGAGGGAGTTCAGCCATTGAGTATCCACGACCTGGACACGTTCTAAACTTCCCTGTAGTGCACATACATCAGTGAATGGTGGGCCAGACCTACATTCCACAAGAGGGGGGTTCACTTTCTCCGGGCCTGTATACCGTTCCATCACAACGGACTTACTTCCAAGCAGAAGAGATGCGACTTCACGCTTACAAAGGCGTGGAATGGTGAGGTTCAGCAGGCCAGTCTTTGCACTGCCACATTCTGTAACACCCGATTGATTTTGTCACATGACCATAGAAAATAATTACATTAAATTCCTCATATGTTGGTACATTTCATGTATTTATTTCACGTATAATTAAGGCCGTACAAGTATATACCAGTACTATGTTCTTGCTCATATACTAAAATGTGGGAATAGGCACACAATCGTGGCTCTTGCATCTGTTTGGCTAAAATGACGCCATTTTGAATATTACTCGGTTTTCGTGGGCGGGCATCAGTTGAAATACTTCCTTTTAAGTCCTAATATGGTAAAACATAGGAATGGACAAAATAAAATCATATTTATATAGCAAAAGGCAATCAAATTATGCTCGATTTTGGCAATAGTTGGTGGAAATGGCGGCCATTTTGAATTTTGGTCCCGTGGACATAGTCGGACATTATTATAAACGGTTCCATTGAATTCCTCGTACTTCAAAGCATGCGTGTACGTACCAAAATTATGTTCCTAGCATGATGTAGTGTAAAGATGAACACATTTTGTAATTCATCAGGATCACGGCAGCCATCTTGAATTTTCGTGGTTCCCACGAGTTGCCCAAGGATGACGCATTGCCAAACCTTAGACGACCAAACATTTTCAGGTTCCCTACAGTACAGTATAGGGTGGCAACTCGACTAAACGCAACCTCGGAACTAAGCAGAAAACGCTAGTCAACTGGACGATAAAGTCTCGATAATTACTGTTAGTGTTTCATCGAGTTAAGCCTTGTACTCATCGATGTTACTACTGAACATTTGCTCCTAGGTACTATTAAATTGCTATGATATACCACTCAATGCGACACAAGAATTGCTTGTTCGTGCATATTGCCCATAGAACAATCATTCACCCTAATGTTATGCTGCAGACAAACTATTATATTACCGATTTACATATTATGTGGATAATAACAAGAATATTTTAACTGCGATTACAGTTTCAAAATCACCAAAGAATGTTTAGATGCAGTCATACACGTGGATGTTACTACGTATTGTACAAATTACTTCGTCTTACTGTTACATAGTTTGATTTCAATTATGTAATCAAATAAAATCGCAAGAACCAGTTGGATAACTGTTCATATTGCTGTCAATAAGGAAGTGTATGTGTTAGTTTTACACCTGTTATGGCGTGCGCGTGTTTAGGCGCGCTTATTTGCGTACGTGTGTAGATGTGTGCTAGTTTATGTGCGAATAGTGTTGTTTATGTACAAGTATCGCAGGCAGGTATTGCAGTACCTCAGGTATTGGAATACCTCAGGGAATTTGACACCCCTGCCATGCAGAGTTGTAAACCACTGCCTTGTACAGGTTTTTGACAGAACCGAAGGCTTAAGGAGCAAACCCTAACCAGAAAACCATGTCACTGTGGCAGCATCAAGGGTTGCTGATGTATGGAACTCCCAACATCTCTCGACCAGCCACTACAGGGACAAATAGTTTGCGCTTGTCTTGACATGTTCTTGCCGGTGTGAGACCATGAAATGTACAACTGTACAAAACACCACACCGGATCGGCCGTCGCCCGGGTTACAAAGGACCGCGCTGCTCGACCTTATCTTCTGTCGACAGTGGAAAATCAGCTAGGAAGAAGAAGACAAAGAAGAAAACTACTGACAATTGGACAATGGAACGTCAGGACTTTCCTCGACCGAGAAGGAGCTAACCGACCAGAAAGACGTACGGCACTAGTAGCAATGGAACTTGCCAAATACAACATCGACATCGCTGCCCTATGTGAAACAAGGTTCTCGGAGTCAACAACTTAGAATACTCTTTCTTCTGGAATGGCAAACCCGAAGGAGAAACGAGGGAGGCCGGAGTGGGGTTTGCTATTAAAACGGATATCGACACAAAGCTGACAGAAATGCCACGGCCAGTAAGTGACATAATATCATGCTGATGAGACTACCTCTGAGCAAGCACAGCTTTGCTACAAGTATCAGCGTGTACACTCCAGCAATGACAAACCCAGATGCAAACAAGGAGGCCTTCTACAACCAGCTGGCAAGTGTGCCCAGTGGCATCCCTCGTATAGATAAGCTACTGCTGATAGGAGACTTCAATGCGAAGATAGGAAGAGAACATGACAATTAGCCCTTGGTCATGGGCAAACATGGGATTGGGAAATGTAACTCCAATGGAGAGCTTCTACTGGCTCTGTGCTCTGAGTTCGAACTGATCGTGACAAACACCACGTTCAAGCAGAAGGATGAACGCAAGACCACCTGGATGCATCCTCATTCCACACACGAGGTGTCGAGATAAAATGGACATCCACAGTACCCGACCAAGGTCAACACTGCAAAACTAAGTACCATCAGCCATAGGGAGTGTTTAGAACGGGAGATAGACAGTGCTCTCGCCCTATGGAAAGAGAAGGAATGCCCAACTCCAGACGAGGAATGGGCAGCTCTGCAGCAGGTCGTGTACAACACAGCCAAGACATATGTTGGCAAGCCAGACAGAAAACACCAGGACCAGGAGCTACAGACTTATGAACAGAAGATACCAAGCCCACCAGAGAGTGTTGCAAGCCAGGAGCACCAGATCCACCACTTCAACATATAAAAATGCCTGCAGACTGCTACAAAACGCACCCATGACTAAAGTCAGACTGTTGCGAAAGGAAGGCAGGGAGCTGCAGATAGCTGCTGACAGTAACAACATAAAGGGCTTCTACACTGGACTGAAGGAAGTATGGGGACCCCAAAAAAAGGGACCTGTTAAACTTAAAACAAAAGATGAAATGGAGACATTCTCTGACAGCAAGAGAGTTTTGGCAAGATGGAGTGAACACTTCCAGAAGCTACTCAACGTCCCTGGCGACATAGCTCACGAAGCTCTGGACAACATCCCGCAGCGCATTACCAAGACAAGCCTCGATTAGATTCCAACTATGGATGAGATGGCTAGAGCAATCGCCGGGTTGAAAGATGGCAAAGCACCTGTAGGAGATTGAATTCCTGCAGAAGTATGGAAACACGGAGAAGATAATATGTTCAGCAGACTGCACCAAGTAATCACCAATGGCTGGGAGGTGGATTCTGTACCACAAGCATGGAAGGATGCCATCATTGTAACCATCTACAAGAAAGGTGATCTAACTGACTGTGGGAACTATAGAGGAATCTCTCTTCTTTCCATGGCAAGGATCCTCCTCAACAGACTATCTACCCACATTACACCAGAGGTAGTTCCGGAGACACAATGTGGCTTCAGATGTAACCGGAGCGCTGTGGATATGATATTTTGTCTACGACACCTACAAGAAAAGTGCATTGATCAGGATTGACCACAGTACATGGTATTTGTTGACTTCAGTAAGGCGTTCGATACAGTTGGCAGGTACTACTGAGGAAGTATGGCTGCCCAGAGAAGTTCACAACAATGATCGAGACACTACATACCGGAATCATGGCGAATGTTAATGTTGGAGGGCAAGTCTCGGAATCGTTCAGTGTCACAACTGAGGTCAAACAAGGTTGTGTACTGGCCCCCACGCTCTTCTCCATCTTCCTATCAGCAATGCTCCACGGTTCTTTCCGAGACATGGGACATGGCGTCTTAATACAGTCCATACAGAGCGCTGACCTATTCAACGTCGCACACTTCAAAGCGAAGAGCAAGACAACTCGGATACTGATGAGAGAGAGAGAGAGAGAGAGCTGCTATTCGCAGATTACAGTGCACTGGTTGCACACTCTGCTGAAGAGATGCAGAAAATAGCGGATGCTTTCTCCAATGCGTCAAAGAAGTTCGGCCTGAAGATTAACATCAAGAAGACCGAGGTGCTGTACAAACCCAACTCTACAAGAACCCGAGAGGAGGATATCACGGTTGTTGGAAACAAGCTGAAATCTGTTCTGGAATTCACCTACCTCGGAAGTACTATATCATGTAATAGATGCATTGACGATGATATACAGAGGAGGATGGCCAAGGCTAGTGCATGTTTCGGTCGACAACGCCAGAGACTCTGGAACAACTACCATGTATCCATGCGGGTTGAAGGCAAAACATACCGTGCAATCGCGCTGTCCACCCTTCTATGCGGAGCCGAGGCATGGGCAGTGTACATATGACAGGTGAAAAAGCTGCATGCCTTCATGATGCGACATCTGCGTTCGATCATGAGGATAACCTCGATGGACAAAGTGACAAACAAGGAAATACTCGAACGGACAGGGCAGCCATCTATGGAAGATCTTCTGAGCAGAAAGAATCTCCGGTGGACTGGACACCTCATGAGGGTATCACCAGACAGGCTACCAAAGCAGATTCTCTACTCTCAACTGTCTTCTGGTCAGAAAAAGAGAGGACGCCCTCGTCTCCGGTTCAAGGATACCATCAAGAGAAACCTGAAGCTGAGAGACATAAAGATCGACTCATGGACATCACTCTCACAACAGAGAGACAAATGGAGAGCAATGGTCAAATGATGGAAGCAGTCTTTGTCGCATCGCGACCGACACCATGATGATGAAGATGATGTGATTCCTACAGTGTGTGTGTGTGTGTGTGTGTGTGTGTGTGTGTGTGTGTGTGTGTGTGTGTGCGTGTGCGTGCGTGTGTGTGCTAGCGTGTGCATGCATGGCTATATATGCATGGCGTTTGTTGCGTGACTAATCCTGTTATGGACTATACACAATACCAAACCAACGGAAAAACAATGTGTTTAGAACTTTATGTTGCAATGTTACACAGTATTATCTTAATAACACAGATCCAATGCTTTTAATATGAAAACACACCTAAATGTGTCTTTGTATGTATTGCTTTATAACCGCATGTTATGATTTGTCAATAACAGCCAACGAACTAGATGGCATCAAAATCACAATCTCCAACATCGCTTTAATGAGTAAGAGCATTCCCTGTACTACGGCGGATCTAGAATTTCGTAGAGGTGAAATAAAGCGAGTTTATTGTGACGAGTCGACGACTGGCCGATACGTCAGGATTACACTACCTGGCAACTCCAAGAAACTGGTGATATGTGAGGTTGAAGTGTACGGTTACAGACCAGGTAATACACTACATTTCATTTGCAAGATGTGCTGCAGTATTTACATAACGTTCTTCAATAAAAATAAAACATACAGGGTATGTGTATATAATGTGCACACATATTCACTCGCACGAACGTACACCCACATACATACATATACCCACACCTACATATACACATATACACTCACTAATTGATGATTTATTTCATATACTATAATTTGTGTTGTTGGACTCCCCATTGCCCTTTTAAAATGTATCCACACTGACCAGGGCGCGCGCGACCACGACATCCAAACCCAACTAAGGGTACCCTGCGCTAGCGACGATACGTTTACGCCGTTTGCACAATGCTGGTTTTGCGTCACACAGATGAACCACCGGAAGCATTGAGTCCATGTCGTTCACATCCATGTTGGAACGGCGGACTGTGTAAAAGGAATGGCGATAATTTTGTATGTCAATGCAGAACTGATTATACAGGACGTCTTTGTAAAAGCAAGTACAGCATATACTGCACATCCGGTGTGCTTGTACATGTATGAATGTCCATATGCAATTAGATAGATGCGGTCAATAATGTTGATATTACGTTCTTGTTATTTAGGGTTGTCTTGCAAATGACCAAAACGTATTAGTCAATAATATTTGTCTATGATAATGTTTGTGATACCATGCTAATATATAATGTGTGATAACATAATGAACATCCATGATTTATATGTTCTTACATTCTACACCTATGCTAATATATCGAAGACTATATATAGAAATGTTGCCACATAATGACGGTATGGGTAACACACCAATAGTAGCCATATATATATATATATATATATATATATATATATATATATATATATATATGACATATTGACAACACCATTACATGTTTGTTATAGTTACAGTATTGTTCATTATATTGACAATATAGTGTTATATATGTTGGAGTGCTTGTGTGTGTATGTGTGTGTGTGTGTGTGTGTGTGTGTGTGTGTGTGTGTGTGTGTGTGTGGTGTGTGTTGTGTTGTGTTGTGTGTGTGCGCGCGCGCGCGGGCGGGCGCAAGAAAAAGTTGCTGACGTGTAACTGTTGATTCAGCAAAACATAGAACATTGAATTGAGCATACTTACGTTGGCGTTTCCAGAAAAAGGTCATGGAGACATTTGTGCCGCGGAACCATGCATGAACAACGGGACCTGCACCCTGTCTTCAAACGCATACAAGTGTGAATGCCCTGAAGGCTATTACGGTGTCAACTGTGAATGTAGGTGTTTCCATCTACATTTTAACACGATTATATTCCTAATAACATAACACATATTGTGTGTGTGTGTGTGTGTGTGTGTGTGTGTGTGTGTGTGTGTGTGTGTGTGTGCGCGCGAAGTGCGTGCGCGTGCGTATTTGTGTGAAAGTGCGTGTGCATGCGTATGGTTGTATAGCCAGTGTGAGCGTATGTGTATATGGTCTCATTTTTGTTACAGAAAGGACATCTAATTTATCCAACTATTTTCCTATAGAGACTCTCTCTGTGGAACCACAACGCGTGCAAAGTGCCCATTATTTTACTTTGTTGGTATTTCTTAATGAACCTATTCAAAATACCGCATGTAATGCTTTCCGTGTGGTGGAGGAAGTACTAGGTATTGGTGAATGTCATTAGATGTGATTAGGCAAAATATATTGGTGGGAAGAATATTGGTCCACTTCATAAAATGCATTTTCTAAAGTATAGTAGATATGGTATAAGTGAACAGCTATGTGAAAACCCATTTTCGCGATGACATAATTTCTATGTTTAATATTATGGCCGAACTATGTTATCGAATGTTGACCATTTTAATCCTTGGTCCACCGAAGGAAGACCTCCCTCTACGGAAATTCTGATAAAACATTTATGTAGGCGTTCGTCATACACACATATTAAATTTAGTTATTTCTTGCCAGGAAACGGCAGCCCCTCCCTCCGCCGTGTATAGTGTAGTATGAGGTATGGTAGATGCATGGTGGCGTGGTATACTGTCGTCAGATAATGTATAATAGAATATTTGGGTAATGTTTTGGTTATAACATTGATATATTAACGACCAAAATATACAGTCCGGGGTAGGCATGTTTGCTAGTTTTCATGTGTTAAACTAAAGAAATATGTGCTAGCAATATATCATGTTTTGGCAGATTAACCTGAAAGAATACGCCATATATTATCGTCAGCAATGCCAATGTTATCATATGCGCATGAATCAATATTTCATGATTTCATAAAGAAAATATGTTTAAATGTATAACTAAGTCTAATGTAGGATAACTACATAGCTACTAACACATCACAAGTAGCCGATATTGAATAATAATAATAATATATTGTATTTACACACCATCTAAATCGTGGTTAATGGCCTGTTTACAACTTTAGCGTAAATCTAAGACCCATATAACCGAATCTAAAAGTTAACAATATATTACGATTCGAGGAGGAAAAGTTAATAAAACTACATTGTTGTTAATAATAATGATGCTGTGTTCGCTTATCGCTCCGACACGGTTTTTTATGTGATTTTTAATGAAAACATCCGTTTGCATCCCTTTTCTGGCGAATGTGTGCTTACTTACCTGTAAATTAAACATGTATTAATTATATTGTACTATAACTGTACAAGTACGATATGCAACTGCAATAATGCAACACCGAAAACACCTAACCGTGACCAATGAATTCGTATACAATGTGTTATGCTTCCAGTTTGTGGTGGCACATTCAAGAAAATTCATCAACTCCAACACAGAAGATCCACCCCAAGGGCTACAGCAGACATTAACACATGCAAAAAATATTGCATGAGTTCACGCACATGTGTAGGAATAAGCTACCACACAACTAGAAAATTGTGCACTGTTCATAAGCGCAAAACTACGATCCAAGCTACAAAGGAGGATAGACATTTAGCGGAGTATGAATTCTTCCCGTGTAGTACCAAAAAAGGTGAAACTTACAATTATTCCTGTATGTTTCAAATATTATTTTGCACGTGGTAGCGCTTAGTTGGTTCAGAATTTACCAAATCAAATAGTGAGTGTCAAACTTAAAACTGTGTAGGCTTCGTCAGCAGTTCCTAGATATTTATAATCAGAATATTGACAAATGCAAATTATTAGGAATGCATAACACGATCAAAAACTCCGAAATCGCAAATTTAAGGATGTGAGGGCAACACGCGATAAACGCCAAATAAAATAAATCGCAAATCCATGTATCAACCTTTACTTCAGAGTCACGCCGACGTAGTGTACTATACAAATTTCTTAAAAACACGATGTAGCCCCTATAATTTCAATGCATAACAATTGGTTGTTTTAAAACGCGACAACCGCCGTGACATATCATAATCCAATCAGCAACTGCTTTGTGCAGAGGCGGCATCTAGTGAAATCAACGATTGATATTTTGTAAGAACGCATTTCGCCATCGTCGAATCGTAGTAAATATAATAGGTAAATTAACGCCGGTCGCCATTGTGGCATTAGCAAGATACACCAAAAAGGCTGTAACCATCAACATGCGGCTAGAAGTGGAATATGGCAAGTCTAAGTTGCCATGCATACGTAGTAAAGCTACGATTCCATGTATATACCTCTAAGCGGACGCGGCATGCGGTATACGGCAACAAATGGCTACTGTGGGACGCGAGCCATCATGCCGACACCATGCCATAAGTGTGGATGTAGTTGCGGTTTGTGATGCGGATACGGACGCGACAAATTTAATCGGTCCATGTAGCTATTCAAAACGTATCCGCACACGAATTGGACAATAAATTCCTAGGAGTGACGTCACTACAGACGTGTTTTGCAACATTTCGAAAAGGGCAGTAGGTATTAGCGGAAAGATAGTAACACTCTATACCTATTTGTCATCGACGATTGAAACATGCCGACGCAAAACTACCGGCATTTCAAGCAGATGTTGTCGTAGAAGAAGAACTTCTCGTACTGCTGTAATTCGCGAACATGTTGACTCCGTGGACCCACCAACTCTTTCTTTCTGTTTTTGCAACACTTGAAACGGGGCCCCGTTAATATTTGTCAGTTGTTGTTGCTCTAACAACGAACGCTGCAATACGGGCCAATTCAACGCCATGCGTGCATGTCATCAACTGAATGGACTCACTCAAAACGCATGACGCTTATCGCATCCGCAAATCGCAGCTCTATCTGAATGCGCAAAGCCTTTCCGTCGGTCAAAGACAAATATAGTATTAAAAGGTATTATTAAAACGGGCTACGTTTACAGTGCATGTAGGTATGCAAACTATATATTTGTACATTTTAAAGAGTATTACTTCATTAATATATCCAGTTGAACTGGGGTGCTGATCAATATAATTACCACGAAATTGGGCGTTGCAGTGTGGAATGGAAACCTGTAGCGTATCAACTGCTAACGTTGGGACCACGAGTCCATTCTGCGTCTCCAAGGGTGTATATCATGTACGGACTGGGACACTTAATATACGCGTCTAACGACATTAATGAATATGCACATATTGTGACATTATACATAGGCTTCTACCAGGATATGTGTATTCCCCAAGACTCCCGATAGGCCGTGGTTGACCAGAAACGTGAAAATTAAACTGAAACAGAAGGAAGAAGCTGTCAAGAGCGGCGACCGTGCACTGTACAAAAAAGCCAAGTACGGTGTCGAAAAAGCGGACGTAAACTCGAAGGCCAGTTCCTCTCAAACGATACCCGCTCTGTCTGGCTGGTACTCCAATGCATTACTGACTACAAGCAAAATCATTCTATCTCTGGCTTTGACTAAGCAACACCCGACAACTTTAACAACTACTACGCCCGCTTCGATCGTCATAATTAGACGCCTATATCGGTCAGCCTCCCCGACCCTGCTGTGCCACTCCCTCCTCCCTTAACTGTCCAAGAGCACGAGGTGAGAAAGCTATTCAAGCAACACAGCAGCAGGAAAGCAGCTGGTCCTGACAACGATATTGAAACACTGCGCTAATGAATTAGCACCTGTATTCACTGATATATTTAACGCCTCTCTCAATCTGCAAATTATACCTGTTTGTTTTAAGGCAGCAACCATAATTCCGGTACCGAAGAATCCAAAATGAAAGCGCTGAACGACTTCTGCCCCGTGGCTCTGACGTCAGTGGTGATGACAGTGTTGGAGTGACTGGTCCTTACATAACTGAAGTATGTCACCAACTCCAGCATGGAGGGAAAAGCCTACAGGAAAAACCGAAGCACTGATTATGCTGTTGCCTTGGCCCTGCATTTTGTGATGCAGCACTTGGAGTCTCCGAACAGATATGCACGCATCCTGTTTGTAGATTACAGTTCTACTTTCAATACGGTCATAACTCAGAAACTGTTCGACAAACTTCATTTGCTGTCACTAGACTCGTCAATGTGTTATTGGCTTCTGAACTTTTTATTACAGCGATCACAGGTTGTCACAATGAACGATATTGTCTACAGCACTATTATCTTGAACACTGGGATTCCTCAGGGATGTGTCCTTTCCGCGCTGCTATACTCCTTGTTTGCAAATGACTGTGTTTCCCACCACTCCTCCGTACACGTTTTTAAAGTTCGCCTATGAAACCACACCAGAAAGGCTGGCGACGAACTCAGATGAGTCCGAATACCGCCATGAAATGAACTGGCTGGTGTCGTGGTGTGACATTAGCAACCTTCAATTGAATGCGTCCAAAATTGACAGATGATCGTAGATCTTAGGAAGAGGAAACCCACACTTGCTCCCATTATTATTTATGGTGACTCTATCGAAAGGGCGGACTGTTTCAAATTTCTAGGCACGATAATATCTAGTGACTTCTGCTGGGAAAATAACACAGATGCTGTCGTGAAAAAGGCTTAACAAAGGCTGTTCTTCCTGCGCCGACTAAAAAAGTTCGGGCTGAGGAGGAAGGTTCAGTTCTATCGTTCTGCTATTGAGAGTATTCTTGCATTCTCAATATGTATATGGTTCGGCTGCATCAGCCGGGGCCAGAGGAGCCGGCTTGACAGAGTGGTGAAACCAGCTTCCACAATTGTCGGTAGTTAAAACATCTAACAACTATATACAACGACATATTCAACAAAAGAGCTATCAATATTATCTCAGACCAAGCTCACCCTGCCCATCATCTGTTCGAATTATTACCGTCAGGCAAACGTTTTTAGAAGCATCCATACGAAAACAAATCGATTTAGAAATAGTTTTTACCCCCGTGCCGTAGCATCCTTATCAGGAATGATATATAAAACGTAGCGGTAAAGACCTTGGAAAGTTAACTCGGCTGTTTTCAACACTCTTGCGGAATTGTTCTTTTTCTGGCGCTGGTTGGTGTGGCTGGACCGTACGCGTGTGGAGTCTAGGTGAACCTGTTCTCAATAGCGGATCAATGGTGCTGAACACCAGTCTTCTCTTATACGAAATATAATTTTAAATGGTATTTTAGACCTCTTAAAATATGTATCTATTTTTTTACTAATTTAAAATCATATTTTAGAAGCACATTTTAAAGAACATTTTATATATATTTATTTATTTATTAACTAGCTTAACACAATTATTTTTAAATAGATAATCTATTATTTTAAAAGATGTCTGAGATATGTTATTTATTTATTAGATCAAAACAATATTTTTTATCATTTTAAAGAACATGTTATGTACACTGTATATTACATATTTAATTGTCATATTTCATTTTATTGTATAAATAGGTACTATGTGAGTCATTGCCGCCAGACTCCATTCCAATTTAACATGCAATGCCTGTTGAAAATGTCAATAAAGCTTTATTAGATTAGATTTTAAGATAGTTGAATGTGACATAAATATGTTCAACTACCCTCTGATTGTGAAACACAAAAACGTGAGTATATATCAAAACGTCAACAATTAATATATCACGTTTTGCCATCAAACCCGTCGTATTGGAGGTAATCGACACCTCGGTTGTGCTATATTTTATTATACTTCAAACCCTCCCGAATAATATTCCAGAGGGCAACCCTCTCAAATCAGTGTACCTCATTCCGAATATTGCGCTTATATCCAGGCCTATGTGGTCCCTTAATGGCCCAGTTGTATATATTTATCTTTCCACATGTTCACAGTAACTGTATAGCAACAAACATTAATGTAGTACCAAATAATCAGGAATGACGATAACTAATATTTGTTGTAATATCTTGTTGATAGGTTTATTATTCAGGATGCCAGATACAATACATTGGACAATATAACGATAACACAGTTCGGTTTCGCAGTTGACATCACACAAAAGGAGTCATAGTTACCTTAATATGTAATCAATATACTTACGTAATATATCAAAATGATCTACGTTCATTTACCTACTAAACAGTGCAAAGCATTAGTAATATAGTTTTACGTTATATACAATCACGAGCCAAACATCCACCTACGTTTTGCGCAATCGTGACGTGACGCAAATCGGAGTGGATTTCACTGAATGTATCATTTTCGCGTTCTTTAGGGTAATATGCGCTATTAAAGACAGTACTGATACATAACCTACTGCTGGTTATCAATGCAATGCGTGTTAAGACAATATCAAATTATGATAACATGCATTATTCGAAATGAAAACATATCAAGGTGTTAATCAATCGCATCTTAAACATTGTTCTGATTCATCTGTGTTACTCTTGTCAGAGCCTTTGTTTTCAACAAGAATCCCAACAGGTATTACTCGCCCACATTTGACATTGCTCCCTTTGCACTTGCAAGCAGCACAACGCGGCACTTACGATTTAGCGCAAGAAAAATTACAAAGGTAATTGCTGGCGACATGCAACTTGTATACCATTGTGTAAGTTCTGGTAATGGCGGACCCGTCAAAGATACTGGTTCCAAATGTGTGGAACCCATCTTCCAACCGATATCTAATCATTTCTTCTCCATTTTCAAGTGAATTTCTTTCAGTACACATGTGAACCATCATGCCTTACAGTCATGACGCATCGATCCATTTGACTTAAACAAAGCTTACGTTACCATAGAACATTCATATTCTGCGATGGTTTCCTCAAGATTGATATCTTTCCCATCAGCTTTCTGTTGAAGAAGGCGTATCAGCATGACAACTTCATTGATCAGCTGCTACGTCTGGTTCTGCGGTACAGTCAGGTGTTATTGAGGATGCAGTTCTTTAAATATGCTATCACATAGCTTTTGGACTTTGAGTTATCATTCAAATATTTCTTGAGCTCAGGTTTGCAAAGTTTCCCACAGTTTCCACAGTTTTCATGATGGTTACAGTGGCTCCCTGTTTCATGGCAATATTTAGCATTTTCGATATGTATATGCAACCCAGGAATGAATGGGGATATCTTCGATATGTTAACCATATATATTTATATTTTGAATGTATGGTAAGGTGACTACGGTACATTTATATACAATCGACGACAACACACATTTTTTGTTCTACTTATTGTTCAATGTTTATTTATCTTTGCCTTAAAATATATACATTTCTATAGTATATTGTGGTTTTTATTCCTCTCACCATTCCGGATATATTTTGGTGCAGAAACTAGCTAAATTAAGTAAATAGATTATGAACATTTCATAATTAGCCATTGTGACTTAACGGTTGTTCAGACACCTTCACGCAGGAATATAAGTGTAATTTTCAAGAGCCGTGTTGTGTTGCATATGCATACAATGGGAACGCTATGAATTGTGGGCGAGTAATACCTGTTCGGACTCTTGTTGAAAACAATGGCTGTAACAAGAGTGACACAGATGACTCAGAACAATGTTTGACTTTAAGATGTGACTGAGTAACACCTTGATGTGTTTTTATTTCGAATAATGCGTGTTATCATAATTTTACATTGTCTTATCAAACATCGCATTAATATCCAGCAGTAGGTTATGCATCAGATTTGTCTTTAATAGTGTATTATTACCATGAGAAACACGAAAATGATACAATTAATGAAATCCACTTCGATTTGCGTCACGTCACGATTGTGTAATACTTAGGGGGTGAGGTACATGTTCGGCTCGTGATTGCGTAAGATGTGGCACTATTTTACTATTGCTTTACACTGTTCAGTACATACACGAATGTATATCAATTTTATATATTATATAAATATATTGATTACATATTAAGGTAATTATAACTCCTGTTATGTGATGTCAACTGCGAAAACGAACATATTTTTCGATATATTGTCCAATAACATAAACGTATCAATACCATATTGCCATAGGTATAAGTTCTCTTCTTTCGTGATTATTTGATACTACACTTACGTTTGTTGCTATACATTTACTAAACATTTATGGAAAGAGAAATATATGCAACGCGGCCATTAAGAGACCACATAGGCCTGAATGTAAATGCAATTTTCGGAGTGAGGTACACTGATTTGAGAGGGTTTCCCTCTGGATTATTCTTAAGGAAGGTTTGAAATTTAGAAAAAGACAGGGCAACCAAAAATTGTACGAGGTGTCCACTTCGAGGCCCGTGCGCCCCGACTAATAGACAAACTGGCCGTGTCAATATTCTAACGACAAATGTTTTGGTATTGGCGGAAATTAATTTGTATGTGATCACTTCAATAATAGCTTTATTATGATTGTTGACCATCAACACCTGGGTAGAATCAGGTATAGATTTTGTTGATAACTACGACTAAATGTCTTGTCTAAATTTCGGCCTGAGATTTATAGTAAAATTGTTTTTTTTAATTGTGTCACTTATTGTATACAAAACAGTACGCAGAACATCCTGACGAGTAGCTAACATAGTTCATAGTCTATGTATCTCCGCCTCTCTCTCTTCCTCCCTCTCTGTCTGTCTGTCTGTCTCCATCCATCTGTCCGTGTATATATATGTATGTGCGTGCGTGCGTGCGTGCGTGCGTGTGTGTGCGTGTGTCTATATCATCTGTATCATTTACCATTGTTGCTATAGTTTTAATTTGTCATGTCTGCTAACGTCTGAACAGGTTGTGAAAAACATCCGTGTAAGCATGGCGGCACTTGTATTCCAAAGGAAGACACTTACAAATGTCTCTGCAAGCCAAATCATTCAGGGAAAAACTGCGAAGGTAAGTGTACAATAGTCATTTGCCTTGATTGCACGAGCAAGAAAACATGTTGCCCACTCTGACGTTGAAACTAAGAACCCGCTACACGAACGTATTAATTACTGTAATTTATATATATATATATATATATATATATATATATATATATATATATAATGTTCTTTAAAATAAAAACATTATTCTATCTAACAAATAAATAATCTGAGATGTATGTTACGCTACTAAAATATGATGTCTGTCTGATGTCTGAAACGTCATTTAAATATAACAAATATATTTAATAATGAATATTTAAAATTGAATACTTCCAAATTATAAATTAAAAAATAATTAAATAAAAACAAATATATTAAAATTATATAAAAATGTATACACATTATATATATATATATATATATATATATATATATATATATATATATATATATATTAAAACATTATATAAATATGATATAACAATTATACTAAAATATATTAAAACAATATTAACAATATATTAAGTTTTTTTAATCTTTAATATATTTTAATGTTGTTTTTATTATAATGTTATATATATATATATATATATATATATATATATATATATATATATATATATATATATATATATATATGTATATATATATTTATTTATTAACATTACATTACATTACAATTATATTAAAAATTATATTGGCATAACACTCACCCATCTTGCAACTAAATTCAACGACAGATCCAAAAAAAGAGCTGCAAATATTATCTAAACCAAAACTCACCCCGCTCGTCATCTATTCGAATGATTACCATCATGCAAACGTTTTAATACCATCGGTACGAAAACAAATCGCTTTAGAAATAGATTTTACACTCTGGCGGGTTTCAATATTGGAAGCTGTTTGCACGTCTCTCCCAAGCCTGCTCCTCTGGCGCTGACTGATGTCACTGAACCACATACATCTGGAGAAGAATATTCTCAATAACAGAACGATGTAATTGAACGAGAATCTCCTTCCTCAGTCCGAACTTCCTTAGTTGGCACAAGAAGTACAGCCTTTGTTAAACCTTTTTCAGGACTGCGTCTGTGTTACTTTCCCATCTCAAATCACTAGATATTATCGTGCCCAGAAATTAGAAACAGTCAACCCTTTCGATAGGTTCACCATTCATAATGTCGTATGCATTATTAAGCTATGAACCGATGGCATATTCCCATTATTCAATTAATTATATGTTCTGTTAACAGGTATGAGTTTAATAGTGTCTACATAAAATCGCATTTTGTAAGAAATAATTAGTCACATACATTATAAAGATGTAGGTAACGAACATGTGCAATGTGCCCTTTACTATTCAACGCATGGTGATGCTAAACACACGATCAACACAGGTCTCATGCGTGCATTATATATACTCCTAGGTGGTCCAGCTTGCTTGAGCAGCCCTTGTAAGAACAACGGTACCTGTGATTCCGAGGGGAAGAAGTTGTACCTGTGCGGGTGCGCAAGTGGATACACTGGAAACACTTGTGACAGTAAGTAAATGACGCACTATTGTTTGATAAGATAGGTCCTAAGTATTATACGATATCAGTTGTTTTTATTGATAAGTAACCTTTTTTCGACCATATAATAAGAATAACATGGTTGATGAATTAACAAGTGCATTGTATGTACGCAATTACACCTAGGTGTGTGTGTGTGTGTGTGTGTGTGCGTGCGTGCGTGGGTGCGTGCGTGCGTGCGTGCGCATGCGTGTGTGTGTGTATGTGTGTCTGAGGTCGTTTGATATCACTTTTGAGCATACTAATATTACACATTATTCTAAGAAATGTCATAAGCGACATTAGATTAACTTAACATAGTTGAGCAATATAAAGATAATGGTTATACTGTTAACGAAAACGTATTAATTGTGCATGTTTCCTTGCAGAGTTTCATCCGTGTAGTAGTTATCCTTGTATGCGCAATGCTACTTGTGTCGAGCAGGGGAAAAATGGTTTTTCATGCACCTGTTCAAACGACAATTACGGACCTTTGTGTGATGGTTTGTATTATGCGTTTTTGGTAGCTCAATTTTGGTATGCAAGTTCACTAATTTAATAATTAACAGTATTAAGAACAAATTGATATAATATAATAGAAATAGTGTTATTGTAATATTATATTAATTTATATGTAGGAATCAAGATTTGTATATATATATATATATATATATATATATATATATATATATATATATACAGATGTATATATATATATATATATATATATGGATATGCATATGCATATATATATATATATTTGTTTTATACATATATACTCATTATATACATAATATATATTTACAGACACATATATATATATATATTTACACACATATATATATATATAATATATAAATATCTATATCCAATCACATATACAGTATATCTCGGATATAATGTGTACTATTTTAACTAAGCCGACAAGCGTTCTATTAACCATGGTTGTTTGTGCGTAATTTGTAATGGTCCGATTCATTATTTATATATGGTTATTTTTTATGTAGAATTTGATCCGTGTCGAACAAATCCTTGCCAGCATGGTGGCAAGTGCGAGGTCATGTATAAGTCGTTCAGGTGTGACTGCAAGAAAAGATACCACGGACGTCTTTGTGAACGTATGCTATTTTCACACTACTGTAACTACAATAATTGTTTCAATTATTTTAAAGGTGATACGTATTATTGTTGGCAGTACATCAATATTATACATATATGATTCCGTTTAGTAATATGGATTATGTAATATTGGTTTAATGATTATATGGCAAGCTATTGTGGTTGGACTCACACACATTAACATGCATGCACACACACACACTATTATACGTAATCTGTAATATGTTTATACCACTTGTTAGCTGCAATGCAGCTAAGAACCTTTTCTGCTACGAGGGAGGTGTGCTTTTCAATAATCTAAATAACACTGTCAAAACTAGTCAAAGCTCAGTTCACAGATAAATGTAAAACATGTTTAACCACGTTATATAGAGTACTTCAACAAACTGGGTTGTTGGCAGCTTACCTCGTAGTTATACCATGTTTGTATCTTATTGTAGATTTTATGTGATAACCTAATTTATATTTTAATATTTTATGTATGTTACATCATATATCTTACTATTTTGCATATTTTAAAATGGCATGTCAGTACGATTGGGTGTATGAGGACCTCACCGAAAAGAAATATAGTGTATACTTTAATGTACACTGTATTTAGCTGAGCCATCCTGAATAAATATATTATATCATCATGTGTATGTAATTTCCGCAGACAAAAATCCATGCAATTCAGATCCGTGCAAAAATGGAGGGATTTGCGAAGTTAGCAGGCATACTTTCACCTGCACATGTACACCCTCATTTACTGGTCCTATATGTGAAGGTATGTTTTTTCTAACCAATTTGCAGTTACCTGATTCGTCTAAAATATATTTTAAGAAATATAATGAACATCATTATATTGACGTACATTTCAGCGACCCGGTTATTAGTACTGTTCCTTCATTTGTCATTCCTTTGTGTATCAGATGTATAAAAAAATGTTTTAACCACGTTATATAGAGTACTTCAACAAACTGTGTTGTTGGCAGCTTACCTCGTAGTTATACCATGTTTGTATCTTATTGTATATTGTGTATCAAATGTACTTCACAATAGGTGCATTTCGATAGAATGCTATCATAACAATTTTTTCATCAGTAATGTGTGGGATGTATTTGCCAACAGTTGAACACAAGCCTTGTGAGAGCCATCCGTGCTTGAATGGAGGTTTGTGTACTTCAGCTGGTAGTAACTATTCGTGCGCTTGCAAAAAGAACTATGGCGGTGACAAATGTGAAAGTAAGTATGATATGTGGCTTTAAACAATACTATGCAGTTAGTGGAAATGAAATATGTATGTTTTTGTTTATATATATATATATATATATATATATATATATATATATATATATTCTAGTTTTATTCATATATATATATATATATATATATATATATATATATATATATATATATATATATTCTAGTTTTATTCATATTGTGCTTCACAGAAAGCCAGTTGTGGCGGACTGATGATATCGAGGCTCACATGAGCGAATGAATAAATTGATTTCAATAATAACACATTGGCAACATATATACAGAACATATAACGAATAATACAAATTGTTGAAAAAAGGTAAAACAAGTGCAACACCTATAATGATTATCCTTATAATTGCTTAACGAAGTTACTAACGCCTCTAAAAAGAAAGTACAATACACAAATTCAAAGTGAGACAAAACTATAATATTTGATCAAAATAATAATGCATTTAAATTCTACATTTAAGGAAACAACTTAGAAAACAATGAACAATCTGAACGTATATTTAAGTTATCTTATTTTACTTCAACACATAAATATTCATTAATTTACCTATATAACAGTTTTTGAACGGATGACCATTGTTTCAATTAATCAGTGAACTGTCGAAGGAGTTCCATATTTAAATCCTCTAACAGAAAAGCACATACTCCTTATATGTGCATAGTTTTCTTTTAACTTACATTTGTATCTGAATTAATAAGCTGATTCGTGTATTCTGAACAACTCCTGTACATTCATTCGTAACATATATATAGTGAGGGTTCTTAATGTAATAAATTTTCACTTCTGTACAAAAGCATGAAACTTGGCACAGATGACCTCCATGCCATACTATTTCAAAATGTTGATGGAATCAACCTGAGATTTTGATGCTTCCACCATTTTTTGCAATATTCAAAATGGCTGCCATCGAAAATTAAAAACTTGCTATTCCATATTTCATGAACAATTTCACATAAAACATTAACATCACGCTTAATGTATACATATCCGGGTAATATAATTTCAAATATAGTATATTTGGACTTATCCGACAGTCACATCCGCCATTTTTAAAGATGGCGGCGTATTCACCAATGTTGCTATATCTGATAAAGTATGACACCTAGAGTCGTTATTTTGGCATCAGTGTATAGATAAGTGGATAGCGATTTCAAATGTATCCAACATTTCACATCTGACCTTAATTTCCCCTTCACAACCGCCATTTAATAAAATGGCGCATGTAAAATCGAATTGCTTACATATTTTTTAAACAATTTATTTGGAGGGATGTTATATGGACAGTTTTGTCAAAATATACGTATGTTGGGGTAGCTATTTTAAATATTTTACTTTTTGACTTTGACCGACATTTACATTCGCCATTTTCCAAGATGGTGGTCCTCAAAGCTAATGTCGCTATATCCTGTGAACTTTACCACCTAGAATCGATATCAAAGCTACATGTACAGCGCAAGTGGTGCTGACTCTGTCATGGAATATGATGTAGGCAATGCATATCACATTATGATAATTATAAAGTAAAACATAAATATGTTGTGGTAGAAAACATGAAGTTTAATTCCAATCGGTGAAAGGAATATCCTTCAGACCATGACGTAGGGTGTAACATCAGTCACAGATGTCCGTATTTGTTGCATCGCATAGCTTACACTCCATCGTTGTTGTTGCACCCGCCTTCACAGTTACACAGAATAGTGCACTTGATTCCTGCTCTGGCACATATGCAGTTTCCTCTGCACGCCTTTCCACATCCACGCTTTGCTGGCGTCGTCTAGAACAGTCCAGAATGGCACCCAGAGTTTCGTGTTCACGTCTTCCGTCCAATCCAGGATGCTGCTGATATCGGTGCCACTGCACAACATCTTGGTCATCACGATGTGGGTCACAGCCTGCAAATGAGATTCGCCAAGGATGTCCTCTCAGTTATTAGTGTTCTGCGACCGAGAAACCCTTTCTTACCACACAATGGTCCGGATTTGGTCACGCTCCATACTCGAGAGGTCATGCCATCTGCAACTGCGCAGAGACTCTGCAATGCGTACAACAGAGACAAGGATCTCCATGACGCCTTCGTTAGTGACCGTCTGAGGAACGGTCATGTTGCCATTACAGACACCATCAAGAGGTCAGCTCTCCAGACGTTCGCAAGACATACAGATGATACAAAGAACAGAAGCAAAGTCATTGCACTGAGAAAAGACATCTCACTCGTGTGCACTCTTTTCCTGTCACTGCAGTCCCGGCCAGATTTCGACTCGGACAACTTCTTCAAGTATGAAAACCAGAAAGAGCCACCATCGTTGTCTGACCAGGGAAAGCTCAGATCCGGCACAAAGACTGATGTCCTACAATGTCTGACTATCCCAAAACTCACACCTCCTGATGATGTTACGGTGAAGGTGTTGGATGGCCCAACTGTGGTTCACATGGTTCGCCCAACCTACGGAACTAACTACCAGCAATATGTTGTGCGTCACTTCATGCCATTCATTGCCAACTCTCTCACAAATTCGACATCGCGACTCGACATCATTTGGGACAACTACCCTGATCACAACCTCACAGCCCAGGCTCAGGCAAAACGAGGCAACCCCGGCGTGACAACCATTGTCGAAGGCTCTACACCTGTATCTCGTGACTGGAACACGTTTCTAGCAAATTCAAGAAACAAGGTGCAGCTGTTTAGGTTCCTTTCAAAAGCTGTCATCGAAGCGGCATCGCAGTTCACCGATGTTGTGGTTTGCTCCACGTATGACGATCATGTATTGGTGAATACCTCCGACAGCCAGTCGGTGGCTGACTTCGACACGATCATGCCATGCAATCACCAGGAGGCTGATAGCATGATATTTCTGCATCTTTCTCACGCCGCACAACAAGGTCATTCGAAAGCTTTCATCCGCACAGTTGACAGTGATGCTGTCATCATTGCTGTTGGACATTTTGGCAGCCTGGGTGTGATGGAGTTGTGGATAGGCTTTGGAATTGGAAAAGCCTTCCAACACATCCCAGTTCATGAAATCACCCAAACACTTGGTCCTGAGAAGTCGCTGTCATGTCCACTGTTCCATTCGTTCACGGGGTGTGATACGACATCAACGTTCCTTGGTATCGGGAAGAAGACAGCCTGGGCAGCATGGCAGGCATACCCTGACCTTACGGAAACACTACTCACTCTTTCCGATGATCCTACGCTCTTGACACTCGACTCCATCCACATGGCACGCCTTGAACGCTGGACTGTTGCCATGTACATCAAGAGCAGTGGCTGCTCAAGGGTGAATGATGTGAGACGTCAACTCTTCACCCATGGTACTAGGACGCTCGATCACACACCCCCACACAGGAAGCGCGGCTTCAACATGCAAAGCGAGCTCTATACCAGGCAGGTTACATATGGAGACAAGCAAGGCAGCGACACCATGATGTCCCGGATGCTTCAGCGTGGGATTGAACGCAAGACGATGAACACGAAACTCTGGGTGCCATTCTGGACTGTTCTAGACGACGCCAGCAAAGCGTGTGCTCTCCTCCACCACTGTGGATGTGGAAAGGCGTGCAGAGGAAACTGCATATGTGCCAGAGCAGGAATCAAGTGCACTATTCTGTGTAACTGTGAAGGCGGGTGCATCAACAACGATGGAGTGTAACCTATGCGATGCTACAAATACGGACATATGTGACTGAAGTTACGCCCTACGTCATGATCTGAAGGATATTCCTTTCACCGATTGGAATTAAACTTCACGTTTTCTACCACAACATATTTATGTTTTAACTTTATAATTATCATAATGTGATATGCATTGCCTACATCATATTCCATGACAGAGTCAGCACCACTTGCGCTGTACATGTAGCTTTGATATCGATTCTAGGTGGTAAAGCTCACAGGATATAGCGACATTAGCTTTGAAGGCCACCATCTTGGAAAATGGCGAATGTAAATGTCGGTCAAGGTCAAAAAGTAAAATATTTAAAATAGCTACCCCAACATACATATATTTTGACAAAACTGTCCATGTAATATCCCTCCAAATAAATTGTTTAAAAAATATGTAAGCAATTCGTTAATGTCGGTCAAGGTCAAAAAGTTAAATATTTAAAATATCTACCCCAATATATGTATATATTGAAAAAGTGTCCGTATAGCATCCCTCCAAATATCTCGTTTTAAAGATATATAAACAATTCGATTTTAGAGCCGCCATTTCATTAAATGGCGGTTGTGAAGGTCAAATTAAGGTTAGATGTGAAATGTTGGATACATTTGAAATCGCTATCCACTTATCTATACACTGATATCAAAATAACGACCCTAAGTATCATACTTTATCAGATATAGCAACATTAGTGAATACGGCCGCCATCTTTAAAAATGGCGGATGTGAATGTCGGATAAGTCCAAATATACCATATTTGAAATCATAATACCCGGATATGTATACATTAAGCCTAATGTTAATGTTTTATGTGAAACTGTTCATGAAATATGGAAAAGCAGGGTTTTTATTTTCGATGGCAGCCATTTAGAATATTGCAAAAAATGGTGGAAGCATCAAAATCTCAGGTTGCTTCCATCAAAATTCTGAAATAGTATGGCATGGAGGTCATCTGTGCCAAATTTCATGCTTTTGTCCAGCAGTGAAAATTTATGGCCTTTTCTGACATTAAGAGCCCTCACTAATAGCGAAATATCTTAGACATAATCATAGCAGGTTTCTTTAGCTGGTCTAAATCTGGTAATCTAAGAACATTGTGAAAAAGTGATCGAGTCTTTTGACACCATAAAGTAACCTTACAACCCTTGAATCTAATAAAACTAACCAATGAACATATGCAGCATATGTGTTGCCCCATACTTCAGCACAATACATAATATAAGACGTGAACAAAGAATAGTTCGAAATATGCATGCCACGTAATCGGTACATTAATAGCACACCAGTGACAGTTTAGATCTTACCGATAAATGTGATATTTCCAGTTTAATTTTTCATACATCACTACACAAAATGATTTGTGGAATTTACTTTATTGATTGTATCTTTATTTATCTTAACACAACTATATGTAGTCAATATACGATTTAACAAAAATCGTGCAACTAGTTTTTGATACATGAAAAAATAGTATATTAACATAAAACCAAGACTGCAGTAATCCACGATTTTTCATCCGAAAATGTTAATTTTAGTCTCTATCACAACATCATAGATTTCTATAATCGGCAAGTAAACTGTATTTAAAACACTTCTGAATTTTTACAGATGCCATTAGTGTACATGAAAACTAATGTTGGTCCTAATATGGCACTCAAAATATTTCTTAATCATAATTATTTACACTGGGAAATGCTTTATGTTTTCTAAGTAGCTCTGTGTCTATTTTTGTGCAACACGACGTGCATAGAAATGCAATGTTGTACTTAATGATCAATAGTATCAAAATCATTCATTAAGTCAATAAATACTCGAACAGCATACTTGTTCTTTGCTAATGAAGTAGTAATTTCTTCTGCCAAATCTAAAGTTGTTGAAACACTATACCTAAACCCAATCCGATTTTGACTGACTATATCACACTTAGTAAGGAACGATTCCATTATGTTATTGTATAGTTTATCTGTGTGTGTGTGTGTGTGTGTGTGTGCGTGCGTGCGTGCGTGCGTGCGTGCGTGCGTGCGTGCGTGTGTGTGTTTCTCACAGGTTTGAAAGTCGTATTCATATACAGCATGGCATATGTTAACTCTCCTTTGCTATATGGAACATACTACTTTTGAGATAGCAACGTCTGTGTCTTATTTAATGCATTTGAATTTTATTACAGCGTTTGCGCCTTGCTACAACGGACGCTGTAAAAACGGAGGCACCTGTGTAGTACAAGGCTTGACAAAATCATTTACATGCACTTGTAATCCGGGATTTTACGGAAAAACATGCGAAGGTAGGTATACTTGGTTTATTTAGAAAACATATAATTTAAAGCCAACTGTATAATATGGAATAAAACACAAATTCGAAATGTTTGTCAAAACATGCTTTGTTTAAATTATTTGATACACAACAAATAACTAGCATACAATCCAATCGTATTTTCCCTGCGATACACGGATATCGTCCCCTACACTAATTAGAGTGGCAATACAATGACCTATCATTTAGTTCATGATATTCACTGTATGTAGCATATATATTGTAATACGTGTTTGCATTTGCAAAGTCCTTTGACCTAGTCATCCACCCAGACGGTTCGTTGGCTGTCGTTGCTGCGTCCCTGTGGACACTTTACCAAGGGTTATTAAGACTTCGTAACAACCTTACCAGCTTCAAACGTCTAGTGAAGACACATTTCTTTCGTATTGCATATTAGTGTAATTCGACAGGAACATAATTTGTTTACTAAATTATTTGTTACTATTATCAATACATAATTACTTTATACACTTATATAATATATTTAACATTTTAAACATATCCTACACTATTTATATTACTATTAGTCATACCTATGCCGTCATTTATCAATATTATTGTAATGCAATTATACACTATAGTGTTTTTTTTTTATGACTAGTAAGTAATTTATTTATTTAGTAAAAAGTGCTACGCTACTTAATACTGTATTAGTTTTAGTTATTTATATACCTAAACAAATATATATATATATATATATATATATATATATATATATATATATATATATATATATATATATATATATATATATATATCCTGTTTACATTTATTTAAAACCATTAGTATTTGCCTTATTGTATACATACCTAGGGTAAATCTGTTTACGTATTTTTAATAGTAACATCAAGGATATTATAGCTTCACAAAGATGCGCAACTCCTCGCGATAACGTGTGACGCCACAACCACTAACGCCATCTATTTTTAAGCGTGCTAAACTACAGACGATGGCGTCTGCTCGACGTTGGATGTCGAATTGCCAATGTTGTGCTGCGCCCAACTGCAACAACAGTCGCACAAAATGTCCGGAAATGGTTTCCCACCGCTTCCCGGTTGAAGAGAGAAGGTAAATATTGGACCTTTTAAAGAAATGTTTATGTAAAAGTAAAGTAATCGACACTTTCCCCTGTGAAAACATGAGAAAAATGGCCAAATGTACATAGTCACTGAAACGCCAGTCGAATACGCTCGCAAGTCGAACACTGAAGGATATCGTTTGTAATTACCACCATAATAGTCGAGTTGCCATTTTGGTAACGTGGAAATGTTTGGTCGTCTAAGGTTTTTTTGCTGAATCATATAGATTATGTGTCCCTGAACTCAAATCCGTGGGATGGCAATGCGCCATCCTTGGGCAACTCGTGGGAACCACGAAAATCCAAGATGGCTGCCGTGATCCTGATAAATAAAAAAATGTGTTTATCTTTACACTACGTCATGCTACGAACATAATTTTTGTACGCACACGCATGCTTTGAGGTACGAGGAATTCAATGGAACCATTTATAATAATGTCTGAATATGTCCACGTGACCAAAATTCAAAATGGCCGCCATTTCCACCAACTATTGCCAAAATCGAGCATAATTTGATTGCCTTTTGCTATATAAATATGATTTTATTTTGTCCATTCCTATGTTTTACCATATCAGAACTAAAAGGGAAGTATTTCAACTGATGTCCGCCCAAGAAAACCGAGTAATATTCAAAATGGCGTCATTTTAACCAAACATATGCAAGAGCCACGATTTTGTGCCTATTCCCACGTTTTAGCATATGGGCAAGAACTTAGTACTGGTATATACTTGTACTGCCTTAATTATACGTGAAATATATACATGCAATGTAACACATATCAGGAATTTAATGTAATCATTTTTCTATGGTCACGTGACACACAATCAAGATGGCCGCCATTTCAACCGAAAATAGCTCGAAGATTTATTTACAATTCCTCTTCAGCATTGAACATTTATCATTACTGAGTTCCAGGAAGGTTAATAGTTGTACCTTCATGTATGTGTATATTACTACACCTGACAAGAAGCACAAAAAGCTTGGGAAATGACACAAAATGGTACAACAATTTAAAATATAACATCAGAAGTACTTAATTATATAATTGCTGATACGCACTGAGAACTTGCTTGCAATGGCAAGTTTCATTTGGGCATTGACACAGTATACATTATTAACCATTCGTATTTAAACGATATATCATTCCCAATACGTTCTCATAGAAAAGTTGATTTCCTAGTCTCTCTAGCTCCCTCTTCCTCCGTACTATCACCTTCATCCTCATTATCATGTATAGCTTCATTCTCATCATGTTTGGTGAAAGGATTGAAGCACATGGCTTCGCCAACACAATAACAGTATGGAGTGCAAGACAATCCTGCAGAATGACAGCTACACGAATGACTGCTGCAAGCTTTCCCGACAGCCTTGCATTGGCAGTTGATGACGTCCATGAGGGCAGGAAGAGCTGCTGGTCCTCTTGCAATGCGTGGAGTTGGCACACACCCTGCACCACTGACCAACTCCCACCCGTAAGCAGCGATGTCAACAGCAGGCGGAGTCTGCTGATCTGCTGCCTTCCAGAGCATTACTTGATAGTATGCTCGCAGGATGTGATATGCCAAATTAGCGTCTGTCGGTGGAAGCGTTTTGACACATACAGCTTACCCTCTTGTCCTTTTGGTGCAGAGCGCATACTTGGCAGAAACCATGCTTTCGCCTGCAGCAATACCATAGAGCGAGCAAATAAATTTGCGTCCAGTTTCTAGCAACTGTTGGTGGTTAGCACTCTGTTCACCGAATACACTATAGAGGCCAGAGTGGTCAGCGGACTTCAGTATCTTTAGCGCCGTCGCTTTTCCATGACCAAATGGATAGGACACAGTATCGCAGCCTGATAATGCATGCATACCAAGCAATTGGAGGGATTTCGCACCAAGGAGCGAAGAACTTTCATTGATATTGAGGATAGCCCCACACCATCGATCTAGCTGCACACGTGCTGTCATCTGCAATCTCCACACCCAGTAGATAAGCAGAACAAAGACGTCAGTGTCATCGCTGATCATTTGTACAATGTTCTTACCATTCTTTGCAGCTTCCAGAAGATAACTGATGATGGTAATATCTGCTTCATCATGGCTGTACATACTCTCCTCTCTTCCAACCATCGTCACATTGTTGCCCAAATTGAAAGTGGAGATAACCCTGACTAGAGCCTTCTTATTTGCTTTGCTCTTCATGATGACATCGCGGCATGGGAGCTTGCTTGATATTGTGATATTGTAGTTAACAGCCCCTTCACCTGCACGCCGGATTCGCTCATGATCTTTTGCTGACCTATCATCATAGCAATCGAAGATTACCAGCACTTCTGTTGGTTGGTACTGACCGAGTCTATCCTTCATGCTGTTGGCGAGATCTGAAGCAGACCCAGCACATGGCCAAAACAATGTGATATAGCAATTGTTGGACATCGACGATGACTATGTCTGCAGCATCTGGCTGAAGATCGTCCACTTTCAGTTTAGAGACAAGAGTGGATTTTGTCCCTATCCTCAGGCATCCATATTCAACAATGATTGATGCAGGAACAGCGCACAATTCATAGTCAAAGAGTGCTTGAAGTTCGCCTTGCCGGTGCTGCCCTACTGTGATGAGACGACAGAACAATGATGCCATGTCATAGAGCGTCTTGTCACCTATGGTTACGCGACATTTGATAGATTCCATGGTTTTGACTTTTCTTTTTAGGGGAGCGTGGAAGCCACCAAGTAATGACGATCTGAAGTCAAGGAGCATGCTCTCCCCATCTAGCGAGTTTCCTGGACGTTGACAGAAGCATTCGCCACTTTGCCATTAATGATGTTACAGAGGCTTGAACTTGTCAGTTTGAGAGGATGGGAATGCTTCTTCAACTCTTCGTAAACACGATTCCTGTCATCTGTATCGAGTATGCGCCTCTTCTCTCCTTCCTCCTTAAGTTTCTCCTCTTCATCTCATCATCAACTGAAAACATGGAATCTATGGCGAGTGTGACATGGGCACAGACAGGGTAGGACTCCACCCAAATGGCCACTTGGTCTTCTGACATGGTTAATCCCTTCAACCCCAGGCATCTTACCCTTCTTGATGTAAGTTTGCTCTCCAAACTGGTCTGCAGACACAGAATTCCATGCGCCTGGCATATGACGACATACATGAGCACATGCTAGCAGATCCACCTTGGCATCATTTGGCAACATATGCTGCATTTCTATCATATGCCATGTAATCTATCTAGCGTATTGCCAGTGGCCAGATGCGAAGAAGGAGGGTAGCATTTGCTGGTAGCACTGCTGCTGCAAAAAATAATCACAATCACGCTCAGCATGTTCGAATTGGTGCGCAATGAGCGTAGGCCGTATGAGGCAGTCAACCCACACCAGTTGGGTGTTCCCGAGCTGCGTCAAGATACCGAATCATATCTTCGAATGCCTTGGGACCATCTTTGAGGAAGTCGTATAGCAACGCTGCTGTCACCATACGAAAGGCACGCATTGATTTCATCCATGCCTTGCTATTCATGATCGATGTCAAACCACCAAATGCAACCCCAACCAGTACTTCAAGACCACTAGCTTTCATTAAGTTTCCAATACAGCCATTGAATGACATTAGGGCGTGCATGCCACCAGGTCGAAGAATGACTGACTTGAAGCGTTTCCCATGACTGGCCCACTTGATAAGTGTTGCTACGATGTAAAGTTGCATGTCAGCGGATAGATTTGAGGTCTTCATCCCAAGTTCAGTGAGAGTTTTCTCAAAGTATGACAGCGTCGTGAGAACAGTGTCAGGATGGGATGGTGGTGCGTCGATCAGAGGACCAAACATATATGTAGTGGGTGGTTTAGGGGAACATTCCACTCTCGCCAGGGCAGCATTATAGCCTCCCCATTCGATAGGGTTCGGATCATGCAGGAGGGAGTTCAGCCATTGAGTGTCCACGACCTGGACACGTTCTAAACTTCCCTGTAGTGCACATACATCAGTGAATGGTTGGCCATACCTACATACCACAAGAGCGGGGGTTCACTATCTTCGGGCCTGTATACCGTTCCATCACAACGGACTTACTTCCAAGCCGAAGAGATGCGACTTCACGCTTACAAAGGCGTGGAATGGTGAGGTTCAGCAGGCCAGCATTTGCAGTGCCACATTCTAGAACACCCGAAGGGTGCTGTTGAAATTCTATTGCCATGGCGTGTGTCTCACGGCGACCATTGGGTGTGCACACAAGGAGGTCAAAATTGTCAAACCAGCTGAATATCGGGCCTACTCTCCGCATTAAGCCGATTGCCTCATGAACGTTCCACCCATTTACACTTGTGTGCTGATTTGCGAAATTGTTGTACTATTTTGTGTCATTTCCCATGCTTTTTATGCTCCTTGTCAGGTGTAGTAATATATACACACATGAAGGTACAACTATTAACCTTCCTGGAACTCAGTAATGATGAATGTTCAATGCTGAAATGGAATTGTAAATAAATCTTTGAGCTATTTTCGGTTGAAATGGCGGCCATCTTAGGTTTGTGTCACGTGACCATAGAAAATGATTACATTAAATTCCTGATATGTTGGTACATTGCATGTATATATTTCACGTATAATTAAGGCAGCACAAGTATATACCAGTACTATGTTCTTGCCCGTATGTTAAAACGTAGGATTCGGCACAAAATCGTGGCTCTTGCATCTATTTGGTTAAAATGACGCCATTTTGAATATTACTCGGTTTTCTTGGGCGGATATTAGTTGAAATACTTCCCTTTTAGTTCTGATATGGTAAAACATAGGAATGGACAAAATAAAATCATATTTATATAGCAAAAGACAATCAAATTTTGCTCGATTTTGGCAATAGTTGGTGGAAATGGCGGGCATTTTGAATTTTTGTCACGTGGACATAGTCGGACATTATTATAAACGGTTCCATTGAATTCCTCGTATCTCAAAGCATGCGTGTACATACACAAATTATGTTCGTAGCATGACGTAGTGTAAAGATAAATATATTTTGTAATTTATCAGGATCACAGCAGCCATCTTGGATTTTCGTGGTTCCCACGAGTTGCCCAAGGATGGCGCATTGCCATCCCACGGATTTGAGTTCAGGGACACATAATCTATATGATTCAGCAAAAATACCTTAGACGACCAAACATTTCCAGGTTCCCTACAGTACAGTATAGGGTGGCAACTCGACTATAAGTAACATAAAATGCGTTAAACGGGTACATTTGGCATCTACACAAACAACCTGATTGACAAAGATGTAACATGAGGTTTGTGAACATAACTTTTCAAAAACTACTTATATTACACGAAATACTCACTGGCCCCCGTTGCGTAATGGTCCCTGTGCCTAGGCTATGGGGAGTGTGGCATGTTTAAAAACATCTACAAATAAGGGCGGAATATACGCAGATAATAAAGATTAATATTGCTTGGATTCTCAATACGCCAAAGGCTTATTCCTAGTCCACTTGCCATATAGAGTTCACTTTCGTATGGCAATGACCAATTATTGGCTAAATCTTGTAATTATTACCACCACCTTGTAATAAGTTACTATTTCGACTCGCGGCATAGCTAGATACTAATCCAATAAAGTTGAAATATAATGTAATTTCTGCATGAAGTCAATAATGTTTTGTTATATAACAGGATATATTATTATTTAACTAATTATGTTTATATTGTTTTTTCTTTATATTCATATTAAGCATTTAGGATGTGTACAATATTTACATATCTAATGATTTATTATTATGGTTGTGACCACAATAATTGTGTTTGGGCCTTTGGGGATACCTACTAGTAAAAGTTTTTACATTATTGTGTATTCCTTCAAACAACATAATATGTACAACATGTTGACATGGTCTTCAATTGTAATGTTTGTTGAATCATGAATGTTATTTGAATAAATAATATTGAATTGAATTAATAGTTGTGTTCAATACATGTTGCAGAAGAATCAGCTCACACAGGCACAGCTGAGTTCATCGAAAGGATGGACCAACTGTTCAATGCCTTTAACAGCCAGACGCTGACCAGTCCAGCGCTGATGCAACACGCTCTGACTGTAACCAGTGGCCACAAAGTGTTCTTAAATCTTAAATTGGCTATCCAAGATTAAAAGCAAAGGCAATGATGGCAGTATATTAATTTTGTTAGATGTTGTGTCATTTGTTGTATACATTCTTGACTAGTCCATGTACCAGGTAGATCTAAATCTAAAAATAATGGCATATTTGGACTTTTAAAATTAAATCAAGGCAAGCTTTTTCAAACATCCTATGTATGCTATGAATTACACCTGACTTTTATTAATGAGCTTTGAGTGTCATATTAGTATTCCATGTTTGCTTCAGGCCATTGACTGTACACAAGATACCGTTTATGGCAATAATATTATTAAAACAAAATATTATTAAAACATGATGTTTGGTTGTGGCATAATAATGGTGTGTGTTTTATCCATGACAGATATTCTGAGAAGATATGCAGTCGAACAATAAAAATAGGAACGTTTTAACTGAATTATAACCATTAGTCACCGAATAGCTTGGGTTGTGTACACGCCATTGGAACGTTTATGTTTATATACACATTATTTTCCATTTTAACTGAACTGTAACGATCATTTACGTTTTGAATTGTACACATTATTAATTGGGACTTCTGGGCTTGTTATCTTTCTGTGAATAAATATTCTGTACCTCTATATACTCATATTTTGTTTGTCTTAATTGTACAATGCATCTATGGGAACTTGACTTTGCTATCTATGTGCATTTTCAACCCAAATGTCTTAATTCTTGCAATTTTATCGCTTCAATCCAAGCAAAACAGGTACGGGAATAATTGAACAAGCAGTTCGAGCACGAATTTGAACAAATTCTCAAATATTTAATAATGTGGGGCCAGAACGGTCGCGTTTACTACGGAATAGGCCCAGGGATGTACTGTGTCATTAACCTCAATTAAAATAATACACTAGCTTAAAAACACTATCTACAAGGCAAGTGGGGTGAGTTTGGGTGAGAGGGGGGTATATATGACCGCTGGTGCAGCTACTGTCTTTTGAACCTTTGTTATCGTGTCCTAACACGCTGGTGCAGTCTCTGTAATTTGAACCTTCATTATCGTAGTTTAGCACGCTTTTAATCAGGTGGCGCCACTTACGTAATGTCACGCTATTTACGGCAAAATCGCGAGGAGTTGCGTATCTTTGTGAAGCTATAGAATCCTTGGTAACATGTTGTGAAGCGACACGAACGATTATGGTTGTGGCGCTATACCAAATAAAATGTATTATTATTAATAGTATACCCACCCAAATCCCATTCGTCCATCCGTCCATCCGTCCATCCGTCCGTCCGTCCGTCCGTCCGTCCGTCCGTCCGTCCGTCCGTCCGTCCGTCCGTCCGTCCGTCCGTCCGTCCGTCCGTCCGTCCGTCCGTCCGTCCGTCCGTCCGTCCGTCCGTCCGTCCGTCCGTCCGTCCGTCCGTCCGTCCGTCCGTCCGTCCGTCCGTCCGTCCGTCCGTCCGTCCGTCCGTCCGTCCGTCCGTCCGTCCGTCCGTCCGTCCGTCCGTCCGTGCTTATTGATTTAGAGACTAAAGAACATTTGATTTGCTGCACACATTGACGCAAGCGCAAACACGTATGCACAAACACGCCAGTTCAATATTATAATATTATGTTACCGACAGTACTAATACGCATAATTACAATATGTAGAGAATGCACCATGTCTAAGCAGCCCGTGTGGGAGTCACGGCAAATGTAATGCCAATGGATCTATGTACAATTGCAAATGCAAGAAACCCTATCAAGGCGATACATGTGAAGGTGAGTGAGCATAAATCAGTCATTTAGTGTTTATATGATTGTGAGCTATTCAGGCAGCTGCTGGACATTCTATTTATTTAACATCTTACATTACATCGTATATTGTTTGCATGTATTCATCTTTCGTGGTAATGTACTGACATTTGCAGTACCACTCAAAGAGTGGACGTATTACAAAGGTGATTTTATGTAAATGTACTTTTAACACAAAACACCATCACGAATATATGGACATAGAAAATGGACACATATTATGAAATTATATAGTTCTATCTTGGAATCTGCTCATTTCATGGCTGGCATATGATTAATTAAGACGACATGTAATTATAACTGATTAGATTGAGGTAATTTGTAGGGACCATCTGTTTTTTTTTTAAAGAATACTGCAATCGTGAACGTGTAATAACTACGGTTATTAAACATGTCTGAGGGCAGTGTGAGGTTCCCATTTCAAAGAGAAACAATTGCAAGTTTATACATAACACATTACATATATATATATATATATATATATATATATATATATATATATATATATATATATATATATATATGTATATATATATATATATATATATATACTACAGATGACATCCCATCGTATACTGGAAAAACACAAAGCGTTTCTTTAGGGATGTGACAAAGAAGCCGAACTATGTCTACATTCTATTAATACACAAATCGTCATGACTTTCAGCATATCTGTAAACGTTTGACTGCAGACGATAGTATATTAAAACGATATATTAGTAGCAAAATGTATTAGTATTACAGTAACAAATTCGCACATTAATTGTGAATGTTAATGTGTACTCTATGTTATGATTCGCTTGGTAGTGATTGCGGTTTAAAAAAAGGCTTGGTGACTGATATGCCTTCAGCAATTTCACCAGCAACATCACCACATCAAACTGCGCAAACTGTATTATGTTATTAACATTGTTTAATACACCGTCATTGTTCAAATAATAAACTTCCATTCGTCAGATGACGCTTTATCAATCAAAACATACTTTTCCTGTAAAATTAAATGCGTGATTACTACCGGTCAGACATATTCCACATGCGACAGTAATATAGAACGTATTTACTTATATGTTTCGTCGCAGATATGCATCACATATATGTACATACTTTCTGGTGAGTTGAAGGGTAATGATAATTGGTAATACGTTAATTAATTTGTGATATATGAAATACAAAATTCCGTTGTTTTTAGATTACAAGCCATGTGTAAATAATCCATGTAAAAATGGCGGGACATGCAAACACAATGAAACAGCATATGATTGCAAGTGTAAGCCCGGTTTCTATGGACATGATTGCGAAGGTAAGTGTTTAGTCCATCTGTCATAAGTCATGACGTTACATATGACCATGTGTAGCTATTGGTTGAGTTAATCATGTAAGCCAGAGCCGGCGACATTTTCGGATAGAAGGTTAGGATTAGTAAAGTAAAACTAACTTGGACTATGTCAATGGGCCATTTCGTTCAGTTCAGTAAGCAGGCTGCATGACGGGTGCATGCGATGCACCCGCTAAGGTAAAACAACGTCTCTGGATATCTCAGTGGGACTGCTGTCGGATGTTTTTGGGAGCCAAAATTGTGCTGTTGGAAGACTCGGGAGGGGGTAACTAGTATAACGCCGGCTTGTGTTGTTGCATTGCTACGTGGCCCATGTATACTCGCAGATATGTTCCTGGGAGACTCATTGCATTATCCATGTGTTTGACCGTTGGCTATTCGCGTCCTCGTTTTTCATTTAATAAGTTAATGAAAGTGTCTGATATTATATTCCTATACACGACTCAACAGTACATATTAATTCAACCAATTAATTCATGCTACGGTGACAGGATAGTGCAAAACAGCTATGATAAAGCTCGATTCATATTTGACAGGTTTGATGCAAAACACTTCGTTCAATTTCTTCACCTGAACTAAGTCTAGCCTACTTCGAAATAGTTGCGTTGAATAACATGTTGCCAATCAAATCGTGTACATCGGATGCTCGCTTACTTACAGAAAACAAGCCGTGTCGCAGTCGTCCTTGTATGAACGAAGGAACGTGTTTGGCAAACGGCATAACGTACACGTGTTTATGCAAGAAATACTATAGCGGCATTCATTGTCAAAGTATGTAGGATATTAAGCATGTATGTCAATGACAGACAAATTCATATTTTTATTTCATCAAATGAATCAATGAGTTAACAATGCATGTGTGTATGTGCGTGCGTGTGTGCGTGCGTGCGTGCGTATGTGTGTGTGTCTGTTTATTTAGATGAGTATATTTTAACACGTGATAAATAACATAAATATTGACTCTAACTAAAGGTTGAACATTTCTGGTAAACCTTTCTATGCTTCTTGCAGGGCACCGTCCTAAGTTGAAAACTGTTGAGATACTTTCTGTTATATATTGTTTTCGACTTTGACTCTATATCTGCCATGATATGCCTTGAGTAATATACACTGGTGTACCAGCTAGCCAACCAGTCAGGTGATAAGAACTATGACGTACATTCACACCATATTAACATTGCAAACGACACAAGTGGCAATACATCAGCACATACAAAGTAAGAAAGTAGGAAGGCTTACTTACTTCGATACTTCCCAGAGCCTGTTTCCACTATTACTTGGTATGCCTACAGCCAATTAGCATTGGCTACGCAACAGTTTTCCGATAGCTGCTGATAACGGCAAAAATATAAAAGGCATGTATGGCGGTATTAAGAAAGCAGCAGGCCCCCTTTCCAACCAAAACATCCATCTCTGAACTCCAGGTCAGGGGATATCATCCTGAAAAAGGAAACACAGCTGAACCGATGGGTGAATGCTATTATAAATCTGTCAGAGAGCATTATTCCAGGTCTGTCAATCATAGAGAAACTAGGTAATCTGCTAACCCAAGAACAGCTCGGTGAAGCTATCGACTGTTTTGCTGCGGAAACTATTCTATGAACGACCGTATTCCATCTGAGATCCAGAAGAACGGCACACATGCGCTGGTCTGTGTTTGGGAGAAAGGCTACATACCCTAGGACATGCACTATGCCAGTACATTCGCGTTATGTAAGAGCAAGGGCGACCGAAGTGATTGTAATAATTATCGCGGCGTCTGCCTCCTCCGCAAAGTACGCAACATCTTCGCTCCCCCAGTTGGCCTAGCAGGGATGCAGAGTCTCGCATCATGCGTCTACCCTGAGTTGCAGTGTAGTTTCTTGGGCGGCCGATCTTCAGTGGGCAAAAACAAAGTCTGATAGTTCCTGTAATATGATGCCGCCCTGATATCCTACAAAGAGGTCCGCTTACAGAGCTTGGTGAATTGGTTGTCTTTTGCCTGAAGGGAGTTCGGGCTGATCAAAAGCCTGAAGAAGATGAACATCACGGCCCAGGTTGCGGACTCTATTCCGTCCATTGTTATAGATCGTCACACCTTTGATGTGATCCACGAGTTCCTTGTCACTGTCCCTCGAAGTCGAAGTGACCACAAGTTATAGCCATGAAAAGCGCCAGAAGAGCGTTCATTTGAGGTGTCTCAGCATGTCCGCTGGCAAGACAAGGTGACCAACTCGGATGTCTTTGAAAGTGCAAGCATCCCCAGAATGTAGCTGCTATTAAGCCACATACGTGTCATTTGGTTCAATCCCAAATGATCTGCTGTAAGGAGAGTTCGCTGAAGAAGTGGGGCGCCCCTGTTTCCGCTGTAAGGACATCTGCAAGAGAGACACAGCAAGATTAGTCTATTTCGGATAGGTTTCATCAGCCATTATTGCAGATCTGACGAAAACGTCCTCCTTCATGAATTATTTTCGCTAAGCAAAACCATGATGGTCATGATGATGAAATATCACTACAATGTGACTCTTCAAGTACAACGCCATCGTCTTACGAGACGTGCGGATGCCGATGACAACGACGACAGTGATACGGAGAAGAGAGGTATCATCCAGGGAAATATTGTTTATGCAACTGAAATCCTGAATTAACAAATAATTGCTGAGGTACTATTGTAATGTTATATTACATCTGACACAGCCATTAATACTAATCAAAACTATGTGACTGATTGCAAATATGAATATTTTGTAATCATGTACGTAGGTAAGATTTTGATTATTTTGGCTTTGACAAATGGTATCGAGTACGAATGTAGTCGATAACGTTTGTTAAAACTAGACGTTGCCCACAATTACTACGAGTACTATTACAGTGTGAATACTGTGTCTGTAGTGTGCGTCTTTGTTAAAACACGAAGATGTTACTATTACTGTTTATGCATGATTTATATCTAGCTGTGATACTGCGGTGAACCTCCAGCGACATAGATAAGATTGCTATTTGTTACGGTGATATAACACTTCCTTAATTATGCGACCATATTTCACGAAGATTCAGAATGGAACATTGACTATGTACATGTGATATGCAATATATATGTGATGGCTTATTTACCGCTTACAAGCCAAGTTTTATGAAAATGTGCAGAGCACTTTATATATTTTGACCATAACACGGTTATCATACTAACGTTGTATTCATGGTTGTTTGCAGGGTATGAACCGTGTAAGACAAACCCGTGTTACAATGGTGGCACCTGCACAACTGGCAAGAATAAATATACATGCAGTTGCCCACACCCATATTTTGGTCCGAAATGCAAAGGTAAAATGCTCACACACACGCACACGTATGTATAATATAATTAAATAAATAAGTAAATAAATAAATATATAAATATATATATATATATATATATATATATATATATATATATATACACATACATATATAATATAATATATATATACATACATATATAATTTAATATATATATATATATATATACAGATAATATATATATATATACACATACATATATATATACATATATATATATATATATATATATATATATATATATAATGTATACATACATACATACATACATATGCATTCGAAATCATGCTTGACAGGAAGCCGCAGGACAGCCGAAATAGCTACTACTTGTTGTCCATATAACAACTTAGCTGTTTTTAAACAGGTCGATTAGAAGATATCTACTTAGTTGTCCGTTGTCTAAGATATCCATCATATAGTCAATTATTTCAGTAAATGTTCTTGACAAATAAGAGTAAACATGCACAAAATAAATAGCACAAGTGACCGATTCTTGCCTGTCGGTTTGACTCTGGCGGGGAGTCGTGGATTTGTTGTATTTATATATGTACACGTATACACATATACATACATACATACATACATACATACATACATACATACATACATACATACATACATACATACATAGATGCATGTATATATATATATATATATATATATATATATATATATATATATATATATATATATATACTTGTGATAGATGTTTACGATTAATATTAAAATTACTAGTACCATCGTAAATGCTATTAAAGATGTCATTGGAATTTGAAAGGTATTACTATGATCGAACATCCAACACTTTATTAAGTGTTGACCGTTTTTCGTAAATGTGTCTTTACTTCATAAAGTGTATACCTAAGTTTGTCTGGTTGTAGAGTTATTATTTATTTCAACATATAAATATTACCTTTATTAATTATATTGTTGTCATACGATTATAATACGTCCAAAATTAACTTGTCGGCAATCACTAGTCACGTAGAACATAATTACAACTTGTTGTACATGACAATCATCTTGACCAAGACGTATTTAGTGTATTTGTGTCAGATTACGATTACAGATTACGAACTAGATTAAAATACGATAATAACAATATACATAAGTAATACACATTTCACTGATGTCACTACTTTATGGTAAATATCCCTTTATTCGTATTCAGTCATGGTTTCACACACATATTCATTAATGACGTTATTAAATGGGAAATATGTAATATAAATTGTAACTATATTATGTTGGTGCGACGTTGTGTTATCGGTGTAGACTAGTATGTTTTTATTTGCACTATGTTTTATTTCCATTTGTACCATTGGTATGTAAACTGTTGCAGAAGCCGACGCATGCAAATCTAACCCATGTCAACGTGATGGTAAATGCACAAATGAAGGTGCGTCATTCGCCTGTAACTGCACGGTTACAAGCTACGGAAATGTTTGTCAATGTAAGTATTGTTGAATCACTTGAGGATATTTCAAATAATCAGAGTTCTGACAGTAACCTTAATACAAACATTTACACATGTTTAGATAACTAGATAATTTGCAACAGTTACATTGGTTTATTTAACATTGTAAGTAGTAAGCAGCAGACTCGACTACTGCAATTCCCTCCTTTACAATACCGCAAACAAGGACATAGCCAAACTTCAGCGTGTCCAAAATTGTTTAGCAAGGGTAGTCACGCGTTCTCCACGTTTTTCTCGCTCAGTGCCGCTTCTAAAATCACTGCATTGGCTACCTGTGCACTATCGCATCATTTTCAAAATGTGTACAATAGCCTATCAAGCACTCTCATCTACACAACCAGCATATCTAAATTCAATGCTAACTCCAACAAGAAATTCCAGACAGCTACGCTCAACCAGTAGTAACCCTCTTCACATCCCTCGGGTGAAAACGAAAGCCGGGACCCGAGCTTTCTCGGTTGCCGCACCAACGGTGTGGAATTCGCTTCCTGCCAGTGTTAAATCACAAGGTAATATAGTTTCATTCCGCCGACATCTAAAAACCTATCTCTTTAATGCTGCCTATCCTCCTTAGCCTCCTAGCTTTTCCTTCCATCCGTTGACGACTCACGCATTGCTTTCGATTATGAGATTGATTAATCCCCTGGTTTTGTCGCGCCACTGAGCTTGATTTTCGAGGATATTGGCGCAAAAGAAGTTACTATTATTATTATTATTATTATTATTATTGAGTTGATGTATGATAACTTCGTTGTTAACCAACTGCGGCGTATGCCATTAAAACAAACAACAACGATATCATACATACGATATGTTTACATAAATATATAAATACACGACCATTTTTCACAGACCATAACAAACCGTTGCAGTCGGCATACATAAAATGTAATTCTACTAAAACTGCTTTGTTGAGAGTATGTAACGATATTCGGTTTGCCTTGGATCGCAGTGAAGGCACTCTGGTTGTGGTGCTTGACTTGACATCAGCTTTTGACACAATTGATTACACTGTTCTGCTCAATCGGCTCAGCAAACGCTATGGCATTCAGCGGGCAGGATCCTATTTACAAGACTGCAAGCAACGTTTTGTAAATGGTACTAATTCGGAACACTGCATACTTAATGGAGTACTACATGGATGCATCCTGGTACATGTACTTTTCTCCCTGTGTATTAAGCTAATTGGTGATGGCATCATAAAGCATGGTGTAAAGTGCTATCAATACGCTGACGACATGCAGCTGGTTTATGCATTTGCTTTAAATCTTACGGCGCTACAGGAGGTCATACAACGGCTTCAAACCTGTGCCATGGATATTCGCTGACATCATATAATCTGAAACTGAATGTTCAGAAAACCGGGTTCCTGCCGACAGCATAAGAAAAGAAGACAGCCTCGATGTTGGGGTTTCACTCATCCCAACCATTGATAAGATTACATATATTGGAGCCTTGCTTTACTGTCGAGTACCAAAGTATGCGAGTACCACGCCGGTACTACGATACTTACACTGGCTTCCGGTGCGGGAACGTTTTCGTTTTAAAGTACTGCTACTCTTACTCAGAACTATCAACTGTCGTAGGCCAATGCACTTAATGTCCATACTGCGGTTCCAGCATGTGTGACTTACTGCCTGCTACATTATGCAAGGTTTATAGCGAGACAACCTTCAATGGCGCTTTGAAAACACTATATTTTGTGCAATGTTTAAACTGCAGCAGCAGGTATACATAGCAATACATAAAGAGCACTGTGTATGCGAGGAAAACCCAGTGTATTTTGGCATACTATTTTAATAATCATATATTGACTGTTGAACAAGGTGTCACTTTGCAAAGGGTAAATGAATGTTTTAGATGTCGACGAATGCCGCCAAAATCCATGTCAGAACAATGGTACGTGTCAGTCGAAAAAAGGTATCACGACGTGTACGTGTCCAAAGTACTTCAATGGAGCAAGATGTGAAAGTGAGTTTAACATTTTATCAGCTATATTCTTTGGTATTGCACTTACTTCACGAGCACAATCGAATGCAGATTGTAACTGTATGTAAACATTATCATGATAGTTATTATTTTATGTATTTTGCAACTAAAGCATCGTGACAGTATTACATATTAAAATACATGTTATGTACGTTTAACATGTAATATTACATTATGAATACAAACAACAATTTATTCAGATCGGCAATTACAATTGAGAACGAATGCTAATTCATAAGTAAAATTTTCTTTTGTTGGTAATACAATCCACTACATGCAGCACCATGCAATACTATTGTGCGTGTGCCTTGTGAAGCGTTACATTGTCTTTTAAGTTGCATATTAGGCTTCAAATTCACTTAGATACATGTTGCAGAGTTTGAGCCATGCAAGGACAATCCATGTGAAAATGAAGGAGAGTGTTCTGTGGACGGACAGGTAGCAGGTCGTTCAATTTCTCACATACCTTAAATGACTTTTCCTTGTACCCGGAAGTATTTATCCATCCCTTTACACGTAATCGTATTATTTTATTTGTGTAATTTCATTATATACATTCCTCAGCATTCCATAATTGTTCTCTTAGACAGCTATATTTTATACTTAAATGAAGTACCTCTGAATTGTGCTTACTTGAGTTAATTTAGCAACATAACTTGCAAGGTTCTCACGTTATCAAAAACATATGAACACAGGAACCTTGCACATGATTGATTGATTTATTGCTGATTTGTGTAGTTATGTGAATACATGTGCAGACGTTTTATACCGTAATCTGACACAAATACACTAAATACGTCTTGGTCAAGATGATTGTCATGTACAACAAGTTGTAATTAAGTTCTACGTGACTAGTGATTGCCGACAAGTTAATTTTGGACGTATTATAATCGTATGACAAAAATATAATTAATATAGGTAATATTGATATGTTGAAATAAATAATAACTGTACAACCAGACAAACTTAGGTATACACTTTATGAAGTAAAGACACATTTACGAAAAACGGTCAACACTTAATAAAGTGTTGGATGTTCGATCATAGTAATACCTTTCAACTTCCAATGACATCTTTGATAGCATTTACGATGGTACTAGTAATCGTTAACCCTTCATATTCCAGATACTTGTATGCAAATGCAAAGAAGATTACACAGGACCTCTATGTGAAGGTCAGCGGATGTGTTAACAAATATTCGGCATAATATATATATATATATATATATATATATATATATATATATATATATATATATATATATATCCGGTGAATTGATGGTGTACTAAATATTGTTAGTTCATAATTATGGCCATAAATTCCATATTTGCATGTGTACACACACAATAACTAACATTATATGTAACAGTTGAACAGTTGCCTAAAAGTAAAACAAAATGGGCGTCATCGAAATACACCTAGTTTCGAAAGACTACGCTTAATAAACGCACGCTTACCATAGAATTGGCATTCGTACAGCTAAGGGTGGTAACAGTGAAATGAGCTATACGTACGTTATCACATGGGGGCTCGTGTTACTTACCGGGACGCACGTTTTGACTCACCAAGTATGTTCCGCAACAGGGCATTTTTGACCAATGAGTAACGGGCATATGTCCACGTGCACAGCCTTTGTTTACACGGTACACGTGGCAATGTTTCCACGTGGTTCTGTTTATATTGTATACGTGGTGAAAAGAAGTATATGCCACTATATTGCTAAACCTAGACGTAGTTGTTTCGAATTCCGTATTTCGAATTCCGTCTTTACAGTATGTAATGTGTGATCATGCTCTGCGCATTTTATCTCAACGAACTGAACAGAGATATTCTAATTTGATAATAAATATGATAAAAATAGTTGTCTACAACCACATTGAAAAGAAGTACGTATCACTTGGTAAATGTTATGTACATGTCTGTCCTAAGGTTTTTTGCATTTCAAATGAATGATGTGTTTAAATAAATAGATAATACAACACGAAAGTAAAGTAACACGAAAATAAAGCTGGTACAAATTTAATATAATTGATTTTATTCAACAAACAACACAAATATACAAGTAACACATACAAATGAATCTAGACACAGCAACTAATTGCTGTGCATACATAAACACTACACTATAATGCAAACAATCTATAACCCAGATAGCATGCAAACGTTAATCTAACGTTAATGTAACGTTAGCAGAAACGTTGGCTTAACGTCTAAACGCGAATGTGTATCTACCGTTATTTTGCTCGTTTGTTTAACGTTAATCTAACGTTTCTGTTTTAACCAAACCAAAACAACGGTAGAGATTTAACCGTAACCAAAATAAAACGGTTCTAGCCAAATGCAAACGTTAATGTAATGTGTTCATGCTATCAGGGTATATATATATATATAACATATATATATAAATATATATATATATATATATATATATATATATATATATATATATATACACCCACACATAAGGACAACAAACAAACACAACTTATGTTTTGTTAATGACTGAATCTTAGCTATTTTGCACATTTCTGAAACAGCATCACCTGTGTACAGGAAGATGGTGTCATCAGCAAATGCTATACATTTTATAACAATTGATACTTTATACATTCATTAATACATAGGATAAACAAAAGTACGGAGCATTGTGGTAAACCACACGTTATAAGAAGACTCACTTCCTAGAATGGGTCTTGCCTAGGTTGACATTTCTTAACAAACATTCTACCCGGTTATGAGGTGCCACTTGGTGGTGAGTCGGCAAGTGTTGGGCACTTGTGACAGACTTCCTTATCATTAGTATTCCAGTATAGTGTTTATATATGCACAACAATTAGTTGATGTTTATAGATAATTTTTTATGTGGTACTTGTCTATTTTTGTTGTTTGTTGTTTGTTGAATAAAATCAATTATATAAATTTTGTTTTTATATTAACTGTTTTAAGAGAGCACACACCGCCCCCCCCCCCAAGCGCAAAAGCTTCGATTGGACTTTTAACGCCAGGAAAGGGCCCAGTCCAGTATATGGAAGAAGAAGACATATTTACCTGTTTTATTTTCGTATTACTAATTAATGTTTTACATTAGTTTATTATTTATTTACACACATCATTCTTTTAAATGCAAAGAAACTCACGATAGACACGAACATTAAATTTATCAAATGACACGTATTTTCTCTTCAAAATTATTTATATCGTATTTTTATTTCATATAATATTCAAAACAACTACGTCTAGGTTTAGCAAAATAGTTACGAATACTTGTTTTCACCACGTGTACAATACAAACACAAGTAGAACCATGTGGAAACATTGTCACGTGTACCGTGTAAACAGAGGCTGTCCAGGCGGACATATGCTCGTTATTCATTGGTCGAACAATGCCCTGTAGCGGAACCTACTTGGTGAGTCAAAACGTTCTTTGATACAGTTTCCCCATTGACTACCTCTATCTTTGTTGATACTGAAATCAGAAAGCGAGAGTGTTGCCAGATCGAAACACTATTTCAAGCTCAATGTCCCTCGAAAACTAGCCCAAAACAAAATCCCCCAAAATAATGATACATTTTTAAAGTTGCCAACGACACACCGCTACCAATAAAGAGTGAAATGCATTTCAAGTACATCACGCACAAAAGCATTTACTTAATGGTGAGTGGATGATTTCATAATTCCTTGCAGTTGAGCGCCACCTTCTGTTCTACTGTGAACTCTAGATAATTGCTTTTTTTTAATAGATATGGTGTACGTCATATCGTCACATAATTCTCCACATACATATGTCTCTACGTAGTCACATATATGCCCTACATTGGCTACACACACACACACACACACACACACACACACACACACACACACACACACACACACACACACACACACACACACACACACACACACACACACACACACACACACACACACACACACACACATATATGCATACGGAACACCCAGGCAAGCAGGCATGCACGCGCCCAACTTCAACTCTGCCACTTTCACGGATGTGTCAACTTTAACCGACGACGAAAAGAGTGCGGTTGCTAGAAAACGGAGCGTCATTTTTGCGATGCTTTTCCGTTTTACCATGCGCAGCTAAATCGCCGTGGCGTGCACCCACTTCGCAGCGGCAAAAAAGAAAAGAATTCTATCTTCGCATCCCCGGGAACTCTCCGAATTCACTCTTAACCATGTCTCCTTTTTCCCATTCCTTAAAGAATGTGTTCCCATAAACATGCACTGCACTTGACCATTATCCGCAATCGACTTGTAAACCGCCTAGTAAGGTGAATCATACTCAGGGACGTAAAGCTAAGTTCGTGCTTCCGGCCTTCCGCGCCAATAGACAAGGATTAATCTAACGCATTGGCGTATTTATATGACTAGTGCAGACAGTTGATGGAAAAAACAATTATTAAGTTATTTTTTGCTCTGATATGCTGTGAATCGGTTTCAGTTGTTGCGGTTTCAGATGTCGATGCGAAATATGTCGTATGTGCTTTATTACCAATTTGATATTAGACTTCTATATAATATATACTGACTTATTTGAGGGCGCGTTCAGTATTGACTTACGGCCACGGCGTTATAGTTAATGACGTATGCTGTGATCAAGAAAATATCAGCTACATATGGCAACGAATACTGATGTACCAACAGATAAACCATATTACGTACGTGTTACCCCTTCTCCATCATCACAACCGTCCTCCCACCCAGGGCCCAGTTTCATGAAGCCGTGTAACTTTACGCGCAATTACGCGGTCTACTGGTCGCAGTTAACAACGAATAGTCAATGCAGCTTGCGGCCGGTTTCATGAGACCAATGTAGCATTCGCGCCACTAAATCACCGTAGCATTGACCCCCTTACGTCGCGGTGGGGAATCTCTGTATTTGTGCTGTGTATGAACAACCTTTTTCTTTCTAGCTGCCGCATTTGCCGTTCGCAAAGCAAATGGGAAGCTATGATGAATGTAAAGGATATCCCGTGTAAACATTAAAAATAATTGTGTTGAGAGTGGACCTGTCGGGAGCATACCGTACATATTTCAATTTCGGGAGCATACCGTAAATATTTCAACGAGCGTAAGGTTACGCCTACTAAATACATGGTGCAGCTAAGTGCAACTATGGAGCAGACTCATGAAACGCAACTAGCGCAACTTTACGACGTTTTAGGCTTACGACGGGTTAACGCCAGCTACGACGTCGTAAGTACGCGCCATGAAACTGGGCCCAGGGCTTCACGACTGGACTACTAGACTCTAACAATAAGCTATAGCTGCTGACTGGCTTGAGCAGCATCTAAGTTTGGATTAGGCCCATCCTCGCAAGCAACTGGTCGTTGCGCTATGTTGCTAATCGTAGCGCAAAAAAGGGAAGAGCTGGTATACTGACGTAATCTGACACTGGTGCGTGAGAATTACCCTTATTTGTGGACAATTATGTGGCCCAGCTTGGAGTGGGCAATGCGTGTGTCTCTATTTAAAAACATTAGGAGGGTTTGAATTGGTAGTTCAAAGTATTTATTATGAGACGTAGAATATGACGGCTCTTAATGTAACATATGATGTAAAAAAACACTAGCCCAAAAATAGCGGCATGTGCATAAAAACAAGCCCATAAGCCGCAGCCATCAACTACTAATTGTTTTCCCGCGGAATAGATCTAAACCTAGCCTAATTCCGCGTGAAAATAGATGTGTATATATATATATATATATATATATATATATATATATATATTCTTGTTCTTCTTCCCGAATTCTTGATTTCCAGAATGTTCTGTCCTGGGCATCCTGTGTCTGCATATCCCTTCAGACGTAATCCATCCATCTCCCTCTTGGTCTCCCCCTTGGTCTTTTTCCTTCCTGGCACTATCATTTCAACAACTGCTCTCACGTCGTTATTTGCTTCCATTCTCTGCATGTGTCCATACCAGCGTAGTCTCATTTCACTGACTTTCTCTTGTACGCTATTCACTCCTAACTCCTTTCTGATGTCCACACACTTTACTTTGTCTCTCACTTTTACACCTTTAATTCTTCTCAACATCCTCATCTCGGTCTTCTCGAGAATCTGTTCCTCCTTCTTTCTAATTGTACAACATTCTGCTCCATACAGAAGTACTGGTCTAATGACAGTCATATAGAGCTTGGTCTTTAATTTCCTTGGCATTTTCTTGTCACTGATAACTCCGGATAGGTATCTCCACTTGCCCCACGC
>OZ024855.1:18745216-18750216 GCA_964017155.1 Oasisia sp. SBJ-2009
ATAGATTTATATAGCTGAGTACAAGCGTAGCAGCAATGCGGGGGCTTTGTTGACTGATATAAGGAACTGGATTATAAAGAACGTCTAATAAGATTAAAGCTACCAACTCTTTCATACCGTCGACTTAGCGGAGACATGATAGAAATTTACAAAATATTAACTGGGAAATATGATTATACTGTTACATCAAATTTTGTTACATTAAGGGATAATGATTCAATAACGAGAGGGCACAACCTACAAATATTTAAAGAAAGATGCCGATTAAACATCCGAAAAAATTCATTTGTATACCGATCTACTGATGTATGGAATCGCCTGCGACAGTCTGTGGTAGATGCTCCATCAGTCCAATCATTTGAAGGTAGACTTGATAAACTATGGAAAAATCATCCTATAAAAAATGATTTTACTGCACCACCTCAACTATGGACTGTGTCACCTTTAAACGCATGCGCACAGTCTCAAATCAATGATCAAGACAGAGCTGGCACAAGAGGCAGGAATGCCTAATTCAGCCAGAAAAGGACCTGTAAGAACCTGTAAGATATCACGAAGCTATTTATAGCCGGCAAGGATACTACTATTCTTAGAGCTAGCACTGGTTGGACAAGGTTCGAAAGAAAGGAAATATACAAACACTCACATAATGTTTTCTGAGCTTAGTACTCTAAACTCCGCCATAATTGTCAAACTAGTCAGCTTAGTTAGTTTCAATATATAAAATAGGATTAATTATTGTTCCATTCATCTTCGGTGTTACGATCTTTGAGAAGGGCGGTTCGCTAGCTATTTTGATCAATGGCTGTCGTTTGAGTATTACCATTAATGTACATAAACGTGTGAGGCAAGCACAAACATTCATATACATTTTAAACGTATTTTGAATGTTAGAAGTGTACTGTTACAGTATCAGCAAATATATTTATTTGCGAAGTATTTCTCATCCTGCAGTCAAAACGACAAACGTACGTGGAATAATACTCCACACCAATGATAGTTGGAACATCCACGAAGTTGGCACCATATATTTACTCATACATCAACTAAATATATATATATATATATATATATATATATATATATATATATACAGTGATATATACAAATTTATGGTTTAATAGTTTCATATTGTTTAATTTGTTGAATATTTATTTTGCGATTATGGAGTTCAGAGTTACATTCATACATAATAACGGGGGATTTCTAGCTGAGGCAGAGAAACTCACTGGATATTGATCATTAGTACAGGTTACCTGGCATTGATGATTTTCGATTGAGTGGCCCAGGTGGTGATTTTACGCTATAATAATACATCGCGTTTGTAGTGAGGGCTCTTAATGTAATACATTTTCACATCTGGACAAAAGCATGACATTTGGCACAGATGACCTCCATGCTATACTATTTCATAATTTTGATGGAAGCAACCTGAGATTTTGATGCTTCCACCATTTTTTGCAATATTCAAAATGGCTGCCATCGAAAAAAACTTGCTTTTCCATATTTCATGAACAGTTTCACATAAAACATTAACATTAGGCTTACAGTATACATATCCGAGTATTATAATTTCAAATATGGTATATTTGGACTTATCCGACATTCATATCCGCCATTTTTAAAGATGGCGGCCGTATTAACTAATGTTGCTATATCTGATCAAGTATGATACTTAGAGTCGTTATTTTGGCATAAGTGTATAACAAAAGTGGATAGCGATTTCAAATTTATCAAACATTTCACATCTGACCTTAATTTGACCTTCACAACTGCAATTTAATAAAATGGCGACTGTAAAATCGAATTATTTATATATCTTTAAACCGTGTCCATACGGACACGTTTTAAATATATACATATATTGGGGTAGATATTTTAAATATTTTACTTCTTGACCTTGACCGACATTCACATCCGCCATTTTTAAAGATGGCGTCCGTATTCATTAATGTTGCTATGTCTTATCAAATATGGCACATAGAGTCTTGATTTTGGTATCAATGTATAGGTACCTGGATAGCGATTTCAAATTCATCAAACATTTTACACCTGACCTTAAGGTGACCTTCACAACCGCCATTTAATAGCATGGCGCATGTAAAATCGAATTGCTTACATATTTTTTAAACAATTTATTCGGAGGGATGTTATATAGACACTTTTTGAATATATACATATATTGGGGTAGATATTTTAAATATTTTACTTCTTGACCTTGACCGACATTCACATCCGCCATTTTTAAAGATGGCGTCCGTATTCATTAATGTTGCTATGTCTTATCAAATTTGGCACCTAGAGTCTTGATTTTGGTATCAATGTATAGGTACCTGGATAGCGATTTCAAATTCGACAACACTTTTACACCTGACCTTAATGTGACCTTTACAACCGCCATTTAATAACATGGCGCATGTAAAATCGAATTGCTTACATATTTGTTAAACAATTTATTTGGAGGGATGTTATATGGAGAGTTTTGTCAAAATATACGTATGTTGGGTTAGCTATTTTAAATATTTTACTTTTTGACTTTGACCGACATTTACATTCGCCATTTTCCAAGATGGTGGCCCTCAAAGCTAATGTCGCTATATCCTGTGAACTTTACCACCTAGAATCGATATCAAAGCTACATGTACAGCGCAAGTGGTGCCGACTCTGTCATGAAATATGATGTAGGCAATGCATATCACATTATGATAATTATAAATTTAAAAGATAAATATGTTGTGGTAAAAAACATGAAGTTTAATTCAAATCGGTGAAAAGAATATCCTTCAGATCATGACGTAGGGCGTAACATCAGTCACAGATGTCTGTATTTGTAGCATCGCATAGCTTACACTCCATCGTTGTTGATGCACCCGCCTTCACAGTTACACAGAATAGTGCACTTGATTCCTGCTCTGGCACATTTGCAGTTTCCTTTGCACGCCTTTCCAAATACACAGTGGTGGAGGAGAGCACACGCTTTGCTGGCGTCGTCTAGAACAGTCCAGAATGGCACCCAGAGTTTCGTGTTCACGTCTTGCGTCCAACCCCACGCTGAAGCATCCGGGACATCTTGGTGTCGCTGCCTTGCTTGTCTCCAGATGTAACCTGCCTGGTACAGAGCTCGCTTTGCATGTTGAAGCAGCGCTTCCTGTGTGGGGGGATGTGGTCGAGCGTCCTAGTACCATGGTTGAAGAGTTGACGTCTCACATCACTCACCCTTGAGCAGCCACTGCTCTTGCTGTACATGACAACAGTCCAGCGTTCAAGGCGTGCCATGTGGATGGAGTCGAGTGTCAAGATGTCCTATGTCCTACAATATCTGACTATCCCAAAACTCACACCTCCTGATGATGTTACGGTGAATGTGTTGGATGGCCCAGCTGTGGTTCACATGGTTCGCCCAACCTACGGAACTAACTACCAGCAATATGTTGTGCGTCACTTCATGCCATTCATTACAAACTCTCTCACAAATTAGACATCGCGACTCGACATCATTTGGGACATCTACCCTGATCACAACCTCAAAGCCCAGGCTCAGGCAAAACGAGGCAACCCCGGCATGACAACCATCGTCGAAGGCTCTACACCTGTACCTCGTGACTGGAACAAGTTTCTAGCAAATTCAAGAAACAAGGTGCAGCTGTTTAGGTTCCTTTCAAAAGCTGTCATTGAAGCGTCATCTCAGTTCACTGATGTTGTGGTTTGCTCCACGTATAACGATCATGTATTGGTGAATACCTCCTACAGCCAGTCGGTGGCTGATTTCGATACGATCATGCCATGCAATCACCAGGAGGCTGATAGCATGATATTTCTGCATCTTTCTCACGCCGCACAACAAGGTAATTCGAAAGCTTTCATCCGCACAGTCGACAGTGATGGTGTCATCATTGCTGTTGGATATTTTGGCAGCCTGGGTGTTATGGGGTCGTGGATAAGCTTTGGAACTGGAAAAGCCATCCAACACATCCCAGTTCATGAAATCACCCAAACCCTTGGTCCTAAGAAGTCGCTGTCATGTCCACTGTCCAATTCGTTCATCGTTCCTTTGTATCGGGAAGAAGACAGCCTGGACAGCATGGCAGGCATACCCTGACCTTACGGAAACACCACTCACACTTTCCGATGATCCTACGCTCTTGACACTCGACTCCATCCACATGGCACACCTTGAACGCTGGACTGTTGTCATGCACAGCAAGAGCAGTGGCTGCTCAAGGGTGAAAGATGTGAGACGTCAACTCTTCACTCATGGTACTAGGACGCTCGACCACACGCCCCCACACAGAAAGCGCTGCTTCAACATGCAAAGCGAGCTCTGTACCAGGCAGGTTACATCTGGAGACAAGCAAGGCAGCGACACCAAGATGTCCCGGATGCTTCAGCGTGGGGTTGGACGCAAGTCGTGAACACGAAACTCTGGGTGCCATTCTGGAGTGTTCTAGACGACGCCAGCAAAGCGTGTGCTCTCCTCCACCACTGTGGATGTGGAAAGGCGTGCAGAGGAAACTGCAAATGTGCCAGAGCAGGAATCAAGTGCACTATTCTGTGTAACTGTGAAGGCGGATGCATCAACACCGATGGAGTGTAAGCTATGCGATGCTACAAATACGGACATCTGTGACTGATGTTACGCCCTACGTCATGATCTGAAGGATATTCTTTTCACCGATTTGAATTAAACTTCATGTTTTCTACCACAACATATTTATGTTTTACTTTATAATTATCATAATGTGATATGCATTGCCTACATCATATTTCATGACAGAGTCGGCACCACTTGCGCTGTACATGTAGCTTTGATATCGATTCTAGGTGGTAAAGTTCACAGGATATAGCGACATTAGCTTTGAGGGCCACCATCTTGGAAAATGGCGAATGTAAATGTCGGTCAAGGTCAAAAAGTAAAATATTTAAAATAGCTACTCCAACATACGTATATTTTGACAAAACTGTCCATGTAATATCCCTCCAAATAAATTGTTTAAAAAATA
>OZ024855.1:18755216-18775216 GCA_964017155.1 Oasisia sp. SBJ-2009
ATGCATTGAGAGGTCGTGTATATATCAAAGGTTTTCTCTGAAAGTTGTTTTCTCGACCAACCTCATCTTTCTAGCCTGTATGCGTGGTTGATTTCAAACATAATGTTTTGGTCACCCCTAACGCACATATGTACATATATAGATATATGTATAAATACATATATACGACACATATACACACGCATATTCACATATAAAATGAAGCAGGTGTGTACGTCGTGTTAAATAAACGCCATTGTTGTTATTGAATGCTTATTTTGTACATGTTTAATTTCAGAATTTGCACCATGTAAGACCAACCCATGCAATTTTAATGGAACCTGTAGTGTTAATAATGACGCCTTCAAGTGTATTTGTCCGGATGGGTATTTTGGCGATGTATGCGAAAGTAAGTTGCTACATTCAGTGTAATTATTCTTTATTTGTTTATAAAGAATATACCCATAGGCTTCATGTTAGATGGAGTTGAAATGTATGGTATACATATGCACTGATTGTTGCAAGAACATAATTTTTTAATCAAATATTGAAGATACACGAAACGAAGTTACTAATCTTGCATGTCTGTAATTGCCATGTTGTCCTTCTGTTGTTATTATTAGAAAATGCGCTTTGTGCTCAAGAACCGTGCAAAAATGGTGGACTGTGTTTAGCTATTGGCAAACTTGCCTTCAGATGCAACTGCACAAACAAGTATCGTGGAGCCGTGTGTGATTGTAAGTATCATGCAACTTTGCATTTGTAACTAATATACAAAGACATATAAACATTGTGATTTTAAAACCTGTGTTATTGTGTTTGCAATCATATGTATTTATGTCGACTATTTTAAATTAGACATACCAATCATGCCTTCCTACAATGTGTTGTATTTCATGGAACACAAGTGTAATTGAATAATCAAATTGCAAAATAAACTTGTAAGACTAATATCTTCAAATAAATATAGCCCCCACGTGGAACTAATGTTTAAGTAAAAATTGTAAACCGACTTAGTGTAATGGTATTATACTTTTATTATAAATATAAATATAGAACATTACCTGCATACTTTCAAAATTGGTAGATAACACAAACCAGAAATATACATAAACATTTCACACCAGCACCCAGCAGAATACATACATTCAGGACATCAAATAAATAAAAATAATGTCTGCCACACACAATAAATAATACCTCTATTTTCTTAATCAAACCTTAACCACTCACAGTTTAAAAGAAGATTGATACATTTAGTAAAGCAGCATATTACCCAAGGATACAAACATACTTGTACAGCTGTAAATTACTACATATGCAAAATACTAATATTGAATTAACACTAACTCTAGCAATACATTCAGTCATAAACGTATTCAATTGTATCACACATCCTCTACATACAATACGAATACATTAGCAAATGTTAATAAGAAATACTCAGGAATATACTTGCTACCAAATACAGTTGGGCTATCCGTAATGGTCCATAAATGGAATTCAATAATTATATAAAAGATAACTAATTGTAAAACCCAAAGTGGCCCCTATGATAGCGACTATTTATTAATCATAATAGGGGTCTCCTAAACCAAATATTTTACAAATTAAATTTAATAACTATTGATAAATAAATACATCTACTCTCGATTGATCCATCTATCGATTTATATATATATATACAGACATACATACATACATACATACATACATACATACCTACATACACATATATGTTACAGTAGTGTATCATAAAAGGTTTAGTATAGTTAATTAAAGTGTCGACACATAAAAATCAGCGCCGAAACGACCGATATTCACCTATAGGTACTTAGATATACCACTTCGCCGACGCAATTTCAGCGAGTTTGTTTTCAAAACACTGTCAGTGCGACCGACGTATCCCGCCGAAACTACCAACGTTTACCGGCTACCCGAAGTGGCAGCGTGGCCGAAGCTTTCTAAATGCAAAAACAAAACACTAATTAGTTTTTTGTTTCTCTTACTTCACGTTTGAAAAGGAAAAACGAAAAAGGAATTCGTTTTTCGTTCGCAAATTTGGACCCCACTGCGTAAATTTACCCATGCAACATTGAATTTGCGCCACATTTGCATCATTAATGTCTGGTGTTGATGGTGCTAGCAGCGTATTGCCAGGCACCGTTATCATTTACGCTGTCAAAACACAGCTAAACGATACTGGAAATTATTCTCACGTTGGAGCGATTATTCTGGTAATTTCAAATCACGTATCCTCTTAGTAAGGCAGCTCACCACCGCCGCCGCCATCTAACAATATTCGTTGTGTTGCCTTAATAGGGAAATATTTATATAAACGACATAATTCGTTATTGTGGCAGACTGACTAAATATAGCCTCTACCATCACCAAATGTTTCATTCGTCGATTCGCTCGACTTCTGCGGCTTATGTATATTGAATACATTTTACACCAGAGCTTATTTTTGTCCTTGTACATGGCAATCAGTTGACTGCTTCAGGTCAGAGTTACGACTTATAACACAGCACATGTACCTGTTCAACTATAACAACAGGTCCTGTTGTTATGCTGTTAAGGTATTATTTCGCGTACCCATATCCAGTTAATACAATTAAATTAGTCTTTTATCTATTATATAATTCTTTTTATCGTTTTAACGTATTATGTAAACACATCCATGATTTGTGTTTTGCGTTTGTCGTTGCAGCTTAAGTATATTGCCTTTGGCGTATATCTGACTGTATATATCATCAGTGAATTCACATATGCACATTGGCCACGTTGCATTTTACGGTCTTCTTCGTATATTTCACAATATACGTTTTGTTACATAACACCAGAGCTAATACATCCGCAGAGCGCCCTCACACGGATGGCATACAAGCTTAAAACATATATCGTACTAAACGATGAGATGTCCGAGATTGTGCGCGTTTGGTTCCACCAGGGGAGTGCCCCAGCTCCTATCTAATAGCACTGATAACACTTATGCATATGTGTCACTTGAAGTGATTATTTAAAACGCGCTAACTGAATTAAGCATATAGTTTGGATACTCGGCCAATTTGATCAGCATCAATACTGTAACAATGTTCAGTACATATTATCCTTGATGTTTTAACCACTTATGTTGCATCACGTATATTTCTTTATAGCAAACGAAGCCTGCCAAAGCAATCCATGTCAACATGATGGGACGTGCATTGCTGACGGAGATACGGCATACAAGTGCTCTTGTAAGGATTCTTACACAGGCTTGCGTTGTGACGGTAAGTGTACTGGCACCATAATTTCCAAATGTTGTATATGTCAGATATAGTCAGGGTCCTGGTGTCATCCCGTGAGAATCGCTTGCCAAAAGCGATTTTTTTGTTTGAATGTTATCACTAGGGTATCAGTAAAAGGAAAACGTTTGGTGGCAATTTTACTTTTGGGGCATAACGGGCATTTTCCAAAATGGCTGCCAAATTCAATATCCCCCTATCTTAATAAATACGGCATGCAGAGCAATAATTGTGGTAGGCGAGAGTATATTTTAGGGGACCCCGATTTCAAATATACAATTATTTGGCTACTCCGGCATTTATTTCCGCCATTTTTAAAGATGGCGGTCGTTAATACAAATGTCCCCATGTCTCAAACACTGCGTCACCTAGAGCAATTCTATTGACGTTGTTGGATAGCTTGGTGGATAGCGATACCAAATATATTATTTGTCACCTTCAATAACATAACAATTCGTGCCATTTTTAAAGATGGCGTCTGGCAAAGCCCATAATGTCCGTATTTAAGAAATACGGTATTTAGATCCATATATCACCACATCTTAAGTGCTTCGTGTCGTCGAAGGGTGTAGCTGATGTACAGTGAAGACCTGTTTGACCCACTGTTGACATTAGTTATAAGTTTGAGACGAATTCAACGCCGTATATGATATGTTACCTATTATCGCTCGGTATGCATGAGATCATAAAATATTATGGCAAGACCATTAATCGATGTGTCATCGGTATTTAGCCAAATGCCAATATAAGTTTGAATTTCATGTATGTTTGAAAAGTGTCATCACCAGAACACATTATAGATGGAAAGATGCATGTGAAAAACTTTGGGGCAAACACCTCATTAATACTTCTCACTTGGGATAGTCATGACAGTGGGGATGTATCTCCTAGGCAATTAACACCTGTTTTAAAACATAATTTGACTCCTCAGTAACTGATAATCTATATAGATCTATGGTAGTCCTGGCCTGAGTGACGCAGGCTTTAACATATAAACACGTTTTTCACATGCATCTTTCCATCTATGAAATTCAAACTTATATTGGCATTTGGCTAAATACCGATGACACATCGATTAATGGTTTTGCCATAATATTTTATGATCTCATGCATACCGAGCGATAATAGGTAACATATCATATACGGCGTTGAATTCGTCTCAAACTTATAACTAATGTCAACAGTGGGTCAAACAGGTCTTCACTGTACATCAGCTACATCCTTCGACGACACGAAGCACTTAAGATGTGGTGATATATGGATCTAAATACCGTATTTCTTAAATACGGACATTATGGGCTTTGCCAGACGCCATCTTTAAAAATGGCACGAATTGTTATGTTATTGAAGGTGACAAATAATATATTTGGTATCGCTATCCACCAAGCTATCCAACAACGTCAATATAATTGCTCTAGGTGACGCAGTGTTTGAGACATGGGGACATTTGTATTGACGACCGCCATCTTTAAAAATGGCGGAAATAAATGCCGGAGGAGCCAAATAATTGCATATTTGAAATCGGGGACCCCTAAAATATACTCTCGCATACCACAATTATTGCTCTGCATGCCGTATTTATTAAGATAGGGGGATATTTAATTTGGCAGCCATTTTGGAAAATGGCCGTCGCCACGTTATGCCCCAAAAGTAAAATTGCCACCAAACTTTTTCCTTTTACTGATACCCTAATGATAACATTCAAACCAAAAAATCGCTTTTGGCAAGTGATTCTCACGGGATCCAGTTTTATGTACACGAGGACCCTGACTAATACGTTGTTATGAACTTACGTTTAATATTTACGTTTAAATATTAATTTCGATATTTATTATTGTTAATCCTGAATAATAGTTTTAATAATAACGAAAGCAATATAACGGCATGTTGAGTTGTAGTGGTTTCTTTAGAAAATATTAGTTAATCAATGTACAGGTGTAATCAACAATAAATGGTTAGAAATGTAGGATTATTCATTATTTTAAATAAATAATGGTCACAACATCAGTAACTTAAACAATTGTTTCCGACGGGTAACGCAATTACATAATGGTATAATCATCCGGTATCGTCGTAAATGTGTGCCGAGCATAATTCATTATGTTCCCAGGTTTGACATTTGTCGCAATATTTAGAAACCATAATTCACTTTCCACTAACACCTATAACCGGCCTCGTTTCGGATGCATATACTACAATATTACTTACAACCGTTTTACATCAATACATTTGTGGTAACATGTATTCCAACATACGAATATACGTATGAAATATCCTGAATTGGTCAGCACGTCAGACTGAGCATAATTGATAGTATGTGTTATTTCATACATACATCAAGGTTGAAAACTAAATTGTCATAATTTGCATTACAACAGTGACGAGTGGTGAAAGCATAAGCACGTGTGCGAGCAATCCCTGTCAGAGTGGAGGCAAATGCAAACCGGATGGAGCCAAGTTCACATGTGCATGCAAGCCGTACTACGATGGCGAAACATGTGACAGTATGTACATATACAACCTGATTTCATATATGTACTACAACCTTGCAATATGAAGTAGCCTGCAAATATTGATACTTAATTTGTTTGGTAACAGTCTGAAACTTTGTTTTTAATAATACGCAGTATAACTTCCTTATATATTATGTCACACGTACACTGTACATATCGTTGGATTCGTTTTAACGAGTTATTTCAAGCAATGTGTGCACATTTCCTATTGTATCTCAACAAAAGGTAGGCCAAACAACAACCAAAATAAGATTCCATTTTTTGTTTTTACTTATAAAGCCTCTGAAAAATGTAACACAACTAAGACAAACTATATAATAAAGAAGCACACTATCATACAGTCCGCTTGCATAATTAATTATACAAACAAATCGTGATTTGTCAACAGGCCCTTTTAGCGCCCGATACCAAGGTCCATCGCCCAAGTGACAGTATTCTAAATGAATGTATTCTACATTGAACAAAAGATAACGGCGTGTGTTTGAGGCAACATCTTACTATGTGTGGGGCCCTCGTATAGGTAGTAAACTAATTGCCTCCACCCGCCGACACGATGTAAAATAGTAAGTGACGCTTGAATGATTTTCGTTTTATCATAACTGATTTATTAATAAGTTAATATGATCAACAACGACGTATGGTCCTAAGAATAATCAGATTAGCATAATTGCTTCAAATTGTTCTGTGGGAGCAGACAAAAAGAAGCCAACCTTGTGAAGTATGCCGAGAGAGTGGTTTGTCTGCGCTTTAATGACACAAATTTCGCACTTGGTAAAATGTCTTCAAGTTTTGACGATGAAGTTCCTGACCACTTTGTGGAGAAGTATGGAAAAAAAATTTGCTGCGCTACTGCATAACATAACAGATGCAATCACTGTCAGAATGGAAACGAACTCAGATGGAAAACGGTTAAACATATCTCTTTTGTAGCACAGGATGTATCCACTGCGGACTTCAAGAACAAGTTTTCCCAAGAATATCCCATCCTTGTCAAACACAAAGAACTCGTCACAAATCTGTAAACTATGGTGCTTAGGAGCAAGGGTAACCTTAACGAGGAAACGTGTACTGTGAAAATAGACTTTGCAGAACACTTCGTTTCTACTCATGGTGAAGAAATCCAGTCCGCGTACTTCAAAACAAACATGAACGTTCATGATGAAGAAATGGAAGAAGATGTAGAATGCCTATTATTACGTCACCATTGTGGATGATAAAGTACAAAATGCAAGCCTCATATCTACCATACTTCAACATTGATATCCATTCTGAAAAATTCCCAATCATCTGACATTGATATTGCCTTACATATACACCGGCGAGTCAGTATATCAATATCTTCATCACGACCATGCACCTGACTGTTGTTCTTCGAGGCCAGTCATGGAAAAAGTCCATGTGACGGAAGGGGCGGCGTCACACAAAACGCATGCCGATGACGCCATCAACCGAAAGCAAGTCGTAATCATAGACTGCGCAGAATATTACTTGAAGTGGACCCAGGATGATGTCGCCCAGACAAAAGCAGTATAATCAAATCGTTAGCGCCGGAATATATGATGTATGCGACACAAGTGAAAAGCTATGCACGAAAAAAAGTACAATTGTTTGGCCATTTATAAGTTTTGGTATGTCATGAAAAGTACAACTTCAAGCCATATTGTAGTATCGCTTAACCGACTGTCGGTCGGCTGCGGAACTACGCCGAGAAGACAGTCTGGCGACATTTGCCGGCTTTTGTTTGGTATCCGCGTGATCTATACAATGCTGCCACCTCACGGACACTGCCGTTATATCTATTTTTATAAACAACTGCAAATTTGTATTTCTATTGATTTTGTGTTAATATAAGTTTAATTTTGAATAGTTTTTATAATACAGCATTATTTGATAAAAAAGGTATCCTTATTTATTTGTTATGCTATCCGTGTGGGGCTAGACAATGCTGCCACCTCACGGATACTGGTTAATCCTGCCGTAATTCTTATTTTATAAACAACAGTAAATTTTATTTTTTACTTACTTTTGTATTAATATAAGTTCAATGTTGAATACTTTTCATATTATATTATTATCTTGTAAAAGTATATCGTTATTTTAATTTTAATTTCATAGTTGGCTGAAAGCCAATCAGCGTCTCTACCCTAATCTGGGGTAAGGCTACCCGGATGTAGAAACATAAGACCCATTAATTCCCCAGGCGTAGTTGAGGGGCTTAAAAGTGCTGCCACCTCACGGAGTCTGGGTAACCAAGGCTAGCCATATTGAATCACATTCCATGAACACAACCACATTTTCCGGGTTTATACGTTCACCAAAAAAGTAGTAATTGTATATCACGAAGAAGACAAATATCCATATGGAACTAAAGCACCACGCTTCAAATAAACGTTTTTTAAATATAAATTTATGACGTTTAAACGAGCTCGCCACCTTGATAACGGGCGTAGCACGCGATAATTAAATTGTCTGATTATATATCTGCCAATTGGTGAATTATCAAATTTAAATGAAAATATTTTGGCAATTCAATCTTCTAACTATATATTTTATAGTTACCAATAACATAACACAGCACATATTGTTGATTTAATACAGATACATGTAATAATATGATATATAATAACATGTGTATTAATGTCGTAACATGCATACATATACGCATGCACACGTGAGCGTGTGTGTTTATACTATCAGCTATGCATTACACTACTGGTAATGAATGAACGTTGTTTAACGACACAATGCACTTGTTGCTATATGCCATGGCTCATATATACCTTTATCAAGTCTTGTGTCCTGAAGTTGAATGATTAACTCGCTTAAAGTATTGTAAGAATGTTACTTGCCATACTGTTCACCATTTCACTGCAGCTATCTATTAGTCGTATGTGTAACAATGCAAAAAAATGTGCTGGTGTCATAACACAACACAACGTCACGCACACACATACACACACGCACACGCACACACATACGCATGAAATGAGGGATGGATACGATGAGTCCTGGATGAGAGAGAGAGAGAGAGTCGTCCGAAACCATCCAGGTCACAAATGGCGTCAAACAAGTTTGCGTGCTGGCCCCCACACGCTTCAGTATTGTTTTATCTGCATGGCCATCCGCTACCGCACTGATAGCAAAATGCATAATCTGAGGAGGCTGCAAGCCAGAACTAAAGTGAAGGAGAAGAGAGTGCGTGACTTTCTATTTGCTGATGACTGCGCACTACATGCCTACAGCGGAACATGAACAACTTTTCGTCTGCCTGCGATGCCTTCAGGACAAAGAAAACCGAGATCATGTTTCAGGCAGCACCCCACATAACGTACTCATATCCAAGCATCACACTCAAGGGCCCGAAGCTGCAAACTGTAGACAGGTTCACATATGTCGGCAGTACCTTGTCCAGAAATGTGCTTATCGACGACGAGGTGGATGCAATAATTGCCAATAGTATCGGCGCACGGGGGTCGAAGTGGACATGTCTTGCTATTTTTGGTTGTCCTGTTGTTTTCTAAACTCTAAAACTTCCTTATTAATATTCCAGAGGGCAACCCTCTCAAATCAGTGTATCTCACTCCGAAAGTTGCATTTAAATGCAGGCCTATGTTGTCAACAACTCAAAGAAAGTCCAAAAGGTAAAGCTTCAAATATTTGAAGAACTGCATTCTAAATAACATCTGACTGTCCTGCAGTAGCAGAAGTGACAGGTGATCAATGAAGTTGTCATGCTGATACGCCCTCTTCAACAGAAAGCTCTTGGGAAAGATGTCAATCTTGAGGAAACCATCATTGAATATGAATGTTCTAAAGTACCGCAAGCTTTGTTTGAGTCAAATGGATCGATGCGTCATGGCTGTAAGGCATGATGATTGACAGCTGTGCTGAAAGAGCCTCACTTGAAGATGGAGGAGAAATTACCATATTTCGGTTGGAAGTTGGGTGCCACACATTTGGAGCCAGTATCTTTGACGGTACCGCCATTACTCTAACTTACACAATCGCCTACAAGTTGCGTGTCGCCAGTAAATGCATTCGTATTTGTTCTTGCGCTAAATTCCAAGTGCAGTATTGTGCTGCTTGCAAATGCAAAGGTAATTATATTAAATGTGGGCACGGGAGTAATGCCTGTTCGGACTCTTGTTGAAAACAATGGCTATGGCAAGAGTGACACATATGACTAAGAACAGTGTTTAAGATGTGATTGAATAACACCTTGATGTGTTTTTTATTTCGAATAATGCGTGTTATCATAATTTTACATTGGCTTAACAAACATCGCATTAATAACCAGCAGTAGGTTATGCACCAGTGTTCTGTCTTTACTAGTGTATATTACCCTAATGAACCTGAACATTATATAATAAATGAAATCCATTCCGATTTGCGTCACGTCACGATTGCGCAATACTTAGGTGGTGGGGTATATTTTTGGCTCGTGAATATGTATAATTTATCACTATTTTACTATTGCTTTGCACTATTCGGTACCTAAATGAATGTACATCATTTTGATGTATTACATAAATATATTGATTACATATTAAGGTAACTATGACCGAATTAATTTATCCTTACATTTTCCAATGGTTTGTAACTGGCATCCTAAAATATAAACGTATCAATACGTTATTGCCATATCTATTAGTCATCGTCATTCCTGATATTTCGGTACTTCGTTTAAGTTTGTTGCTACATAATTACCGTGAAAATATCGAAAGAGAATCAAAGACAGTGCTGCCATTAAGATACTACATATGTCTGAATATAAGCGCAATTTGAGGTATACTGACTTAAGAGGGTTCCCTCTGAAATAGTATTCGGGAGGGTTTGAAGTTTAATAAAACACAGGACAACCAACAATAGCACGAGGTGTCCACTACCTCCAAAATGTGGACCCGTGCGCCCCGACTACAAAGCAAAAACAGCTTTCGGAAGGCTTCTTAAGAATGAGTGAGAATGACAAGGACTCAATCTCCAAACAAAGGTAAAAGTCTACAAAACTATAGTCATGACCACTCTCCTCTATGCCTGCGAAACATGGATAGTCTACTGTAGGCATGCATTGAAGCTAAACAGATTCCGTATCAATTGCCTGCGCAGATTGCTTCCATGTCACGGAGGAGCTCAAGCGTGCTGGGCTGCAAAGCATTCATGCTCTACTCAAGAAAGCTCAACTTCGATGGCCATGTTGTCAGAATGAGCGATGAAAGGTTACCAACGCGCCTGCTGTATGGACAACTGTCAGAGTGGAAGATGTATACTCGTGGTCAGCGCAAACGTTATCAAGACTCCCTCAAATCCTCCCTAAAGGTCTCTGAAATCTACAACGAGTCTTGGGGAAAACCTAGCAGCAGAGCGAAGCACCAGGCGCAGCCTGCTCCGGAAGGGAGCTGAGTCTTATGAACAAACCAGGATACGCCCGGCGGATGAAAAGGGTGTGTGCGTGCGTGTGTGCGTGCGTGCGTGTGTGAGTATTTACCAATATTGAAAGGCACGGTAGTATAGCAATTGAATTTTTTTAACAATGTTAGTGTTCTGTGTCAGCCAATCGAAGGTTCCAACATGTGCATTTAAAAATGTAAAACACTAGTTCTTGGTTGAAACCTTTAACAAATGTGAAGGTTTGCAAAACTCCAAGACAGTCAACGAAAATACTAAAACTAAAACTGCGAACCTGACTAGTTTACTCTTCAGCTTTCCGGTACTTTCCGGTAGTACTTGATACAATTGGTACTATTTATTGAAAATGGATGTTGACCACAGGTTTTCAGCCGTGCCTTCATAAGCCGTGCCGTAATGGGGGAACATGCATCCAGGATAAAAATACATTCACATGCAGCTGCCCAAGTGGATATGGCGGACTGCATTGTGCAAGTGCAAGTACGTATACATAATAAGTGATTCTTGCAGCGTTTCTGTTTCTTTTTACAAAGTGTCATTGAATATAATATATATATATATATATATATATATATATATATATATATATATATATATATTCACAGCAAGCACACTAGGTGTGTACTTTGAAGTTGAGGGCACTCAGCTCTGGTAGGATCGATTAATATTACATCTGTGTTTTTTATAGTTTTTAGTTTGATCTAATTATTGAAGTTATTGTGTTTTATCCATATTGCTAAATTATATATATATATATATATATATATATATATATATATATATATACACATATATATATATATACATATATATATATATATATATATACTATAATATATACTATAATATATATACAATATATATATATATATATATATATATAATGTATTTATATATATGCTTATATATATATATATATATATATATATATATAGTATATATATATATACACATGTATTACATATGTATGCATTTATATATACATGCATACATATATATATATATATATATATATATATATATACACACACCTACATGAATATATATATATATATATATTTGAATGCAAGCATACTTGTATTTATGTACTTATGTATATATGTATGTATGTATGTATGTATGTATGTATGTATGTATGTATGTATGTATGTATGAATGCATGTATGTATGCAAGTATACATTTAATTATCATGCTTAATAATGCTTAAATGCAATCATACGTATATGTATGTATTTATGTGTGTGTGAATGTAAGTGCATATGTAAGTATGTATTTATGTACGTATGTACGATTATACGTTTGCATGAATACATGTATGTGTGTAATAATACTAATACTGTTTATTTTTCCCCAACACAACAATAAATGATACATATGTTTTTGATTGTATTCCCATGTACAACAATAAAAAAACGTATTACACAATTTCCCAGTAGATGCATGTAGCATAAACATTATTTATTGATAACTTGTAAAACATAGAACCTATACATATATATATATATGTATATGTATATATATATATATATATATATATATATATATATATATATATATATATATATATATATATATATATATATATATATATATATATAATTCATGTGCAGTACATTATAATATAGTAATACATTCACACATTGTTTCTTGGATATTTCATAATGCAGTTATTGCATAATTATATATTTGTCAAATTTAACAAACATTTTTTTACATATATCAGCCGAACTGTTTACAAAAGTGGAACATTTGATTTTTTTAGCAAATGTATAAAATGTCAGCGATTTGAAACATCGTTTGGTATGGAGCAACATAAATGTGTAGCTTCTGCGTGCTTTGCTTACGATTGCGTTTATTTGTAACGAAAATTTTCTTTAACAAGGCTAGTTTCCTGAAATTATTTATATAATGCTGTATAAATGTGAAATATGACGTTCGGCACTGACGACTCTGGAAATACGTGCCAAGAGTCCGCTAATATTGTCTTTTTTTTATTGTTTCTCGAGCTAGATATGTAGCATTCCTTATCGCTCTAGGTTGATATGCGTGTCTTCCACATACTGTGTGCTGATTTAATTCCTACGTTTGCTGAGGTTGTTTATTATTGATTCCATTCTAATAATTTTATATGTTGTGTCAATTTTTTTATGAGTATTTGTATGAAATAAATGCGGTCTTCAGTATCCGGGTGTTTTTATATCGTGTTTCAACATAGTTTAACTGTGTGTGAATATAATTAATACCTGTTTTCATTTATGCAAATTATACACTTAATGACTATTTCAGTGACGTGAGATGCAGCCAATCCCTATATATATATATATATATATATATATATATATATATATATATATATATATCATATATATACACATATATATATTATATATATATACAATATATATATATATATGTATATATATATATATATATATATATATCATATATATATATATATATATATATATATATTATACGTGTATATAGTATACGTGTATATATTATGTATGACATAATCAAATACAAATAATTCAGCATATGCTACAATACTGTTACACAACACCATCATTCAGTACAGTATCACAACATGGTGCTATGCTGCTGATGCTGCTGCTGCTGTCAAATGGGAGAGCCGAATTTATATGGCCATGTCCATAACTGAGTAATTTTCTTACTCGATGCAATGCGATTCATAATCTATCATACAATGTAAGACTTGTAATTAATTGTTAAATATGTCACAATAGTAAACGTTTACAAACGTGAAGGTAATCATAGTGACTAGAATGCATTTTTTTGTGATAAAAGTTTTAACATAGTTCTTTTAATTGTTAATTCGTGCTATATTTTACAATTTGAATGGCATCATATCAGTACAAAACTGTTTGCGCTGACCTTAATCGATGATATTCAAATGTTAGTTATGTCATATCATAGAATATGTCAGCAGTTATGTTAAATCAAGAAAATATAGGATAACTGCTGTTTTTTTCAAGTAACTATTCACATTCTTACTCATCCGCGTGTAACATTCAACGTAATAATAACATTAGTCGATACCCTGGTAGTTAGTGCACTTTTTACTATTGCATTGATTTAATAGTATACATTCGTTTATTACTTGGCCAGGTTGCAAAACTGGTTCTGACTGTGGTGGTCACGGAATGTGCAGTAAGGAATCACATAAGTGTATTTGCGATGAAGGTTTCTCTGGACCAAGTTGCCAGTTGCCCGGTGCGTTCATTCACATGTATACGTATGCACACTTATAATACACGTATATTTTTAAATAATACATTTTCGTTGATGTAAATTTATATCTTCAATTGTATGCGTGCACCAAATACATACCAGATATGGCTGCCAGGTGCGTTGAAAATCTACTGATAGCAAAGAACAATATAGCAATGGATATTCCAATATATACTTTCTTAATCATTGCAGCATTCATGAGTGTAACTATTAATCACAACGTAGTATATATCCTTGATGATATTACTTACTGCATCATTATGACTTAAATATTTTTCTTTGTGCACCTTTTTATCATAGACATTATAGGCGAGCGGCAAATCCGCAAAAAGTGCGTTATTTCAGAAGTTTAAATGCCCCCCCCCCCTCACACACCTGAATGTTATATCATTGGAAAACCCTGCATCTCCTCGTCATTATTAGGCCTGTCGTAGAGTTGCCAAGTGATGCAGTAAACGGTAATTCAAGGTCAAACAAGGTCACCGTCAAACGTTCCATTTTAGAAACTGCGCGCTTCAGAAAACGTCTTGATATTTAGTTGGCTGTGTAGCTACTTTAAAAAAAAAAAAAATGGTCAAGCCATACATCTTTAGAAAGTACATTATATCTGATTCAAAACAATATAAGGAATTTAGCTGTATCATGGAAACATAAAACTGACGACACGCCCAAACAAGGTCACCATTACAATGACATATATTAGAAAGTTGAAAATGCAGGTAAAGGTTGCGCATCTACTTCACAATTATAAAGAAGTCATATACTGTGTGGAAGACCAATTTCATCCCGTCATAATGTGGTATGACAGGGCGCTGCGAGGTGAAGCAATGTGTGTGGAGCTCCGTTCAAATGGATTCACCGTAAATCTATGATTGTTGGACTTTCGTGAAGTTTTGGCAACAAATGTTGCCTTATTACATCTCAAACTTCTTGCATGATTGTTTGTTGTTTTTGTCTCGGATGTGTATGCTTGCTGTGCATCTGCCAACTTTCACCAGAGTACTGGTGACACTACTTTTGATTCTCCACTTCTCTCACACCACGCGACAAATGCAGAAAGCTTCATAGCTGTAAGTGTTTCATAGGCGAGCGTCAGTCTTCTTAGAACCCCATGGAACTGCTTGCTAGCAAGCATTTGGTACGCAGTGGAAGCGGCGTAAACACCAGAGTAGACAAGGATATCCAACAATCCCGCATCACCACAGAATTTGCCCACACATGCAATGAAACATGACCGCGTATGGAAACCTCCCATACGTAAGACGTTCCCGTTCATCCGGAAGAGCCCACTTCACTTGCTGAGCAATGGCATACAGTTGCTGATCCATTATTTCAACAGCATAGCGGTGTCCGAGTGCTGCATACATGTCCTTACATCTTCCCATAGTCGTGTACACGATGTCCATGACGGCTGGTTTGGCATCAATAATTGGCGCATATGTAACTGTTGTGTAGCTTGTAGCTTGTTACGGTTGAATCCAGTCCAAAACGGTATTATCTGATTGGGAGTAATATCAACCCTATTTGGCACGGGTAACACACCCCGATGTAATAGTCTGAGGAAACACCAGGCGATATCTAAAACAGGATTCATGTCCGTCTTACTCGAATTAATCTTGTGAATTACCATTTCTCTTTGAGTTGGCTCTGCACGGACCTTCGGTTTTTCAAATGCGTCGCATTGTAAACTCTCAGTTTGCTGACAAGGTGCCAGCGATTTTGATTTCTTGTGCTCTATTGCAGTACGTGTCGTTGCTGGACTGTCTGCAGAACGTTCTTGGAGTACTACCCGAGCCATCGAATGAAAGGTGTTCTTTCCATCTATCGTTTCGGCATTGATATCTATGTTGTCTTCTCCTTCGTGGCTGAGGTGTCCACCATCAGCACATGACACGATTCTGTTGAGAATATAGACGCCACATTGGAGTGTTTCTGTTTCTGCTGCACTGGTATATGATATGAATTAAGAGTATGTAGGTGACATACATACAAGCAACCAATGTGTAATTTCCAACAATCATATATTTACGGTGTCTCCTTTTGAACGCCGCTCCACACACATTGCTTCACCTCGCAACGCCATGTCATACCGCATTATGACGTGTTGAAATTGGTCTTTCACACAGTATACGACATCTCCATAATCCTGGAATAGATGCGCAACCAGAATAACTTTACGATGTTCACTGCATTGTCAACTTTGTAATATCTGCCATTTTATGGGTGACCTTGTTCGAGTGTGTCGTCAGTTTTATATTTCCATGATACAGCAACATTCTTTATACTGTTTTAAATCTGAGATAATGTGCTTTAAAAAAATGTATGGCTTGACCATTTCGTCTTTAAATAAACTAGCTATATAGCCAATTAAATATCAAGACGTTTTCAGAAGCGCGTAATTTCTAAAATTGAACTTTTGACTGTGACCTTGTTTGACCTTGAATTACCGCATACTGCACCACTTGGCAACTCTGCGACAGGTCTAATTATGACGGGGAGATGCAGGGCTTTCTAATTATATAATATTTAGGTGTGTGTGTAGGGAGGGATTTAAATCGGTCTGTTTGGTGGTTTTGCCGCTCGCCTATTAGCATAGATGAGGTCAAATTAGGAAAACGGGTGGCGTAGTGTTCATTTAATTGTATATTCCCTACTATGATTTCTATAGGTTGTGTAACAGATGCTGATTGTGGCATACACGGAAAGTGCAATCATGATTCACATACATGTAGTTGTAGTGATGTCTCCCCGGAAAGCCAGTGTCAAGACTCTGGTAAGGGGGCCTTTCTCCAACATGTTCTGATATTTTTGAAGAAATATGTCACTTGCGACATATTAACCGATGCCATATTAAACATGTTTTCGAGAAATAAGTTATTAATACATCACTTACACGTATACTGTCCAACATGTGCTGTTATTTGTAAAGATATATGTCACTTGCGACATGTTATCCGATGTCACATTAAACATGTTTGCGATAAATACATTATTAATACATAAACGTACGCACTAAGTCATGTTATTTCCACCTCCAGATAACGCAGAAACATTATTTAAACTACCTTGACTGAACATACTGTATGCATATGTTTATGCATATAGACACAGTAATGATACATCTATTAATTTTGTGTTATATAAACTGAATACAGTAAGACAGCTGCTACATAAGAACAAACGAGTTTTTCCACACCAAAACGTACACGATACAAGTATCTTGTATGTTGTAAGATGGCTGCCAAAATAAGGAAGAACACTATTTTAAGCGTATCCTGGAATATTCATAGACATATATTGTACACACATAATTAAGGTATTCTTGTATGTTTTCTTATATAGATCAGTTGATAGTATCATCGTTTATTAGACAGAAAACGTAACGAAATAGGATATATATATATATATATATATATATATATATATATATATATATATATATATATATATATATATATATATATTGCGCCGACATTGCGATGGGGGATTGCAATAAAAGTGACATAGAATGAATGTGAGAAGAATGGGGGAAATCATAGAAGGAGCTGGAAACTGCAAACGGAAAACGTAGTAAGAGAAAAGGAAGAGGATGAAAAAAGAAATTGGAGAAGGAATTCATGGTCAACCCACCCCTGACGACAGTGATGCCAAGAAAATAAGAACAACAACATGCAACTGGACTCTAGTGTAGTAATCGGACAACTACTATTTTGAATCCTTAATAGCCATTAGCACATTGAAAACAATGTCATTCATTGCTCTGTCAACTCTTACCCTGACAGAAGTGGAAAATGTCTAACTTCTATTTGAATGAGGATAATTCTTTGTGAAAGGGTAAGACTGGGAAATAAAATCGTGCACAGGCATCCTGAAACCCACGGTAATTTGTGAATTTATGAATCAGACAAACAGTTATTGGACCTCCGTTCCCCACCATCCTAATTTTGTCGGGGATTGCCCCCCCCCCCCTCTGGCTACGCCACTATCCGCACGTAAACATAACTTATTTTTAGGTTGTTTCTAACCCGATTACACACATGTCTACACTATTATTGTACAATAGTCAATAAGTAAATAGTTTGATGTTACTATTATTATTTGAAAACATATGAGACATTAGAACAACAAAATATATGCATAGAACGTAAACACAAACATATTTAATGTATCACTTAACATATATAGGCAATTGAATGCTACCGTTTTATTTGTTAGGATGGCCGCCTCCGTATAAACAGGCACCGTTTTGTTTTACATAATGCTACTTTATAAATAATCCAGAATACACAACTAATAGTTCCCATAGTCTTTGGGATTCACATATATTGTTCAAGAGGTACATATTCCAAATATGTTGTCCGATATTCATATTCGGCAAGATGACGGTCGTGAACACAAATGTCGCTATATCTTAGGAACTATATCTTAGGCCACCTGAATAACTTTTAAGATAGGTCTATAGACTGCGGTTTGAAACGATTTGCATTGCACCTCAGGCGACCTACATGTACTCCATTTATAAAATGGCGGCAGATAACATGAATTGTGTCCATGCCATATATAAACACGTATTTATACCATTTCTGTCAAAATAAAGGTTTTCCGCAATAACGATCTCAAATATTTTATTTTTGGCCTTGTCCGAAATTCACATTTGCATCAAAATAAACTATATTGCACTATACCTTATGAACTATGCCAACAAGAGCCGTATTCATTATGTTATGATACAGATATCTGGACAACATTTAAAATATGATCATATGTTTTATATTTGACCTTCGTCGAACTTCATAACCGCTATTTTACAAAATGGTGACGTCAAAACAACCTCAATGTATATCCCCCTCACTCATCAGTATCACGAACTGCTTCGCCACGTCAGTGTCTTCACATGTCCAATGTATCTTCTTCGCGAGGGCATTCGATGATGATGAACACGACCATAATTTGAAATGCAGACAGTTGTCTTGAATATATCCACGGCATGAAGAAGCAGCGACACAGAAGAAACGTAATCGTAGAAAAGCGGCAACTGCGAACCTTAAATCAGCATATTAAAAACACTCCCATTATATGCAGTAGAATCGTTCCATGAGATCGAATTGCTTATTGTGCCAATGCACGTAATCCAGTCCACTTTGTGTTGGCGGTTTTTGTGGTGTTATGTTTCGCATTGACGTTGACTGGCATCCTTTGTCAGCAACTTCTATAATTCTGAACAACAAAGGGCAATACTGAATACATCGTTCCTTCGCAGTACAGATAAGTAGTAGTAGCATTATTATTATTATTTATATTATAATTTTTAGCAGCAGCAGCAGCAACAGCAGCAGCAGCAGCAGCAATTGTAATCACAGATGCTGCACAGTTCATAGTCGTAACCCCATTGTACTCTCCCCGCCTCCCCGTTCACGTTCACCTCCCCTTATCTCGCGTTGAACAGCCTGGTAAAAGTTGGCAGAAAGGTATGGCAATATCAGTTAGCGCGTGCTTTTCCCAGACACGTACCTCCAGCCAGAATTAGCGCCAGAATATACCTTTACATTTACCACAACTTGG
>OZ024855.1:18782716-18800216 GCA_964017155.1 Oasisia sp. SBJ-2009
GTATCTGCAACATACATATTATACCATACAAAAGATTGTCCAGTGATTTTATTAATATTCATTGCCCGATATCACATGTAACATTTGCGATGTGCAACGTGCACTAATTGTGCAGAAAGATAACGTGATTCCATGTTTACTTGAAGCGTGGGTCTACTTTAACAGTTGACGTTAATTTCACACAGCCAGTAACTTCAACAAACCTCTTGTATATTTACTGAGTATGTCGATTTGTCTTTGGGTGTTGAGAATATTAGCTATTCTGTACCAGAACATGTTTTTTGTTTCAGTAGAGTTTGAAAGAAATAGTTAGTTTCCCTGCAAGAAGGCCGAGTAATGTAGTAACAACATTTTTCAATATGTATTGCATATGAGTGTATATTGTGTACAGGGTGCAAGAATAACGCCGACTGCAATAATCACGGATCGTGCAATAAAGAACAACGCCTCTGTTATTGCGATCACGGGTACACTGGAGAAGTATGCGAAACTGGTAAGACAGTTGGATCAATTATTTTTGAAACGTGTTCCCATTATGGACGTATAGTTTATAATTCTTTGAGGCATATAACTATTCATTTACATATAAAATGTCTGAAAAACTATTATTACTACTGTCTTCTATATAAATATTTATGCGTATATACGTATATAAATTTATATATATATATATATATATATATATATATATATATATATATATATATATATATATATATATGTATATATATATATGTATATATATATATATATATGTATACATGTACATATGTCCATATGTACACATGTATATATGTGAACATGTATAAACGAAAGTCCATATTTTGAATATGTTTCGTCATGTTGTCTTTCGTTGGCCTGGCTTCCATCTTCCGGGTGGCGTCCAACTTAGAAAATAATTTTGGGGATTCTGTCTAGAGGCATTCACAAGATGTGTTTTCGCCGTATAAATCGTCGACGGTTAATTGCTAGGACTACACTGATTCAGCCTGTCTTCTTGTGGAGTTCCTCTTTAAATAGTTTATTGGGTTAGCATATCAGGCAGATTGTTCTCATACAGCCGTTGTGGATGGCGTCGATCTATGCCTTTTCACCTTTTACCACTCGCCAGCACTCTGAGCCAAGCTGTAAGATAGAATTCACATTACGTATGGAAAGTTTACCTTTGTTGTCATGGTGCACTGCTTGGACTTCCAAATGTTCTTACCTTTGGCAAAAGCATAGCGGGATTTACCCAGTATTGCTTTGATGTATTTTTGTGATACTCTGTCATTTTATGAAACTACCCAGGAGTGTACAGTCATCTACAAATTCAAGTGGTTCACCATAAAGAGTAACATCAAGGATATTATAGCTTCACAAGATGCGCAACTCCTCGCGATAACGTGTGACGCCACAACCACTAACGCCATCTAGTTTTAAGCGTGCTACATTACAGACGATGGCGTCTGCTCGACGTTGGATGTCGAATTGCCAATGTTGTACTGCGCCCAACTGCAACAACGGTGGCACAAAATGTCCGGAAATGGTTTTCCACCGCTTCCCGGTTGAAGGGAGAAGGTAAATATTGGATCTATTAAAGAAATGTATATGTAAAAGTAAATTAATCGAAACTTTCCCCTGTGAAAACATGAGCTAAATGACCAAATGTACATACTAACATAGTCACTGAAACTAGAGTCGAATACGCTCGCAAGTCGAACACTGAAGGATATCGTTTGTAATTACCACCATATGGAATATAGAATGCGCTAAACAGGTACATTTTGCATCTACACAAGCAATCTGATTAACAAAGATGTAAAATTAGGTTTGTGAACATAAATTTTCTAAAACTACTTATATTACACGAAATACTCACTGGTCCCCGTTGCGTAATGGTCCCTATGCCTATGGGGAGTGTGGCATGTTTAAAAACATCTACAAATAACGCAGAAGGGCGGAATATATGTAGATAATATTGGTTGGATTATCAATATGCCAAAGGGTTATTCCTAGTCCACTTGCCATGTGGAGTTCACTCTCGTATGGCAATGTGGTAAAATTTGGCTAAATCTTGCAATTATTACCACCGCCTTATAATGTCTAATGAGTTACTCTTTCGACTCGCAGCATAGCCATAGGCCATAGCTAGATACTAATCTAATAGAGTTGAAATGTAATTTATGCATGCAGTTATTAATGTTTTGTTATGTAACAGGATATATTATTATTTATATGGCAGGATTAATATTCCTATATAACTAATTATGTTTATATTGTCTTTTCCTTATATTCATTTCAGCATTTAGGATGTGTACAATATTTACATATCTAATGATTATTATGGTTGTGACCACAATCATTGTGTTTGGGGATACATACTAATACAAGTGTTTAAAATCGTATGTATTCCTTCAAACAACATCACATGTACATGTTGACATGGTCTTCATTTGTAATGTTTGTTGAATGTTATTTGAATAAATAATATTGAATTGAATTGAATTAATATTTGTGTTCAATACATGTTGCAGAAGAAGCAGCTCACACAGGCACAGCTGAGTTCATCGAAAGGATGGACCAACTGTTCAATGCCTTTAACAGCCAGACACTGACCAATCCAACACTGATGCAACACGCTCTGACTGTAGCCAGTGGCCACACGGTGTTTTTGCTAGGAATCTTAGATTGGCTATCCAAGATTAAAAGCAAAGGCAGTATGTCAGTATATTTTGCGTGCCTGCGCCCTTCCCACTCGTAAGTGTGCCCTTAATACTCCCTAATAAACTACAGCTGGGCCTGGCTCTGTTTACGGTAGATCAATAAGACACAAAATACCTTGTACTGGTAATATGGCAATCTAGATATTTTATTTACAACTGGATTGCCTGGCGCTCACTTGAAGTGTGCGCTCGGCTGATTGTACCTTGAAAGACATACAGTATTATGGTAAATGATAAACATCCAAGTACAACAAAAAGCCTATCGTACAATCAGCTACTTGCATGTATACTGATACAATGTAATGCACAATAGTGTATCGACAGAAAACACATGCGTTATGCAAAAGTATACACTGACAGAAACCGTAAAGGGGGAAAACAACCCCACCCTCCCCCCCCCCCAGGCACAGCAAAGTACATAAGACAAACAGTTGCATGTTGGAGACGTTACGAACACGAGACCTACTTCAGGGTCAGCCAAGTATACGCAACTGACCCCCACACACAAAAACGCGCTGTCATACCACGAACAAACAAACAAACCCAGAAGTCCAAGGCGGCTTGTCAGCAAATACGCTGGCAACGACACTGTCAGTGATCGGCGCGGGCCTGATACAAGGCAGTAAGGAGTAGAGGGTGGCCCGTACCAGCTGCATCCAAGAGGCGTCGCGTCGCGTGTATCCGGTCAAGGAGTCGCGGAACCGACATACAGAAAGTGCCAGCTCACAGCAGTGCGGCAAACCGTCACGGGCGAAGTCAATAAGCAGTGGTGTAGCCGAGGTGTTACCCGAGTTTCCCAGCCTGAATGTTGGCAGTCTGTCGCAGGCCGACCAAGCACTTCCCGTGCGGCATAGCTGCAACAAGAAATTATACCAAAGCAGATTCCGCACATATGATGAAACGCAGGCTACACAAAGACAAATTCGCTGCTGCAATGTGTCCCCATGGGAGAATATGCGCTGGGGCATGGTAATAAGTCACCGGTACAGTGAGGTCACAAAGTCTGCTGACGCATGTCTCCTCACCCACGGCAGTCCTACAAATAAATAAACAACCACAACGCAGAGGCTAACATGATGGCTGAACAAAACCTAGAGAAGGCAACGTACATGCAGCCAAAACCGTGAGACGGCGACACACATAACGGAACGCGTCTGTAATTCAGATCAAAGCAGACAGACACGGCATATTCACACATGCAGACGTGCACGAAATCATGGCAATGCATGCGAGACAAATGAGACCACCGTATGTTCCGAAACAGAGCAGACATGGTACATATGCACTGAGCAAGTCGCACCATATCACGCGCAGATACAAGTTGAATAAGCAAATGATGCCACACCACCCAATGTCCACGCACACGCAAACACCCAAGGAACGTCATTACAGGAAAATTCCCATCGGCAAACACACCACGTAAACACACATGATTATAACGACAAATTAACAATTGTTGTGTGCACGAATGTATGTATTGTGTGACAGCATCGTGATAATCAAAACTAAGAAGCGCCGCGTAACAATTTTATGAAAAGGGTTCACAGGGATAGACACACATAAGTGTTGCACTTCATGGCTACTCCTCTTCAAAACATAGTTCTGAATAGTACTTCATGCAACATACGAGTAGTAATCGGTTGGCATGCTTTTTAATGTTGCGTGTTTTGAAATAAAATGAATGAAAAAGAATTGAATTGTAATAATCAAACACACATAAGATGTGACATCATATCAAGAACCCAAATATGTTAGATATTGGTCAGTAATAGACACAGCCAAACCGTAACAAACGCTTAAACGAGATGGAAGTGTCCGTGGTCATCAATCATGTTAAAACACACACACCAAAACACGTAGAACAGAGCCGGAAGCGCATAATACCTCATACTTTCTCAGGCGAGAGAAAGACATATAAACACAGGAAAAAGACACCCAATAACATGCGCCGAAACAAGAAGGCCATGGAAGATGAGAACAGTGTTGGAAAACAAACACCTACCATAACCACGTGGACACGGGTCATTAGAGCAGACGATGGCACATCGTAACATACGTCCCAGATGAGGACAGCAATCCAAAGTGATTATATCCTCCAGCACATGCGTCACAACAAATTAATAAGACACATACACATGATCCAACCAGAACAGGCAAGCAGAATATAGAAATGGGGCAACTGCGTAGAAAAGAGCAGACCGCATCTAGCGCCCAAACACGTCAAACCTGGGTAGACAAAATCCGCGGTCGGACGACATCCTGCGTGTAGAAAGTGTGGGCATGGCTTATACATAATAGGCCGAGTCCGAACATAGCAACCACCCAAAACCAGTTGGATAACCCCATGTGCCTGACAATAAGAGCCGCCCAAACAAATCGGACATGCATCAAAGTAATCACGTCAACCACAACGTGCGCCCAAACTAAGTGAACACCGTTCAAAAACAAGCAATGCGAACACAGGACGAACGATGTGAACACGCGTCCAATCAATTGTGACACGCACACCGGCGCGGATGTCGGCCGGCACCGGATAAAAAACGTGAACGGAGTGTGAAGTGGAATCAGGCGGTCAATATTCTTCGCGCAAGGTAGAGCATCTGTGTAATACGTAAGCAAAACAAACACAGCTGAAACAGACGACGCGTCGCAGAAAACTGGCATGTATAGGTATATATGAAGCCAGGGAGTCTCGCTTAACCGACTGTCGGGCGGCTGCAGAACTACGCCGAGAAGACATTCTGGCGACTTTACCGGCCTGTAAAATTGAACCGTGTGAGGCTAAGCCATGCTGCCATGTCATGGATACTGTTTAATCCAGCTGAATACATAAAAGAAACAACCGGACATTTTAAATTTTATTTTCGTGGTAGTATAAGTGGTAGTATTACGTTTTGAATAGTGTTTAAAATACAGCAATAACTGCTAAAGAGTGTCGTTATTCTATTAGGTATGTGAAAAACGGCCTGGGAAGCAATCAGGGTAACTACCCTAATCTGGTAGAAGGCCGCTTTGGCGGTTACACTTGCAGCCCATAATTTCCCAGGCAGAGTTGAAAGGTTAAAATTCCGCCACCTCACCTAGCCTGGGTGAACGAGGATAGGCACCAGGTAGACATATGTGGATCACGCCGGCAAAGAACGCACAGCTGAAAAAGACATCCGGCAATACACTTGGCACTAGGCCGAACCGCCGTGTATGACGCAGGCAAAACACACACAGCTGAAACAGACGACGACTCGCAGGTACTTGGCGCCAGTACCAACATCGATGAAACACGGCGGTAAGTAACGCACAGCCGAAACAGACGACACCTCTGAGAACCTAGCATATTACGGCCCATAAACTTGGCGCCAAGTAGAGCGTCAGTGACGTAAATCACGCAAAGCTGAAACAGACGACACCTCTCTGTGTTTTTTTTTTCATTTATAACTAATTTAGATAATTGATGTCATGTTTTAATGAGTTTTAACTTTGGGTATCTTTCTATGATGTCTTGTAACAGCGCCTTCGAACAAGGTAACTTACATTTATGGCGCTATATAAATGCTTATATTATTATTGTTATTATTAAATTAAGGCCAATATACTTGTCGCCAGCTAGAGCGTCAGTGAGGTAAAACACGCACACCTGAAACAGACGACACCTCTGTTATCCTAGCATATTACGGCCATATACTTGGCGCCAGTCAATGAGGTAAATCACGCACAGCTGAAACAGACGACACCTCTGTTATCCTAGCATATTACGGCCATATACGTGGCGCCAGTCAATGAAGTAAATCACGCACAGCTGAAACAGACGACACCTCTGTTTTCTTAGCATATTACGGCCATAAACATGGCGCCAGGCAATGAGGGAAATCACGCACACCTGAAACAGACGACACCTCTGTTATCCTAGCATATTACGGCCATATACATGGCGCCAGGCAATGAGGTAAATCACGCACAGCTGAAACAGACGACACCCCTGTTATCCTAGCATATTACGGCCATATACGTGGCCCCAGGGAGAGCGTCACGAAGGCAAGACAGCACTGAAAGTACATCGGTGTACGTCGCGCGTAAAATGATAAACCAAATGCATACAAATGAAAAAGTGCAAACGAGACACCCTGCTAATCCCGGTGTGTAAATAAAAACGAAGTGAACAGGACACTGAAAAGCGCAAGAGAGAGGGTCCAAAAGAGCGCCCACTAAACGGAGTGGGAGAATGCGCGAGGCAGAGAAACGGCCCTTGTTCAGCCGTAGGCAGCCGCCGAAACAGTGTAACTGACCTCCGCTTGATGACGCGTAAGGGGGCATGTAGAGGAAGCAAGGGAAAAAAAGGTGTGTGTGTGTGTACACGGACGTGTCCAGGAGTTAACATGGGCGTACTAACGTATACACAGGTATATATATATATATATATATATATATATATATATATATATATATATATATATACATATACATATACATATACATATACATAAACATAAACATATATATACATATACACACACATACACACACGCCTGCAGAGACACAGCGACACATATCAATATATATATATATATATATATATATATATATATATATATATATATATATATACACATATGCATACACACATGTAGACCCCGAGTCTATACTCAGCAGAGCCAGCAGCACAGCGTGGGACAACCGCATATACATCCCGGGCGCCCCCGGACGACGCAGCCTGCGGCTGTAGACTTTACCACCCGCCAGGAGTAATTAAACCGTATCTCTAAGGCAGGGCCCCCGCGGCGAAGTTCAAATGGTAATTAACCCGTCGTCAAATAGCGCTAACCAGCCGGCGCCTGGACAGCGTCGAACACCCCAGCCGTCCTCGGCCGATAGGACCTAACCGTACACAGCCTGACATTCAAAAGCTGCGATCGTGCCCAGGACAAGACAAAAATAGTTGTGTAAACACAACGTAAACCTTCAAAGGGACGTGAGGATATGTTAGCGTCACCTAGATTACTTCTCACCGGCACTGAGGCAACAAGCAATCAACACCTCTTTTACCAATGCAACCGTAGCTGAAGTGACTCGCACGAGGGAAGAAACGATGGCAACAAACACCCACCGCGGTGTCAAATCACGCGAAAATCATCATACAACGAGCATAGCATACTACTACAGCTGGATTGTGTCGCAGAAAAGAAAAGAACGTACGTAACGTGGAGGGAGTTCCGCAGAGCAAACGTCCAATTAACAGCACGTATCTCAGATCAACCAGGAAATGTATGTGATGATCGCAGAATGGATTCCCGCAGAGTTACAACACCGCGCTGTACAGTCAATGAAGACCACGGGATGAAAATTTCGTTAAAACCAACAGAGGTACCGATAACCCTGTTGCCAAGTCAACGAATACAGCGGAACTGCCGTTTCGAGGTCACCGGCCAGGTGGCTGTCACAGTGCCCTCTCCTGCCCGGGGCTAGGCAACGGGAAACGTTGACCTTAGGTGGCCTCCATTCATTTCGTGTGCCTAGCTTCATTCAGTGCTGGCCTCAAAATTATGTTGCATCCCCCTGGACACAATACAGTTTAATGTTGTTAGATGTTGTGTCATTTGTTGTATACATTCTTGGCTATTACATGTACCAGATATATCTAAATCTAAACAAAATGGCATAGTTTGACTTTTTAAATCAAATCAAGGCAAGCTTTTTCAAATATCCTGTGTGTGCTATGACTGACACCTGAATGTTATTAATGAGCTTAGAGTGTCAAATTAGTATTCCATGTTTACTTCAGGCCATTGACTGTACACAACATACCGTTTATGGCAGTAATATTATTAAAACATATAATCTTATTAAAACATGACTTTGGTTGTGGCATAATAATGGCGTGTGTTGTATCTATGACATATATTCTGAGTAGATATTCAGTCGAACAATAAAAATAGGAACGTTTTAATTGGATTGTAACCATTAGTCACCGTTTTGTTTGGGTTGGGTATACGCCATTGGAACGTTTATCTTTATATACATATTTACCATTTTAACTGAACTGTAACGATCATTTGCGTTTTGAATTGTACACATTATTAATTGGGACTTTTTGACTTTTACTGATCATTCTGTGAATAAATCTTCTGTACCTCTTTATAATAATATTGTGTTTGTCTTAATTGTACAATGCATCTACGCTTATATGGGAATTTGACTTTACTATATATGTGCATTTTCAACCCAAATGTCTTAATTCTTGCAATTTTGTCGCTTCAAACCGAGCAGAACAAGTTTGGGAGTTATTGAACAAGCATTTCGAGAAAGAAGTTGAACAAATTATCACATCATTAATAATATGGGGCCAGAGCGATCGCGTTTATTCCGGAATAGGCCCAGGAATGGACTGTGTCATTAACCTCTATTAAAATATGACACTAGCTTAAAAACACTATCTATAAGGCGAGTGGGGTGAGTTAAGGTGACAGGGGGTATATATGACCGCTGGTGCATCCTCTATCATTTGAACCTTTGCTATCGTGTCCTAACACGCTGGTGCAGGCTGTAATTTGAACCTTTATTATCGTAATTTAGCACTCTTAAAATCAGATGGCGCCACTTACGTAATGTCACGCTATTTAAGGCAAAATCGCGAGGAGTTGCGTATCTTTGTGAAGCTATATAATCTGTGATAACATGTATAGTCGGGGCGCACGGGTCCAAATTTTGGAGGTAGTGGACACCTAGTGCTATTTTTGATTGTCCTATATTTTATTAAACTTCAAACCCTCCCGAATAATATTCCAGAGGGCAACCCTTTCAAATCAGTGTACCTCAGTACGAAAATTGCATTTACATTCAGGCCCTTAATGGTCCCGTTGTATATATTTCTCTTTCCACATTTTAACAGTAACTGTATAGTAACAAACTTAAGTGTAGTATAAAATAATCAGGAATGACGAGAACTAATATATGTGGCAATATCTTGTTGATATGTTTATTTTTCATGATGCCAGATACAAAACATTGGACAAAATAACGATAAATCAGTTCGGTTTCGCTGTTGACGTCACACAGAAGGAGTCATAGTTACCTTAATATGCAATCAGTATACTTATGTAATATATCAAAATGATGTACATTCATTTACCTACTGAATATGTTAAAGCAATGGTAAAACAGTGCTATGTTATACGCAATAATGAGCCAAATATCTACCCCACCCCCTAAGTGTTTCGCAATCGGAGTGGATTTCAATGATTGTAACATTTTCGCGTTACTTAGGGTAATATACACTATTAAAGACAGAGTACTGATGCATAACCTACTGCTGGTTATAATGCGATGTTGTTAAGACAATATAAAATTACGATAACACGCATTATTCGAAAATAAAAAAGCCATATCAAGGTGTTATTCAATCACATCGTTCTGAGTCATCTGTGTCACTCTTGTCACAGCAATTGTTTTCAACAAGAGTCCGAACAAGTATTACACGCCCACGTTTGGTATCATTCCCTTTGCACTTGCAAGTAGCACAACGCGGCACTTGGAATTTAGCTCCTGAACAATGACAAGGGCATTTGCTGGCGACACGCAACTTTTATACCATTGTGTAAGTTCTGGTAATGGCTGCTCTGTCAAAGATACTGGTTCCAAATGTGTGGAACCCACCTTCCAACCGATATGTAATAATTTATCCTCCATCTTCAAGTGAGTATCTTTCAGTACAGCTGTCAACCATCATGCCTTACAGCCATTTGACTAAAACAAAGCTTGCTGTACCTTAGAACATTCATATTCTCCGATGGTTTCCTCAATATTGACATCTTTCCCAACAGCTTTCTGATGAAGAATGCGTATCAGCATGACAACTTCATTGGTCAGCTGCTACGTCTGCTTCTACGGTGCAGTAAGATGTTACTGAGGATGCAGTTCTTTAAATATGCTGTCACGTACTTTATGGACTTTGAGTTGTCATTCAAATATTTATGGAGCTAAGTTTTGCAAATATATTCAGCAGTTTCCAGAGTGTTCATGATGGTTACAGTGGCCCCCTGTTTCGTGGCAATATTTAGCATGTAGCTCGAGTCTACCGTGACGGGATTGATCATGTGATGTTTTTATGCATGCTTGATTTCCTCGTTTCCTCGTTGAAATGGAATGATACCTCAGATGACACAGGCTTTATGTAAAGCTACTTGGTTCGTGCTTTAACATCCAGGGGTATTTATATAAGCCCACTTGGACTTTCCTTCACATCTATTTTGTATGTCTGCCCATGAGCCATATCAGATGTGACACATTTGAATGACCCAGCTTTTTTCGCACACCATGTTGACCTTTCGTGAAGTACTGATATACATGCGGTGCTGGGTTCGTCAGGTTGTTCATTTCCTTTAGGCACAGCAGCAGCGAATAAATATAGTTGTGGTGACCAATAGCAACAACAAATGGGAGCATGTTATTAGATTAAACCATTCTTCCCCAAATTACTTTGGTATTAATCCCCTGCTGAAGGAAAACCTTTGTTAGCCGTTCCTTGCTTGCACAAACCAGTTTCTATAAAGATGTCTTCAGCATTATTGTTCCACATAGTTTTTCCAACTGCGCCCATAACATTTCCAGTGAGATAAAACTACACACACCTGACAATAAGATTCCAATGTCATCATCATGGGAAGCTTGCTCCCGTAACCCATTCGAAGTATCATGCAAAGCCTGATCAGCCATAACTATTGTGTGTTTCATCCCAAACTTATTGGCCAGCTTTGCTGCATATTCTATAAAGCATATGGCTGGCACGGTTGACGCCAGTGTTGTGAAGAAAGCATTCCAACATTGACAGTGGTTGCTTTCGAGGTCTACTTTTTTTTATGGATGACGAACGGCAAAATTGCCATGTCACATTCATCAATTGGAAGTATTGATCACACATAGGTTGCACATCTACAGTCGTCGTCTTTTCAAGTGATCTGGCTTTACGCTTTTCGTACAAAGAAATGTGCGAATGGCGCTCGACAACAAAGTTTCAATACGTTATGATGATAACAGTGCAAAAGACTTCGTCCTTGCCGTCACCAAATTGTTATCTTCAACAATCAAAACTACTTATGCAGACGACAAGTTACCGTTTTTAGACGTCAACAATAGTGCTGTCACATACTATATAATTGATAATCATAAGTGTCCGTTGTTTTAATTTTTTTAGTTTCGTATTTAGTGTCGGTAAAACATGGTGGACACCAAACTAAGTTAAAATGACTGATACCCTGTAAAACATGTCATTTAAACTGTATAACTCTAAATACAAATCTAAGATCGACCTGGCTCGCCTTCCTCCCCGCCACTCTGCTTTGAAGGCACACCTGCAGCGGTTGAACCACAGCGTAGCCTTATATAAGCATGCTGACGAATCCATCCTGGAAAAATCAAAACCCTACGATGATGGGCACGTGTGGATAAGGACTGAGGATGGATATTTGGAACCGGTGTGGTCCTGCGGTGCTGCGTTACCAAATTCACCGGTTGATCTTCTTGACATTGGTGATCGTGAAGAGGAAGAAGAAGAAGATGAAAACGAAGATGGACGAGTTTGTCTTTGACGATTTCATTGAAAGCGATGGTGAAAGATGATCTACAAGTATTGTATGAAGCCCATGAGAGGTTGAGGCGCGGCAGCTAAGAAAATATCATTCTGGCTTGCTATTTACCTGGATCAGTACATGAGTTGGTAAATGAACTTAGTGGAAATAGTATTTATTCACAACAGCTTGAATTGATCCCTATATCAACGTTTGGTCGCAAAAAACAACAGGATTTCGTAAGTAGATGCCCTCAAAAAACCTTTCAACTTACTTGCAATATTGGGTGATATACAGCGAAAAAGTCATAGTTACGGTAAAGTTAGCACTTTAGAATTGGCATAGCATCCCAGGGACACACGTAGTTAATTCAAGAATGGTCCATTGATGATCGTTGACCATGAAAACATGGGTATGGACACATTATTTGTGCTGTTATGTGCAACATTGGCCAAGATATGGTGAAAAATATATTTCTCAATAATGGCGGCACTAATTTGCATATTAAGCTCTCATAGACACAAGCGATCATGTCAACAATAGTTTTATTATGGTCGCTGACCCTCATAACATGGGTCTGTAAACCTTATTTTGTCAGTTATCTGCAATATTGGCTCAGATATAGTGAAAAATAGATTTTTAAATAATGGCGGCACTAATTTGCATACAAATGACACGTGGGACATTTTTCTGACTTGTTAACATAGCAAACCGTTTTCTACGTTTTTGTTCCGATCTAGTGATACCAATTAAAATATATTTCCGCGGGGTGTACGGTGCTCTTCCGACTAGACTACTTGATGTGTTTTTATTTCGAATAATGCGTGTTATCATAATTTTATATTGCCTTAACAAACATCGCATTAATAACCAGCAGTAGGTTATGCATCAGGACTCTCTTTAATAGTGAATTATTAACCTATGGAATGCGAAAATAATACAATCAATGACATTGACTCCGATTTGCGCGACGTCACGATTGCGCAACACTTAAGGGTGGGGTATATGTTTGGCTCGTGGTTGCGTATAACGTAGCACTATTTTACAATTGCTTTGCAATATTCAGTAGGTAAATGAATGTACACCATTTTGATATATTACATTAATATATTGATTACATATTAAGGTAATTATAACTCCTGTTGTGTGATGTCAACTGCGAAACCGAACTGATATTTCGATATATTGTCCAATGTTTTGTACCTGCGTTCCTAAAAAATAAACGTATCAATACGATATTGCCATAAATATTAGTTCTCGTCATTCCTGATTATATGATACTACACTTAAGTTTGTTGTTATACATTTACTGTGAAAATGTGGAAAGAGAAATATATGCAACGCGGCCATTAAGAGACCACATATGCCTGAATGTAAATGCAATTTTCGGAGTGAGGTACACTGGTTGCCCTCCGAAATATTATTAAGGAAGGTTTGAAGTTTATAAAACGACAGGGCAACCAAAATAGCACGAGGTGTCCACTTCGACCCCCGTGCGCCCCGAGTAGTATGGTTGCTTTGGTATTAATACTCTTCACATGTGTCTTTCTTGTACTGATGGAAAGCCCAGTTTCCTTTGCACAGCTGTCTAATCTACCCGTTTTCTTTCTGCATATGGCCATGCTGTACTGATAGAAATTGAAGTTCATCGGCAAAGTCGATGTACTCTAACTGGGAGTAGAAAGTACACTGGATACCCGTGCGATTATGTTATGTTGATTTCACCATAAACCAGTCGATAACGACCAAGAAGAGGATGGGCTAGAGGATACACCCCTGCATAACACCATATTTCACAGTGAACCAGTGAGAGGACGCAATACTGATGAAGACGCTGCAATCAAAGTGATTGTAGAATTTCTCTATCAGTGAAACAGTCTTTGGAGGCACTGCATATGATCGTAGAATCTTCCATAGGGTGTCATGGTGGATACTTTATCCATTAAGCAGTTACACAGTGAGCAGTTCCATTCTAGAGTCTGCACTATGATTTGTATCAATGCAAATATATCATTAATGCAGCTGTATCATGTCTCTCAATGCAAATATATGATCAGTGCCTTCCTTTATCTTCCGGAATCGCACTTGTTCTTGCCTCAGTTTCTTGTCATTAACTGTCTCGATTTTTCACAGAAGTATTGATGGGGATGGACAAAAGTGTGATACCTCGCCAGTTGCCACAGACCCGAAAGTTGCATTTCCTAAGGAATTTATAATGAATCATAATCTGTATGTCCAAAATGGTATCGAGCATGTCAGTCAGAACTCTGCAACACGTGCTGATGTCGGCCTTTAACATTTCAGCATCAATGCCGTCTATGCCTGTGGCTTTTTGATTTTCCATTGCCTTGTTGGCGGTTTTTGACTTCCTATTCTATTGGGTTCTGGTGTCTATTTTGAGGTCATTTATCGCTGGTGTGGGTTGGCGGGTTCATTTGACTCGGGGTGGTTCAGTACTTCACACAAGTGCTTCACCCATCTATTTATCTGCTCAATTGTATTTGTAATAGTGACTGTGACTAGCGAACTTACTATCACAGACGATTGGTAATTGTACAGACAATGCTTCTACGGCTAGCCCTTCAACAGCTCCAAAACAACCTTCTGTTTGATGACTGGTCCCGTGAGCATTGTGTCATTTATTTGTTTCCAGCACTGACTCTGCGGCACCACTCTGTGAATTTTCAACATGCTGCGTGCTATTACTATGCAAATAGGGGTGACTATAAATGTCAGCTCAACGGTAAACTCTCACATCTTGAAAGGACCTACACCTTTTGCCATTAATGATAATTTGGTCAATCTGGTTGCTTTTTCTACCGTCAGATGATTTTCAGGTAAGCTTGTGGATGTCTTGGTGTGCAAAGGTGGTACCTCCAGTTACACAGTGGTTGTTTAAACAAAAGTCAACAAGACGTTCGCCATTGTTATTTATCACACAACAACCAAGTTTGCCCATGTTTGAAGTTTCATCGTGAACTTGTGCATTCATAACTCAGAAGATCAAAAGCATGTGTTGTTGTCGCACTGTGGCGACTGCTGGTAGCAACGTTTCATGCCAATCTTCTTTGTCCTCTTTGTCACATGTGTTAGTTGTAGCGTATCATATAATGACGGTATACTTGCAGTGTTTGGAGTTGTTGCGTACTTTGATTATCCTATCACTGAACTGTCCCCATTCCATCAAGGTGTTGGCCTTCTCCTTGAAGATTACAAGGGCTACACCGCGGATGAGTGTATGTCCACATTATAGGATGGCTGAACCATAATGGATCACCTGTCGTCCATAGTTAGTCCATCGGCACTCTCTAACCGCCAGATTAGTCAGTATGTATCTCATGCTAACGTTTAGATAAATTCCTGGTGCGGATATTCCTTGTCACTGTGCAGATCTTGGTTTAGGCCATGACCAAATTATCTTTCGCACCCCTGTCTTCCTGGTGTAGGATCTGAGCAGATGTGGTCACACTGCCATATGTCTGAATTGTAATTGTAAAAGTTTCCGTAGCAGTGGTTGTTTTTACGGGACGAGGTTGCTACCGACACGCCCAACCCGCAACCAGAGGACCATGTGCTGTGTTTCGACTGGTACCTCCTCTGAGACCTGTCCGGCTTGGTTATTCCAGGATGGTCATGGGTGACACCAGAGGCCGTGAGATACAGCAATACTGAACGTTATGTATAAATAAAAAATAGTCTTTTTTACGTTTCAGCTCAATTCTACATTTAAATTAATGTGCTCTAACATATATTACGTTTTAATGTGTAGGCGGCAGCACGGCTGTCTTGCCCGAATGCCAGCGCGAACCATGCAAAAACGGCGGAACATGCGAGTCAACAGCAGATGGATCATACACATGTAGATGCATGCCGGGTTTTGGTGGAAAACAATGTGATGGTAAGTCAATATTTGCTGAAATAATTACTTCCAAACGATGTTACAAACATTTGAACCTATTCCTTCCGGTTTACTTTGCCCCATGCTTAATGAAACCGTCAACAATATGTGACATCCATACATAACTTCAGAAACAAAGTAGCATTCTACAAAAGTAGAAACATCCATAAGAAAAGAAACATATATGTAGGAATTCATATATATATATCATATTTACACATTTTATAAAATAGTTATTATCGTCTCAATATGAGTAATAATTGCTACAAAATCACGAAACATTGTATATATCTTAGCAACACTATAAGAAATAATATATACATATGTATTCATACACACATATATATAAATAATAATAATAATATATATATATATATATATATATATATATATATATATATATATATATATATATATTATTACATGTCTTCTTCTGTATCACGCCATCTTTTATGCCCCGATGTACCTGTATCAGCCCGAGTCCGAAGGACGAGGGCTGATACAGGTACGAGGGGCATGATACAGGGGCGTGATACAGAACAAGACATGTAATAATTTATTTCTCACATATATACAACACAAACTGACTCATACATGCAACTGGGCACACATAAAGATAAGATAAAATGTGATAAAATGTATGTATATTCTAGTTTAAAGTCAGAAACCGATAAGGTGCCGTGTCCAGATTAAAGGGTGCGAAATAAATTCCGCCTGACAACCCAATCACCCCTTTACTAAGTTACTATTTAGACTAAGCCGTCTCCCCTACTTCCAAAATGCACTCGTCACGTAAATATGTAGGTCTTGTCACAAAGTTTCAGACAACGCTTGAGCTATTGAGTGTGAAGTTGAGAATTGTGGCTTATTATTTCATGGTTTTCTGCATGAATAAGTGATAATAATCTCCCAAATTGTGTGGATCATGGATTACAAAAGTCATGGATACTAATTAATAAGGTATTTAATGGAGACATGTATCTTTATGCAGCGAAAAGGTGATTCAATCAGTTAATATTTTTCATTGGAGCGTGGAAAAAACAACGTGGAGCTTGGTTGGCACGATGCCAATATCGACCAGCGCAATGAACGCGGTCAATGCTTCTCCTGTCAAACGCTCAAGAATCAAAACAAATAAAGTGATCTTCGCCACAGATTTACAAATTGGATGCATACTTTTGAAGCAAAGTGATAACATATAAATAACCATACACACCTAGAGATAGTTCCTTGCTTGCCTCATGCCAGGAGTTGCCATGACAACATCACATGTCTTTTTCTCATTGGCTTAGACAATAACGGAGTCTTCTTATTGGCTTCCAGAACAGGGCGATACGGATCAA
>OZ024855.1:18802716-18907716 GCA_964017155.1 Oasisia sp. SBJ-2009
TATCAAAGATATATCTGTTCGTCAGTACTATTTGGTATATCATTCGGGTTAATCAAAACATCCATTTTATTAAGATGATAACATGTTACTGGTAATTATGTTGGTTTCCGTAACTTTGCTCGGCATTGAAGACTTGAAATAATCCCTTTCAGAGGAATGATTTAACGGTATGACGTTTGGAAATCTATACTTCTTACATAATATTGAACGACTTTTCCAAATATTTGAGTAGCATAACTTGGCTGATTGATACACATATGTTTAACTTGTTATAATAATTTGAACTTAGCAATATTATCTGCAACATACATATTATACCATACAAAAGATGCACCAGTGATTTTATAAAATATTAATTGCCTTTTATTCCATGGAACACTTGCGATGTGCATCGTGCACTAAATGTGCAGAAAGATAACGTTATTCCAAGTGTACTTGAAGCGTGGGTCTGCTTTAACAGTTGACGTTAATTTCAGACAGCCAATAACTAACAACAAACCTCTTGCATATTTACTGAGTATGTTGATTTGTCTTTGGGTTTTTAGAATATTATATATACTGTACCAGAACATGGCTTTTGTTTCAGTTGTTTTTGAAAGAAATCGATAGTTTTCCACAGAAATATCGTTCCTTCGTGAAGCCGAGTAATGTAGTAACAACATTATTCAATATGAATTGATATGAGTGTACTTTGTGTCCAGGGTGCAAGGATATCGCCGACTGCAGTAACCACGGTTCGTGTAATAAAGAACAACGCCTATGTTATTGCGATCACGGGTACACTGGAGAAGTATGTGAAACTGGTAAGACAGTTGGATCAATTATTCTGGAAACGTATTCTCATTATGGACGTGTAGTTTCAAATTTGTTGAGGCATATAAATACTCGGTTACTATATACAATGTCTTAAAAAGCTGTTATTATAACTGTCTTATATATACACATATCTACGTATATACGTGTATATTTTGATATATTTATATACATGCATCAGTGCAAACTTGCAGACAAATATACCTATATACATATTTGTATATATATTTACATTTATATATACATATATATATATATATATTATATATATATATATATGTCCATATGTACACATGTGAACATGTATAAACGAGAGACCATATGTTGTAGCTGTTCAGTTAATATGTTTCGCCATGTTTTCTTTCGTTGGTTTGGCTTCCTTCTTCCGGGAGGGGTCAAACTTAGAATAATGTTGGGTATTCCTTCTTGAGACTTTCACAAGATGTGTCCTCGCCGTATAAGTCGTCGTGTTTAATTTCTAGGACTACACTGATTCAGCCTGTCTTCTTGTAGAGTTTCTCGTTAAATGATTTATTGGGCTAGCATATCAGGCAGATCTTTCTCATACAGCCATTGTGGATGGCGTCGATCTATGCCTTTTTACCTCTTACCACTCGCCAGCACTCTGAGCCAAGCTGTAAGATAGAAATCATATTACTGAAGGAAAGATTTACCTGTTTTGTCATGGTGCATTGCTTGGACTTCCAAATGTTCTTAACTGTGGCAAAAGCATAGCGGGATTTACCCAGTCTTGCATTGGTGTATTTTTGTGCTACCCTCTCATTTGATGAAACTACGCAAGTGTGTACAGTCATCTACAAATTCAAGTGGTTCACCATAAAGGGTAACATGTATGGTTGCTTTGGTATTAATACTCTTCACCTGTGTCTTGCTTGTCCTGGTATAGTTCATCGGCTAAGTCGATGTACTCTAACTGGGAGTAGAAAGTTCACTGGATACTCCTGCGATTATCTGTTGTTGACTTCAGCATAATCCAGTATATAACGACCAAAAGGATGATGGGCTAGAGGATACAACCCTGCATAACACCAGATTTCACAGGGAACCACTCAGATGATTCATTACTGAGGAAGAGGCTGCAGTGAAAGTGATTGTAAAACTTCTCTATCAGTGAAACAATTTTTGGCGGCACTGCATATGATCATATAATATTCCATAGGGTGTCATGTTGGATACTGTCAAAAGCAGTGAGCAGTTCCATTGTAGAGTCCGGTCTATGATGACTCTAAATGCAAAAATATGATCAGTGCCTCCCTTTCTCTTCCGGAATCGCACTTGTTCTTGAAACTTTGATGGGGATGGACAACAGTGTGATACCTCGCCACAGACTCGAAGGTTGCCTTTCCTAGGTAATTCATAATAAATCATTTATTCCAGACACTTGGGGTAGTCGCTATGTCTAAAATGGTATCGAGCATGTCAGTCAGAACCCTGGAACATGTGCTGAGGTCGGCCGTTGACATGTCAGCTGCAATGGAGTTTATGCCTGTGGCTTTTTGATTTTCCACTGCCTTTTTGGCGTTTTTTGACTTCCTCTTCTGTTGGGGTTCTGGTGTCGATGTTGAGGTCATTTATCGCTGGTGTGGGTTGGCGGGTTCATTTGACTCGGTTCAGTACTTCACACAAGTGCTTCACCCATCTATTGATCTGCTCACTTTTGTTTGTAATAGTGACTGTGACTAGCGTAATTACCATCACAGACGTTTGGTAATTGTATAGACAAAGCTTCTTAGGCTAGCCCTTCAACAGCTCCAAAACAACCTTATATTTGATGACTGGTCCTGTGAGCCTTGTGATATTTATTTGTTCCAGCGCACACTCTGCTGCACCGCTATGTGAATTTGCAACATAGTGCGTGCTATTACCAAATAGGGGTCACTATAAATGTCAGCTCTACGGCAAACTCTCTCATCTTGAAAGGACCTACGTTTTTTGACATTAATGAGAATTTGGTCAATCTAGTTGCTTTTTCTACCATCAGATGATTTTCAGGTAATCTTGTGGATGTCTTGGTGTGTAAAGGTGGTACCTCCAGTTACACAGTTGTTGTTTAAACTGAAGTCAACAAGATAGTCAGGTCGCCAAAGCTGATTTTTGGGCCTAACCCTGCACCGACTGATATCGTTTTTCTCTCGCTGGATTCTATATCCTTATGACCTCTATAATGAATATCAACCGGATATCAAGCGGATAACCTTGAGCAATTCGAAATATCCAAGATGGCCGCCAAGATGGCCGCCGGCGCCAACAGAAAAAACATATTTCGAACCAGTAGACATAGAATCGTCTGTGATACCACTTTTTTAGGTTAATTTGTTATGAGTAATCCATTTTTGGGTTACGTTTTGTAATTTGAGGTCAACAAAAGGTCAAAGGTTACGATCAATGTAATGAAGACAACTGACTTCAATGGGGAGATTAGCAATTTTTCTGAACTGAGTTGTGGAAGTGCGTGTATGGTTGGCCTTACAATGATCGAGAGCGTGTCATGTTCATTCTCTATTAAATAATTATGTAGTTTACAGACAATATTAAATCTACAAAGCAGGAACGTAGATGATACAAACATGCAAAACATAATTCTGACGCATATATATCAATAAATATCACTGCATTTTTGCAACATGATATATTCATGAAATATCAAAATACAGATCAGCCAAATCGTATCTGTGGAGAAAATGGTTATTTGTTTAATCGGCCTATGCGTCGCGGCTGTATACGCCATGTTTGAAGTAGGTAAGAGTTATCATTGAAAGTACTAGTTTTCTCGTATTCTTCATATTGTTATCACTGACTATTTATATCATAGTGATCAAAGCAGGCTAGTCGATAAAATAATGCATGCCGAAATGAAATCGATGTATGATATTTGTAATAAACCAATAAACTTATCGAACCTTCTTACCTCAATCGGACGCTACGGTGTGTATCTCAATCCGGCATAGTAAAACGGTACAATTCTGTATCTATTATAGGCGAACATGTTCGACATGTTGTGAAATGATGTAGATAGTTTACTGTGGACAGCGTAGTGATGGTGCGACAGTGCGTAGCAATTAATATTTTGTGGTGGATTGGCTAGTCAACAGATGCAATGACAAATGTCTTTACAAATGTTGCTACAGTTGCTCAGAAAATGAAAGATTCCAGGTTAGTCAGAGGTATGATAGACTGCACAGTGCACAGTATTATAAAAGCCAGTGAAATACGAGGTGATAACATACATTCAGATCTTCAGATAAAATTGGAAAGTGATCCAACGTATCAGGGTAAATATCACACATCTTATGTGACAAAGTATATTATTACAAAGGCAACACGGTCAGCAGAAAAACAGAAACGAGCTATATCAAGTCCATTCCATCTACATGAGAAGAGAACGTGACTACTTCATTGGGTTCGCCAGAGTTTCTATTGTCGTGGTTCGTGCACTGTTGACCAATATTTAAAGAACCCAAATCGAATGATTCCATCGTATCTTGTGAGAGAAACTGAAGGAAGCATAAGAATGAAGATGGAACCGAGAAGTCAGATGCCATAGAACACAGAATAAAGGATACATGCGATGAAAGGGCAGACGAGTGGGCTGATGGTGTACTTGGGCGCTTAACTTGTCTCACACGCTGACGCGAGTTACCACATAGATTGTTATGCCCAATTCTTCAGCGGGCGCTCTCTTCCAGGTAATACCAGCAAAGAATCATCACACGATATCGCTCGTAGTCCTTTAGAGTTGCTCATGAAAGATATGCAACGTCAGCGGTCTCATAGATGGGTCTATGTATGGTTGATGGAGCGGTATGTGGAGCTCGTTGGGAAGCGTATGCGGCGTTCCACAATAATCAACTTGATTTGTGAGAATGTGGAGGACATGGTTGTGCTGTCAGCACGTGGCTACCGCGACAGTAGTCTTCCGCGACAGTACGGTGCCACTCTGAAAATGATCAAGGATGACGATGAGGATGACAATCTGGAGACGACTGCGCTGGATGTGGTGGCAACCTACATCAAGAAGGAATGTTCGATGATGGATTACAAGCACCAGACATACCATACGAACACCTCCAAAGAGATCGCAGAAGAATCTGCAATTTCTTCCCTCTCTCCTAATTGGAAATATCATCACCAGCGCCATCAAGAAACACCCTACCCCATTCCAAATCGTGCTCGGGGTGTACTTCAACAAAAAGAAGACGGTCAAGCACAAGCATGACTATCTCGTCTGTTGTTCGTATGATGAGTTGCTGCGCTTCAAGAGATCCTCGGTAGTGTCAAAATACGTCCAGATTAGAAATGACCGACGGCAACCCGTACAGGGGAAGGACATGTTCAAGTCATAGTAGACAATTGTGATGTTGAGCTGAACAGCCCCAATGGGTTGTTGTCCACTCGTGACATCGCGACCATCGAGACACATTCAATATATCCAGTAGAGCCAGTCCCAGACACGACACACCGTTTCAGCAAGGCTGAGATGTCCAATCCCATTTGCTTCGAGACAATCACATACAGTAGAAAGAAACCATTCCCTCCATCTCTACCCCATCATGATTTGCCTGATGAGTACTTCGAAGTTCAACGCATATCCTATGAGAGGGCTGGTGTGAAGGTTCTGAGAGCATGTAATCAACATATTTCAAATACTCTGCTCCCTTCTTCCAACTGAAACAGCATTCAGAGAGAATGCCCTACATGGTCATCTCGCGGTGGCCACCTGGCGGGATTGTCTCAAGACAGACCCTCCTGCCCTTGACCCAACGAAGCATGGGTGGTACCATCCTGAGGGCAGCGCCGCTCGTTTCCCAACTATCGTCCCTTCAAACAGTCCCATAGCTCCTGCTGAGCTGCTCAAGCTCTTGAAATGTGGCTGCAGCAGCGAAACGCCATGTGCAAACATGTGTAGCTGCAAGGCAAATGGACTCAGTTTCACAATTTTCTGCCATTGCAGAGGGGAGGGTGATTGTAACAACAAACAGATCATCTAACTGTATTGACAGGGACATTTCGAAAGCTTGTGCATGACACTGTTAGACGTTAATAATTAGTTATTTCAATGGAATGTGTGTGTGTGTGTGTGTGTGTGTGTGTGTGTGTGTGTGTGTGTGTGTGTGTGTGTGTGTGTGTGTGTGTGTGTTTGTGTGCGTGTGTACCCTCACACAAGGATAATTTTCGTTCTGGCAGTTGTTCAGATAAATGATTATCGGACATTACGTGACCTTGGCTTTGACATTTGCATGGTTTATCTAACATGTATTTTAACTATAACATTCAGACCTCGTTTAAACATAATTGCAAATTTCATTCTTGAACATTAATATTATATAAATATGTTAATTACATGCAAAATACTGTTGTTGCATTATCTCTGAGACATGACCTTGAACATGACCTTTAACCGTTATGTTGACCACAAATTGCAAAAATACCCCCAACAATGGATTGCTCATAACAAGTTTACCTAAAACAGTGGTATCACAGGCGATTCTAAGCCCACTGGTTCGAAAGTTATTTTTCTATTGGCGCCGGCGGCCATCTTGGCGGCCATCTTGGATATATCAAATTGCTCAAGGATATCCTTTTGATATCCGCTTGATATTCGCTATAGAGGTCCTAAGAATGTAGAATCCAGCGAGAAAAAAACTATATCAGCCGGTGCAGGGTATACCTGTCTGGCGACCTGACTAAGACGTTTGCCGTTGTCATTCATCACACCACAACCATGTTTGTCCATGGACCTTTCACAGTTTGAGGTTTCATCGCCAACTTTGGCATTCATTCGTGTATCATACTTTCATAAGCATGTCGTGTTGTCGCACTGTGGCAACTGTCGATGCCAGTCTTCTTTGTAGTCTTTGTCAGAGTTATTGGATGCGGCGTAACACATAATGATGATACGCTTGCAGATGCGTTCTTTGATTATCCTAATGCTGATCGGTTCCCATTCCGTGATGGTTGTTACCTTCTCCTTTGATAATGCAAGGGCTACACCGCGGATGAGTCTATATCCAGACTATTGGACGGTTGAACCATAATGGGTCACCTGTCGTCCAGTCCTAGTCCATCCGAATTCTCTAACCGCTAGATTATTCAGTATGTATATTGTGCTATCGTTTGGATCTCATGGTGCGGGCATTCCATGTCACTGTGCACATCTTGGTTTTGGGCCTGAGCAGATTATCCTTAGCACCCCGGCCTTTCTCGTGTAGGCTTTGAGCAGATATGGTCATACTGCCAGATATCTGAGTTATAATTGTAGTAGTTTCCGTAACAGGGCTTGTTTTTACGGGGTGAGGTTGTTAGCCTCACGCCCAGCCCCCAACATGGAAGACCATGTCCTGTGTCTCGACTGGTACCTCCTCTGAGTCCTGCCCGGCTTTGATAAACATGGCTGGTTAAGCTCACGCCGATATTCTTTCCAGATTTCTTGAGATAAAGCAATACCGAACATTAAGTAAAGATACTCTTTTTCTACGTATCAGCGCAATTGTACATTTAAATTAATATACTCTAACTTTTCTTATGTGTTGATGTGTAGCCACGGGTGCCTTGCCTGAATGCCAGAACGAACCATGCAAAAACGGCGGAACGTGCGAAACAACAGGAGGTGGATCATACACATGTATATGCAAGCCGGGCTTTGGTGGAAAACACTGTGATGGTAATTAAATATTTGAAATAATTTGAAATAATTACTTTTAAAGATGTCACGAACATTCGAACCCGCTCCTTTCGATTTATATTGCACGGTGCTCAGTCAAACCGTCAACACTATGTGCACGTGTATACTATTACATGCATAGTTGTATTCTACAACTTACCCACACATGGGATGCTTCCCAGAAAAGCCGATATGGTGTCTGAGTGAACAGGTCTGTCAGGGAAGTAAAGTGTAAAGCGCTTTGAGCGGTCCTGAGGACTGGATACTGCGCTATATAAGAACTTGCCTGATTTTACATTTAAATATGCCTTTAACGTATGCCGCGGGTCGGGAATTGCAGGAAAATGACAAAACGGTCGAATTTTAATAAACTTGATTTTCAGAACGAACGATGTCTTGCGCACGTGTTGCTAACTTTATTTCACTGAATTCGTCCTAAAAGTACCAATAAAAGGATTAACTATGTCGTTACCCAACTAGCTGCTAATGTCGTTATGGCGGCTGGCCTTTAAAATCGACGAAAACGGGCCAACTTTCAGCGCGCTCAAACATAAACATTGCTCCATGCAACGCGGCCATGTTTGGTATCCTCGTGTTCGAAATGATCCCTTCCGTACGCTACCGAAGTCAAAAATCGGCGACATCTGTACATAAATTAGTTATCGGCGCCGAAAGTGCCGCGAAACTATCCAATCACAAACAGTTTCAGCTGTTGCTTGGCAGCCCGACCTCACGCGAACCATATATGGTGATCGCGGCCATGTAGCTAATTAAAATTGACCTTATGCAACGACGCCAGCCAATCACGGTGCGGCTTCAAGATGAATGACCTGTATGTGTCATGGCGTCGGATCGACGAAAGATCCGTACGGTTTACCAATTTGAAAGAAAGAAACGATATAATAAACGCAAATAAGCTGAATGCGCGGGAGATAGCATGAACAGCCTGCATGATGCTGTTCAGTCGCGGAAGCTGCAGCGAACGGGGAAAGAAATGCCGACGGCGACGTCGGGCTGGCCTTGCTACGCGGCTACGGCCGCCGATCACCCGGACTGTCACTGACAGCGGCGCTGGCGCTGCCGAAGTTTGTCGCTCTATCAGTATCAGTCGGAAGTTACATTTATTTATTTATTACAGAAAATAATTTGACTGAATTTGTTTCATTCATATTAATCCAATGTGGAATTAACATAAAACGAAAGGTGGTACTGTTGTTGGATTTACTTTTCTAGCATTATTTTTTTCCTTATCAAATATGAAAAGTATTTTAGGTAATTACATTTTTAAACAATTTATTTAACATTAAATAATTCATTAAACATTAATTGTGACAGAGTATGCTTATCATTTATGATATGTGTGCATGAAATTGACCAATTATTTAGTAATAGATGTTTGTGTGTGTATGTATATATATATATATATATATATATATATATATATATATATATATATATATATATATACATATATATATATATATATATATATATATATGATATAAATATGTGTATATATATATATATATGTATAGGCCTTACATATATATATATATGTATATATATATATATATATATATATATAATATACATATATATCAAATTTTATTTCATAAAAGACAACATTACATAATACATATACAATGTATGAGTATGCTTGGCCAGTGATGAATTTATTCACTGCCGCCGCCGCCGCTTGTGTAAACTATAAACAAATTCCATATATATATATACTGAATATGGTTCACACACTTTCATTATATAGTTACCACATGCTTCTGGTATGGAAAACAGTCATAATGGTGACTTTACACTGGTGTTATTAAAAATATTTGATGTTCATTTGGTTTTTTGCCGTTTTCTCAAAACTTACTTTTCGACAATATTGCTATTTTGCGGGAGGTCTCCCGGAAAAAGTACAAAACCTAGGAGTCTGATTTTTTACCATGTATTCCCAATGGTGCAGTGAGTGCAATGATGCTTTTTAAACATGATAGCTTTTATATGAAGATTTTTATTGATGACTGAAGTTGTTATAATATTTGGAAAAACGAAAAAAATCTTTGCAATTTCTTTTTGATAATAAATATTGTAAGGAGTTGATCAAAAACAGCATCATTGCACTCTACAACACTTCAGTGGATCATAACAAAAAAAAGAAAAGAAACATATGCATAGTTTTACTGCAAGACCTCCCGCAAAATCATGCGTACCTATTTTCACAGAAAAGCCGGTTGCCATGGTTACGGTTATGCAAATGAGATGAAATTTTACAATTGGTCATCTTTTCCCACCAGAACCACATCCTGAAAGTTTTAGAAAGATTGCTGCTCTGGTTGTTGAGATATCATCAAAATCCATTTCCCGACCAGTGTCCTACCTGAGGACTGGATACTGCGCTATATAAGAACTTGCCTGATTTTACATTTAAATATGCCTTTAAGTGACATTCCGTCACTTCGAACTCATAACTCCTCAATTATCAGATGATGTTGATTGTGCTTTGACGTGAAATAACTCGGCGGTTAGAGCGCCGAATATCAATTAAACGGATTGCCGTTCGAATTTGTTCGCTGTCATTAAAATAACTAACGATTTATTTTACCATGTTTGGCAACCAAATTTGGAAATGGTGCTATGACGTGCAGTAACTCGGCGGTTTGAGCTCCGGTATATCATTCAAACACATTGCCGTTCGAATTTGTTCGCTGTTATTAAAGTAACTGACGATTTATTGTATCCTGTTAGGCAACCAATCACAAATTGTAATTTGTTTGTTTATGGACTTTGCTGAATGGTTTGTCATTGCCTCTAATAATGGAAACGTAACAATCCTGTTTCGTTTAGCTAACTGAGTGTATTTGGAAGGTTGAATGTGCGATTATGTGATAATGTTAATTCAGCAACGTCTAACGTGTTCTAGAAAATGCAATTAACGAAATTGTCACTAATGAAAATAATTACAGATTTACATTTTACTTCAATTTAAATAATTCTATGTATAGAACGGTGTAAAAATGTAAATCCAAGATCTAATATGACGAAGGTCAACATCACTGAGATTGATTATCTTCTGCGTAAAGACTGCAATATTTAATTTCCTCACTTCATCTCAAATATAAGTTAACTTAAATACTTAAATTTGCTCTAACATGTATTATGTATCTGTCTGTGTGGTCATTTCAGTCTTAGAAGTGTGCAAGACTAATCCATGCAAGAATGGCGGAACGTGCGGGGCAGCAGTGGATGGATCGTATAACTGTACTTGCAAAAGAGGATTTTTTAAAAAGAATTGCGAAGGTAAATGGCTTTTAAATTGTATGTGTGTGTGTGTGTGTGTGTGTGTGTGTGTGTGTGTGTGTGTGTGTGTGTGTGTGTGTGTGTGTGTGTGTGTGTGTGTGTGTGTGTGTGTGTGTGTGTGTGTGTGTGTGTGTGTGTGTGTGTGTGTGTGTGTGTGTGTGTGTATTTACGGGTGTATGTATGTGCGTCGTGTGTATGTTTGTGGTATGTGGTGTGTGGTGTGCGGCGTGTATGTGTGATATATATATATATATATATATATATATATATATATAGAGTGAGAGAGAGAGAGAGAGAGAGAGAGAGAGAGAGAGAGAGAGAGAGAGAAATACGTCGCAGATGGTTTGTTGGATTGTGTGTACAAGTGTGTAATGCGGCTGTGTACAAGGTTCGCGATGACGGATCACAAAATACTGTAAAATACTGTAAAGACAAGTACATTTTCATATACTAAAAAAGTTTGATTTCATGATGAAACCAATGAAATAATGCTAACTATGAAACTGATTTGCAGTTTGTTATGCTATGTTCTCCATCCACAGTTGATCAGCGGCCAAACTGACATTCTCGATGTCGGTGTGGTGTCACTATCACTTATATTAAACAACTCAAACAGATAATGACCTATTGACCCTTAGCTTGTTTTGGGTTTATTCTGATGTCAGGCCGACATCGAGCATGTACCTTTCGTCTCCTTAAAAGATCGTCAGTTTCGCAAGAATTTCTTAAGTGTGCTTATCTCAGACAATTCACTCTAAAACGCAATCCCGCAATCGGAATACGATTATACTAACAAAACAATATTAGTTGTCGTCTTACAGATTACTGAAACGAAACGATTGTAGGTCAGTGTATAAATGTGCTGTGCTTGTGTAAAGAGATAGATAGGTGGATTCTAAGATAGTAATGGGAAATGCCAGTTTTCATGTGATATAAATCTAGATTGTCATGATCGAACTTTGAGGGTTCTACACACCGTTGCACTTATATATATATATATGTGACGCCGGCTGACCAAATGAGTGACAAGTCGGGATTTGACATTTGCCGTGAGTGCCGTCTAAAGCCAGTTGGCATGATTTGGATGAATTTTAGGTTTTTACATAAATAAAATTTATAACATCCGTTTTAACACTTCCACTCATCCTACACTATATATTCCAAATAAAATATGTATTTTAACGTATTATAATGCGAGCCCTCTTGATCAACTAGTCCAACATTACTAAAACAAAAGGATTTTGCTTCGATTCCTTCGATGAAATCCGCCATGTTGCTTTGGGGTTACCCCTGTGTATCGGGTATCACCAGAGAGGGCATTTCTTCCTCTCTGACGTAGAGTAACCCATATCCGGGCCAAATACACCAAAATAGCTCAAAACTAACCAACAGGCGGCTACCCTGAGAAGGCTTTTGCATACTAATGAGGCCGTGCTCTGTCACGTGCGCGCTTCGGTGCTTGCAATTGGATGATCGCCTACGCATATGCGCAGTACGCCAGTGCTAAACGTAAACAAGTAGCCAAGGTCGTTCGTATTCCGCCGTGTTTTTCTATCGTTGTTTCCCTGTTATTAAATATTTTGCAACATAATGTCGGACGCGTTCCTACGTGTGCTGAATGCACCAACCGGCGATGACATTGCTGTTGCGCGGATGTGGGAGCAGTACGATTTCGACGCCTCGGAATGGGACGCTGACCGTGACAGCGAAACCAACAGCGACATTACGGTTGAATACGACTGGGAAGGCGATCACGATGACAACGAAGACGGGAACATGTTAAGCAACGACAATATTGCTCGAATTGTCCTGACATTTTGCATAGACCTAGAGATGGTGTATACTCATAATAATACTTTTTGGTCTGAAAAATCGACCATTTGTCAGCGCAACATTTCACAGCTCGCGCCGAGGTTTTGCGCCGGAGGCGAACGTAGCAGCGATCGGGCGGCCTAAAATGGCCTACCCCGATGTTGAAAAACTCATAAAAATAAAAGTTATCGATGGATTTGATTCAATTTTATGTTATTTAGCAGCTAAAACGTATGGCTACATTTGTCTCGCAGGAAGTAGGAAATGTATCCGTTCAGTAATTATTTGGGTGCAGGATACTGCGCTAAATTAGCCTAAAAACGGCTTTGTTTTAGACTAATTAGCTGTGAAATTAATTAGCACGGAAATTAATTCCTGAAGTTATGGCACATATAATGTACCATAACTTCAGGTATTTTTGCAGCAGCTGGTTGTTATTTGCCCTCTATCATTGTACTATGATACCGTAGCTGCATGCCAAATTTGAATGCAATACACATAATATTTATATGTTATCTAAGCCCATGCATAATCCAAAACTTTAACGGCCGTTTTCTCCAGTTTTACTTTTTGACCCCTACCATACCAAATGTGATATAACTTTCTCAATTTTTATAGTAGAGGCATAATTTTTGAATTACTGTAAAGTACTATGCGTCTTCTTTCCGACTTGTCACTGATTTGGTCAGCCGGGGTCACACACACACACACACATATATATATATATATATATATATATATATATATATATATATATATATATATATATATATATATATATATATTATATATAAACTATATTATAAATAAGCGACCAAAAATGTACACCTAAAAATGGCTAATATAAATCATTTCATTATGTAGCATCATCATCATAATCACTATTATCATGTCTATTATTTCTCTATTGCAGATTTTAAACATTGCCTGCGCGGCGTATGCAAACATGGTGGCACTTGCGTGCATGGGAAAACACCCTCTTGCGTGTGCAAGGCTGGTTCCGTTGGACGACAATGTGACAGTAAATACACCTATTTGATTATTCCCTTATTGTCATTGTTGTAACATCGAGTGACTTTGCTCACAATGGTGGAATGTATTCTCCAAAAATTAACTAATAGGTCAAATGAAGTATGTGTATGTATACATAAAATAACATTTTCAGTAAAGGCCCCCAATCTGGCATTGAACAAGAATGCAACACAACCTACAACTATACCTAGAAAGGACGCCTCACTCGCTGTTGATGGTAGAAGAGATGCTAAGAAGGGCACCCCAAATACCTGTGCCGCACAACGTTTACAACGTTCACCATGGTGGCAAGTAGATTTAGGTGGAATGCGTAGAGTTGAAGAAGTCGTCGTAACTCGAAAGGCCTGTAAAAGACAATGTCACAGTAAGTAATAGCATTCGTAAGTCGAGGTAAGTAATACCTTTCGTACTTCGCGGTACAATTAGTTGACATTCCCAAGCTTGTGTTACCCATAACCTATTATAAATTAAATGATACTATATATTTATTAATCAAACTTTTCGGCAAGTATTGTAATTATAGAGAGAGAAATATTTGTTATTTTTGTATGAGTTAATTCCACCATCCTCCCGTATGCACTAAATACTTCTCAGAGTTATTACCATTTTTGGAAACAACGGCGGTATTTTAATAAACTGATATGCATGCGTATCGTATACAATTATTATATACCTAAAGAAGTTTTGTTAACTCATCTGCTTTACGTGTTGGCATTTTATTCTTCACGTTGCTATTATTATAACCGTCCCATGGCTATGTGCATATACTATGCTATTGTATGGTAAAGACGAACACTTAGCGGAGTCTCGTAGCCACTGGCATAGTATATATATATATATATATATATATATATATATATATATATATATATATATATATATATATATATATATATATATATATATATGTATATATGTTTATATGTTTATATGTATATATATATATATATATATATATATATATATATACACACACACACATACACACACACACACACACACACACACACACACACACACACACATCATAATTGAAATGTCCTCAGCTATACCTACAATAATGGATCATGTATCCTTACGTAACATGATGATGTTGGTATAGTAGTTGGTATATTTCCCAAAATATGTCAATTAATTAATTAATACTAGAAGCACCATTATAATAATAGGTAATACTTTCAACACAATGTGCATTTGTTATTATTGCTTCACATACTTTAGTCAGGCGTGTTGAAAAGATCTTATATCAATACAATCATTACATGGTGTCAAAGGAAAACGTATCTGACAATATAAAACTGCTTTAACATGATCGCAACCTACAATTATTGTATTAAACTGAGACACGTATTAATTGTTGGTATGATTGATGATTTTGATATGTATCCAAATAGTTGAAATGAAGAACATTGATCAAAAAGAATCACATTACAACATATTTGTATCATAAATATTGTGGCAGCGAGATCGAAGCAACACTGCGGTGAGTTCCCAAGATTCGCTGATTTAATGCATTGAGTATTCGTGACGACTAGAGGATGCCAGCCTATGAAGCAGAACGCAATACAATCTCAAATGCTAGAATCGACAGCGGCAGCGTCCATGTTACAGTGCATTTCAATTTAGCAAATAAATTACATAACCAACAAGTACATAATTTGTGCCTTTCTCACGTAGTGGATTATATTTTGGGACTATATTTAAGCAAAGCTCCCATTTTCAAATGAAATTCAAGCTATTAAAAACTGGTATCGTATAGCCAAACGTGTCGACTGCATCTAAGCATTTTATAAACAATAATCGTTAACAATACAAGTATGAGTATGATAATATTCATGATATCGTTATACTAGAACATATATAGGAACATACCATGCAAATGCTATGTTTGCAGTTTGTGTCATATGTTAATGACATAAATGGTTTAATTTTACTTTCCTATGACATGTAATGCGATGTATTATATTTCTAACAATGTCAATGTTTTGTATTAAGTTTCGATATGGTGGTTTTACCTAAAGAAAATAACTTCTGTAAATGGGAACATTTCCTTACAATTGTTCTTTCCCTCATCCACGGCTTCTCTAATGGTCGGGATTATATTCACTTTAGACTTGGGCTAGAACAACTCTTGATCGTTAGGATTTCTTTTTCATGTTCGACCAGAACCGTTCCGATAATTATAGCAGTATTCCAGTACAACTAAAACATACAATGTATCCCAGGCTAGCATGTTGTAGTGAACCGATTGTATTAAGGAACAAGCACCTACATTACGGTGACGTCTACACAACTCAATTGCTCTAAATATTTTACAAACAGATTGCTCAACAAGTAGCTGATCAAATCTTTTCAACAACAGCATCGTAATAAATCCACAATGCGGAGAGTGTTGCTGCTGTTGTTGTGATGGAATAGCTATTCACTGATTTATATGTTGTCATGCCTTTTCCAAAACTTAAAAGCTACATTAATATTGCCATCAAGGTATGTTTTTATTATGTAACCAGTGGCGTCTTTCAGCATGCCATTAATACAAATGTATTTATCCTTTTGTATATGTATGTTATATTATATATATATATATATATATATATATATATATATATATATATATATATATATATATATATATATATTATATGTATATCTATATTATATATATATTGATGGCAATATTAATGTATCTTTTAACGTTTTAGTTTTTTGCAAAACGCATGGCCACAGTTATCCATCTATATATATATATATATATATATATATATATATATATATATATATATATATATATATATATATATATTAGGTATATATAAGGATAAATACATATAAATGGGTGTTATATATATATATATATATATATATATATATCAATATATATTACAAGCAATGTCAAATTTAGCACACGTTGTGACTGATGTATTTCCAGGAAGATATGGATTAAAAGGTATCAGGATTACCATATCTAGGACAAGTGGATCGCAACCAATACCTTGCATAACAACAGAGGTGAAATTCCATCGACGCCGCAAAACGAAGCGTATCATGTGCAGTAGACCCATTACTGGACGATATGTGAGATTATCAATACATAATAATAAAGCGAATAAACTGATATTGTGTGAAGTAGAGGTGTATGGTACTATACTTAAAGGTAAGCTTCATCAATATATAATTACTGTAAGTTCAATTGTAAGTGTATTTCAATGGCATATAGTGTGCACACTATATTTAGTTAAAGGTACGTGTGCGTGCATATGTTTATGCGTACATATCTAAAACCAATTGTATATTATTTGGAGTATGTTGGTGACATACTGGATTGGAATGTTCATTTTATGTACGTAATATCAAATTTGTTTCTCCAAAATTGCATCTGTAATATATAAATGTAGTAATTTGCGTTATATAAATAGTAAGCATTGTCAATATTGTTGTTCACGTTCTTGTCTTATTTAACATACTGTGTAGTCAAACACTTTTTTGCAGTCGTTTTTGGTGTCTAATAAAGGGTGTCGGGGACCTGCATTTCAAATATATTACTGTTGACCTTCTCCGATATTCACATCCGCCATTTTTAAAGATGGCGGCCGCCAAGACCCCTACATATCATGACCTACGCAACATAAAGCAGTAATTCTGTTGTCAAAATAAAGGTATGTGGACAGCCGATTTCAGTGTTGTGAAACATTTAGCATTTGACCTTCGTTGATCTTCGTATTCGCCATTTTATCAAATGACGGCCGTTATAACGAATTGTTGTCCATACCTTTAAAATACTTCAGTCAGAACCGCTACATTTGTGTCAAAATATAAGTTTTTCAAGGTAGCGATGTCCACTGTGTTACGTATGACCTTCTCCGACTTCAACATCCGCCATTTTTTAAAGATAGCGTCTTTGAAATCAAATTTTCCTCAAATCTTAAGAATAAACCACATAGAGAGATACCGTTGGTGTCAATATGAAGGTTTTACGTGCTGCTATTTTAAATATGCTGCGTTTGATCTTGTCGGACATTCGGATCGGTCGTTTACAAGATGGCGATTAAAATAGCGGTTATCTTCTGTAATGGCTACCATTAAACGCTATTTTACTAGCTAGGTTATATTCTTGAGAGGCGTATCACAAATCGTTCCCTTCGTGCTATTTATGATCTTTTATATTACTTTCAAAACCATGTGCAGGTTTAACTCATTGTTTATTAGTATAACAATAGTAGCTTCATGTCAGCAGACACATTCCTCAGCAGAAACCTACTACGTCGATGTAACAGTTCAATATATGCATGTAACACATGCTATATGTTTACACATTGGCCATGACCAAAACGTCCTATGCAAAATGTAATAGTTCCTAGTTACTACCACGTCCTAATGTTTACTGTGTCACACATTAGCTACAAGCACACAGTCCACCACAGCAGCAAAGAGGAGTGCATTGAAGTCCTCTCTTGAGGCACTTTCATAGTCCTACGCAACCTTTATTGCAGCCATAGCGCAGTAATTCACGACTAGCTTGTGTCGCTTCAGAAATACTTGTCCAGCATATTTACAGCCGTCATAAACATTCCTGTTCCACTCCCATTCACTTGGAGATGGAAGCTCCGAAATCGCTATCATCGTATGTGCCCAACAGTGACCTGCTTGGTGAGCAGCCCGCCTTGTGTGCTGGATAAGTTATGCTTGTGTCGGAGGACAACCTTTTGTGTGAAATGCCTCCTCGCTCCATTGACAAATTCCTGGCTACTAGTACAGGCGTACAGCAAGAATAGCAATCGTTCCAGTGGACACAACCAATTATCTACGGTATCCGGGGTAGCAACCAAAGCACACAAAACTGGTGTAGTTTCGTCATGGGCAGATGCGGCAGAAAAACCATGTTTCGGTGGAAGGAGGTGCTTCCTCTACAGGGAGAACTTCTTAGGAACATTTGTATTGTATTTTATGTGAGATTTCCTCTTCTCTGCTCGCTGAAATGTTGTCTTGTTGAATTGCAATTTACAAGAGTCATGCTATTTGACTTTGTGCTGCTGAAAATTGCCTCAGTGCCTACACCATCTTCTAACATTGAAAGGATGATTATCTTAGGCAAGCAACCAACCTTATTGAAACCCATTGATATTGTCGGTAATAGTTTTCTAACCTACCCCTCAGCGTCATGTTTTGAATAAGAAGTGCCTGACACAGAACGCATTTGTTCCAATTTGTCGTCAGACATTGTACATTGGATGTCACAGGCCGGGCCGGTCCGCCACATTATATATTATAACCATTCGAATATTATATTAAAACTACAGTCTTCTGTTAGAAATAGCATGCAGAAGGCTGTCATAATGTATGTATGTCTTACTATTAATACACTCGATATTTATATCATCAAACAGAACAAATATTCAAAACGAAGCGCGATTTTTATGTGTCATTCTCGCAGCCACATAATCAGCAGCTAAACCTTTTTATGATCTGAAATACAATAATATGTTTTATGTGACATCAACCCAGCGCCTCAACATCACCTATCATAATTATTGGCATCGTTTTAACGGCCGTCATTTCATAAAAAGGCGTATACAAAGGTCGCGAATTAAACGTTAAATGCAAAATGTTTCCATATTTAGTTGCCATCTTGAAAAAACGAATATGAATATCCGTCACGATAAATAAATGACATATTTATAATAGTAGCACATACAACCTTAATGTTGACCCCAACGTTATCTCTCTAGGTGGTTTACTTCTTAAGATTTGATGGAAATTTCATTTGGAAGGCGCCATCTTTAAAAATGGCGGATGTTGAAGTTGGAGAAGGTCATACGTAATACATTAGAAATCGCTACCTTGAAAAAATTTGATGCATTTTATAGGTGTGGAAAAAAATCGTTTAAACTGCCATCGTTTGATATAATGTGGAATCGAAGGTCAATGTAGGTCAAATGCAAAATATTTAACACAATACTAAAATCAGCTGTCTACATACCTATATTGTGACAACAAAACTACTGCTCTGGGTGGCGTAGATCATGATATATAGAATCATTAGTCTGGGCGGCCGCCATCTTTAAAAATGTCTGATATGAATGAGGGAGAAGGTCAAAAGTAATATATTTGAAATGGCTGTCCCGGATAACTTATATACTAAAACGACTGGTTTACTGAAAGCAGTTGTTAAGATATGAAAACATAGGTTTACGGTGGCCATATTGGAAAATGGCCGCCAACGCCTTCAAGGGCAAAATCTGAGATGGTCCTATAGCCAGATATTTTTGTAATGATGAAATCTAAGTGTGTGCCAAATTTCATGATTGTAGCATAACATGCACACTTCCGCCATATTTTGTCACACATCGGCTGGGCTAACCGAAACACTGAATAGTAAATGTCAAAAAGTGACGCGCGTTGTGAGTGCGTACGTGCGTGCATGCTTGCGCGCGCGTACGTGTGTGGGTGTGTGTGTGTGTGATTAATAATAACATGATTTAGTAAGATATGTTATGTCAAATGGTATCCGTGATAATTTCTGAACGATGTATATTTGTTATCACGAATTTGATAACTAATTAATATTGCCCCTCAGTGAAGGGCATCTTTCCTCGAGTGCGCTTATACTATTTATTATTCATTCCTCGATGAATTGGAAGAATGTTGTCTCTTTGTCGAGGAAGTGCAACTGTGAAATTATCTGAGTAATGATTTAAAACATGAATAATATAGTTTCATATACAATACAATACATATTTAAACAATTGTGTAACTGAGTATATTTATGTATTAATTATTTGTGTAGGGTGCAATGAAGATTACGACTGTCATACTCACGGAAAGTGCAATCAAGAAGCGCATACGTGTAGTTGTACTGATGGCTACGTCGGAGACCAATGCAACCAAACCGGTGGTAAGGTTATGTGCAAAACTAGCTTAGCATGTGTTATGTAATGGGTGTTTGTTTGACAAAATAGCAATCGCGAATCATGATGCAACACGTCTGAAAATAATCGGTATTATTGTCTATGTTCTAGAATGATAGACTGCTTCAAACACTCAACATATCGATATAGTATGAGGAAATTACGCAAACAAGTATAATTTTTTTATTATTTGATATTTTCGACGTTATAAATGGGCAACATAATTAGCAAAGGTTTTTTTTGCTAGAGTATGATAATTCATTGATGTGGATCCGATACCTAATATATTGACTCTATTATGACTACGTTCACCATTTTCTAACATTGATAAGCCGATATCCTATGGTATCTCATTGACGCTTCGGAACAACGGTTCGTAAGTTTTTTAAACCTGTCTTAGTTGTAGGTATCTATCATCATCAATCATCTCTCATTCCAACAATGGTCACAAAACACATTCTGAGTAAATTCAACCAAATGTTAGCATCGCTCTTATCAATAAGAATTGATGTCCGTATCCCTGGGCATTATTACTGTGCCATGCAGGGCTCTTCACCAGAAGGTTGTTACTGTTTGAGTAATTATATCATCAGCTGATCTTGGTGTCTTCTTGATTTAGAGGTTCGTCCGAGGTAAACAGCCTATCGATTTATGTCGTTGTATCTAGCATTAGCAGGTATTTCCAGTGTCATCATAACAGTATTCCTTGGGATAAAACGCTATGAGAACGATCGGCCATCCAGAATAACATATCCTGCGAGTACCTTTGTCCCCTTTTAATTGTAAGTAAGTCGGATGCATGTTATAACGAAACTAGGTCAATTTCCTTTCTTTCCCTGTACGGTTATGTTTGTCACTGGTTCGACGACTCTCCAGTAGCGGTGTGATCGGTCGTATGATCTTTAATAATAATAATAATAATAATAATAATAATAATAATAATAATAATAATAATAATAATAATAATAATAATAATAATAATAATAAAACTTTATTTTGACACCATCGAATCCGGTACGTATGTCCCGTTCACGGGTGTGTACATACATGTAAATAGGTAAACAAATTAATAAATATAGTTAAGCTAAAATATAATGTTGACGAGTGTATGCATACATGTAAATAGGTAAATTAATAAATAAATATAGTTAATCTAAAATATAATGTTCACGGGTGTGTACATACATGTAAATAGGTAAATAAATAAATAAATAAATATAGTTTTAAAAGTTAAAATATAATGTTCGTTGGGTAAAACTGGTTATGTGGAAAATAAAAATGTTTTTAATTCTTTCTTAAATTGTACTAGGTTGCCGTTGTTGCGCATATTCCTAGGGAGTTTGTTCCACAGAGTGGGTCCTGCACAGGCAAATGCACGCCGGCCGAAACGTTCTAAGTTCCCTTTTGGCATTTCGAGGAGTAACCCGCCTGCAGAGCGCAGCGATCGACGAGGCGCGTGCTGGAGTAGCAGTGCCGCGAGATACTCTGGCGTGCCGTCGTATAAAGCCCTGTGCCTTTCTTTCAGCCCTTTCTGACAGGCAGCCAGTGTAATTGCCGCAGTATTGTCGTCATGGACTGCCGGTCACCCCGCCGGATTTGCATAACAATTCGACCTGCAGACTGCTGGACTATTTCAAGACGGTGCAGGTGACGATCGCTGATGCCGAATTGTATCGCATTGCCATAGTCGATTCGCGATGTCACGAGTCCGTGTATGAGACTCTTACATACAGTGGTGCTAACCGAGTCTCGTATTTTTGCAATTCGCGACAGATGGTAGTAGACAGAACGACACACGCTGACAACTTGTGACGTCATGGTTAGGTTACTGTCAATGGTAAATCCTAGGTCCCGTATAACTGGGGAAGTGTCAACGAGCTGGCCACATATGTTGACGCGGGTTAACGATGTAGGCGTACGTAGACTTGACGAACGGATGACAATGGCTTGAGATTTGTTGTCATTCATCACAAGTCCATTGTCACAGAGCCATGTTTTCGCATCTTGTACGCAGGCTTCCATACGCGCGAGGGCTTGTGTGGTCGGTTGGTGGGAAAGTGATGTAGAGTTGAGTGTCGTCTGCGTATAGGTGATGGTGAATATTGTGCTTCTGTAGAAGTGTCGTCAGTGGTGCGATGTATGCATTGAATAGCAGTGGTCCAAGGACAGTCCCTTGTGGCACTCCTGTGGTTATGGTCTCTACTTCCGACACGCCACTCTTTACGCGTACGACACATGTTCGATTACACAGGTAAGATATCAGCCAGGCGAGGACGTCTCCAGATAGTCCGTATCCAGACAAACGTCGCAGCAGTGTGTTGTGGTTGATGGTGTTGAAGGCCGCACTTAGATCGAGTACCACGAGGAGCACACTCCGGCGACTGTCAATCGATTGGGTGATGCCGTTGTGTATGCGCACGAGTGCGGTTTCCGCACTATGATGCGCACGATATCCACTTTGATATATGCCGTAGATTCGGTTCTCCTCCATAAAGTGTTGTAACTGTTGTGCAACGAAACGTTCAGTTATCTTCGCCACAAACGTGATATTAGATATTGGCCGGTAATTCGTTAGCACGCTGGCGTCAGATCCGCCCTTCTTCAAAGCTGGTACAACGACAGCGTGTTTCATGGGTGCAGGAAATACGGTTGATGATAGCGAGGCGTTGATGATCCGGGCCAACAAAGGAGAAAGAGCATCGATGTGATGTTTCACTAGTGATGTCGGCAGTGGGTCTAGTTCACACGATTTTGTGGCAGATGCGAGTGCTATTTTTTTCACATCCGAGAGTGACGCAGGTTGAAACACATCGAAGCGCGTATTCACAACTCTCGGCATGTCATCGGCTGGCAGCGGAGATCGATTATGGCACAGCGACTCTATCTTTTCTTTGAAACTTCGCTGGAACCGGTAGCGAGTGCCGAGTATGATTCGTCTGCCACTTCTGGTAGAGGTCTATTCACCTTACGGCCAAGGAGTGAATCTGCGATACTATAGATGAGGCGCATGTTACCACCAGCTTTCGAGATCTCGGATCTATAGTATTCAGAGCGGGCTGTCTTGAGCGATGTCCTGAATGTTATGCGACGATCTGTGAAAATCTGTCGATGCACAGTTAAGCCTGATTTCCGCCAAAGGCGTTCGGCACGACGGAGGGTTCGCTTTTCCTCGGTCAGGTCATTGGTGTGCCACGGAGTCATAGGTCTAACCGTAATGGTCCGCGACACAAGAGGGGCGTGCGCGTCAACGATGGTGCGTAGGCAGGTATCGTGCCCGCAAGTAGAGCAACAGGGTCCTCCTCATCAGCGCTGATGTTGAACGATTCCAAGTCCGCTGCGAAACTGCTGTTGTTGATCTCTGAGTAGTTTCGATACGTAACGTGTCGCTTCAGACGGTCTGGTTTTGACTGTAGGAGTTCGTATTCGACGGCATAGTGGTCAGTGATTAGCGACGTGGGCCTGACAGCAGTGAAAATGGGATGCTGTGCTTTCGCTGTAATCACCAGGTCTAGTGTATTGCCCCGCTCGTGAGTCGTGCATGTGACACGTTGCTCAAAGCCAGCGGTGTCAAGCAGATCGGCCAGGTTCACTGAGTCAGTGCAGGTTGGGTCGCCATATTTCGTGATTAAATCTCCGCACACAACTGTTTCTGTGGGATGAGTACCAGCGATGAGCAACACCTTAGACACATCGTCTAGGAAAGTCCCAAAACATGAGTTCGGTGGCCGGTACATCACGACTACATGCGTTGTGCAGCTGGTGCGGGCGTTTCGTAGAGTGATGGAGAGTGTTTCCGAGGCGCGGGTGTCGATAGTGACACGGGATATATGCTGGAGAGTTTTGCGGAACAGAACTCCGATACCCCCACCGCGTCGAGCGCTTCCACGCGGCTGGTGAACAAGCGTGAAGTTGTCTCTGGAAAGTTCAGAAACAGAAGTCGTATCTTCATCGGTTAACCAGGTCTCAGTCAGAACAACAATGTCAAGTGAACACTCGTCGACATAGTTACGTACGAACAGTGATTTGTTTCGTAGAGATCTGGCATTAATCAAGGCGAATTTACACTTGTCCACGATTACAGCCGAGTCCCGTGATACGGTCGGAACTTGTATTAGGTTGTTGGTGTTGTTACTACGTGTGTGGGGCCGGTCCTTGGGTGGTCGATGTCCGATCACTAAGTCTATTGTTCTATGTCTTCGCGCACCTCCTCGACAGCCGCGTTTCGTTGGTAGCCGGACAGCAATGCCGACATCGACTAGTGTCCTCCATGTTGTGGCGACCAGGCGTGACGCACAGGAATGTAGTAACAATTGACAGGCAGTGTACCTGTATGACGGCATGCTTGCGTAATAACATTGACTGAATCAAATGTTCACTGAAGTGTCTTAGTAGACTAATGGCAGTGTTGTTAAAAATCGGTAAAAACACACACCTACAGTGTTCTTGTCGCTGATGTAGTAGCTTGACGTGATCACAATACGCTTACGGAGGTGTGCAGTGAAAATTGCCGTCGTTGTTAATAAAAACTTGAAGAATGTTGAGAGCGACGTAAACATGCAGCCGGTAGGGCGCGACCACGTGACTTTATAACAGTCTCTGTGTCGGACCTTTTGTAATATCAGCCCAGGTCGTGTTTCGTTATTATAACAGCGCATATAGCATATATTTAGCTTGTTTCAACAGTCTTTTCTGGAACGCCATATAGACTCTGCTTTTACCTAGCGACTACGAACGATATGATGGGTTGGTTGTATGCATGATTGATACCCCACTCATCGCCGAACCTAGCAAATTCACGCGTGGATGTATGAAGCCTGAATGTACAATTTAGGGTATTCCCAGTTTTGCAAACAATCACCTGCAATCACTTAATCACTGCCAGAGGCGACGTGCAGCGTCGTTTCTTTTTAGCTATTCCCAGAGGCTTTCAGGGCTGGCTAAGAAGTTACTATAATATAGTTTTCTAATATTATTAGAAAATTGGTCTACATCTATAAATATGGAAAATATGTTATAGCATTGCAAAGCTTTTTAATATGTTTACCTTTTGCGCTCTAACTGTATAAACCAATACAAATTTACCAAATGAAACGCAATTTTTCAGTCACCTTGCACAGATAATTATTATTTTATAACGGTTTGTGCGTGGTAATTTCCATAGAAAAACACTTACGGCCCAAATGAGAACAGGTTTAAAAAATGATTTCGCATAGAGTCCTGGGTGTTTTGCAGTGCTATAAATATGTTTCCGTATCTAGAGACGTAGACCACTAGCTTAATGTGTACCAAATATTTGAACACCATGTCAAGACATTTATGTACATACTATAACATATTTCACTTTCATTAGCTCATGACATCACTTGCAATTAGTCTGATGAGTCCCTCCACCAAAACGTTACTTAATATTATTATGGCAAGGATGGAAAAAATATATCCAGAACTTGGAGGAGAACAATGTGGATTTGTAGAAGACAAAGATACAATTAATGAAACATACGTAAAACGAACACTGATTAAAAGAGCAATGGAATTGCAGAAAGATATGTATGTTTGTGATATCGATTATACAAAGACATTTGACATAATTCGTTATGAAATCATCATATCAATAATGGATTGAGCGTTTGAACATTGACGGAAAATATAAAAAAAATTGAGAAATCTCTACTGGGAACAAACAGCAGCAATACAAATAATGAATGACATCAGTACAATTCAAAAATGAAAACCACGGTGTAGGAAAAGGTATGTTCAATCCATCAAGGTCGACGCCACAATTAGCTATGTACTTGGAAAAAAGTAAGGTGATACGCAGTGTCCATCGGCTATCTCGTATCCTGCTGACGTGCCATGCCCAGGCCCACTTCCGTCTTCTGACTTGTTCAATCACGTCTGTAATCTTTGTTTTGTCTCATACCAGATGTTTATTTTTCTGTTCTGGTATGTGATGTTTAACATATTACTTTCCATCTTTGTTTCTGCGGCTGCTAGCTTGTTCTTTGCTTGGGTGGTGAGTGCCCTTGTTTCCGCGCCTTATATCATTGCTGGCAGTATGCATGAGTTGTAGATTAGTATATTCTGCATATTGCACTGTTATCGCGGTGCTTGGCGAATGCTATCCACCGGGCCGTGATTCCTCTTTGAATCTCCTTGTCTGGGTTTTTGTCTCTGGTGTTGTATCTCTGTCCCAGGGAGATGTAGCTTTCAATGCTCTCGATCTGACTGTTGTTGACATATTGGTGTGTCGTTTTCCATCATCACCTTTGTATACGACTTGTTCATCTTCAGACCCTGATTTCTACTTTCATCAGCTAATTATTGTAGCATTTGTTGCAGCTCATATGGTGTATTATGATTAAAATACCGTATATTAACATATACATTCCGTTCTTTAAAAGGAACGAATATATATATATATATATATATATATATATATATATATATATATATATATATATATATATATATGTATATATACACATATATATATATATATATATATATATATATATATATATATATATATATATATGTATGTATGTATATATATACATATATATATATATATATATCTATATATCTATATATGTATGTATATATATATATTGTATAATTTTCGCTTTAACAAAAAGTATCCATAGTATTATGATGTTTATTGTTGTTGGAAAATACATTAATTTCCATCACGTTGTCCTGTATAAACCCGATTATGAAATGATATTATCATTTATTTTCAAAAATGTTCTTCCGTTTTAATATTGATATTTCAGTACCACGTGGTGTATTATAGATGAGTATACGTCTAAAATGTTTACTGTGAATTGTCTTTAACAATATATAGACAATATTTTCGTGTTTCATTTCGTTCCGATGTGTACATTTATGAATGCACCGACCGTGAAATAAATAATGCCAATATGTCTTAGATTATATACTTTTTCATAACATTCTCTGTTTTAACTGTTTTTATAACTACAATTAAGGCAAAAAAGGCCGTTCCAGCTTTAAACCGCTTGATATAGTAGGAACAGCATACGATAATTTATACATCAAGTCATACATCCTATCTTACCAATGTTGGAACGATGCGATGTTATTCTAACTCTTCGCATTGCACTTGTGTATATTCTGTCCAGGGTGCAATGTGGACGACGACTGCAATAAGCACGGAACATGCAATACAGAAACACACCTATGTCTTTGCAGAGACGGATTCACTGGACAAACGTGCGAAGAAGGTAAGATAGCAGGATATGTTATTTCGGAAACGTGTACTCATTACGAAAATGTACTCCTCCATTCATGTATACGACTATATCCGTGTCGAAATAAACTATGATGCTAAGTAACTATTGTAGATAGATTTATTTTCAAACGATGTATCCACAACTCCAAACCATTTGCTTCATTATTCATTGTGCCGTCAACACTATGTATCATCCATTATAAAATCCTATGCAAATCAGTATGCAAATATCTGAAGAAAAAAAGTGATTTGTCTTCATAATTGAAATCTACGAATATACCTTACGAGTGTTTGATTGTCGTCCCAATTTGAGTAATATCGACAAAAGTAAAAAAGACAAATAAAGTATATATAATATATATAATACACATATATATATTATATATATTACATACATACATACATACATACATACATACATACATACATACATACATACATACATACATACATACATACATACATACATACATACATACATACATACATACATACATACATACATACATACATACATACATACATATAAACACACATTAATACGATTGACGAACACATACTATCGCTTATAATCACTGTGACACCTGAACATAGATTTAATAATCAAAATAATCAACTTAAATAGTATAACAACGCTAACGGTTGTAAACCAAAATTATGACTACCGTTTTAGAGAAAGCAATACTGAACATTAATAAGGAATAATTTGATAGTTTTTCTACGTACCAGCTCAACTGTACCCTTGAAGTAAATTTGCTCTAACATGTGTTACCTATTGGTGTGTAGTCACGGGAGTCATGCCTGAATGTCGGGGCGACCCATGCAAAAACGGCGGAACGTGCAAGTCACCAGGTGATGGATCGTATACATGTGTATGCAAGCTGGGTTTTGGTGGAAAACACTGTGATGGTAAGTATGTATTTGCCTGGAATAATTACATTCAAGCAATGTCACGAAAACATCTGATCACTACTCTTTCGATTTCGATTGCATCATGCTCTTTGAAAGCGTTATAAAGGTTACATCCATATAATATCAGAAGCAATATAGAATTCTCCAAAAAAAAAAAAATTTAGATACAGGAAAAAACAAACAGTGATATTTCTGCATAATTGCAATTTACTAATTCGTAGCGTGCTTACACGCAATTATTAAATAAGATTATATTTCAAATTTCAAATTCGTGCACGTGCGAAAATGCTTAATTCACTTCGGAGTAGCAAATCTATCACTTGAACATGCTACGTTATATCCTGGTGTTCTAAACTTTCACTAACATTTGACTGTACTTACGATTTGTCCAGGATGCAACGAAGACAATGACTGTAATAAACATGGAAAGTGCGATAAAGGAAAACACCAATGTCAATGCGAAGACCCATACACTGGCGAACTGTGCGAAACTACAATTGGTAAGACGTGCTTTCACGCTATAAAGCTTGATAATGTCATTACATTAGTCCAAACTTTAAGGAACTTGCTAAAATCATGATATATATTTCATTCATGCGATATCAACTAATCATGTATCAAGCTTCCAGTATACACAATTCCTAGCAAATTAAGTATATTGTGTTACAATTAGTTTAAGGCCTGACCTAGTCCTGACTTGGTATTACATTTGATGTTCTTATTTATCTAGAATGCAGAGCAGATGGTGATTGCAAAAATGACGGAATATGTAACAAACACAGTTATAAATGCGCCTGCTCTGATGGCTTCACTGGAAAATCGTGTGAAACCACAACTCGTAAGTTTAACTGAATTAACAAATATTGTAGAATATCATATATTACCTATGTAAATCATATATATATATATATATATATATATATATATATATATATATATATATATATGTGTGTGTGTGTATGTGTGTGTGTGTGTGTGTGTGTGTGTGTGTGTGTGTGTGTGTGTGTGTGTGTGTGTGTGTGTGTGTGTGTGTGTGTGTGTGTGTGTGTGTGTGTGGGTATGTGTGTGGGTATGTGTGTGTATGTGTATATATGTGTGTGTGTGTGTGTGTGTGTGTGTGTGTGTGTGTGTGTGTGTGTGTGTGTGAGTGTGAGTGTTAGTGAGTGTGTGTACAGGTGTATGTATTTGTTGTGCGTGCAATCGGGTGTGGTGGCACACTATTATCTCGCCCACCATGCTTTGTTATATAGTATTATCAATATATTACTGATACGTTGCAGTTAAAAAAATCAGATTTTCATTAAATGTCTTATTATAATATATTGACTTTTTAGATATAGTTTAATAGGAATGCCTCCTATTGTCTTGTATTTGTATATAACCATACGCCTTCGCTATTCCGATTTGTTTTTTAATGTAGCTTTCTAAAAGACCTAGTATAGTTGTTATTCTCCAAGGCTTAGTCGTGTATATCACCAGATTAACTTGAAAATTATCATAAATATATGGTATGGTAACAATACGAAATTAATTGCCCGCGAGTTATTAAGGAGCTTTTCCATGTCCAAATATTGTGGTCATATATTTTTATTAATAGAACTGTTATTTCATCTGCGCAATAACTTAAGCGAAATCATCATATTGGTGTTGAAATGGTGCGCTGTAACGTATGGAACTTAGAACCTCTATTACGGCAAGTGTGATTTGGGGATTAACGATACAGTTTCACTCGTAATGTGTATCAACAATATTAAACGTTGTGTTAAAATGTTGTTATTTTTTGTGTTAATATTTATCTAGCGTGCAAATCAGATGGTGACTGCAATAGTCATGGAACCTGCGATATAAACAAACACATGTGTACTTGCCAACCCGAATACACTGGAGGCCAATGCAAGAAGAAAACGAGTAAGTCAATTCATGCATGTATTCTATAGAATATACACCATATATCAATATATAAAAACCTAAAGGTCGGTACTCATATTGCGCAATATCCAGTCATTTAAAATTCTAAAAACGTATTTTTTATTTTATATCACAGGGAACATAATCGGTGCGCACCATGCACGAAATATACATACAAATAACGTTTTCCAAGATGAGTTGAACCATACGTATATTGTAATAGTTTACGTTTATTTCACATAGCCAATACCTTCAATAAACCTTTGGACTATTTATTGAGTATGTCGATTCGCCTTTCGCTTATGAGAGCATTATCCATTCCGCTTCAGAACAGTCGTTTTATTTGAATAGTTTATTATTAAAGAAATCGTTAGTTTTCCACAGAAATGTCGTTTCTGTGTGAAGCCGAATGACGTATTTGCAAAGTTAGTCTATATGAAAAATGTTTTATGTCCTAGCGTGTTTCTAGTGCTGAGCCATTCAAATTGTATTCTACCTATTCCTATTGCATGTGAGTGTATATTGTGTTCAGGGTGCAATGAAACCGACGACTGCAATAAGCACGGATCGTGCAATAAAGAACAACACTTATGTTATTGCGAGTATGGATACACCGGAGAATTATGCGAAAGTGGTAAGATATTTGGATCAGTTATATTGGAAACATACTCCCATGATGAGAATGTAATTTCCCTTTCACTGAATCAAATATGTGCTTGTCTAGATAAACAACCTATGAAACAATATTACTACCACTGTCTTATGGATGTATATAATTATATATATATATATATATATATATATATATATATATATATATAAATATATGTATATATATATATATATATATATATATATATATATATATATATATATATACATATATATATATATGTATATATATATATATATATATATATGTTCTTTACGAATTCATACTATCGTTAATGATGTATATACATATGCACATATGTATATATATATATATATATATATATATATATATATATATGCATATATATATATATATATATGCATATATATATATGCATATATATATGCATATATATATATTTAATAATAATAACACAAGTTTTATTAGCAACTCAACTGAGTTGGATTGACATTACAATAGGTTACAATTGACTCATCAAAACATCATACAAATACAATAGAAATACATTTGATACCGCAAATCATACCGTACTAATAACCTTTTTACTGACAGTTGTATAAAGCCCACGGTATAAAGGAGTTACGGAATCTATTCGTTCTAGTAACTGGTAACGGGTACACATTTTCTTGTCTAATATTATACTCGGTATGTCTTTTGTCAGGCAGCAGATAATTTAATCTATGTGTGCCGACTTTAATTTTATCAAAATATTTTTGACAAATGCTCTCCCGTCTTACATTCAACGTATCCAGGTTAACACGTCTTAGTATCTCCGCGTAACCCAATCCAGGAAAAATACATTTTAATGCCCTTTTTTGTATAACTTCAATATTGTTAGACAAATATTGGGGCAAGTTAGTGTGCCATACAGGATATGCATATTCTAGAACTGGTCTCACCACACTAACATATACACTGACCAGATCTTTCTGTGTAATCCCTGCACGCATTAACTGATATAACATGTACAAGCGTTTACCAGCTTTTTTCACAATAGTATCTACGTGTTTGTTCCATGTCAGATCCTGAGAAATGGTCACACCTAATAGTTTGGCATGGCAAACTTGTGCTACATCCCTCCCATCAATTTTTATATTCGGGATAGTGCTTCTGAAATTGCCATCTTGTGCAAAATTAATGATTATTTCTTTTGATTTTTCGGAATTAATTTTCATGTCATTCTTTTCTGTCCATCTAGCAGCAATATCAACCGACTCTTGAATGACAGATACACCCTTTCTGTCGCATATTTCAAATAACGTACTATCATCTACATACTTATATAGTGGAACAGTCGTTCTTAAATCATTTATGTAAACAAGGAAACATTTAGGTCCAGACAATGTCCCTTGCGGTACTCCCCCATTGGGATGACCAGAATGGGAATATTCATTTCCTATTTTTACTCGTTATATATATATATATATATATATATATATGTGTGTATGTGTGTGTGTGTGTGTGTGTGTGTGTGTGTGTGTGTGTGTGTGTGTGTGTGTGTGTGTGTGTGTGTGTGTGTGTGTGTGTGTGTGTGTGTGTGTCTGTTCTATACGAATTCATACTATCGTTCAAGATGACACAGTCACTCTGAGAACTGAACATAGATATCGTAATCAAAATAATCATCTTCAATACTATAACAACGCTACCGATGTAAATCTAAATTATTATTTCCGTTTTAGTAAAGCATTACTGAACGTTATGTAGAAATACAATTACATATTTATTTCTAACATTTTTGTCGTGATTAAAGGTCAACGTTTAAAATCAAGGTCAATGTCATTTCTGGCTCAAAATATTTGTTTTATGTTTTACAATAGCCTTACTTGAGTGCTGTTAAAATATGACTGCACAATGTGCACGAGCTTTTATATAATACTTTATTTCATCACAAATATAACCTTTTAATTGACGTGTTATAAAATGTGTCGTGTCTTCGTTTTGTATAGTCACAGCAGCCTTGCCGGAGTGCAAGAAAACTCCATGTAAGAATGACGGAACTTGCGGGTCAGTAGGAGGTGGATCATACAAATGTACTTGCAAGCCGGGTTTTCGTGGAAAAAACTGTGAATGTAAATATTGCGGAATTATTTACATTTTGTTGCTATAAATATATTGTTGTTATATTTATATTTCGCGCATAGAGTACTCAGCCATGCATGTGCTAGGTCTGATGCAACGTGTAGCGAACGAATTTGCCCAAACGTTGAAAATGTAAATATTACTAGAACCGTACTTTCTTATTATGAATGCGTCATGCTCAATCAAATCATACAACTACGAAACGTACCTATATACTGTCAAATGCAAAGTTGGACTCTACAAATGGTGTACATAATGTTATTATACAGACAAGTATGATGTGAGATTGCTACATTTGACTACATTTATGACATCTACAATTCACCAGTTCCTAAAGAATAAAGATTGGGAATTGTGCTGATATGCCTTGAGCAGCATTCACTGGTTGTAAACAGGATAGTTCATGGCGTGTGGCGTGTGGCGTGTGGCGTGTGGCGTGTGGCGTGTGGCGTGTGGCGTGTGGCGTGTGGCGTGTGGCGTGTGGCGTGTGGCGTGTGGCGTGTGGCGTGTGGCGTGTGGCGTGTGGCGTGTGGCGTGTGGCGTGTGGCGTGTGTCGTGTGGCGTGTGGCGTGTGGCGTGTGGCGTGTGGCGTGAGGCGTGTGGCGTGTGGCGTGTGGCGTGTGGCGAGTGGCGTGTGGCGTGTGTCGTGTGGCGTTTGGCATGGCATTGTTTCTAATGATAGACTGGAAAAACAAATATGTTCCATTTAACAAATTGCGTTGCGTGATTGACATTAGTGCGTGAATAGTACATGTTTGTTGAATGCCTATTGCACATATAAAGAACTATGTTTTTCAACAAATCTGTTGATGCAGACATCAGCAGAAGGGTCATTTTCATAAGCCACTAGAACTTCTGAATGCACACATAGTTGTAGGGCCTATATAGTTTAACTTGACAGTTTAATTAATTAATTTCAGTGCGATGTTGACACAATTCACACAGCTGTATTTGCACAGTGTCTACATTTTATATACAATAATAACAGTTTGTTAAAGTGACGCTAATTAACTCTTTGATAATTTGAAGTTATTTGTAATGTACGCAATCCTTTGTTAATATTATTTGTGAAATGATGTCATGTAACTCTATGCCTTTATGTAATTAAAATTATATTGATCACTAATGACAGTGAAAATATATAGAAAACCTAGCTTCTTGTACGTGACGTTTCGATCTTGGGCGCCTATGCTCTCTGTATAAAAGTTATGTTTCTATAGTTCAGGAAATACATATAACTGTCAATATTATACTTAGCAAATTATCAAGCAATAAAGAAACATGTTATTAATATAATATGTATAAAGGAAGACCTTTTTTCATGCATAATATATATTTTACATATGCTATTAGACTCTATATGTAGCTGCATATATATATATATATATATATATATATATATATATATATATATATATATATCCTTTATGCGCCTGTTGCAGTTATTGAACAGTGCAAAGCAGACACATGCAAACATGGTGGCAACTGTAGCGATGACCACTCTTGCACATGCAAAATTGGCTACATTGGAACAACCTGTGATGGTAACTACTTGCATTCAGTTGTTATTTCAGTTTTTTGTGTAATGCTAATTGTATATGTTTTTCAACAGTAGACTACAGATAACACACATGTACGCGCTATACATATGGGACATAATTATGCGTGTGCATAACTGTTTTCAGAGGTTGGTACCGATGTTGCATTGAACAAACCGACGAATCAGGCTTTAAATAAAGACACTGATAACTCTTCACTCGCTGTTGATGCCAACAGAGACACCTGCACAAATCAACGTAATGTGCCACAACCATGGTGGGAAGTAGATTTAGATGGAATATATGCCGTGGAAGAAGTCGTAGTGACTCAAATCCTGTGTGAGAAGGACTGTAGTAAGTCATACTTGTTTGTTATCGCTAAGCGCAGATTGACTCTATTTGGCTTGATTGATTTGTCATTGTAAAATTATCACTTAATGATCATAAAATATGTTATTCCGCTTAGCATTTAATCAATGTTCAATAGCTTTCCCATCAATTGGCATTTGACCCAAACAAATTTAACATTTGCGATGGTGGCAGCAACTGGGCAGAAGACAAAATAGACGCCTCTTTGGCCCAACAAAGTTAAGTAATTTTAATGTTTCGGCAATTTCATGTAGTTATGATACACATATAACAAGAATATATACATGTTGAAGTAAATCAAAGTCAAATAAAATGTTATTTCGCAAAAATAAAAAGGATTGCTACTTGGTGGTCACACAGCACATTATGTGCCGTCTTCCTGTTACCCCAAAACATAAACGTCGAAAATGTATATATATATATATATATATATATATATATATATATATATATATATATATATATATATATATATATATATATATATATATATATATATATATATATATATATATATATATATATATATATATATATATATATGTATATATATAATATATATATATATATACATACATAATAATGGTTTATTTCATTCTCTGGGCAATCAATACAGATTGAAATAGGTACATAAAACATGCAAAATATATTTGTTAAAATAGATTGAAATAATATATAATTTAAAACATTAGCATAAATATAAAATTAATTGAAAAAGTAGAGAATAATTTATTTGAAATGCATCTATAAAGGTAATTTAAATAGGTTAAGACATTAAAACATATTTTCTGTGGTTATTTAACTAAACTTATAAAAATACTTTAATAAAATATTTTAATAAATACTTTAAAACATTAAAATAAATAGATCTAAAGAATAAATTAAGGTTTTACAATATTTTACACATTTCCATCTATATCAGCATTCACGAAAGTTTGCAAAGTGTCACTTTGAGTTCTTTTGATTGAAAAGGCACCAGTTAATGAAGCAGTTCTTGGTCCTGTTGGTTTTGACTCTGGGATAAGGATATCGAGTACGGCATCTTGTATTGTATGTTGCAGTTCTTGGTGTTGGTAGAAGTTTATGCAGTTTGTGCTGCGGCTCTTCAATTTGTGTGAAGAAATGTTCACATAACTGCGCACGTCTTTGTTTCAGTGAAGGCAGCTGTGCATTCGCTAATGCTTCGGTATAGGTAGTGTTCGGGTATATGATGTTCATAGCACGTCTTTGTACTCGCTCCATATCACTTTGGAGACCCAATGTGAGTGAGGTCGACCATGCTGGACATGCGTATTCCAGAGTAGGCCGGACCACCGTTGTATATACCGTCAGAAGGTCTTCGACGGGAATGCCTGATCGTTTGAGTTGTAGCAGTAGAAACAGCCTCTTGCCTGCCTTTCGTGTTATCTCATCAACGTGTACGTCCCATGTCAGGTTGCTGGTGATGGTAATGCCAAGTATCTTCGCCTCGGTTACTCGCTGAGTGTCTGTTCCGTCGATGCGTATGGTTGGGAAGTTTGTCCTTGTTTTAGAGAAATCAATAACAAGCTCTTTTGTCTTACTTTTGTTGATTTTCATGTCGTTTTGGATTGTCCACAGATATGCCGCATCGGCTGCTTCCTGGAGATTTGGCGCTTGGGAGTCTGATCCAGTATAGACGATGCACGTGTCATCAACATATTTGTAGGAGTCGCACTTTGTTTGTAGATCATTTATCATGAGGACGAAAAGTACCGGGCCTAGCTTTGTGCCTTGTGGCACTCCTCCATGGATGTAATTCCAGTCGGATTGTGTGTTGCACAGCTTAACTTGTTGGGTTCTTTCGGTAAGGAAACTGGCTATCCACTTCATTAAACTATTCGGGAGGCCAAAACTTGCAAGTTTTTGAAGAAGAATGTCATGATTGATTAGGTCAAATGCCTTAGAGAAGTCAAGCAGTAGTATCCTGGCATACTGTTTCGATGCATCTGTGCTTGTATAACACTGATGTAACAGGTCAACAAGGGCATGAGTAGTGGATGACTTCTTTACGGAGCCGTATTGATTTGGGTCAACTCTGTCTTGAACGATGTCCCAGACCCATTTAACAACGAACTCTTCCATTTGTTTACAGAGCACAGCAGTCAAAGATTTTGGTCTAAGGTCCGTTTCGATATGTTCTGGCGGTTTCTTTTTCGGAAGGGGGCTGACGTATGCAGCACGCCAGATACGTGGAACATGCCCCTCTCGAAGTGAGCTGTTGTAGATTGCGGCAACTGGGCCGGCAAGCAATTCAGAGAACACTTTAAGGACCCAGCTTGGTATAGCGTCCGGGCCCGGAGCTTTACTCGTGTCTAATTTGCGTAATTGCTTTTCCACTTTCTCAACTGGGATGACATATTTAGATGGCACACATGGTATTTCAAGCTGTAGGTAGTCATTGTCAGCACTTAGGGCAGGTAGGTGATTACTCACTGATTTAAAGAAATTGTTTATTCGTTGGCTGAGTTCCAGAAGATTACCGTCACACACTTGATTGGCGAGGTGAAGCAAAGGGGGGTCACTGCTAGTTTGTTGACATCCAAGCAGTTCTTTCATACCCTTCCACCAATTGCGTGGATTGGATGTCTTTAATCCGTTGATGCGTTTATCATAGTAATTTGTTTTCAATGACTTGCTTAGACGGTTTACCTTGTTTCTGTAGAGATGGTACAACGCTTGGTCACCTGCCTTCCATGCATGTTGACGCCGACGACATACACTTATATATATATATATATATATATATATATATATATATATATATATATATATATATATATATACATATACATATACATATATACATATAGGCCTATTATGATCACGTATCCACATACATTTAGCATGAAGCTTAATTTGCTACTGTGTATTTCACCCTCTGGGACCTGTTATTTCGTACTGTTTCCAGTTGGTAATACGCTGTGTCCATCGGTTATCTCGTATCCCGCTGGCATGCCCTACCCAGGTCATTCGAAAGCATATATACATATATATATATATATATATATATATATATATATATATATATATATATATATATATATATATATATATAATATGTAGTTATAATGTTCACTGGTTACATTTGCTGTGATGTTTTTGGTTACTTAGATAATCGCTGTAACGCTGTGGAATTTAAAACGCGCATACGGGAGTTAGGTCATAAGATCAAAGAATACCATTCCAGGGCAAAACATATGAGCATGAATAGTTGGCAGGCTCCAAATATGCCATTGACAACATTACCAACGAAGAAGTGACAAGGGACAAGGAGAGCAAGTATGACATCGTTCAGACTCGAAGAGTTGGTGCTGCAACATACATAGCTCGGGTTTTGCCTTTCGTTTTCACCTGAGGAATGTCAAGTGGGTTACTACTGATTGATCGTAGCTGTTTGGAATGTCTTGGTGGAGCGAACACCGAATTAAGATGTGGCACAAGGAATTTAACGAAGATCTGGATGAAAAAGGAAATTTCGTGGAATGAAGCCTTCATTTCGAACGAGCATGCTAGATGGAGAAAGCTCGTCGCCCGTTATGCCGAATGGAACAGGAAAACTAAGTCAAAATAAATAGGGAAAGGAGGTCAGTGTTTTCAAGACAGCATCATTTGATGTCAATGAAATTAACCGTGTTATAAACCTTTTATTTACGCACATCTAGGGATACACACCCAGTATAGCGTTGCAAATGAGTACATCGGCTACATTGTTTGTTTCGTTGACGTTTCGAACATCTAGCCAAGCCAAAATCACACTTTTTGACAATTGTTTCCAGTTATAAGAAACTAAATTAAACACACGCACATATTGATCAAAGTACATAACAATTGTGTGAAAGAGAGAAAGAGTGGCATTGATGTTCTATGAAGAATTGTTTTATCTACAAGTATCGACTGGGTTACGTGGAATCGACATTGGTAATGAGGAATGTAAATGGTGTGTTTCAAAAGTATACATGCCTGTGTAGAACAAGGATTGAGCAGCTTTCCTTTACGTTTAAGTGATATGCGTCTAACTTCTATCACCGACTTCCCTCCAAGCGTATTCCCTGCTGTAATCCTCATTATATCCAAAGCTATTTATATAGTCGATTTTGCAGTTCATATAGTAATTGTTTATTGTAATAATTAGCAACGTTATGTTGTGAAGTTACTGGTCGAACATCAATGCCTAATCATCCACGTTAACGTATCAATGTTTAATTATTATTTCACCAGAGTGAGGGAGTACGTGATTGTATTTGTGGAGTTTCTTGTCTTTGGAAGATGTAGCATGAGGAATGTGGCAGCCGGCTTTAATTGAATATTATGTAGGGGCTATGGAATCATATTTCGTTATAGTCTAGTCGGAAAAGGGGGTACCGTGCACCCCCCGGAAATATACTTTTAATTGGTATCACTAGATCGGAAAAAATACGTAGTAAACGGTTTGCTATGTTAACAAGTCAGCAACATATCCCACGTATATTTATTTATGCAAATTAGTGCCGCCATTATTGAAAAATATAATGTTCACTGTATTTCAGCCAATATTAGAGATAACTGACAAAAATAAGGTGGATAGACTCATGTTATGAGGGTCAGTTACCATAATAAAACTATTGTTGACATGATCAAAAGTGTCTATGACAGATTAATATGCAAATCAGTGCCCCCATTATTGAGAAATCTCTTTTTCACGTTATCTCGGCCAATACTGCACATAACTGCACAAATAAGGTTTCCAGACCCATTTTTCAGGGTCAGCGATCATCTGTGGAACATTCTTGAATTAACTACGTGTGTCTCTGGCATGTTATGCACATTCTAAAGTGCCTGCATTATCGTAAATTTAGCTGTATCTCAGCCAATATAGCAAGTAAGTTGAAAGGGTTTTTTGAGGGCATCTACTTACGAAATCGTGTCGTTTTTTTTGCGACCAAAGGGTGATATGGGGATCGATTCAAAGTAGTTTGAATAAAGAAATTCCAGTAAGTTAATTTACCAACAATTTTTTTTGGATCCAGGTAAATAGCAAGCCAGAATGACCTTTTAATAGCTGTCGCGCCTCAACCTCTCATGGGCTTCATGCGACTAGTGTTAGATCATCTTTCACCATCGCTTTCATTGAAATCTTCTAAGTCAAACTCGTCCATCCTCGTTTTCTCCTCCTCCTCCTCCTCTTGTTCCTCTTAACGATCACCAGTGTCCAGAAAATTAACCAGTGGGTTTGGTAACGCAGCACCGCATGACCACACCGGTTCCAACACTCCATCCTCAGTTCTTATCCACCCTTACCCATCTTTATAGGGTTTTAATGTCCAGGATGGAATCGTCAGCATGCTTATATAAGGCTTTGTGGTGGTTCAACCACAAAGCAGAGTGGCAGGGAGGAAGGCGAACCAGGTCGATCTTATATTTGGAAGTGGGTTTATCGTCCTCAATCACGATCTTGCGCAGGAGTTTGACACGGAGGCCGTCCATCGAAGACTCGCGGTCCTGTCGTTACATCAGGCAGGTGAACTCTTCCAACTGCTTCAGCACATGATACTTGATGTTCCATTCATCACCTAGTTGCCTAAGCGCTATATGAAACCTGGCGTTTTTCTCCAGCTTTTTCAGGGGTCCACCTTCCCCTTCCCTTTGAAGGCACTGGCGTAGTCTTCTCAACTGAATGCATACATCTCAAGAAGCGTCGCACAGTAGTCTTCTCCAAGGGATACTGCGACATCAGAAAGGTGGATTAGTTGTCGATGTTTCCCTGACTCGCTATCATGATATATAGTCAGCTTGCTCGATGGCGTGGGCGTGGTAGAAGTAGAATCACGAATATATCTGTTTCAGGGGTTCTGACTACTGCGTTCTTGTATCCATGCAAGGGCTGCGGCGCGATGGAGGTACAGCACCATTCTCGTATCAGTCTCCTCATGGTTGCTGTAGATTGTGGGCAGTTCACGTACCCCGACATGAAACACAAAGGGTCACTGATGTTTGAAAGCTGATATAATAATAGAAAGAGTGAAGTCGATCTGATCTATAAGAATAATGCGATATTTATGTAATAATAATAATAATAATAACAACACGGACTTTTAATTCAATTCGTCATTTAATGAGACGAGTTGATTGGCTTTCTCTCCTACGATCAGCACAGCCATCTCGGTTCTCTCCAACCTTGAAGCTGCCTGTAGGGCACTCCATACAGGAGGTGGCAGAGCTGTTTCTTCTTGTCGTCATTTGCAAGGAACATCTTACAATCGTATAGTTTCCTTGTCGATATTCCAGCCAGAATAATCGTCTCTGAAATCCCGCGCCTCAACGTATCCAGAGTTTTGATAGACTGTGGATAGTAACTGTCAGTCGAGAACAAGAAGTGCTTCTTAATGGAGTGTCACACGTACGAGTGCCTCGTACGAGTCACTCGTACCAGTGTCTCGTACGAGTCACACGTACGAGAACATGTCACACGTAGTCGTGGCTAAACAATCAAGTCTGGAGAGTTGCGTAAATGACGTCATAAGATGAAGGCCATTACAGACGCACACGTGCTTCTTTACGGCAATGGCTGACAGTTGAATCAGCAGCAATGAAGAAGAACATGCAATGTTGCTCGGTGCGTTGGCTGTGCTGCAGCAAATTAATGACGAGGAAGAGATAGAAAAGCTGAAGAAACGGAAAAGATGGTGGGTTCGCCTAAGCATTGCGCGGCGCCAGCAGTTCGGCGCATTCCATGCTCTGGTGAAGGACATTAAAGTGGAGGACCCCAGAACATTTACAAACTTTGTCCGGATGGATGCACAACAATTTCAATATCTTCTTCGCCGTTAATTGTCCACAAAGATACAGCCATGGGCGACGCAATACCACCTACTGAGCGCCTTGCTGTAACTCTTCGATTTCTAGCGACGATATATTACATAATTAATGTGTGAACATTATGTTGACGTTTCAATGATTTGATTGCTTTATTATAATGTTTGGCTTGGCTTGGCTTCAGCTGTTATCGTTTATTTTATACGCATTAGCTGGACCTGTGCAATCTACAAAGAGCAGCAACCATCTGCAGATTGCGCAGGTAAGGCTTGTCTATTTATAGCTTGGACCTGGTGGCCACGCGAATATTGGTGCTCGTTGTCGTTGCTAAACTTCAGACAGAGCTTAGTCACAGGTTTGTTGTTATAGATGGCCTACCTACCAAGGTATGTTATACAGTAATGAAATGCGGTGAGAACTTGAGAATCTTGACTTGTCGGTATACTGGCCAACACTCCTGGTGGAGTCAAATTGTCAGAAATGTGGTCAGAAGAAATTTGTTTTATGTAGGTGGTGTAGACATTAATTGTAATTAACATGAAATGTTTGATTTGATTTTTGTTTGATCCATAAAAATAAACCCCTACTTGGTAACAACCAAACCTACAAACAAGCAACCTGGGTCAGTTTGTCACACAACAACAATATTCACTATTATACACTGTTGATATTCTGTGTATACATTTGTTTGATAAATAAAAGGTTTGCATGGCCTTGTCGTGTCTTACACGCAACGGCTGTTATCATGTGCAAGCATGGGGGTGTATAATTAATATTACTATTAGTGGTTTATGGTCATCTTGGCTTAACTTAAAGTTGCATTCTGACTTCCGCCATGTTTAAAATACAATTTCCCAGTAAACCAGCATTCCCCATACACTATATATCGTTTTCCTCAACTACCTATCAACTTATTTTCACATAATATGCCATTTTAAGATAAAAAGCAGCAAAAGACGAAAAATTATTCCGGTGAGCCTCACCAGTTATAATTCTCTGATTGGTTTAGACCTCCATGAAGGGAATTCCAGTGAAAAGCGCTGTCAGGAAACCACACTAGGGCCACACTAAAAGGCGGATCACAATTGGCAGACCGCACGGAAACGACATACCACATTCACAAAGATGCCACCGCTCGATACGCTCCATATTTACGGCATGTCCAGTTGCCCACATACAAACTATCGCTGGCTACGCGCCTGTACGGTCAATGGCTAATTGAGGATGATTTAAATAACTAGGGTATTGTTGCCTAGTGGCGCCTCTATCGACTAACGTGGATACGTGGAACCGCCTTTTAGTTTGCCCCATAGTTTACTTACGTTGACCGGAGAGTTCCGATGGTAAAAATAGATCGACTTTTGGGAAACTCCAGAGCCGTTGTTTGTTGCAAACTTATATTTGATCAAATAACGCATAAAACCACAAAGTGAGACATGTGGTAGGAAGTATACTAATAAACAAATATCGGTCATGGTGTACATTGACTTTTCTAAAATGCGTTCAAAAGGGGAAATTATGTCAGAATGCAACTTTAAAACTAGGTTGTCTGTTCCTTGATTAGCGTGGGTACATCATTATCATCAGTGTTTGCTAAATAAGTTGCAATTTGTATCAGTATTGTGAGCAGTATATAGTTATGGTTTTGTTTACAATTTAAATAGTTCATGTACACAACAATAATACTGTAAACTGGTTTACATAGGTTTGGCTAATTGAAGTGCAATTTACATGCTAGCAACATTATGATTATAATAAGTGTCGAATACACTCACTTTGCATTACTAGAATCCTAATTCAGAGAAAAACAACTATGCGGATGGTGACAGGATTTGATGGTGAACATTAATAATCAAGTAATGCAGTGATTGATTTACCACAAATTTATCATTATGTTTTTGCAACAGGAATCCAGGGCACATACATATCTAAAACCCAATCAACCACACAAACATCTGTTCCAGAATGTGACTCATCCCGAAATAGTGCATGGCATGAACCTAAATTTGAACGTATATAAATACATGTCTAAAAAATGCATTGAACACTTAGTACACTCTGGATTCCTCCAACCCTGATAAAATATAATCACTGCAATACTTGTGACTAGTAATGGTAATTCACACACATTTAATTTTACAAATGCAATTTATTATTTCATGATATATGTCCTACGGGTAACAGTTACCAATATCTTGAGTATCAGTATAGGATTGGTCATACTACCACTGAGAAGATAATCCCATAGACATGTCCAGCAATCTATCTTGCACTGAAGGACAAATACATAAAGGTGTAGAGTAGGGCTGTTTATGAAGTCATGACATCAGTTAATAATAAATAACACATCCTCACAAAGTGTTAAAACAATAATTAAATATATGAAAATGTCAGATAAAGCAATATGGTCGGTTGTCCATAATATAAACAAAACATTTCCTTTTGTTGTATAGCAATCCATGGAAGGAAGCTGTGTGACCATGACAATGTTTTTACATCAAATTATATTTTCTTGCATCTATGAACACAATGCCAAACGATTTGGACCACACTTATAGACAGAGTGAAGTTCATAACTATAAGGAATCTAAATATAATGAGCAATTGCTTAGTTAAGAGGAACAACTGTGAAATCCCAATTCTGGCTTGAACAATATCATACTACTATATAGACAAAAGAAACAATGGGTATATTGAAGTAGTAGACAATGTCCCAGCTTCTGAGCCAATGTTGTATTATTTTATTTATGTGATATCATCTCATCAACATACATTTCAAATAAGTGTTCACACCAATATCATTCCTTCGATTGGAACCAGTGATATGTAGTCTTCATGCAAGATATCCATTATTTGTATCATAATCTCGTCCATGCATCATTGTAGCCTTTTTCTGGAAAAAAGGGCAGACACAATCACTTGTATGTATATTACACATTTGTATTATTAATAACACATACCCCATACATATATGAGGATCTTATCAGAGTTATTTCATATTTATTATATGCATATCATGTGCTGATTCTGTTACACTTATTATGGTACATTTATGCAAACAGACTGTTACGGAACTACAATAAATACTTTTTAAAATAAAATAGACTAGCAGACTCAAATATATCAACAACAAAAACTTCACGGTTATAAACCGTGTGTCCTATCTGCACTGACTGTGCAGTAAATATCCTTCCAATGACCGTGTCCAGAAATTTGTATTGATATTTTGTTCATATCACATGTATGTACTTAATCAGTTACACATATTACGTTAAGGTTAAGCAAACACCATGTTACAAAACTAGAACATGTTTCTTATAAAAACAGATGGCAAAATCAAAAGCTCACAAAAACGCCATGTTACAAACAGTGTGTCCTAACTGAAATGACAGTACATTACAGTAATGATTACATTTGTCTCGTGTCATGAGCCACAGATACAATGAAAAGCTATACCTTATCAGGTGTAAACAAGGGGTACGAACGAGTTTTACCTACTTTAAATTTCAGGTCATGAGTGTATATTTTGTATTTAATTATACATTCAAAAATTATTCTTAGTCAGTCACATGTGCAGTGCAGTGCCCGTGGAAGTGTCATTCACTCTTTGGTAACGTATGTTCATACGAGCACTGTTTTATGGATTAAAACGTTTAAAATACAAATATTGTGGGAAACTAAACAACAGTTAATCGAGTGATCCTAATGTCATGATTTCGCTGTATCTACTTATTTCTTACAGGGCTCTGACATTGAAGTGTGACGATCTAGCCATTATTCGACGCCGACGACAACGACGTTGCCTTGGCTTGGCGTTGCTACCGAATTTCTGAGATATATTCCTCCATTTTTGTGAACATTCCTTCCAAGGGCGTCAATAATGAGAACTTGCAGGCTATTCGTAACCGATGCCTCTGTCTTTGTAACGTAGATTTGCACCATTCCATAGCGAAATATTCACGGTAACGCTCGAAAATAATTTGAAGCGACAGTTTTGCAAATCAGTATCTGCCATTTTTAAGAAGGCGGAAGTTCAATTCAGTGCTGTCATCTCATTGGTTGTTAACTCCGAGTCACTCGTAAGAGTGCCCCGTACGAGTGACTCGGACAACATTTTGTGTCACACATACGATTTTCATGGTTTCATCCGAGTCACTCGTACGAGTCTCTCGGACGTGGGGCTGCACCTTTAGCCACCATCTTACCAAGAACTTGTAGGTATAGCTCACCACAAGTCGGGAAAAGATTGGTAAGGTTATGGAGCAGCGTCGTGCGGTCCTGGATGAACAGGGCGTCCTGTGGTATGACATATCTACTGGGGTTTGTCTTCCAGATGGTAGTGAAGGGTTGTTTGAAATTGCATTCAAACCGTAATCTTTCTGAGGTGGTGACTCATATCTGCCTACGTCTACGTCTACGACTACGCAAAATGATTTTGTATATGGTACATCTCTGACCTCGGATTCCTTAAAGTAAAGACGCTACATAAATGTACTATTATTGTTTGGGCGACACGTGAAAAACAACACTCTACAATGTAAAAAGTAATGGCAAGCACTAAAAATGCAACAATTAAAACAAAATAGATCCCGGGTATGGGAACACATGATTACCTTTCCCTGGGATGATGTGAGGGTGATCTTCTTGTTGCAAGTCTCCATAGTCTTGAGTGTCGTCTTCTTGATGTGGTCGAAGAAGCATCCTGTCTCCGCTCTGTAGTTGTCCGATGAAGTCAGCTCAAAGCTTCTGCTCGGAGCACGTCCATCTCGTATTCAATGGGGACGGAGCACCTGAAGCCAGGGAGTAGAGCCTGTTCTTACATGCGACGGTGAAAGGATTGGTGAAGTTCCTGACAGCAGCGAGGATACGCTGAACTGACTCCTCACACTTCTTGACCTCGCCCTTCTCCAGCTCGCAATGTCTCCCCGCCCTTGGGCAGTATGATTCGTTAGTGATGTCGACCACCTCGAGGGTCTTTTCATAAAACTAAGCCTGTATGGAGGTTGTGGGTAATGACCGAGGATGGAGTATTGGAACCGGTGTGGTCCTGCGGTCCTGTGTTACCAAACTAACTGGTTGATCTGATCTTCTGGACAATGGAGATCGTGACGAGGAAGAAGAGAAGGAGGAGGAAAACGAGGATTGACGAAGTTGACTTTGATGATTTCAGAGTAAGCGATGGTGAATGATGATCTAATAATTTTCATATTAAAGCCCGTCAGAGGTTAAGGCGCGGGAGCTCAGAAAGATCATTCTTATTGCTGTTTACCTTTAAATGAGTGGAATTTCTTTATTCAAAATACCTTGAATTGATCTCCATATTAACCTCTGGTCGAAAAAACAACACGATATTTCGTAAGTAGATCCCTCTCAACTTACATGCAATATTAGCGTAGTAACAGCGAAAAAGTCACATTTACGGTAATGCTGGCATGCTGCTTAGAATTGGCATAGCATGCCAGGGACACACGCAATTCAAGAATGGTCCTTTAATGATCGTTGACCTTGAAAACGTGGATCTGGACACCTTATTTGTGCAGTTATGTGCAATATTGATCCCGAAAACGTGAAAAATAGATTTAGCTAATAATGGCGGCACTAATTTGCATATTAAACTGTCATAGACACATGTGATAATGTCAACAATAGTTGAATTTAGTTATGTCAACAAGAGGTATTTACATATATTCTAAGTTATCTGCAATATTGGTTGAGATATATTGAAAATTAGATTTTTCAATAATGGCGGCACTAATTTGCATACCAATTATACGTGTGACACATTGCTGACTTGTTAACATAGCAAACCGTTTTCTACGTATTTGTTTCCAATCCAGTGATACCAGTTAAAAGTATATTTCCGGGGGGTGCACGGTACTCCCTCTTCCGAATAGACTATTAGTATTGAGTCTGTTTTCGTTGTTCTCTTTGTTTTTTACTTTGACTCCTCCTGTGAGGATTTTTCCTTAACTGCCAGCTACACTGGTGGCTGTCGTGTCGGTGTATTAATATTAAACGAGTTGGGTTTGAACTTCATGTACTTCCATCAGTATCTATTGTATAACCACATTCTGGTGGGACTACCACAAATGGTTGCGTTTGGAGGCAGTACTTCCAGATTGGTAGTTGGTTGACAACATACATATGAGGGTAATCACTGCATAGTGAAAGTTGCCTGGACACGAACTCTCCTCGTTTGACACAGAAAAATGTGTCAGAGTGCAGTTCATTGACTTCGTGAGTACTGCCAGTTGTCGCGTAGCGTACGTGTGGCAGATAAACTGCTGTATTTTGTCAAACAGTTGCTTAGAGATTTTCCCGGAACGACCAACCTAGTTGAAAGTCTCATGGCGGCTGGTCTTCCTACGACCGGTTGAGGTATTCAGTGCGTCACAGCCAGTGCAGGCATTTAATTAAATCCAAACATTTATATTATGTGACATGACATGTGAAAACCTAAGCGTGGCCCAGTTTGAGTGATACAAATATTTATAACATTTATCTTAATATGTGTATGACTATTCATTCACACTAAGTGTCATTTGCATAATCTTGAAATGTATACCATATTGTGGGGGTTTGTGTATGGCAACACCTTTTTATTTTTGAAGTGCATTACAAAAACGTATTTTCGTAAAAAATGGGGTTACTTTGTAAGAGTAATGTCCACTGAGAGTATTGCAACGGTATCACATATTTCTGCCTTTTGCCTAGCAATAAATCACTGAATATGTTCCCATAATATGTATCGTTTGCGAAAATGTTGGGTTCCACCTCGTTACATATTACGTAAACCAAATAATTATCGTATTAAACAAATATACTGCAGCGTGCATTTGGTTTGAATTCACTCTAAGATATACGACTCAACAGGTTCACAGAGAGTCAGCTATGTTTTGTTGTATATTGGTGTATCCGCTGAACTAAGAGAACGTTATCGGATCAGTTTCATTGTCATAAATTACGTGAAACAAACCGTTCTTTCGGACTATCAAATTAACATTGTGTGCTGGTATTCAAAATGGACTTGATAACCTAGCAAATTGCATGTCGTGTCTTAATTTAGGACAATTTTAATGCATTGCCTTTTTTCTTAAGAAATATTGCAAACATTCAACCCCATTAGTTTTCCTTCATAACCGATTGGTACATAGACTGTATATATTTATATTTCCTCATACCTAAACTACCTGATATGTTAAGTAGTTGGCCAATTTCTGATGTGTGCATTCTGTTTAATAACTTATGTTTGAATATACTTTTGTAATACAAAGTAGCTAATACACTTTGTGACTGGCGTCTCCAGCAGATACTAGTTTAGACGATATCACCATCACCGTCTCCACAAGCCACGAAAACGCGGCGCCTTCAATACCTTGCACGAAATATCAAATAACATTCTCTCACCAAATTACGAAGCGTATCTACTGCGACCCGGGCGTCATTGGACGATATCTCAAGGTATCGCGACCTTTTAATAAAGGTCTTACATTGTGCGAAGTGGAGGCGTATGCTGGTCTTCCAGGTAAGCTTTGGCAACTAGTAATTTAGCTGGAGAATGCGTTGCGTTAGTGTATACAGTATCTTACCCTGTTCGTAGCACACCGTTAAACGTGTACAGCTGTATATGTATATATATATATATATATATATATATATATATATACATACATATATATATATATACACACACATATATATACATATATATACATATATATATATATATACATATATATATATATATGTATATATATATATATATATACTATATATATATATATATACTATATATACTATGTATGTGTTCACATGCCACGAATACGTCTTCATAATTATTGTAACAACAACATTAGATCGACCTTTTGTTACTACTTACTAATTATAAATACAAAGTGTTTACCTGTAATATATATTGTGGTACTACAACTGCATAATGTTTTCCTAAACGTTTCTCTCCAGAGTGCACGACCGATGCTGACTGCTATGATCACGAAGTGTGCAATGAAGATACCCACACATGCACTTGTAAGAGTGGCTACAGCTACATTGAAGATATGTGCCAGAAGGAATCTGGTATGTTTGTCTGAACAAGACTTTGAACACACACACACGCACGCACGCACACACACATGCACACACACACACACACACACACACACACACACACACACACACACACACACACACACACACATACACATTGCATATCCTTGAGTAAATGGCTTCATTCACAGCGGAGTAGTAAATGCATCACTTAAACGTAATAAGTAAGAGTTAGAGTAACTTTATTCGCAACGCAACATGTACAAGAACAAACATAAGCAAAATAATAAATTGTCAGTGTTGCACTGCATGGCTGTCACTTGGCTAAAAGCCGTCTTCCAGTGACACCATCATCATTGAAAATAACCATCATTACTATAGATATACTATACACATTTGTGATATTACAACACAATACAACAGTATAATTATTAAAGTAAAATTGCTCATATTGTTAGACATCACCAAGATTGTACTAATAAGATGAATATATAAAGTGTGCAGTTTGTCACTGATTCTGATGATATCTGACACGCTTGAACCAAATACAATATAAATTAGTATAAATATGTTTTAATGTAAAAAAAATTAAAAGCATAGATAAGCATGGATGAATCCAAACAAGATTTAGCATGACTTAGGCAAGTTATAAGTATTAAATAAAACACGTAGTAGCAACTTAACTGCAATCTTGACATCTACGGTTTAAACATATTACTTGACTTTTGTAAGTGTCTAAGTAGAAAACACGTAACATACGTTTAAACTTCGACCTGTGATTAATGTTTCTTATTTGTTTATCAATGTTGTTCCATATTCTTGTAAAATTATGTCTAGGTAGCTTCAAAGAAAAGTTGGTTCTGGGTTTTTCTTGAACAAGAAGTTTGAATTGTCTAGTTATTATTTTATCTGTATGAACATTATTTTTCATTACAAAGTTTCTGAACGACTTAGGTAATAAATCATGTTCAAAATCATACATAAATAACGAAGCCTGCAGTTTAAATACATCCACAATTGTCAGTATTTGTGTAGGCTTAAATAAGGTGTCTGTATGACTCCTATATCCTTTTTTATTGATTATTCTTAATGCACGTTTTTGTAAAATGTCTACTTTATTAGTGTTTCCATTATCCCAGGCTTGTATACCATATGTTATATGACTGTGAATTAAAGTATAATATAATGATATTGGTGATTTATGTGGCAAGATATGTTTCACACTATTTATTGCAAAAATGGCTCGATATATTTTCGAGCTGATTATATTAATGTGTTCTTTCCATGTTAAGTGTTTATCTATATGTATTCCTAGGAATGTCACGTCAATGTCATATTTACTATACTTGCCAATCTGGTTAATAACTTCGTTGTTTATTTTAACACTACCTTTTACTTCAGAGTTACTATTTATAGGACCAAAGACACAATATTGTGTCTTTTTAACATTCAAACACAGTTTGTTTGCACACAACCAATTGTGTATATTTTTTAATTCATGGTTTACCGTTAGGGTTAAATTATCAATATCACAATCTGAATGATAAATTGTTGTATCATCAGCAAAAGATAATAAGTTAAGAGAGGTCGAATTTGATATATCATTAATATAGATTAGAAAAAGCACAGGTCCTAATATGGAACGTGGTGATTTGCAATCATTCATCTCAATGTACTGTTTACGATTAGAGAGATTACTGGAGAACCATTTATTACTGATGCCTCTAATTCCATAATGACATAATTTATATAGCAAAACAACAAGATTAATAGTGTCAAATGCTTTGGATAAATCAATAAATATGCCATTGTAATATCTTTAGAAATGTTGTCATTTGCATCTGGTATGTCTTTGAGTAAATGCAATATTGGATGAATAGTGGTATGTTTAGAGCGAAATCCATATTGATGTTTATATAGAATATTATTTTTCTCCAAATAATTTACTAATCTATTACACACAATTTGTTCCATTATTTTGGAAAGTGCAGGTAGAATACTTATTGGTCTATAGTTATTAAAACTATTCTTATTTCCTGATTTATATATTGGAATTATATTGGCAACCTTTTGATTTTCTGTGACAACACCAGTAACAAAGGATTGATTTATTATATGCCTAAGTGGTATGATTATTTCTCCTGTAGTCTGCTGGATACGTTTTGTAGATAAACTGTCAAAACCTACAGTGCATTTTGTCTTTAGATGTGTTACTACATTTGTAATATTGTTTATATCAGTAGGTTGCATAAAGACATTAACAGAAGATCTATCCTTTAAATGCGAATGAAATGAGATTGTAGGAGAAGGTACAGATTCGCTTACTGTTTTACCTATTTTGGCAAAACAATTATTAAATTATTCAGTAATAATGCTATAGTTTGACACTTGTTCTCCATCTACACTGAAAGTTTCAGGGAAATGTAAACCTACTTTTTGTTTTGAGATAACCTGCCTCAGTGTGATCCATGTGTCTTTGATGCTATGTTTACGTTCTTCCAATATCCCAGCATAATATTTAGTCTTTGCAGCTCTTTTTGTCTTATTGTATATTCTACAATATGCTCTATCAGCATGATCTCTCTCCATATTTGGTCTATGTAACTGTTTTCGGAGTAGTTTGTCTTTATTTATTGACGAAACAACTAGGCCATACGTTATCCAGGGTTCTTTTTTAACATATTTCTTTTTAATTGTGGTAGTTTTGACTGGGCATAACATTTCAAATAATGATTTGTATATTTGCATGAAATTATTATATGCTTCATTTGAATCAATAGCACACACATCAAACACATTAGTGTAATCTGCTCTTGCTAATATATTTCTAAATTGTCAAATATTTGACTCGTCTAGCTGGCGTGTTTGTTTATATTTAATATTATGCACAGGCGGTATACCATATATTAAATGGAATATTCCAAAGTGGTCCGTCATATATGTGATAATAATCCCAAAGTCATAATCAGTGTGAGTATGATTGGAATACAAATGGTCTATAAGAGTTGCTGTTGTAGAAGTTATTCTGGTTGGCGTTTTTATGTGAGGAATAAATCCTTGTGCTATTACGTTGTCTATAAAATCATTAGTTTGTTGGTGGGTTGCACAATTTAATAAATATATATTACAATCTCCCATCAGATAGGCTATTTAATTTTCACTTGATATTTTGTCTTGAATGTATAATATTGTCCTTGTAAAACAATCACAATTTTAGGTTAACAATTATTGGTTTACGCTTTGCAGCTTGTAATTAAAAAAATATTGACTCAAATACATGAGGGATCAATATTGTCTTCTCGCTTAGAGTAGGTAAATGTTTCACTTATATACAATCCTACTTCCCCGTGGCCATCATCTGTATCTAATCTCGTATTGAATAATAAATTACGGTAACCATTAATTTTGTAATGTAAGACATCTTGAATTTTGAAAACTTCAGTGAGGTCAATGAACTCAAGGGCTAAGCCATTTGACGACATAGTAAGAAGCAATTCTTGTAGGGTATCCCAGTGAGCTTCCAAACTACGGCAATTGACGCAAAACATTGATAAAGTCACATTTTCATTTTTAGTGTGCTTGGTTTCATTGTGTAATGTTGTTAAATTAAATGTCTTGTTTGTTTGAATGCGGTTAATATTAATAATATCAGTCATTTACATATCCAGTAAGAAAACATTCGAAATTCCATACTTCAAGGTTCATTGACAGGCATACCATATATATTGTATAATTAAACCCATATAAAATATATATAGTGTTATCTTACTAGACAATCAATAACATTTGACAGTACGATTTGTCCAGGATGCAATGAAGACAATGACTGCAATAAGCATGGAAAGTGCGATAAAGAAGAGCACCAATGTCATTGCAAAAATCCATACACTGGAGAACTGTGCGAAACTAAAATTGGTAAGATTTAATGTTCGCGCTATAAAGTTTGATATTGTTACTCTATTAGTCCAACATTTAAGGAACTTGCCAAAATCATGATATATATTTCATTCATGCTACATAAACAAATCACGTATCAAGCTTCCAGTATACACAATTACTAACAATTTAATTATATTGTGTTACAATTAGTTTAAGGCCTGACCTAGTCCTGACTTGGTATTACATTTGATTTCCTTATTTATCTAGAATGCATAGCAGATGGTGATTGCAAAAATGACGGAACATGTAACAAACACAGTAACAAATGCGCCTGCTCTGATGGCTTTACTGGAGAAACGTGTGAAACCAGAACTCGTAAGTTTAACTGAATTAATAAGTATTGTAGAATATCATATATTGTCTATGTATGTATAATTAACCTATATTATGTAATCATGTATATGTCTGTAAATCGTGTATATATATCTTTATATATATAAATCTTTATACATATATATATATAAATATATATATATATATATATATATATATATATATATATATATATATATATATATATATATATATATATATACGTTTTGATGGGATAATCGTGTTAAAAGCAGAGCTAAAATCAACAAAAAGGATCCTAGCGTAAGCCCAAATACTTACGCTAGGATCCTTTTTGTTGATTTTAGCTCTGCTTCTAACACGATTATCCCATCAAAACTTTTCGATAAGATACAGAGTATCGGTGTTCCTCAATCCATGTGTCTGTGGATCCTCGATTTTCTTTTAAATAGGCCGCAGGTTGTAAAAATAGGCGACAACTTATCATCATCAGTTACGTTATCTACTGGCACGCCTCAGGGCTGTGTTCTGTCACCAATGGTATACTCTCTTTTTACACATGATTGTTTATCTTGTCACGTAGATACTAAAATACTGAAATTTGCCGATGACACTACAGTGATAGGGCTTATAACAAATTCTGATGAATCTGAATATCGGGACCAAGTAAACAAACTCATCAGTTGGTGCAGTGATAACAATCTGGAACTTAATGTAAATAAAACGAAAAAAATGATTGTGGATTTTAGGAGAAAGAAATCTTCTCCACCCTCGCCTCTAGTGATCGATGGCAGGACAGTTGAAATCGTCCAACATTTCAAATTTCTCGGTTCAACAATCTCCAGTAATCTTAAATGGGAACTAAATGTTGTAAATATTGTCAAAAAGGCCCAGCAGCGGCTGTACTTTTTAAGAAGGTTAAGATCGTTTGGTTTGACCACACAGGTCATGCTCAACTTTTACAGAGCTGTAATCGAGAGTGTTCTGACATTTTCTATCTCAGTATGGTTTGGATCGATTACACAGAAGGAAACGCTCAGATTAAACAGAGTTGTGAAAACTGCTTCCCGAATCATTGGCAGAGACCTTCCCAGTCTTGAAATACTGTATCAGCAGCGTCTGTTAGGAAGAGCGACTCTCATCTCTCAAGATACATCCCATCCTGCCCATGACCTATTTGAACCTCTCCCATCTAGTCGCCGATTCAGATCCATAAAAACCAGGACCAACCGCTTTAGTACTAGCTTTTTCCCCTTAGCCGTTCAAGCCATGTCAAAACAGAAGTGATTTTCTCCCACCCGCAGCAAACACATAGTCCACTTTCCGATGAGTTTTAGTATGTATATTTTATCATAATTTATTATATTTTTTATTTTTATTTTTTTATTTCATATTTTACATTTTAAGCTACTATATTTCTACTAGATCGTATCAATTACTTATCGATGTTATAATGAGCAATTTTTTATTCGGACTTTTTTATGTGATTGTTCTTATTTATTTTATTTAATGTGTGTGTGTGTGTTTGTGTGTGTGTGTGTGTGTGTGTGTGTGTGTGTGTGTGTGTGGGTGTGTGTGTGTGTGTGTGTGTGTGTGTGTTTGTGTGTGTGTTGCAGTTACGAGTATGCTGATATACATTAAATGACAGATCATAGTGCCTTCTCGTATAATTTAAATGGAATTCCCCATAGTGCTTTGTGTTTTAATATGGTCCGACGACTGTCATGTGCAGAACAATGTTTTATTAATAATGTTAAATTAATAGGTTTCCATAACGTAGTATACCTGTTATTCTTGACGGCTTACTCGCGAGTACCATCATATTAAATTGAATTATACTATATGTGTACGGTATTGTAAAAATATGAAATTAATATCCCGCGAGTTACAAAGAACCTTTTCGATTTTCAAATATTATAGTCCCAGAGGTTGGGTAGATATTCGAAATAATTGACTTATTATTTCACCTGCGCAGTAACATAAACGAAGTCATATTTGAATTGATGTGGTGCAATGAAAGTACGAAATTTAGACCCGCTATTTTTGGAAGTGTCATTTTGGAGTTAATGAAGCGGCTTAAATTTAATATGCCTCAGCAATATTAAAAGTTATGTAAAATTCCTTAATAATTTTGTGATACTCTCTGACACTGCTAATTGATTATTGTAGCTTTCATTATATATATATATATATATATATATATATATATATATATATATATATATATATATATATATATATATATATATATATATATATATATTGTGTTACTATTTCTCTAGCGTGCCAATCAGATGATGAGTGCAATAGTCATGGAGCCTGCGACAAAACCCAACAAAGGTGTTCTTGCGAACCCGAATACACTGGAGGCCAATGCAAGAACAAAACTAGTAAGTTATTTAATACCGGTTTCCTCGATGATCATACTCCGTATATAAACATATACAAAAACTGAAAGAAGGTTCCCGTATATTGAAGTATCAAGTCACTGGGATTTCTGAAAGCGTTTTTCACTTCATTCACTGTTGACCTGTATAATTAGAAACCATCTCAACTTCGGTGAAACTTATTCCTATACATTCCAATGATTGACGTGATTTTAATATTTCTTCTAAGCAGGCGTTGCGCTTGGGGCGTTTATTCGCGATATATTAACATAATTAAACACTGGCTTCAGTATAATATACTATTATTGTGTACAGTATATTTTAAAAGTTGACTGTCAAATTAAAGTTATTTTACCAAAGATTATATATGTTCTTCAATAATATTCGGTATATCATTCGCCTTAATCAAAATATCCATGTTATTACTATGATAACATGTTTCTGATAAATATGTTGGTATCCATAACTTTGCTCGGCATTGAAAACTTTAAATTATCCTTTTCAGAGGAATGATTTATCGAAATGATATTTGGAAATCTATACTTCGTACATATAATTGAACGACTTTACCAAATATTTCAATAGAATTGCGTGGCTGATTGATAAAAATATGATTAACTTGTTATAATAATTTGAATTAACAATATTATCTGCAACATACATATCATACCATACAAAAGATGCACCAGTTATTTTATTAACATTAATTGTCTGATATAACATGGAACAGTTGGATGTGAATCGTGCACTAATTCTACGTTATTCCACGTTTATCTCAAGTGATCTGCTTTAACAGTTGACGTTAATTTCACACAGCCAATACCTTCAACAAATCTCTTGTGTATTTACTGAGTATGTCGATTTGTCTTTGGGTTTTGAGAATAGTATATATATTCTACCAGAACATGCCTTTTGTTTCAGTAGTTTTTGAAAGACATCGTTAGATTTCCACAGAAATAGCTTACCTGCATGAAGCCGAGTAATGTAGAAACAACATTATTCAACATGTCTTGCATATGAGTGTATTTTGTTTCCAGGGTGCAAGAATAACGCCGACTGCAATAATCACGGATCGTGCAATAAAGAACGACGCCTATGTTATTGCGATCACGGATTCACAGGAGAATCATGCGAAACTGGTAAGACAGTTGGACCAATTTGTTTGGAAACGTATTCTCATTATGGGCGTGTCATTTTAAATTATTTGAGGCATATAAATTCTCGTTTAATTATACAATGTCTGAATAAACTATTATTACAACTGTCTTATATATACACAAAAATCTACGTATATACGTGCATATATATACATATATATATATATATATATATATATATATATATATATATATACAGATTCAGTGTGTCTTTTTGTGGACTTCCTCGTTAAATAGGTTATTGGGCTAGCATGTCAGGCAGATCTTTCTCGTACAGCCATTGTGGAAGGCAGCGATCTATGCATTTTCACCTTTCACCACTCGCCAGCACTCTGAGCCAAGTTGTGAGATAGAATTCACATTACTGATGGAAAGTTTTACCTGTGTTGTCATGGTGCACTGCTGGGACTTCCAAATGTTCTTAACTTTGTCAAAAGCATTGCGGGATTTACTCAGTCTGGCTTTGATGTATTTTGGTGCTACACTGACTTTTTTTTATCAAACTACCAAAGTATGTCAAATCATCTACAAATTCAAGTGGTTCACCATAAATGTTAACATGTATGGTTACTTTGGTATTAATACTCTTCACCTGTGACTTGCTTGTACTGATGGAAAGCCCAGTTTCCTTTGCACAGCTATCTAATCTATCCGTTTTCTTTCTGCACATGGTCAAGCTGTACTGATAGAAATTGAAGTTAATCGGCAAAGACTATGTACTCTAACTGGGAGTAGAACGTTCAATGGAGACCCCTGTGATTATCTGTTGTTGATTTCAGCATAATCCAGTCGATAACGACCAAAAAGAGGATGGGCTAGAGGATACACACTTGCAAAACACCATATTTCACAGGGATCCTCTCAGAGGATTAATTACTGAAAAAGATGCTGCAGTCAAAGTGATTGTAAAACTTCTCTATCAGTGAAACACTCTTTGGAGGCACTGCATATGATCGTAGAATCTTCCATAGGGTGTCATGGTGGATACTATCAAAAGCCCATTTGAAATCAATGAAGTTGCTATACAGTGAGCAATTCCATTCCAGAGTCTGCAATATGATTATTATCAATGCAAAGATTTGATCAGTGCCTTCTTTTCTCTTGTGGAATCGCACTTGTACTTGCCTTAGTTTCTTGTGATTAACTGGCTCGATTCTTCACAGAAGTATTGATGGGGATTGACAAAAGTGTGATACCTCGCCAGTTGCCACAGACTCGATATTTGCATTTCCTAAGGAATTTATAATGAATCATAATCTGTATGTCCAAAATGGTATCGAGCATGTCAGTCAGAACTCTTGAACATGTGCTGAGGTTGGCCTTCAACATTTCAGCATCAATGGAGTCTATGTCTTTTTGATTTTGACTTGCCTTGATGGCGTTTTTTGACTTCAACTTCTGTTGGGGTTCTGGTGTCGATTTTGAGGTCGTTTTTCGCTGGTGTGGGTTGCGGGTTCATTTGACTCGGGGTGGTTCAGTACGTCACACAAGTGCTTCATCCATCTATTGATATGCTCAATTTTGTTCGTAATAGTGACTGTGTCTAGCGTAATTACCATCACAGTTTTTTTAGTAATTGTATAGACAATGCTACTTCGGCTAGCCCTTCAACAGCTTCAAAACAACGTCCTGTTTGATGACTGGTCATGTAAGCCTTGTGACATTTATTTGTTTCCAGCGCTGACTCTGCGGCACCACTCTTTCAATTTTCAACATGGTGCGAGCTATAACAAATAGGGGTCACTATAAATGTTAGCTCAACGGCAAACACTCACATCGTCAAAGGACCTACGGCTTTTGCCATTAATGATAATTGGGTCAATCTAGTCGCTTTTTCAACCATCAGATGATTTTCAGGTAAGCTTGTGAATGTATTGGTGTGCAAAGGTGGTACCTCCAGTTACACAGTTGGTGTTTAAACAAAAGTCAACAAGACGATCGCCATTGTTATTCACACAACATCCAAGTTTGCCCACGTTTGAGGTTTCATCGTGAACTGTTGCATTCATATCTCAGAAGATCAAAAGCATGTGTTGTTGTCGCACTGTGGCAACTGCTTGTAGCAAATTTCCATGCCAATCTTCTCTGTCGTCTTGGTCTGATTTCTTAGTTGTGGCGTATCATAGAATGACGGTATAGTTGCAGTGTTTCGAGTTGTTGCGTGCACAGATCATCCTATCACTGATCCGTCCCCATTCCATCAAGGGGTTGGCCTTCTCCTTGAAGATTACAAGGGCTACAATGCTGATCAATGTATGTCCACACAATAGGATGACTGAACCATAATGGATCACATGTCGTCCATAGTTAGTCCATCGGCACTCTCTATCCGCCAGATTATTCAGTATGTATCTTATGCTAACGTTAATATATAATTCGCGGTGCAGATATTCCACGTCACTGTGCAGATTTTGGTTTAGGCCATGAACAAATTAGCTTTCGCACCCCTGTCTTCCTGGTGTAGTTTCTGAATAGATGTGGTCACACTGCCATATGTCTGAGTTGTAATTGTAATAGTTTCCATAACAGTGGTTGTTTTTCACGGGGTGAGGTTGTTAGCGTCACGCTCAACCCGCAACAAGGAGGACCAGGTGCAGTGTTTCGACTGGTACCTCCTCTGAGACCTCTCCGGCGTGGTTATTCCAGGCTGGTTACGTATGACACCAGAGTCCTTGAGATAAAGCAATACTGATCTTTGTGAATAAATAAATATACTCTTTTTCCACGTATCACCGCAATTGTACATTTGAATTAATGTGCTCTAAGATATATTGTGTTTTAATGTGTAGGCGGCGGCGTCACGGCTGTCCTGCCTGAATGCCAGCGCGAACCATGCAAAAACGGTGGAACATGCAAGTCACCAGAAGATGGATCATACACTTGTAAATGCATGCCCGGTTTTGGTGGAAAACAGTGTGATGGTAAGTCAACATTTCGCTGATATAATTACTTTCAAACGATGTTACGAACATTCGAACCTATTCCTTCCGGTTTACTTTGCCCCATGCTTAATGAAACGGTGAACAATACGTGACATCCATATATAACTTCAGAAACAAAGTAGCATTCTACAAAAGTAGAAACATGCATCCATACGAAAAGAAACATAAATTTAGGAATTCATATATATATGATATTTACACACTATTATAAAATAGTTATTATCGTGTCGATATGAGCAATAACTGCTAAAAAAAACTGGAACCATTAAATACATCTTAGCAACACAACAATCAATAAAATATAGTTATGTAGAAATATATATATATATATATATATATATATATATTTATATATTAATATATATATATATATGTATATATTTACATACACAACAAACATGTTTTAAGAACACAATATTTCACGTTCAGTAAACATTTATCGTAACAGGCATTGTAGCGTGTGCTTATAAGTTTGATTGACAGCGGAGTAGCAAAAGTATTACTTGAATATATTACGGTATAGTATGATGTTTTTAATAGAGGAATACTAAAGTTTGAATATTCGATATGTCCAGGGTGCAAAGAAAACAATGACTGCAATAACCACGGTACGTGCAATAAAGAAAACCACCTATGTCATTGCGAAGAGCCATACACTGGAGAACTATGCGAAACTATCATTGGTAAGATTTCTCTTTCGTGCTATTAAGCCTGATCAAGTTGGTCAATTAGTCAAACCATTAAAGCACTTGCCAACAAAGATGTCCTCTATTTACTTCTTGCTTTATAACAATCACGTGTTGTGCTGCCAGTATGGTACGATTCCTCGCAATTTAATGGTATTGTGTTAAAACTCATTAAAGGGCTGATAATAGTCCTAACGTGGTGTGTATGTTATGTCAACATTCATCTAGAATGCAGAGCAGACGGCGACTGTAAAAATGACGGAATGTGTAACAAACACAGTTACAAATGTGCCTGCTCTGATGGCTACACTGGAAAATCGTGCCAGAACACAACAAGTAAGTCTAACGGATATATAAGTTCTGTAGAGCATGATATTACCAATGCATATACAATTGATCGCGCGTACGTGCGTGCGTGCGTGCGTGCGTGCGTGCGTGCGTGTGTGTGTGTGTGTCTGTTGCAGGACAGGTCCGTTTAGCAGCCACGCGCATTTATGCCCGCTGCGTATATTTCGTGCTACATTTCATTATGTGTCGTGTTTCACTTGGTTGTTGCATACATGCCGTTTACATGGGTGTTTTGTCGGATGTCTAGTCTGGCTGTCTTGCCGACCAGATTGCACTTAGTCGTTTGAGTGCAGTTGGTTTACCAGTTACCGCTCGCTGTTTTAATGGTGTATGTGTTTGTGTCCGTGTGTGTGTGTGTGTGTGTGTGTGTGTGTGTGTGTGTGTGTGTGTGTGTGTGTATGTGTGTGTATGTGGGTGTGTGTGTGGGTATGTGTTTTTACGTGTGTGTGTGCGTGAGTGTGTTTGTGTGTGTGTGTGTGTGTGTGTGTGTGTGTGGGTGTGTGTGTGTGTGTGTGTTTGTGTGTGTGTTGCAGTTACGAGTATGCTGATATACATTAAATGACAGATCATAGTGCCTTCTCGTATAATTTAAATGGAATTCCCCATAGTGCTTTGTGTTTTAATATGGTCCGACGACTGTCATGTGCAGAACAATGTTTTATTAATAATGTTAAATTAATAGGTTTCCATAACGTAGTATACCTGTTATTCTTGACGGCTTACTCGCGAGTACCATCATATTAAATTGAATTATACTATATGTGTACGGTATTGTAAAAATATGAAATTAATATCCCGCGAGTTACAAAGAACCTTTTCGATTTTCAAATATTATAGTCCCAGAGGTTGGGTAGATATTCGAAATAATTGACTTATTATTTCACCTGCGCAGTAACATAAACGAAGTCATATTTGAATTGATGTGGTGCAATGAAAGTACGAAATTTAGACCCGCTATTTTTGGAAGTGTCATTTTGGAGTTAATGAAGCGGCTTAAATTTAATATGCCTCAGCAATATTAAAAGTTATGTAAAATTCCTTAATAATTTTGTGATACTCTCTGACACTGCTAATTGATTATTGTAGCTTTCATTATATATATATATATATATATATATATATATATATATATATATATATATATATATATTGTGTTACTATTTCTCTAGCGTGCCAATCAGATGATGAGTGCAATAGTCATGGAGCCTGCGACAAAACCCAACAAAGGTGTTCTTGCGAACCCGAATACACTGGAGGCCAATGCAAGAACAAAACTAGTAAGTTATTTAATACCGGTTTCCTCGATGATCATACTCCGTATATAAACATATACAAAAACTGAAAGAAGGTTCCCGTATATTGAAGTATCAAGTCACTGGGATTTCTGAAAGCGTTTTTCACTCCATTCACTGTTGACCTGTATAATTAGAAACCATCTCAACTTCGGTGAAACTTATTCCTATACATTCCAATGATTGACGTGATTTTAATATTTCTTCTAAGCAGGCGTTGCGCTTGGGGCGTTTATTCGCGATATATTAACATAATTAAACACTGGCTTCAGTATAATATACTATTATTGTGTACAGTATATTTTAAAAGTTGACTGTCAAATTAAAGTTATTTTACCAAAGATTATATATGTTCTTCAATAATATTCGGTATATCATTCGCCTTAATCAAAATATCCATGTTATTACTATGATAACATGTTTCTGATAAATATGTTGGTATCCATAACTTTGCTCGGCATTGAAAACTTTAAATTATCCTTTTCAGAGGAATGATTTATCGAAATGATATTTGGAAATCTATACTTCGTACATATAATTGAACGACTTTACCAAATATTTCAATAGAATTGCGTGGCTGATTGATAAAAATATGATTAACTTGTTATAATAATTTGAATTAACAATATTATCTGCAACATACATATCATACCATACAAAAGATGCACCAGTTATTTTATTAACATTAATTGTCTGATATAACATGGAACAGTTGGATGTGAATCGTGCACTAATTCTACGTTATTCCACGTTGATCTCAAGTGATCTGCTTTAACAGTTGACGTTAATTTCACACAGCCAATACCTTCAACAAATCTCTTGTGTATTTACTGAGTATGTCGATTTGTCTTTGGGTTTTGAGAATAGTATATATATTCTACCAGAACATGCCTTTTGTTTCAGTAGTTTTTGAAAGACATCGTTAGTTTTCCACAGAAATAGCTTACCTGCATGAAGCCGAGTAATGTAGAAACAACATTATTCAACATGTCTTGCATATGAGTGTATTTTGTTTCCAGGGTGCAAGAATAACGCCGACTGCAATAATCACGGATCGTGCAATAAAGAACAACGCCTATGTTATTGCGATCACGGATTCACAGGAGAATCATGCGAAACTGGTAAGACAGTTGGACCAATTTGTTTGGAAACGTATTCTCATTATGGGCGTGTCATTTTAAATTATTTGAGGCATATAAATTCTCGTTTAATTATACAATGTCTGAATAAACTATTATTACAACTGTCTTATATATACACATATCTACGTATATACGTGCATATATATACATATATATATATATATATATATATATATATATATATATATATATATATATATACAGATTCAGTCTGTCTTTTTGTGGACTTCCTCGTTAAATAGGTTATTGGGCTAGCATGTCAGGCAGATCTTTCTCGTACAGCCATTGTGGAAGGCAGCGATCTATGCATTTTCACCTTTCACCACTCGCCAGCACTCTGAGCCAAGTTGTAAGATAGAATTCACATTACTGATGGAAAGTTTTACCTGTGTTGTCATGGTGCACTGCTGGGACTTCCAAATGTTCTTAACTTTGTCAAAAGCATTGCGGGATTTACTCAGTCTGGCTTTGATGTATTTTGGTGCTACACTGACTTTTTTTTATCAAACTACCAAAGTATGTCAAATCATCTACAAATTCAAGTGGTTCACCATAAATGTTAACATGTATGGTTACTTTGGTATTAATACTCTTCACCTGTGACTTGCTTGTACTGATGGAAAGCCCAGTTTCCTTTGCACAGCTATCTAATCTATCCGTTTTCTTTCTGCACATGGTCAAGCTGTACTGATAGAAATTGAAGTTAATCGGCAAAGACTATGTACTCTAACTGGGAGTAGAACGTTCAATGGAGACCCCTGTGATTATCTGTTGTTGATTTCAGCATAATCCAGTCGATAACGACCAAAAAGAGGATGGGCTAGAGGATACACACTTGCAAAACACCATATTTCACAGGGATCCTCTCAGAGGATTAATTACTGAAAAAGATGCTGCAGTCAGAGTGATTGTAAAACTTCTCTATCAGTGAAACACTCTTTGGAGGCACTGCATATGATCGTAGAATCTTCCATAGGGTGTCATGGTGGATACTATCAAAAGCCCATTTGAAATCAATGAAGTTGCTATACAGTGAGCAATTCCATTCCAGAGTCTGCAATATGATTATTATCAATGCAAAGATTTGATCAGTGCCTTCTTTTCTCTTGTGGAATCGCACTTGTACTTGCCTTAGTTTCTTGTGATTAACTGGCTCGATTCTTCACAGAAGTATTGATGGGGATTGACAAAAGTGTGATACCTCGCCAGTTGCCACAGACTCGATATTTGCATTTCCTAAGGAATTTATAATGAATCATAATCTGTATGTCCAAAATGGTATCGAGCATGTCAGTCAGAACTCTTGAACATGTGCTGAGGTTGGCCTTCAACATTTCAGCATCAATGGAGTCTATGTCTTTTTGATTTTGACTTGCCTTGATGGCGTTTTTTGACTTCAACTTCTGTTGGGGTTCTGGTGTCGATTTTGAGGTCGTTTTTCGCTGGTGTGGGTTGCGGGTTCATTTGACTCGGGGTGGTTCAGTACGTCACACAAGTGCTTCATCCATCTATTGATATGCTCAATTTTGTTCGTAATAGTGACTGTGTCTAGCGTAATTACCATCACAGTTTTTTTAGTAATTGTATAGACAATGCTACTTCGGCTAGCCCTTCAACAGCTTCAAAACAACGTCCTGTTTGATGACTGGTCATGTAAGCCTTGTGACATTTATTTGTTTCCAGCGCTGACTCTGCGGCACCACTCTTTCAATTGTCAACATGGTGCGAGCTATAACAAATAGGGGTCACTATAAATGTTAGCTCAACGGCAAACACTCACATCGTCAAAGGACCTACGGCTTTTGCCATTAATGATAATTGGGTCAATCTAGTCGCTTTTTCAACCATCAGATGATTTTCAGGTAAGCTTGTGAATGTATTGGTGTGCAAAGGTGGTACCTCCAGTTACACAGTTGGTGTTTAAACAAAAGTCAACAAGACGATCGCCATTGTTATTCACACAACATCCAAGTTTGCCCACGTTTGAGGTTTCATCGTGAACTGTTGCATTCATATCTCAGAAGATCAAAAGCATGTGTTGTTGTCGCACTGTGGCAACTGCTTGTAGCAAATTGTCATGCCAATCTTCTCTGTCGTCTTGGTCTGATTTCTTAGTTCTGGCGTATCATAGAATGACGGTATAGTTGCAGTGTTTCGAGTTGTTGCGTGCATAGATCATCCTATCACTGATCCGTCCCCATTCCATCAAGGGGTTGGCCTTCTCCTTGAAGATTACAAGGGCTACAATGCTGATCAATGTATGTCCACACAATAGGATGACTGAACCATAATGGATCACATGTCGTCCATAGTTAGTCCATCGGCACTCTCTATCCGCCAGATTATTCAGTATGTATCTTATGCTAACGTTAATATATAATTCGCGGTGCAGATATTCCACGTCACTGTGCAGATTTTGGTTTAGGCCATGAACAAATTAGCTTTCGCACCCCTGTCTTCCTGGTGTAGTTTCTGAATAGATGTGGTCACACTGCCATATGTCTGAGTTGTAATTGTAATAGTTTCCATAACAGTGGTTGTTTTTCACGGGGTGAGGTTGTTAGCGTCACGCTCAACCCGCAACAAGGAGGACCAGGTGCAGTGTTTCGACTGGTACCTCCTCTGAGACCTCTCCGGCGTGGTTATTCCAGGCTGGTTACGTATGACACCAGAGTCCTTGAGATAAAGCAATACTGATCTTTATGAATAAATAAATATACTCTTTTTCCACGTATCACCGCAATTGTACATTTGAATTAATGTGCTCTAAGATATATTGTGTTTTAATGTGTAGGCGGCGGCGTCACGGCTGTCCTGCCTGAATGCCAGCGCGAACCATGCAAAAACGGTGGAACATGCGAGTCACCAGAAGATGGATCATACACTTGTAAATGCATGCCCGGTTTTGGTGGAAAACAGTGTGATGGTAAGTCAACATTTCGCTGATATAATTACTTTCAAACGATGTTACGAACATTCGAACCTATTCCTTCCGGTTTACTTTGCCCCATGCTTAATGAAACGGTGAACAATACGTGACATCCATATATAACTTCAGAAACAAAGTAGCATTCTACAAAAGTAGAAACATGCATCCATACGAAAAGAAACATAAATTTAGGAATTCATATATATATGATATTTACACACTATTATAAAATAGTTATTATCGTGTCGATATGAGCAATAACTGCTAAAAAAAACTGGAACCATTAAATACATCTTAGCAACACAACAATCAATAAAATATAGTTATGTAGAAATATATATATATATATATATATATATATATATATATATATATTTATATATTAGTATATATATATATATATATGTATATATTTACATACACAACAAACATGTTTTAAGAACACAATATTTCACGTTCAGTAAACATTTATCGTAACAGGCATTGTAGCGTGTGCTTATAAGTTTGATTGACAGCGGAGTAGCAAAAGTATTACTTGAATATATTACGGTATAGTATGATGTTTTTAATAGAGGAATACTAAAGTTTGAATATTCGATATGTCCAGGGTGCAAAGAAAACAATGACTGCAATAACCACGGTACGTGCAATAAAGAAAACCACCTATGTCATTGCGAAGAGCCATACACTGGAGAACTATGCGAAACTATCATTGGTAAGATTTCTCTTTCGTGCTATTAAGCCTGATCAAGTTGGTCAATTAGTCAAACCATTAAAGCACTTGCCAACAAAGATGTCCTCTATTTACTTCTTGCTTTATAACAATCACGTGTTGTGCTGCCAGTATGGTACGATTCCTCGCAATTTAATGGTATTGTGTTAAAACTCATTAAAGGGCTGATAATAGTCCTAACGTGGTGTGTATGTTATGTCAACATTCATCTAGAATGCAGAGCAGACGGCGACTGTAAAAATGACGGAATGTGTAACAAACACAGTTACAAATGTGCCTGCTCTGATGGCTACACTGGAAAATCGTGCCAGAACACAACAAGTAAGTCTAACGGATATATAAGTTCTGTAGAGCATGATATTACCAATGCATATACAATTGATCGCGCGTACGTGCGTGCGTGCGTGCGTGCGTGTGTGTGTGTGTGTCTGTTGCAGGACAGGTCCGTTTAGCAGCCACGCGCATTTATGCCCGCTGCGTATATTTCGTGCTACATTTCATTATGTGTCGTGTTTCACTTGGTTGTTGCATACATGCCGTTTACATGGGTGTTTTGTCGGATGTCTAGTCTGGCTGTCTTGCCGACCAGATTGCACTTAGTCGTTTGAGTGCAGTTGGTTTACCAGTTACCGCTCGCTGTTTTAATGGTGTATGTGTTTGTGTCCGTGTGTGTGTGTGTGTGTGTGTGTGTGTGTGTGTGTGTGTGTGTGTGTGTGTATGTGTGTGTATGTGGGTGTGTGTGTGGGTATGTGTTTTTACGTGTGTGTGTGCGTGAGTGTGTTTGTGTGTGTGTGTGTGTGTGTGTGTGTGTGTGTGTGTGGGTGTGTGTGTGTGTGTTTGTGTGTGTGTTGCAGTTACGAGTATGCTGATATACATTAAATGACAGATCATAGTGCCTTCTCGTATAATTTAAATGGAATTCCCCATAGTGCTTTGTGTTTTAATATGGTCCGACGACTGTCATGTGCAGAACAATGTTTTATTAATAATGTTAAATTAATAGGTTTCCATAACGTAGTATACCTGTTATTCTTGACGGCTTACTCGCGAGTACCATCATATTAAATTGAATTATACTATATGTGTACGGTATTGTAAAAATATGAAATTAATATCCCGCGAGTTACAAAGAACCTTTTCGATTTTCAAATATTATAGTCCCAGAGGTTGGGTAGATATTCGAAATAATTGACTTATTATTTCACCTGCGCAGTAACATAAACGAAGTCATATTTGAATTGATGTGGTGCAATGAAAGTACGAAATTTAGACCCGCTATTTTTGGAAGTGTCATTTTGGAGTTAATGAAGCGGCTTAAATTTAATATGCCTCAGCAATATTAAAAGTTATGTAAAATTCCTTAATAATTTTGTGATACTCTCTGACACTGCTAATTGATTATTGTAGCTTTCATTATATATATATATATATATATATATATATATATATATATATATATATATATATATATATATATATATTGTGTTACTATTTCTCTAGCGTGCCAATCAGATGATGAGTGCAATAGTCATGGAGCCTGCGACAAAACCCAACAAAGGTGTTCTTGCGAACCCGAATACACTGGAGGCCAATGCAAGAACAAAACTAGTAAGTTATTTAATACCGGTTTCCTCGATGATCATACTCCGTATATAAACATATACAAAAACTGAAAGAAGGTTCCCGTATATTGAAGTATCAAGTCACTGGGATTTCTGAAAGCGTTTTTCACTCCATTCACTGTTGACCTGTATAATTAGAAACCATCTCAACTTCGGTGAAACTTATTCCTATACATTCCAATGATTGACGTGATTTTAATATTTCTTCTAAGCAGGCGTTGCGCTTGGGGCGTTTATTCGCGATATATTAACATAATTAAACACTGGCTTCAGTATAATATACTATTATTGTGTACAGTATATTTTAAAAGTTGACTGTCAAATTAAAGTTATTTTACCAAAGATTATATATGTTCTTCAATAATATTCGGTATATCATTCGCCTTAATCAAAATATCCATGTTATTACTATGATAACATGTTTCTGATAAATATGTTGGTATCCATAACTTTGCTCGGCATTGAAAACTTTAAATTATCCTTTTCAGAGGAATGATTTATCGAAATGATATTTGGAAATCTATACTTCGTACATATAATTGAACGACTTTACCAAATATTTCAATAGAATTGCGTGGCTGATTGATAAAAATATGATTAACTTGTTATAATAATTTGAATTAACAATATTATCTGCAACATACATATCATACCATACAAAAGATGCACCAGTTATTTTATTAACATTAATTGTCTGATATAACATGGAACAGTTGGATGTGAATCGTGCACTAATTCTACGTTATTCCACGTTGATCTCAAGTGATCTGCTTTAACAGTTGACGTTAATTTCACACAGCCAATACCTTCAACAAATCTCTTGTGTATTTACTGAGTATGTCGATTTGTCTTTGGGTTTTGAGAATAGTATATATATTCTACCAGAACATGCCTTTTGTTTCAGTAGTTTTTGAAAGACATCGTTAGTTTTCCACAGAAATAGCTTACCTGCATGAAGCCGAGTAATGTAGAAACAACATTATTCAACATGTCTTGCATATGAGTGTATTTTGTTTCCAGGGTGCAAGAATAACGCCGACTGCAATAATCACGGATCGTGCAATAAAGAACAACGCCTATGTTATTGCGATCACGGATTCACAGGAGAATCATGCGAAACTGGTAAGACAGTTGGACCAATTTGTTTGGAAACGTATTCTCATTATGGGCGTGTCATTTTAAATTATTTGAGGCATATAAATTCTCGTTTAATTATACAATGTCTGAATAAACTATTATTACAACTGTCTTATATATACACATATCTACGTATATACGTGCATATATATACATATATATATATATATATATATATATATATATATATATATATATATATATATACAGATTCAGTCTGTCTTTTTGTGGACTTCCTCGTTAAATAGGTTATTGGGCTAGCATGTCAGGCAGATCTTTCTCGTACAGCCATTGTGGAAGGCAGCGATCTATGCATTTTCACCTTTCACCACTCGCCAGCACTCTGAGCCAAGTTGTAAGATAGAATTCACATTACTGATGGAAAGTTTTACCTGTGTTGTCATGGTGCACTGCTGGGACTTCCAAATGTTCTTAACTTTGTCAAAAGCATTGCGGGATTTACTCAGTCTGGCTTTGATGTATTTTGGTGCTACACTGACTTTTTTTTATCAAACTACCAAAGTATGTCAAATCATCTACAAATTCAAGTGGTTCACCATAAATGTTAACATGTATGGTTACTTTGGTATTAATACTCTTCACCTGTGACTTGCTTGTACTGATGGAAAGCCCAGTTTCCTTTGCACAGCTATCTAATCTATCCGTTTTCTTTCTGCACATGGTCAAGCTGTACTGATAGAAATTGAAGTTAATCGGCAAAGACTATGTACTCTAACTGGGAGTAGAACGTTCAATGGAGACCCCTGTGATTATCTGTTGTTGATTTCAGCATAATCCAGTCGATAACGACCAAAAAGAGGATGGGCTAGAGGATACACACTTGCAAAACACCATATTTCACAGGGATCCTCTCAGAGGATTAATTACTGAAAAAGATGCTGCAGTCAGAGTGATTGTAAAACTTCTCTATCAGTGAAACACTCTTTGGAGGCACTGCATATGATCGTAGAATCTTCCATAGGGTGTCATGGTGGATACTATCAAAAGCCCATTTGAAATCAATGAAGTTGCTATACCGTGAGCAATTCCATTCCAGAGTCTGCAATATGATTATTATCAATGCAAAGATTTGATCAGTGCCTTCTTTTCTCTTGTGGAATCGCACTTGTACTTGCCTTAGTTTCTTGTGATTAACTGGCTCGATTCTTCACAGAAGTATTGATGGGGATTGACAAAAGTGTGATACCTCGCCAGTTGCCACAGACTCGATATTTGCATTTCCTAAGGAATTTATAATGAATCATAATCTGTATGTCCAAAATGGTATCGAGCATGTCAGTCAGAACTCTTGAACATGTGCTGAGGTTGGCCTTCAACATTTCAGCATCAATGGAGTCTATGTCTTTTTGATTTTGACTTGCCTTGATGGCGTTTTTTGACTTCAACTTCTGTTGGGGTTCTGGTGTCGATTTTGAGGTCGTTTTTCGCTGGTGTGGGTTGCGGGTTCATTTGACTCGGGGTGGTTCAGTACGTCACACAAGTGCTTCATCCATCTATTGATATGCTCAATTTTGTTCGTAATAGTGACTGTGTCTAGCGTAATTACCATCACAGTTTTTTTAGTAATTGTATAGACAATGCTACTTCGCCTAGCCCTTCAACAGCTTCAAAACAACGTCCTGTTTGATGACTGGTCATGTAAGCCTTGTGACATTTATTTGTTTCCAGCGCTGACTCTGCGGCACCACTCTTTCAATTGTCAACATGGTGCGAGCTATAACAAATAGGGGTCACTATAAATGTTAGCTCAACGGCAAACACTCACATCGTCAAAGGACCTACGGCTTTTGCCATTAATGATAATTGGGTCAATCTAGTCGCTTTTTCAACCATCAGATGATTTTCAGGTAAGCTTGTGAATGTATTGGTGTGCAAAGGTGGTACCTCCAGTTACACAGTTGGTGTTTAAACAAAAGTCAACAAGACGATCGCCATTGTTATTCACACAACATCCAAGTTTGCCCACGTTTGAGGTTTCATCGTGAACTGTTGCATTCATATCTCAGAAGATCAAAAGCATGTGTTGTTGTCGCACTGTGGCAACTGCTTGTAGCAAATTGTCATGCCAATCTTCTCTGTCGTCTTGGTCTGATTTCTTAGTTGTGGCGTATCATAGAATGACGGTATAGTTGCAGTGTTTCGAGTTGTTGCGTGCATAGATCATCCTATCACTGATCCGTCCCCATTCCATCAAGGGGTTGGCCTTCTCCTTGAAGATTACAAGGGCTACAATGCTGATCAATGTATGTCCACACAATAGGATGACTGAACCATAATGGATCACATGTCGTCCATAGTTAGTCCATCGGCACTCTCTATCCGCCAGATTATTCAGTATGTATCTTATGCTAACGTTAATATATAATTCGCGGTGCAGATATTCCACGTCACTGTGCAGATTTTGGTTTAGGCCATGAACAAATTAGCTTTCGCACCCCTGTCTTCCTGGTGTAGTTTCTGAATAGATGTGGTCACACTGCCATATGTCTGAGTTGTAATTGTAATAGTTTCCATAACAGTGGTTGTTTTTCACGGGGTGAGGTTGTTAGCGTCACGCTCAACCCGCAACAAGGAGGACCAGGTGCAGTGTTTCGACTGGTACCTCCTCTGAGACCTCTCCGGCGTGGTTATTCCAGGCTGGTTACGTATGACACCAGAGTCCTTGAGATAAAGCAATACTGATCTTTGTGAATAAATAAATATACTCTTTTTCCACGTATCACCGCAATTGTACATTTGAATTAATGTGCTCTAAGATATATTGTGTTTTAATGTGTAGGCGGCGGCGTCACGGCTGTCCTGCCTGAATGCCAGCGCGAACCATGCAAAAACGGTGGAACATGCAAGTCACCAGAAGATGGATCATACACTTGTAAATGCATGCCCGGTTTTGGTGGAAAACAGTGTGATGGTAAGTCAACATTTCGCTGATATAATTACTTTCAAACGATGTTACGAACATTCGAACCTATTCCTTCCGGTTTACTTTGCCCCATGCTTAATGAAACGGTGAACAATACGTGACATCCGTATATAACTTCAGAAACAAAGTAGCATTCTACAAAAGTAGAAACATGCATCCATACGAAAAGAAACATAAATTTAGGAATTCATATATATATGATATTTACACACTATTATAAAATAGTTATTATCGTGTCGATATGAGCAATAACTGCTAAAAAAAACTGGAACCATTAAATACATCTTAGCAACACAACAATCAATAAAATATAGTTATGTAGAAATATATATATATATATATATATATATTTATATATTAATATATATATATATATGTATATATTTACATACACAACAAACATGTTTTAAGAACACAATATTTCACGTTCAGTAAACATTTATCGTAACAGGCATTGTAGCGTGTGCTTATAAGTTTGATTGACAGCGGAGTAGCAAAAGTATTACTTGAATATATTACGGTATAGTATGATGTTTTTAATAGAGGAATACTAAAGTTTGAATATTCGATATGTCCAGGGTGCAAAGAAAACAATGACTGCAATAACCACGGTACGTGCAATAAAGAAAACCACCTATGTCATTGCGAAGAGCCATACACTGGAGAACTATGCGAAACTATCATTGGTAAGATTTCTCTTTCGTGCTATTAAGCCTGATCAAGTTGGTCAATTAGTCAAACCATTAAAGCACTTGCCAACAAAGATGTCCTCTATTTACTTCTTGCTTTATAACAATCACGTGTTGTGCTGCCAGTATGGTACGATTCCTCGCAATTTAATGGTATTGTGTTAAAACTCATTAAAGGGCTGATAATAGTCCTAACGTGGTGTGTATGTTATGTCAACATTCATCTAGAATGCAGAGCAGACGGCGACTGTAAAAATGACGGAATGTGTAACAAACACAGTTACAAATGTGCCTGCTCTGATGGCTACACTGGAAAATCGTGCCAGAACACAACAAGTAAGTCTAACGGATATATAAGTTCTGTAGAGCATGATATTACCAATGCATATACAATTGATCGCGCGTACGTGCGTGCGTGCGTGCGTGCGTGTGTGTGTGTGTGTCTGTTGCAGGACAGGTCCGTTTAGCAGCCACGCGCATTTATGCCCGCTGCGTATATTTCGTGCTACATTTCATTATGTGTCGTGTTTCACTTGGTTGTTGCATACATGCCGTTTACATGGGTGTTTTGTCGGATGTCTAGTCTGGCTGTCTTGCCGACCAGATTGCACTTAGTCGTTTGAGTGCAGTTGGTTTACCAGTTACCGCTCGCTGTTTTAATGGTGTATGTGTTTGTGTCCGTGTGTGTGTGTGTGTGTGTGTGTGTGTGTGTGTGTGTGTGTGTGTGTGTGTGTGTGTGTGTATGTGTGTGTATGTGGGTGTGTGTGTGGGTATGTGTTTTTACGTGTGTGTGTGCGTGAGTGTGTTTGTGTGTGTGTGTGTGTGTGTGTGTGTGTGTGTGTGTGTGTGGGTGTGTGTGTGTGTGTGTGTTTGTGTGTGTGTTGCAGTTACGAGTATGCTGATATACATTAAATGACAGATCATAGTGCCTTCTCGTATAATTTAAATGGAATTCCCCATAGTGCTTTGTGTTTTAATATGGTCCGACGACTGTCATGTGCAGAACAATGTTTTATTAATAATGTTAAATTAATAGGTTTCCATAACGTAGTATACCTGTTATTCTTGACGGCTTACTCGCGAGTACCATCATATTAAATTGAATTATACTATATGTGTACGGTATTGTAAAAATATGAAATTAATATCCCGCGAGTTACAAAGAACCTTTTCGATTTTCAAATATTATAGTCCCAGAGGTTGGGTAGATATTCGAAATAATTGACTTATTATTTCACCTGCGCAGTAACATAAACGAAGTCATATTTGAATTGATGTGGTGCAATGAAAGTACGAAATTTAGACCCGCTATTTTTGGAAGTGTCATTTTGGAGTTAATGAAGCGGCTTAAATTTAATATGCCTCAGCAATATTAAAAGTTATGTAAAATTCCTTAATAATTTTGTGATACTCTCTGACACTGCTAATTGATTATTGTAGCTTTCATTATATATATATATATATATATATATATATATATATATATATATATATATATATATATATATATATATATATATATATATTGTGTTACTATTTCTCTAGCGTGCCAATCAGATGATGAGTGCAATAGTCATGGAGCCTGCGACAAAACCCAACAAAGGTGTTCTTGCGAACCCGAATACACTGGAGGCCAATGCAAGAACAAAACTAGTAAGTTATTTAATACCGGTTTCCTCGATGATCATACTCCGTATATAAACATATACAAAAACTGAAAGAAGGTTCCCGTATATTGAAGTATCAAGTCACTGGGATTTCTGAAAGCGTTTTTCACTCCATTCACTGTTGACCTGTATAATTAGAAACCATCTCAACTTCGGTGAAACTTATTCCTATACATTCCAATGATTGACGTGATTTTAATATTTCTTCTAAGCAGGCGTTGCGCTTGGGGCGTTTATTCGCGATATATTAACATAATTAAACACTGGCTTCAGTATAATATACTATTATTGTGTACAGTATATTTTAAAAGTTGACTGTCAAATTAAAGTTATTTTACCAAAGATTATATATGTTCTTCAATAATATTCGGTATATCATTCGCCTTAATCAAAATATCCATGTTATTACTATGATAACATGTTTCTGATAAATATGTTGGTATCCATAACTTTGCTCGGCATTGAAAACTTTAAATTATCCTTTTCAGAGGAATGATTTATCGAAATGATATTTGGAAATCTATACTTCGTACATATAATTGAACGACTTTACCAAATATTTCAATAGAATTGCGTGGCTGATTGATAAAAATATGATTAACTTGTTATAATAATTTGAATTAACAATATTATCTGCAACATACATATCATACCATACAAAAGATGCACCAGTTATTGTATTAACATTAATTGTCTGATATAACATGGAACAGTTGGATGTGAATCGTGCACTAATTCTACGTTATTCCACGTTGATCTCAAGTGATCTGCTTTAACAGTTGACGTTAATTTCACACAGCCAATACCTTCAACAAATCTCTTGTGTATTTACTGAGTATGTCGATTTGTCTTTGGGTTTTGAGAATAGTATATATATTCTACCAGAACATGCCTTTTGTTTCAGTAGTTTTTGAAAGACATCGTTAGTTTTCCACAGAAATAGCTTACCTGCATGAAGCCGAGTAATGTAGAAACAACATTATTCAACATGTCTTGCATATGAGTGTATTTTGTTTCCAGGGTGCAAGAATAACGCCGACTGCAATAATCACGGATCGTGCAATAAAGAACAACGCCTATGTTATTGCGATCACGGATTCACAGGAGAATCATGCGAAACTGGTAAGACAGTTGGACCAATTTGTTTGGAAACGTATTCTCATTATGGGCGTGTCATTTTAAATTATTTGAGGCATATAAATTCTCGTTTAATTATACAATGTCTGAATAAACTATTATTACAACTGTCTTATATATACACATATCTACGTATATACGTGCATATATATACATATATATATATATATATATATATATATATATATATATATATATATATATATATATATATATATATATATATATATATATACAGATTCAGTCTGTCTTTTTGTGGACTTCCTCGTTAAATAGGTTATTGGGCTAGCATGTCAGGCAGATCTTTCTCGTACAGCCATTGTGGAAGGCAGCGATCTATGCATTTTCACCTTTCACCACTCGCCAGCACTCTGAGCCAAGTTGTAAGATAGAATTCACATTACTGATGGAAAGTTTTACCTGTGTTGTCATGGTGCACTGCTGGGACTTCCAAATGTTCTTAACTTTGTCAAAAGCATTGCGGGATTTACTCAGTCTGGCTTTGATGTATTTTGGTGCTACACTGACTTTTTTTTATCAAACTACCAAAGTATGTCAAATCATCTACAAATTCAAGTGGTTCACCATAAATGTTAACATGTATGGTTACTTTGGTATTAATACTCTTCACCTGTGACTTGCTTGTACTGATGGAAAGCCCAGTTTCCTTTGCACAGCTATCTAATCTATCCGTTTTCTTTCTGCACATGGTCAAGCTGTACTGATAGAAATTGAAGTTAATCGGCAAAGACTATGTACTCTAACTGGGAGTAGAACGTTCAATGGAGACCCCTGTGATTATCTGTTGTTGATTTCAGCATAATCCAGTCGATAACGACCAAAAAGAGGATGGGCTAGAGGATACACACTTGCAAAACACCATATTTCACAGGGATCCTCTCAGAGGATTAATTACTGAAAAAGATGCTGCAGTCAGAGTGATTGTAAAACTTCTCTATCAGTGAAACACTCTTTGGAGGCACTGCATATGATCGTAGAATCTTCCATAGGGTGTCATGGTGGATACTATCAAAAGCCCATTTGAAATCAATGAAGTTGCTATACAGTGAGCAATTCCATTCCAGAGTCTGCAATATGATTATTATCAATGCAAAGATTTGATCAGTGCCTTCTTTTCTCTTGTGGAATCGCACTTGTACTTGCCTTAGTTTCTTGTGATTAACTGGCTCGATTCTTCACAGAAGTATTGATGGGGATTGACAAAAGTGTGATACCTCGCCAGTTGCCACAGACTCGATATTTGCATTTCCTAAGGAATTTATAATGAATCATAATCTGTATGTCCAAAATGGTATCGAGCATGTCAGTCAGAACTCTTGAACATGTGCTGAGGTTGGCCTTCAACATTTCAGCATCAATGGAGTCTATGTCTTTTTGATTTTGACTTGCCTTGATGGCGTTTTTTGACTTCAACTTCTGTTGGGGTTCTGGTGTCGATTTTGAGGTCGTTTTTCGCTGGTGTGGGTTGCGGGTTCATTTGACTCGGGGTGGTTCAGTACGTCACACAAGTGCTTCATCCATCTATTGATATGCTCAATTTTGTTCGTAATAGTGACTGTGTCTAGCGTAATTACCATCACAGTTTTTTTAGTAATTGTATAGACAATGCTACTTCGGCTAGCCCTTCAACAGCTTCAAAACAACGTCCTGTTTGATGACTGGTCATGTAAGCCTTGTGACATTTATTTGTTTCCAGCGCTGACTCTGCGGCACCACTCTTTCAATTGTCAACATGGTGCGAGCTATAACAAATAGGGGTCACTATAAATGTTAGCTCAACGGCAAACACTCACATCGTCAAAGGACCTACGGCTTTTGCCATTAATGATAATTGGGTCAATCTAGTCGCTTTTTCAACCATCAGATGATTTTCAGGTAAGCTTGTGAATGTATTGGTGTGCAAAGGTGGTACCTCCAGTTACACAGTTGGTGTTTAAACAAAAGTCAACAAGACGATCGCCATTGTTATTCACACAACATCCAAGTTTGCCCACGTTTGAGGTTTCATCGTGAACTGTTGCATTCATATCTCAGAAGATCAAAAGCATGTGTTGTTGTCGCACTGTGGCAACTGCTTGTAGCAAATTGTCATGCCAATCTTCTCTGTCGTCTTGGTCTGATTTCTTAGTTGTGGCGTATCATAGAATGACGGTATAGTTGCAGTGTTTCGAGTTGTTGCGTGCATAGATCATCCTATCACTGATCCGTCCCCATTCCATCAAGGGGTTGGCCTTCTCCTTGAAGATTACAAGGGCTACAATGCTGATCAATGTATGTCCACACAATAGGATGACTGAACCATAATGGATCACATGTCGTCCATAGTTAGTCCATCGGCACTCTCTATCCGCCAGATTATTCAGTATGTATCTTATGCTAACGTTAATATATAATTCGCGGTGCAGATATTCCACGTCACTGTGCAGATTTTGGTTTAGGCCATGAACAAATTAGCTTTCGCACCCCTGTCTTCCTGGTGTAGTTTCTGAATAGATGTGGTCACACTGCCATATGTCTGAGTTGTAATTGTAATAGTTTCCATAACAGTGGTTGTTTTTCACGGGGTGAGGTTGTTAGCGTCACGCTCAACCCGCAACAAGGAGGACCAGGTGCAGTGTTTCGACTGGTACCTCCTCTGAGACCTCTCCGGCGTGGTTATTCCAGGCTGGTTACGTATGACACCAGAGTCCTTGAGATAAAGCAATACTGATCTTTGTGAATAAATAAATATACTCTTTTTCCACGTATCACCGCAATTGTACATTTGAATTAATGTGCTCTAAGATATATTGTGTTTTAATGTGTAGGCGGCGGCGTCACGGCTGTCCTGCCTGAATGCCAGCGCGAACCATGCAAAAACGGTGGAACATGCGAGTCACCAGAAGATGGATCATACACTTGTAAATGCATGCCCGGTTTTGGTGGAAAACAGTGTGATGGTAAGTCAACATTTCGCTGATATAATTACTTTCAAACGATGTTACGAACATTCGAACCTATTCCTTCCGGTTTACTTTGCCCCATGCTTAATGAAACGGTGAACAATACGTGACATCCGTATATAACTTCAGAAACAAAGTAGCATTCTACAAAAGTAGAAACATGCATCCATACGAAAAGAAACATAAATTTAGGAATTCATATATATATGATATTTACACACTATTATAAAATAGTTATTATCGTGTCGATATGAGCAATAACTGCTAAAAAAAACTGGAACCATTAAATACATCTTAGCAACACAACAATCAATAAAATATAGTTATGTAGAAATATATATATATATATATATATATATTTATATATTAATATATATATATATATGTATATATTTACATACACAACAAACATGTTTTAAGAACACAATATTTCACGTTCAGTAAACATTTATCGTAACAGGCATTGTAGCGTGTGCTTATAAGTTTGATTGACAGCGGAGTAGCAAAAGTATTACTTGAATATATTACGGTATAGTATGATGTTTTTAATAGAGGAATACTAAAGTTTGAATATTCGATATGTCCAGGGTGCAAAGAAAACAATGACTGCAATAACCACGGTACGTGCAATAAAGAAAACCACCTATGTCATTGCGAAGAGCCATACACTGGAGAACTATGCGAAACTATCATTGGTAAGATTTCTCTTTCGTGCTATTAAGCCTGATCAAGTTGGTCAATTAGTCAAACCATTAAAGCACTTGCCAACAAAGATGTCCTCTATTTACTTCTTGCTTTATAACAATCACGTGTTGTGCTGCCAGTATGGTACGATTCCTCGCAATTTAATGGTATTGTGTTAAAACTCATTAAAGGGCTGATAATAGTCCTAACGTGGTGTGTATGTTATGTCAACATTCATCTAGAATGCAGAGCAGACGGCGACTGTAAAAATGACGGAATGTGTAACAAACACAGTTACAAATGTGCCTGCTCTGATGGCTACACTGGAAAATCGTGCCAGAACACAACAAGTAAGTCTAACGGATATATAAGTTCTGTAGAGCATGATATTACCAATGCATATACAATTGATCGCGCGTACGTGCGTGCGTGCGTGCGTGCGTGCGTGTGTGTGTGTGTGTCTGTTGCAGGACAGGTCCGTTTAGCAGCCACGCGCATTTATGCCCGCTGCGTATATTTCGTGCTACATTTCATTATGTGTCGTGTTTCACTTGGTTGTTGCATACATGCCGTTTACATGGGTGTTTTGTCGGATGTCTAGTCTGGCTGTCTTGCCGACCAGATTGCACTTAGTCGTTTGAGTGCAGTTGGTTTACCAGTTACCGCTCGCTGTTTTAATGGTGTATGTGTTTGTGTCCGTGTGTGTGTGTGTGTGTGTGTGTGTGTGTGTGTGTGTGTGTGTGTGTGTGTGTGTATGTGTGTGTATGTGGGTGTGTGTGTGGGTATGTGTTTTTACGTGTGTGTGTGCGTGAGTGTGTTTGTGTGTGTGTGTGTGTGTGTGTGTGTGTGTGTGGGTGTGTGTGTGTGTTTGTGTGTGTGTTGCAGTTACGAGTATGCTGATATACATTAAATGACAGATCATAGTGCCTTCTCGTATAATTTAAATGGAATTCCCCATAGTGCTTTGTGTTTTAATATGGTCCGACGACTGTCATGTGCAGAACAATGTTTTATTAATAATGTTAAATTAATAGGTTTCCATAACGTAGTATACCTGTTATTCTTGACGGCTTACTCGCGAGTACCATCATATTAAATTGAATTATACTATATGTGTACGGTATTGTAAAAATATGAAATTAATATCCCGCGAGTTACAAAGAACCTTTTCGATTTTCAAATATTATAGTCCCAGAGGTTGGGTAGATATTCGAAATAATTGACTTATTATTTCACCTGTCTCAGTAACATAAACGAAGTCATATTTGAATTGATGTGGTGCAATGAAAGTACGAAATTTAGACCCGCTATTTTTGGAAGTGTCATTTTGGAGTTAATGAAGCGGCTTAAATTTAATATGCCTCAGCAATATTAAAAGTTATGTAAAATTCCTTAATAATTTTGTGATACTCTCTGACACTGCTAATTGATTATTGTAGCTTTCATTATATATATATATATATATATATATATATATATATATATATATATATATATATATATATATATTGTGTTACTATTTCTCTAGCGTGCCAATCAGATGATGAGTGCAATAGTCATGGAGCCTGCGACAAAACCCAACAAAGGTGTTCTTGCGAACCCGAATACACTGGAGGCCAATGCAAGAACAAAACTAGTAAGTTATTTAATACCGGTTTCCTCGATGATCATACTCCGTATATAAACATATACAAAAACTGAAAGAAGGTTCCCGTATATTGAAGTATCAAGTCACTGGGATTTCTGAAAGCGTTTTTCACTCCATTCACTGTTGACCTGTATAATTAGAAACCATCTCAACTTCGGTGAAACTTATTCCTATACATTCCAATGATTGACGTGATTTTAATATTTCTTCTAAGCAGGCGTTGCGCTTGGGGCGTTTATTCGCGATATATTAACATAATTAAACACTGGCTTCAGTATAATATACTATTATTGTGTACAGTATATTTTAAAAGTTGACTGTCAAATTAAAGTTATTTTACCAAAGATTATATATGTTCTTCAATAATATTCGGTATATCATTCGCCTTAATCAAAATATCCATGTTATTACTATGATAACATGTTTCTGATAAATATGTTGGTATCCATAACTTTGCTCGGCATTGAAAACTTTAAATTATCCTTTTCAGAGGAATGATTTATCGAAATGATATTTGGAAATCTATACTTCGTACATATAATTGAACGACTTTACCAAATATTTCAATAGAATTGCGTGGCTGATTGATAAAAATATGATTAACTTGTTATAATAATTTGAATTAACAATATTATCTGCAACATACATATCATACCATACAAAAGATGCACCAGTTATTTTATTAACATTAATTGTCTGATATAACATGGAACAGTTGGATGTGAATCGTGCACTAATTCTACGTTATTCCACGTTGATCTCAAGTGATCTGCTTTAACAGTTGACGTTAATTTCACACAGCCAATACCTTCAACAAATCTCTTGTGTATTTACTGAGTATGTCGATTTGTCTTTGGGTTTTGAGAATAGTATATATATTCTACCAGAACATGCCTTTTGTTTCAGTAGTTTTTGAAAGACATCGTTAGTTTTCCACAGAAATAGCTTACCTGCATGAAGCCGAGTAATGTAGAAACAACATTATTCAACATGTCTTGCATATGAGTGTATTTTGTTTCCAGGGTGCAAGAATAACGCCGACTGCAATAATCACGGATCGTGCAATAAAGAACAACGCCTATGTTATTGCGATCACGGATTCACAGGAGAATCATGCGAAACTGGTAAGACAGTTGGACCAATTTGTTTGGAAACGTATTCTCATTATGGGCGTGTCATTTTAAATTATTTGAGGCATATAAATTCTCGTTTAATTATACAATGTCTGAATAAACTATTATTACAACTGTCTTATATATACACATATCTACGTATATACGTGCATATATATACATATATATATATATATATATATATATATATATATATATATATATATATATATATATATATATACAGATTCAGTCTGTCTTTTTGTGGACTTCCTCGTTAAATAGGTTATTGGGCTAGCATGTCAGGCAGATCTTTCTCGTACAGCCATTGTGGAAGGCAGCGATCTATGCATTTTCACCTTTCACCACTCGCCAGCACTCTGAGCCAAGTTGTAAGATAGAATTCACATTACTGATGGAAAGTTTTACCTGTGTTGTCATGGTGCACTGCTGGGACTTCCAAATGTTCTTGACTTTGTCAAAAGCATTGCGGGATTTACTCAGTCTGGCTTTGATGTATTTTGGTGCTACACTGACTTTTTTTTATCAAACTACCAAAGTATGTCAAATCATCTACAAATTCAAGTGGTTCACCATAAATGTTAACATGTATGGTTACTTTGGTATTAATACTCTTCACCTGTGACTTGCTTGTACTGATGGAAAGCCCAGTTTCCTTTGCACAGCTATCTAATCTATCCGTTTTCTTTCTGCACATGGTCAAGCTGTACTGATAGAAATTGAAGTTAATCGGCAAAGACTATGTACTCTAACTGGGAGTAGAACGTTCAATGGAGACCCCTGTGATTATCTGTTGTTGATTTCAGCATAATCCAGTCGATAACGACCAAAAAGAGGATGGGCTAGAGGATACACACTTGCAAAACACCATATTTCACAGGGATCCTCTCAGAGGATTAATTACTGAAAAAGATGCTGCAGTCAGAGTGATTGTAAAACTTCTCTATCAGTGAAACACTCTTTGGAGGCACTGCATATGATCGTAGAATCTTCCATAGGGTGTCATGGTGGATACTATCAAAAGCCCATTTGAAATCAATGAAGTTGCTATACAGTGAGCAATTCCATTCCAGAGTCTGCAATATGATTATTATCAATGCAAAGATTTGATCAGTGCCTTCTTTTCTCTTGTGGAATCGCACTTGTACTTGCCTTAGTTTCTTGTGATTAACTGGCTCGATTCTTCACAGAAGTATTGATGGGGATTGACAAAAGTGTGATACCTCGCCAGTTGCCACAGACTCGATATTTGCATTTCCTAAGGAATTTATAATGAATCATAATCTGTATGTCCAAAATGGTATCGAGCATGTCAGTCAGAACTCTTGAACATGTGCTGAGGTTGGCCTTCAACATTTCAGCATCAATGGAGTCTATGTCTTTTTGATTTTGACTTGCCTTGATGGCGTTTTTTGACTTCAACTTCTGTTGGGGTTCTGGTGTCGATTTTGAGGTCGTTTTTCGCTGGTGTGGGTTGCGGGTTCATTTGACTCGGGGTGGTTCAGTACGTCACACAAGTGCTTCATCCATCTATTGATATGCTCAATTTTGTTCGTAATAGTGACTGTGTCTAGCGTAATTACCATCACAGTTTTTTTAGTAATTGTATAGACAATGCTACTTCGGCTAGCCCTTCAACAGCTTCAAAACAACGTCCTGTTTGATGACTGGTCATGTAAGCCTTGTGACATTTATTTGTTTCCAGCGCTGACTCTGCGGCACCACTCTTTCAATTGTCAACATGGTGCGAGCTATAACAAATAGGGGTCACTATAAATGTTAGCTCAACGGCAAACACTCACATCGTCAAAGGACCTACGGCTTTTGCCATTAATGATAATTGGGTCAATCTAGTCGCTTTTTCAACCATCAGATGATTTTCAGGTAAGCTTGTGAATGTATTGGTGTGCAAAGGTGGTACCTCCAGTTACACAGTTGGTGTTTAAACAAAAGTCAACAAGACGATCGCCATTGTTATTCACACAACATCCAAGTTTGCCCACGTTTGAGGTTTCATCGTGAACTGTTGCATTCATATCTCAGAAGATCAAAAGCATGTGTTGTTGTCGCACTGTGGCAACTGCTTGTAGCAAATTGTCATGCCAATCTTCTCTGTCGTCTTGGTCTGATTTCTTAGTTGTGGCGTATCATAGAATGACGGTATAGTTGCAGTGTTTCGAGTTGTTGCGTGCATAGATCATCCTATCACTGATCCGTCCCCATTCCATCAAGGGGTTGGCCTTCTCCTTGAAGATTACAAGGGCTACAATGCTGATCAATGTATGTCCACACAATAGGATGACTGAACCATAATGGATCACATGTCGTCCATAGTTAGTCCATCGGCACTCTCTATCCGCCAGATTATTCAGTATGTATCTTATGCTAACGTTAATATATAATTCGCGGTGCAGATATTCCACGTCACTGTGCAGATTTTGGTTTAGGCCATGAACAAATTAGCTTTCGCACCCCTGTCTTCCTGGTGTAGTTTCTGAATAGATGTGGTCACACTGCCATATGTCTGAGTTGTAATTGTAATAGTTTCCATAACAGTGGTTGTTTTTCACGGGGTGAGGTTGTTAGCGTCACGCTCAACCCGCAACAAGGAGGACCAGGTGCAGTGTTTCGACTGGTACCTCCTCTGAGACCTCTCCGGCGTGGTTATTCCAGGCTGGTTACGTATGACACCAGAGTCCTTGAGATAAAGCAATACTGATCTTTATGAATAAATAAATATACTCTTTTTCCACGTATCACCGCAATTGTACATTTGAATTAATGTGCTCTAAGATATATTGTGTTTTAATGTGTAGGCGGCGGCGTCACGGCTGTCCTGCCTGAATGCCAGCGCGAACCATGCAAAAACGGTGGAACATGCGAGTCACCAGAAGATGGATCATACACTTGTAAATGCATGCCCGGTTTTGGTGGAAAACAGTGTGATGGTAAGTCAACATTTCGCTGATATAATTACTTTCAAACGATGTTACGAACATTCGAACCTATTCCTTCCGGTTTACTTTGCCCCATGCTTAATGAAACGGTGAACAATACGTGACATCCATATATAACTTCAGAAACAAAGTAGCATTCTACAAAAGTAGAAACATGCATCCATACGAAAAGAAACATAAATTTAGGAATTCATATATATATGATATTTACACACTATTATAAAATAGTTATTATCGTGTCGATATGAGCAATAACTGCTAAAAAAAACTGGAACCATTAAATACATCTTAGCAACACAACAATCAATAAAATATAGTTATGTAGAAATATATATATATATATATATATATATATATATATATATATATATATATATATATATATATATTTATATATTAGTATATATATATATATATGTATATATTTACATACACAACAAACATGTTTTAAGAACACAATATTTCACGTTCAGTAAACATTTATCGTAACAGGCATTGTAGCGTGTGCTTATAAGTTTGATTGACAGCGGAGTAGCAAAAGTATTACTTGAATATATTACGGTATAGTATGATGTTTTTAATAGAGGAATACTAAAGTTTGAATATTCGATATGTCCAGGGTGCAAAGAAAACAATGACTGCAATAACCACGGTACGTGCAATAAAGAAAACCACCTATGTCATTGCGAAGAGCCATACACTGGAGAACTATGCGAAACTATCATTGGTAAGATTTCTCTTTCGTGCTATTAAGCCTGATCAAGTTGGTCAATTAGTCAAACCATTAAAGCACTTGCCAACAAAGATGTCCTCTATTTACTTCTTGCTTTATAACAATCACGTGTTGTGCTGCCAGTATGGTACGATTCCTCGCAATTTAATGGTATTGTGTTAAAACTCATTAAAGGGCTGATAATAGTCCTAACGTGGTGTGTATGTTATGTCAACATTCATCTAGAATGCAGAGCAGACGGCGACTGTAAAAATGACGGAATGTGTAACAAACACAGTTACAAATGTGCCTGCTCTGATGGCTACACTGGAAAATCGTGCCAGAACACAACAAGTAAGTCTAACGGATATATAAGTTCTGTAGAGCATGATATTACCAATGCATATACAATTGATCGCGCGTACGTGCGTGCGTGCGTGCGTGCGTGTGTGTGTGTGTGTCTGTTGCAGGACAGGTCCGTTTAGCAGCCACGCGCATTTATGCCCGCTGCGTATATTTCGTGCTACATTTCATTATGTGTCGTGTTTCACTTGGTTGTTGCATACATGCCGTTTACATGGGTGTTTTGTCGGATGTCTAGTCTGGCTGTCTTGCCGACCAGATTGCACTTAGTCGTTTGAGTGCAGTTGGTTTACCAGTTACCGCTCGCTGTTTTAATGGTGTATGTGTTTGTGTCCGTGTGTGTGTGTGTGTGTGTGTGTGTGTGTGTGTGTGTGTGTGTGTGTGTGTGTGTATGTGTGTGTATGTGGGTGTGTGTGTGGGTATGTGTTTTTACGTGTGTGTGTGCGTGAGTGTGTTTGTGTGTGTGTGTGTGTGTGTGTGTGTGTGTGTGTGTGGGTGTGTGTGTGTGTGTGTTTGTGTGTGTGTTGCAGTTACGAGTATGCTGATATACATTAAATGACAGATCATAGTGCCTTCTCGTATAATTTAAATGGAATTCCCCATAGTGCTTTGTGTTTTAATATGGTCCGACGACTGTCATGTGCAGAACAATGTTTTATTAATAATGTTAAATTAATAGGTTTCCATAACGTAGTATACCTGTTATTCTTGACGGCTTACTCGCGAGTACCATCATATTAAATTGAATTATACTATATGTGTACGGTATTGTAAAAATATGAAATTAATATCCCGCGAGTTACAAAGAACCTTTTCGATTTTCAAATATTATAGTCCCAGAGGTTGGGTAGATATTCGAAATAATTGACTTATTATTTCACCTGCGCAGTAACATAAACGAAGTCATATTTGAATTGATGTGGTGCAATGAAAGTACGAAATTTAGACCCGCTATTTTTGGAAGTGTCATTTTGGAGTTAATGAAGCGGCTTAAATTTAATATGCCTCAGCAATATTAAAAGTTATGTAAAATTCCTTAATAATTTTGTGATACTCTCTGACACTGCTAATTGATTATTGTAGCTTTCATATATATATATATATATATATATATATATATATATATATATATATATATATATATATATATATATATATATATATTGTGTTACTATTTCTCTAGCGTGCCAATCAGATGATGAGTGCAATAGTCATGGAGCCTGCGACAAAACCCAACAAAGGTGTTCTTGCGAACCCGAATACACTGGAGGCCAATGCAAGAACAAAACTAGTAAGTTATTTAATACCGGTTTCCTCGATGATCATACTCCGTATATAAACATATACAAAAACTGAAAGAAGGTTCCCGTATATTGAAGTATCAAGTCACTGGGATTTCTGAAAGCGTTTTTCACTCCATTCACTGTTGACCTGTATAATTAGAAACCATCTCAACTTCGGTGAAACTTATTCCTATACATTCCAATGATTGACGTGATTTTAATATTTCTTCTAAGCAGGCGTTGCGCTTGGGGCGTTTATTCGCGATATATTAACATAATTAAACACTGGCTTCAGTATAATATACTATTATTGTGTACAGTATATTTTAAAAGTTGACTGTCAAATTAAAGTTATTTTACCAAAGATTATATATGTTCTTCAATAATATTCGGTATATCATTCGCCTTAATCAAAATATCCATGTTATTACTATGATAACATGTTTCTGATAAATATGTTGGTATCCATAACTTTGCTCGGCATTGAAAACTTTAAATTATCCTTTTCAGAGGAATGATTTATCGAAATGATATTTGGAAATCTATACTTCGTACATATAATTGAACGACTTTACCAAATATTTCAATAGAATTGCGTGGCTGATTGATAAAAATATGATTAACTTGTTATAATAATTTGAATTAACAATATTATCTGCAACATACATATCATACCATACAAAAGATGCACCAGTTATTTTATTAACATTAATTGTCTGATATAACATGGAACAGTTGGATGTGAATCGTGCACTAATTCTACGTTATTCCACGTTGATCTCAAGTGATCTGCTTTAACAGTTGACGTTAATTTCACACAGCCAATACCTTCAACAAATCTCTTGTGTATTTACTGAGTATGTCGATTTGTCTTTGGGTTTTGAGAATAGTATATATATTCTACCAGAACATGCCTTTTGTTTCAGTAGTTTTTGAAAGACATCGTTAGTTTTCCACAGAAATAGCTTACCTGCATGAAGCCGAGTAATGTAGAAACAACATTATTCAACATGTCTTGCATATGAGTGTATTTTGTTTCCAGGGTGCAAGAATAACGCCGACTGCAATAATCACGGATCGTGCAATAAAGAACAACGCCTATGTTATTGCGATCACGGATTCACAGGAGAATCATGCGAAACTGGTAAGACAGTTGGACCAATTTGTTTGGAAACGTATTCTCATTATGGGCGTGTCATTTTAAATTATTTGAGGCATATAAATTCTCGTTTAATTATACAATGTCTGAATAAACTATTATTACAACTGTCTTATATATACACATATCTACGTATATACGTGCATATATATACATATATATATATATATATATATATATATATATATATATATATATATATATATATATATATATATATATACAGATTCAGTCTGTCTTTTTGTGGACTTCCTCGTTAAATAGGTTATTGGGCTAGCATGTCAGGCAGATCTTTCTCGTACAGCCATTGTGGAAGGCAGCGATCTATGCATTTTCACCTTTCACCACTCGCCAGCACTCTGAGCCAAGTTGTAAGATATAATTCACATTACTGATGGAAAGTTTTACCTGTGTTGTCATGGTGCACTGCTGGGACTTCCAAATGTTCTTAACTTTGTCAAAAGCATTGCGGGATTTACTCAGTCTGGCTTTGATGTATTTTGGTGCTACACTGACTTTTTTTTATCAAACTACCAAAGTATGTCAAATCATCTACAAATTCAAGTGGTTCACCATAAATGTTAACATGTATGGTTACTTTGGTATTAATACTCTTCACCTGTGACTTGCTTGTACTGATGGAAAGCCCAGTTTCCTTTGCACAGCTATCTAATCTATCCGTTTTCTTTCTGCACATGGTCAAGCTGTACTGATAGAAATTGAAGTTAATCGGCAAAGACTATGTACTCTAACTGGGAGTAGAACGTTCAATGGAGACCCCTGTGATTATCTGTTGTTGATTTCAGCATAATCCAGTCGATAACGACCAAAAAGAGGATGGGCTAGAGGATACACACTTGCAAAACACCATATTTCACAGGGATCCTCTCAGAGGATGAATTACTGAAAAAGATGCTGCAGTCAGAGTGATTGTAAAACTTCTCTATCAGTGAAACACTCTTTGGAGGCACTGCATATGATCGTAGAATCTTCCATAGGGTGTCATGGTGGATACTATCAAAAGCCCATTTGAAATCAATGAAGTTGCTATACAGTGAGCAATTCCATTCCAGAGTCTGCAATATGATTATTATCAATGCAAAGATTTGATCAGTGCCTTCTTTTCTCTTGTGGAATCGCACTTGTACTTGCCTTAGTTTCTTGTGATTAACTGGCTCGATTCTTCACAGAAGTATTGATGGGGATTGACAAAAGTGTGATACCTCGCCAGTTGCCACAGACTCGATATTTGCATTTCCTAAGGAATTTATAATGAATCATAATCTGTATGTCCAAAATGGTATCGAGCATGTCAGTCAGAACTCTTGAACATGTGCTGAGGTTGGCCTTCAACATTTCAGCATCAATGGAGTCTATGTCTTTTTGATTTTGACTTGCCTTGATGGCGTTTTTTGACTTCAACTTCTGTTGGGGTTCTGGTGTCGATTTTGAGGTCGTTTTTCGCTGGTGTGGGTTCCGGGTTCATTTGACTCGGGGTGGTTCAGTACGTCACACATGTGCTTCATCCATCTATTGATATGCTCAATTTTGTTCGTAATAGTGACTGTGTCTAGCGTAATTACCATCACAGTTTTTTTAGTAATTGTATAGACAATGCTACTTCGGCTAGCCCTTCAACAGCTTCAAAACAACGTCCTGTTTGATGACTGGTCATGTAAGCCTTGTGACATTTATTTGTTTCCAGCGCTGACTCTGCGGCACCACTCTTTCAATTTTCAACATGGTGCGAGCTATAACAAATAGGGGTCACTATAAATGTTAGCTCAACGGCAAACACTCACATCGTCAAAGGACCTACGGCTTTTGCCATTAATGATAATTGGGTCAATCTAGTCGCTTTTTCAACCATCAGATGATTTTCAGGTAAGCTTGTGAATGTATTGGTGTGCAAAGGTGGTACCTCCAGTTACACAGTTGGTGTTTAAACAAAAGTCAACAAGACGATCGCCATTGTTATTCACACAACATCCAAGTTTGCCCACGTTTGAGGTTTCATCGTGAACTGTTGCATTCATATCTCAAAAGATCAAAAGCATGTGTTGTTGTCGCACTGTGGCAACTGCTTGTAGCAAATTTTCATACCAATCTTCTCTGTCGTCTTGGTCTGATTTCTTAGTTGTGGCGTATCATAGAATGACGGTATAGTTGCAGTGTTTCGAGTTGTTGCGTGCATAGATCATCCTATCACTGATCCGTCCCCATTCCATCAAGGGGTTGGCCTTCTCCTTGAAGATTACAAGGGCTACAATGCTGATCAATGTATGTCCACACAATAGGATGACTGAACCATAATGGATCACATGTCGTCCATAGTTAGTCCATCGGCACTCTCTATCCGCCAGATTATTCAGTATGTATCTTATGCTAACGTTAATATATAATTCGCGGTGCAGATATTCCACGTCACTGTGCAGATTTTGGTTTAGGCCATGAACAAATTAGCTTTCGCACCCCTGTCTTCCTGGTGTAGTTTCTGAATAGATGTGGTCACACTGCCATATGTCTGAGTTGTAATTGTAATAGTTTCCATAACAGTGGTTGTTTTTCACGGGGTGAGGTTGTTAGCGTCACGCTCAACCCGCAACAAGGAGGACCAGGTGCAGTGTTTCGACTGGTACCTCCTCTGAGACCTCTCCGGCGTGGTTATTCCAGGCTGGTTACGTATGACACCAGAGTCCTTGAGATAAAGCAATACTGATCTTTGTGAATAAATAAATATACTCTTTTTCCACGTATCACCGCAATTGTACATTTGAATTAATGTGCTCTAAGATATATTGTGTTTTAATGTGTAGGCGGCGGCGTCACGGCTGTCCTGCCTGAATGCCAGCGCGAACCATGCAAAAACGGTGGAACATGCGAGTCACCAGAAGATGGATCATACACTTGTAAATGCATGCCCGGTTTTGGTGGAAAACAGTGTGATGGTAAGTCAACATTTCGCTGATATAATTACTTTCAAACGATGTTACGAACATTCGAACCTATTCCTTCCGGTTTACTTTGCCCCATGCTTAATGAAACGGTGAACAATACGTGACATCCGTATATAACTTCAGAAACAAAGTAGCATTCTACAAAAGTAGAAACATGCATCCATACGAAAAGAAACATAAATTTAGGAATTCATATATATATATGATATTTACACACTATTATAAAATAGTTATTATCGTGTCGATATGAGCAATAACTGCTACAAAAAACTGGAACCATTAAATACATCTTAGCAACACAACAATCAATAAAATATATATATATGTAGAAATATATATATATATATATATATATATATATATATATATATATATATATATATATATATATATATATATATATATATATATTAATATATATATATATATGTATATATTTACATACAGAACAAACATGTTTTAAGAACACAATATTTCACGTTCAGTAAACATTTATCGTAACAGGCATTGTAGCGTGTGCTTATAAGTTTGATTGACAGCGGAGTAGCAAAAGTATTACTTGAATATATTACGGTATAGTATGATGTTTTTAATAGAGGAATACTAAAGTTTGAATATTCGATATGTCCAGGGTGCAAAGAAAACAATGACTGCAATAACCACGGTACGTGCAATAAAGAAAACCACCTATGTCATTGCGAAGAGCCATACACTGGAGAACTATGCGAAACTATCATTGGTAAGATTTCTCTTTCGTGCTATTAAGCCTGATCAAGTTGGTCAATTAGTCAAACCATTAAAGCACTTGCCAACAAAGATGTCCTCTATTTACTTCTTGCTTTATAACAATCACGTGTTGTGCTGCCAGTATGGTACGATTCCTCGCAATTTAATGGTATTGTGTTAAAACTCATTAAAGGGCTGATAATAGTCCTAACGTGGTGTGTATGTTATGTCAACATTCATCTAGAATGCAGAGCAGACGGCGACTGTAAAAATGACGGAATGTGTAACAAACACAGTTACAAATGTGCCTGCTCTGATGGCTACACTGGAAAATCGTGCCAGAACACAACAAGTAAGTCTAACGGATATATAAGTTCTGTAGAGCATGATATTACCAATGCATATACAATTGATCGCGCGTACGTGCGTGCGTGCGTGCGTGCGTGCGTGCGTGTGTGTGTGTCTGTTGCAGGACAGGTCCGTTTAGCAGCCACGCGCATTTATGCCCGCTGCGTATATTTCGTGCTACATTTCATTATGTGTCGTGTTTCACTTGGTTGTTGCATACATGCCGTTTACATGGGTGTTTTGTCGGATGTCTAGTCTGGCTGTCTTGCCGACCAGATTGCACTTAGTCGTTTGGGTGCAGTTGGTTTACCAGTTACCGCTCGCTGTTTTAATGGTGTATGTGTTTGTGTCCGTGTGTGTGTGTGTGTATGTGTGTGTGTATGTGGGTGTGTGTGTGGGTGTGTGTTTTTACGTGTGTGTGTGTGTGTGTGTGTGCGTGAGTGTGTTTGTGTGTGTGTGTGTGTGTTTGTGTGTGTGTGTGTGTGTGTGTGTGTGTGTGTGTGTGTGTGTGTGTTTGTGTGTGTGTTGCAGTTACGAGTATGCTGATATACATTAAATGACAGATCATAGTGCCTTCTCGTATAATTTAAATGGAATTCCCCAGAGTGCTTTGTGTTTTAATATGGTCCGACGACTGTCATGTGCAGAACAATGTTTTATTAATAATGTTAAATTAATAGGTTTCCATAACGTAGTATACCTGTTATTCTTGACGGCTTACTCGCGAGTACCATCATATTAAATTGAATTATACTATATGTGTACGGTATTGTAAAAATATGAAATTAATATCCCGCGAGTTACAAAGAACCTTTTCGATTTTCAAATATTATAGTCCCAGAGGTTGGGTAGATATTCGAAATAATTGACTTATTATTTCACCTGTCTCAGTAACATAAACGAAGTCATATTTGAATTGATGTGGTGCAATGAAAGTACGAAATTTAGACCCGCTATTTTTGGAAGTGTCATTTTGGAGTTAATGAAGCGGCTTAAATTTAATATGCCTCAGCAATATTAAAAGTTATGTAAAATTCCTTAATAATTTTGTGATACTCTCTGACACTGCTAATTGATTATTGTAGCTTTCATTATATATATATATATATATATATTGTGTTACTATTTCTCTAGCGTGCCAATCAGATGATGAGTGCAATAGTCATGGAGCCTGCGACAAAACCCAACAAAGGTGTTCTTGCGAACCCGAATACACTGGAGGCCAATGCAAGAACAAAACTAGTAAGTTATTTAATACCGGTTTCCTCGATGATCATACTCCGTATATAAACATATACAAAAACTGAAAGAAGGTTCCCGTATATTGAAGTATCAAGTCACTGGGATTTCTGAAAGCGTTTTTCACTTCATTCACTGTTGACCTGTATAATTAGAAACCATCTCAACTTCGGTGAAACCTATTCCTATACATTCCAATGATTGACGTGATTTTAATATTTCTTCTAAGCAGGCGTTGCGCTTGGGGCGTTTATTCGCGACATATTAACATAATTAAACACTGGCTTCAGTATAATATACTATTATTGTGTACAGTATATTTTAAAAGTTGACTGTCAAATTAAAGTTATTTTACCAAAGATTATATATGTTCTTCAATAATATTCGGTATATCATTCGCCTTAATCAAAATATCCATGTTATTACTATGATAACATGTTTCTGATAAATATGTTGGTATCCATAACTTTGCTCGGCATTGAAAACTTTAAATTATCCTTTTCAGAGGAATGATTTATCGAAATGATATTTGGAAATCTATACTTCGTACATATAATTGAACGACTTTACCAAATATTTCAATAGAATTGCGTGGCTGATTGATAAAAATATGATTAACTTGTTATAATAATTTGAATTAACAATATTATCTGCAACATACATATCATACCATACAAAAGATGCACCAGTTATTTTATTAACATTAATTGTCTGATATAACATGGAACAGTTGGATGTGAATCGTGCACTAATTCTACGTTATTCCACGTTTATCTCAAGTGATCTGCTTTAACAGTTGACGTTAATTTCACACAGCCAATACCTTCAACAAATCTCTTGTGTATTTACTGAGTATGTCGATTTGTCTTTGGGTTTTGAGAATAGTATATATATTCTACCAGAACATGCCTTTTGTTTCAGTAGTTTTTGAAAGACATCGTTAGTTTTCCACAGAAATAGCTTACCTGCATGAAGCCGAGTAATGTAGAAACAACATTATTCAACATGTCTTGCATATGATTGTATTTTGTTTCCAGGGTGCAAGAATAACGCCGACTGCAATAATCACGGATCGTGCAATAAAGAACAACGCCTATGTTATTGCGATCACGGATTCACAGGAGAATCATGCGAAACTGGTAAGACAGTTGGACCAATTTGTTTGGAAACGTGTTCTCATTATGGGCGTGTCATTTTAAATTATTTGAGGCATATAAATTCTCGTTTAATTATACAATGTCTGAATAAACTATTATTACAACTGTCTTATATATACACATATCTACGTATATACGTGCATATATATACATATATATATATATATATATATATATATATATATATATATATATATATATATATATATATATATATATATATATACAGATTCAGTCTGTCTTTTTGTGGACTTCCTCGTTAAATAGGTTATTGGGCTAGCATGTCAGGCAGATCTTTCTCGTACAGCCATTGTGGAAGGCAGCGATCTATGCATTTTCACCTTTCACCACTCGCCAGCACTCTGAGCCAAGTTGTAAGATAGAATTCACATTACTGATGGAAAGTTTTACCTGTGTTGTCATGGTGCACTGCTGGGACTTCCAAATGTTCTTAACTTTGTCAAAAGCATTGCGGGATTTACTCAGTCTGGCTTTGATGTATTTTGGTGCTACACTGACTTTTTTTTATCAAACTACCAAAGTATGTCAAATCATCTACAAATTCAAGTGGTTCACCATAAATGTTAACATGTATGGTTACTTTGGTATTAATACTCTTCACCTGTGACTTGCTTGTACTGATGGAAAGCCCAGTTTCCTTTGCACAGCTATCTAATCTATCCGTTTTCTTTCTGCACATGGTCAAGCTGTACTGATAGAAATTGAAGTTAATCGGCAAAGACTATGTACTCTAACTGGGAGTAGAACGTTCAATGGAGACCCCTGTGATTATCTGTTGTTGATTTCAGCATAATCCAGTCGATAACGACCAAAAAGAGGATGGGCTAGAGGATACACACTTGCAAAACACCATATTTCACAGGGATCCTCTCAGAGGATTAATTACTGAAAAAGATGCTGCAGTCAAAGTGATTGTAAAACTTCTCTATCAGTGAAACACTCTTTGGAGGCACTGCATATGATCGTAGAATCTTCCATAGGGTGTCATGGTGGATACTATCAAAAGCCCATTTGAAATCAATGAAGTTGCTATACAGTGAGCAATTCCATTCCAGAGTCTGCAATATGATTATTATCAATGCAAAGATTTGATCAGTGCCTTCTTTTCTCTTGTGGAATCGCACTTGTACTTGCCTTAGTTTCTTGTGATTAACTGGCTCGATTCTTCACAGAAGTATTGATGGGGATTGACAAAAGTGTGATACCTCGCCAGTTGCCACAGACTCGATATTTGCATTTCCTAAGGAATTTATAATGAATCATAATCTGTATGTCCAAAATGGTATCGAGCATGTCAGTCAGAACTCTTGAACATGTGCTGAGGTTGGCCTTCAACATTTCAGCATCAATGGAGTCTATGTCTTTTTGATTTTGACTTGCCTTGATGGCGTTTTTTGACTTCAACTTCTGTTGGGGTTCTGGTGTCGATTTTGAGGTCGTTTTTCGCTGGTGTGGGTTGCGGGTTCATTTGACTCGGGGTGGTTCAGTACGTCACACATGTGCTTCATCCATCTATTGATATGCTCAATTTTGTTCGTAATAGTGGCTGTGTCTAGCGTAATTACCATCACAGTTTTTTTAGTAATTGTATAGACAATGCTACTTCGGCTAGCCCTTCAACAGCTTCAAAACAACGTCCTGTTTGATGACTGGTCATGTAAGCCTTGTGACATTTATTTGTTTCCAGCGCTGACTTTGCGGCACCACTCTTTCAATTTTCAACATGGTGCGAGCTATAACAAATAGGGGTCACTATAAATGTTAGCTCAACGGCAAACACTCACATCGTCAAAGGACCTACGGCTTTTGCCATTAATGATAATTGGGTCAATCTAGTCGCTTTTTCAACCATCAGATGATTTTCAGGTAAGCTTGTGAATGTATTGGTGTGCAAAGGTGGTACCTCCAGTTACACAGTTGGTGTTTAAACAAAAGTCAACAAGACGATCGCCATTGTTATTCACACAACATCCAAGTTTGCCCACGTTTGAGGTTTCATCGTGAACTGTTGCATTCATATCTCAGAAGATCAAAAGCATGTGTTGTTGTCGCACTGTGGCAACTGCTTGTAGCAAATTTTCATGCCAATCTTCTCTGTCGTCTTGGTCTGATTTCTTAGTTGTGGCGTATCATAGAATGACGGTATAGTTGCAGTGTTTCGAGTTGTTGCGTGCACAGATCATCCTATCACTGATCCGTCCCCATTCCATCAAGGGGTTGGCCTTCTCCTTGAAGATTACAAGGGCTACAATGCTGATCAATGTATGTCCACACAATAGGATGACTGAACCATAATGGATCACATGTCGTCCATAGTTAGTCCATCGGCACTCTCTATCCGCCAGATTATTCAGTATGTATCTTATGCTAACGTTAATATATAATTCGCGGTGCAGATATTCCACGTCACTGTGCAGATTTTGGTTTAGGCCATGAACAAATTAGCTTTCGCACCCCTGTCTTCCTGGTGTAGTTTCTGAATAGATGTGGTCACACTGCCATATGTCTGAGTTGTAATTGTAATAGTTTCCATAACAGTGGTTGTTTTTCACGGGGTGAGGTTGTTAGCGTCACGCTCAACCCGCAACAAGGAGGACCAGGTGCAGTGTTTCGACTGGTACCTCCTCTGAGACCTCTCCGGCGTGGTTATTCCAGGCTGGTTACGTATGACACCAGAGTCCTTGAGATAAAGCAATATTGATCTTTGTGAATAAATAAATATACTCTTTTTCCACGTATCACCGCAATTGTACATTTGAATTAATGTGCTCTAAGATATATTGTGTTTTAATGTGTAGGCGGCGGCGTCACGGCTGTCCTGCCTGAATGCCAGCGCGAACCATGCAAAAACGGTGGAACATGCGAGTCACCAGAAGATGGATCATACACTTGTAAATGCATGCCCGGTTTTGGTGGAAAACAGTGTGATGGTAAGTCAACATTTCGCTGATATAATTACTTTCAAACGATGTTACGAACATTCGAACCTATTCCTTCCGGTTTACTTTGCCCCATGCTTAATGAAACGGTGAACAATACGTGACATCCGTATATAACTTCAGAAACAAAGTAGCATTCTACAAAAGTAGAAACATGCATCCATACGAAAAGAAACATAAATTTAGGAATTCATATATATATGATATTTACACACTATTATAAAATAGTTATTATCGTGTCGATATGAGCAATAACTGCTACAAAAAACTGGAACCATTAAATACATCTTAGCAACACAACAATCAATAAAATATATATATATGTAGAATATATATATATATATATATATATATATATATATATTAATATATATATATGTATATATTTACATACAGAACAAACATGTTTTAAGAACACAATATTTCACGTTCAGTAAACATTTATCGTAACAGGCATTGTAGCGTGTGCTTATAAGTTTGATTGACAGCGGAGTAGCAAAAGTATTACTTGAATATATTACGGTATAGTATGATGTTTTTAATAGAGGAATACTAAAGTTTGAATATTCGATATGTCCAGGGTGCAAAGAAAACAATGACTGCAATAACCACGGTACGTGCAATAAAGAAAACCACCTATGTCATTGCGAAGAGCCATACACTGGAGAACTATGCGAAACTATCATTGGTAAGATTTCTCTTTCGTGCTATTAAGCCTGATCAAGTTGGTCAATTAGTCAAACCATTAAAGCACTTGCCAACAAAGATGTCCTCTATTTACTTCTTGCTTTATAACAATCACGTGTTGTGCTGCCAGTATGGTACGATTCCTCGCAATTTAATGGTATTGTGTTAAAACTCATTAAAGGGCTGATAATAGTCCTAACGTGGTGTGTATGTTATGTCAACATTCATCTAGAATGCAGAGCAGACGGCGACTGTAAAAATGACGGAATGTGTAACAAACACAGTTACAAATGTGCCTGCTCTGATGGCTACACTGGAAAATCGTGCCAGAACACAACAAGTAAGTCTAACGGATATATAAGTTCTGTAGAGCATGATATTACCAATGCATATACAATTGATCGCGCGTACGTGCGTGCGTGCGTGCGTGCGTGCCTGCGTGTGTGTGTGTGTCTGTTGCAGGACAGGTCCGTTTAGCAGCCACGCGCATTTATGCCCGCTGCGTATATTTCGTGCTACATTTCATTATGTGTCGTGTTTCACTTGGTTGTTGCATACATGCCGTTTACATGGGTGTTTTGTCGGATGTCTAGTCTGGCTGTCTTGCCGACCAGATTGCACTTAGTCGTTTGGGTGCAGTTGGTTTACCAGTTACCGCTCGCTGTTGTAATGGTGTATGTGTTTGTGTCCGTGTGTATGAGTGTGTGTGTGTGTGTGTGTGTGTGTATGTGGGTGTGTGTGTGGGTGTGTGTTTTTACGTGTGTGTGTGTGTGTGTGTGCGTGAGTGTGTTTGTGTGTGTGTGTGTGTGTGTGTGTGTGTGTGTGTGTGTGTGTGTGTGTGTGTGTGTGTGTGTGGGTGTGTGTGTGTGGGTGTGTTTGTGTGTGTGTTGCAGTTACGAGTATGCTGATATACATTAAATGACAGATCATAGTGCCTTCTCGTATAATTTAAATGGAATTCCCCATAGTGCTTTGTGTTTTAATATGGTCCGACGACTGTCATGTGCAGAACAATGTTTTATTAATAATGTTAAATTAATAGGTTTCCATAACGTAGTATACCTGTTATTCTTGACGGCTTACTCGCGAGTACCATCATATTAAATTGAATTATACTATATGTGTACGGTATTGTAAAAATATGAAATTAATATCCCGCGAGTTACAAAGAACCTTTTCGATTTTCAAATATTATAGTCCCAGAGGTTAGGTAGATATTCGAAATAATTGACTTATTATTTCACCTGCGCAGTAACATAAACGAAGTCATATTTGAATTGATGTGGTGCAATGAAAGTACGAAATTTAGACCCGCTATTTTTGGAAGTGTCATTTTGGAGTTAATGAAGCGGCTTAAATTTAATATGCCTCAGCAATATTAAAAGTTATGTAAAATTCCTTAATAATTTTGTGATACTCTCTGACACTGCTAATTGATTATTGTAGCTTTCATTATATATATATATATATATATATATATATATATATATATATATATATATATATATATATATATATATATTGTGTTGCTATTTCTCTAGCGTGCCAATCAGATGATGAGTGCAATAGTCATGGAGCCTGCGACAAAACCAAACAAAGGTGTTCTTGCGAACCCGAATACACTGGAGGCCAATGCAAGAACAAAACTAGTAAGTTATTTAATACCGGTTTCCTCGATGATCATACTCCGTATATAAACATATACAAAAACTGAAAGAAGGTTCCCGTATATTGAAGTATCAAGTCATTGGGATTTCTAAAAGCGTTTTTCACTTCATTCACTGTTGACCTGTATAATTAGAAACCATCTCAACTTCGGTGAAACTTATTCCTATACATTCCAATGATTGACGTGATTTTAATATTTCTTCTAAGCAGGCGTTGCGCTTGGGGCGTTTATTCGCGATATATTAACATAATTAAACACTGGCTTCAGTATAATATACTATTATTGTGTACAGTATATTTTAAAAGTTGACTGTCAAATTAAAGTTATTTTACCAAAGATTATATATGTTCTTCAATAATATTCGGTATATCATTCGCCTTAATCAAAACATCCATGTTATTACTATGATAACATGTTTCTGATAAATATGTTGGTATCCATAGCTTTGCTCGGCATTGAAGACTTTTAAATTATCCTTTTTCAGAGGAATGATTTATCGAAATGATATTTGGAAATCTATACTTCCTACATATAATTGAACGACTTTACCAAATATTTCAATAGCATTGCGTGGCTGATTGATAAAAATATGATTAACTTGTTATAATAATTTGAATTAACAATATTATCTGCAACATACATATCATACCATACAAAAGATGCACCAGTTATTTTATTAACATTAATTGTCTGATATAACATGGAACAGTTGGATGTGAATCGTGCACTAATTGTACGTTATTCCTCGTTTATCTCAAGTGATCTGCTTTAACAGTTGACGTTAATTTCACACAGCCAATACCTTCAACAAATCTCTTGTGTATTTACTGAGTATGTCGATTTGTCTTTGGGTTTTGAGAATAGTATATATATGTTACCAGAACATGCCTTTTGTTTCAGTAGTTTTTGAAAGACATCGTTAGTTTTCCACAGAAATAGCTTACCTGCATGAAGCCGAGTAATGTAGAAACAACATTATTCAACATGTCTTGCATATGAGTGTATTTTGTTTCAAGGGTGCAAGAATAACGCCGACTGCAATAATCACGGATCGTGCAATAAAGAACAACGCCTATGTTATTGCGATCACGGATTCACAGGAGAATCATGCGAAACTGGTAAGACAGTTGGACCAATTTGTTTGGAAACGTATTCTCATTATGGGCGTGTCATTTTAAATTATTTGAGGCATATAAATTCTCGTTTAATTATACAATGTCTGAATAAACTATTATTACAACTGTCTTATATATACACATATCTACGTATATACGTTCATATATATACATATATATATATATATATATATATATATATATATATATATATATATAATATATATATATATATATATATATATATATATATATATATATATATATACAGATTCAGTCTGTCTTTTTGTGGACTTCCTCGTTAAATAGGTTATTGGGCTAGCATGTCAGGCAGATCTTTCTCGTACAGCCATTATGGAAGGCAGCGATCTATGCATTTTCACCTTTCACCACTCGCCAGCACTCTGAGCCAAGTTGTAAGATAGAATTCACATTACTGATGGAAAGTTTTACCTGTGTTGTCATGGTGCACTGCTGGGACTTCCAAATGTTCTTAACTTTGTCAAAAGCATTGCGGGATTTACTCAGTCTGGCTTTGATGTATTTTGGTGCTACACTGACCTTTTTTTTATAAAACTACGAAAGTATGTCAAATCATCTACAAATTCAAGTGGTTCACCATAAATGTTAACATGTATGGTTACTTTGGTATTAATACTCTTCACCTGTGACTTGCTTGTACTGATGGAAAGCCCAGTTTCCTTTGCACAGCTATCTAATCTATCCGTTTTCTTTCTGCACATGGTCAAGCTGTACTGATAGAAATTGAAGTTAATCGGCAAAGAATATGTACTCTAACTGGGAGTAGAACGTTCAGTGGAGACCCCTGTGATTATCTGTTGTTGATTTCAGCATAATCCAGTCGATAACGACCAAAAAGAGGATGGGCTAGAGGATACACACTTGCAAAACACCATATTTCACAGGGATCCTCTCAGAGGATTAATTACTGAAAAAGATGCTGCATTCAAAGTGATTGTAAAACTTCTCTATCAGTGAAACAATCTTTGAAGGCACTGCATATGATCGTAGAATCTTCCATAGGGTGTCATGGTTGATACTATCAAAAGCCCATTTGAAATCAATGAAGTTGCTATACAGTGAGCAATTCCATTCCAGAGTCTGCAATATGATTATTATCAATGCAAAGATTTGATCAGTGCCTTCTTTTCTCTTGTGGAATCGCACTTGTACTTGCCTTAGTTTCTTGTGATTAACTGGCTCGATTCTTCACAGAAGTATTGATGGGGATGGACAAAGGTGTGATACCTCGCCAGTTGCCACAGACTCGAAATTTGCATTTCCTAAGGAATTTATAATGAATCATAATCTGTATGTCCAAAATGGTATCGAGCATTTCAGCATCAATGGAGTCTATGTCTTTTTGATTTTGACTTGCCTTGATTGCGTTTTTTGACTTCAACTTCTGTTGGGGTTCTGGTGTCGATTTTGAGGTCGTTTTTCGCTGTTGTGGGTTGCGGGTTCATTTGACTCGGGGTGGTTCAGTACGTCACACAAGTGCTTCATCCATCTATTGATATGCTCAATTTTGTTCGTAATAGTGACTGTGTCTAGCGTAATTACCATCACTGTTTTTTTAGTAATTGTATAGACAATGCTACTTCGGCTAGCCCTTCAACAGCTTCAAAACAACGTCCTGTTTGATGACTGGTCATGTAAGCCTTGTGACATTTATTTGTTTCCAGCGCTGACTCTGCGGCACCACTCTTTCAATTTTCAACATGGTGCGAGCTATAACAAATAGGGGTCACTATAAATGTTAGCTCAACGGCAAACACTCACATCGTCAAAGGACCTACGGCTTTTGCCATTAATGATAATTGGGTCAATCTAGTCGCTTTTTCAAACATCAGATGATTTTCAGGTAAGCTTGTGAATGTATTGGTGTGCAAAGGTGGTACCTCCAGTTACACAGTTGGTGTTTAAACAAAAGTCAACAAGACGATCGGCATTGTTATTCACACAACATCCAAGTTTGCCCACGTTTGAGGTTTCATCGTAAACTGCTGCATTCATATCTCAGAAGATCAAAAGCATGTG
>OZ024855.1:18912716-18952716 GCA_964017155.1 Oasisia sp. SBJ-2009
TTTTGGTGCTACACTGACTTTTTTTATGAAACTACCAAAGTATGTCAAGTAATCTACAAATTCAAGTGGTTCACCATAAATGTTAACATGTATGGCTGCTTTGGTATTAATACTCTTCACCTGTGTCTTGCTTGTACTGATGGAAAGCCCAGTTTCCTTTGCACAGCTATCTAATCTATCCGTTTTCTTTCTGCATATGGTCAAGCTGTACTGATAGAAATTGAAGTTAATCGGCAACGTCTATGTACTCTAACTGGGAGTAGAACGTTCAATGGAGACCCCTGTGATTATCTGATGTTGATTTCAGCATAATCAAGTCGATAACGACAAAAAAGAGGATGGGCTAGAGGATACACACTTGCAAAACACCATATTTCACAGGGAACCTCTCAGAGGATTAATTACTGAAAAAGATGCTGCATTCAAAGTGATTGTAAAACTTCTCTATCAGTGAAACAATCTTTGGAGGCACTGTGTAAGATCGAAGAATCTTCCATAGGGTGTCATGTTGGATACTGTCAAAAGCCCATTTGAAATCAATGAAGTTGCTATACAGTGAGCAATTCCATTCCAGAGTCTGTAATATGATTATTATCAATATCAATTGTAATAGTTTCCGTAACAGTGGTTGTTTTTCACGGGGTGAGGTTGTTAGGGTCACGCCCAACCCGCAACATGGAGGACCAGGTGCAGTGTTCCGACTGGTACCTCCTCTGATACCTCTCCGGCGTGGTTTTTCAAGGTTGGTTACGGATAACACCAGAGTTCTTGAGATAAAGCAATACTGATCTTTATGAATAAATAAATATACTCTTTTTCCTCGTATCACCTCAATTGTACATTTGGATTAATGTGCTCTAAGATATATTAAGTTTTAATGTGTAGGCGGAACAGCTGCCTTGCCTGAATGCCAGCGCGAACCATGCAAAAACGGCGGAACATGCGAGTCTCCAGGAGATGGATCATTCTCATGTAAATGCATGCCGGGTTTTGGTGGAAAACAGTGTGATGGTAAGTCAATATATGGCTGATATAATTACTTTTGCGTGGCTGCCCCCTTCCCGTTCGTAGGTGTGCCCTAATATTCCCTTATAAATTACAGCTGGGCCTGGCTCTGTTTACGGTAGATCAATAAGACACAAAATACCTTGTAATGGTAATATGGCAATCTAGATCTGTTATTTACAACTGGATTGCCGGCGCTCAATTGACTTGTGCGCTCGTCTGATTGTACCTTGAAAGACATACAGTGTTATGGTAAATGATAAGCATCCAAGTACAACAAAACGCCTATCGTAAAATCAGCTGCTTGCATGTATACTGATACAATGTATTGCATAATAGTGTATCGACAGAAACACATGCGTTAAGCGAAAGTACAAATTGATAGAAACCGTAAAGGGGGGAAACCCCACCCTCCATTGGAACAGTGGAGCCTACCCCCCCCCAGGAAATTCCGTCAATTCGAACTTATAAATCCCTAATTATCACGTGATGTTGATTGTGCTTTGACGAGAAGTAAATCGACGGTTAGAGCGCCGGAATATCAATTAAACGGATTGCCGTTCGAATTTGTTCGCTGTCATTAAAATAACGAACGATTTATTTTGCCCTGTTTGGCAACAACATTTTGTATTGGTTCTATGACGTGTAGTAACTCGGCGATATAAGCGCCGGAATATCAATCAAACACATTGCCGTTCGAATTGGTGCGCTGTCATTAAAATAACTGACGATTTATTGTGTCCTGTTAGGCAGCCAATCACAAATTGCAATATGTTTGTTTATGGGCTTTGGTGAATGGTTTGTCATTGCCTCTAATATTGGAAATGTAACAATCCTGTGTCGTTTAGCTAACTGAGTGTATTTGGAAGGTTGAAAGTGCGGTTATGTGATAATGTTAATTCAACAACGTCTAACGTTTTCTACAAAATGCAATTAATTAAAATGTAATTAATGAAAATAATTATAGATTTTCATTTTACTTCGATTTAAATAATTCTGTTTAGAGAACGGTGTAAAAATGTAAAACCAACATCTCATATGACGAAGGGCAATATCACTGAGATTGATTATCTTCTGCCTGAAGACTGCAATATTTAGTTTCCTCACTTCATCTCAATTATAGGTTAGCTTAAAATACATAGATTTGCTCTAACATGTATTATGTATCTGTCTGTGTGGTCATTTCAGTCTTAGAAGTGTGCAAGTCTAATCCATGCAAGAATGGCGGAACGTGCGGGGCAGCAGTGGATGGATCGTATAACTGTACTTGCAAAAGAGGATTTTTTAAAAAGAATTGCGAAGGTAAATTGCTCTTAAATTGTGTTTGAGTGTGCGTGTGTGTGTGTGTGTGTGTGTGTGTGTGTGCGTGCGTGCGTGCGTGTGTGCGTGCGTGTGTGTATATATATTTATGTGTGTGTATTTATTTATGTGTGTGTGCGTGAATATATATATATATATATATATATATATATATATATATATATATATATATATATATATATATATATATATATGTGTGTGTGTGTGTGTGTCTCTGTGTGTCTCTGTGTGTGTGTGTGTGTGTGTGTTTGAGAAAGGGATATATATAAACACGTCGTAGGTGGGTTTTTTTATTGTGCGCAGAATATGCTAGTCCGGCTTTGTACAAGGTTCGCGATGGCGGTTCACAAAAACTGTAATAACAAATAGATTTTCCTACACTATCAAAAGATCGATTTAGTGATTTGCAGTTAGGGTGTCATGCTATGTTCTCCATCCATATCTTACCACCGGCCAAACTGACATGCTCAATGTCATTGTGATGTCACTCTCACTTATATTAAACAACTCAAAGAGATAATGTTGACCTAAATACCCTTAATGTATGTTGGGTTGTAATTCTGATGTCAGGACGACGTCGACTATGTATGTTTCTTCTCCTTAAAAGATTGTCAGCTTCACAAGAATTTGTGAAGTGCGCTTATCTCAGAAAATTCACACTAAAACGCAACTCCGCAATCGGAATACGATTATATTAATAAAACATATTATTCGTCATCTTACAGATTACTGAAACGAAACGAGTGTAGGTCAGTGTATAAATATGTTGTGCATGGGTAAAGAGACAGATAGGTGGATTCTAAAATAATAATAATAGGAATGGCAGTTTTCTATTATTTCTCTGTTGCAGATTTTAATCATTGCCGGCGCGGCATATGCCAAAATGGTGGCACTTGCAAGCATGGGCCACCACCCTCTTGCGTGTGCAAGACCGGTTACGTTGGACGAATATGTGACAGTAACTACACCTATTTGATTGTTCCTTTATTGTCATTGTTGTAACATCGAGTGACTTTGTTCACAATGGTGGAATATATTCTCAAAAAGTAATCTAATAGGTAAAATCAAGTATATGTATGTATACATAAAATGACATTTTCAGTAAAGGCCCCCAATCTGGCATTGAACAAGAATGCAACACAACCGTCAACCTTACGTAAAAAGAACGCCTCACTCGCTGTTGATGGTAAAAGACATGCTCCGAAGCGCGCCCCAAATACCTGTGCTTCACAACGTTTACGTCCATCGCCATGGTGGCAAGTAGATTTAGGTGGAATGCGTAGAGTTGAAGAAGTCGTAGTAACTCAAATGGGCTGTAAAAGGAAATCTCGTAGTAAATGTCGCGGTAAGTAATAACATTCGTATTTGCACGGTAGAATTAGTTGACATTCCCAGGCTCGTGTTAGCCATACGTTAGTATAAATTAATTTATACACTTTTGTTGATCAAACTTTTCGTCAAGTATTTTAAATATAGAGTGAGAAATATTTGGTATTTTCTGAGATAGTTGCACCATCATTGTACCGCTGAACTTAATGTAATTAAGCACAGACACATCGACCCGTACGTACTGTTTAGTCCTCAGAGATATTACAATTTTTGGAAATAACGGACATCTGCGGTATTTAAATAAACTAATATGCATGCATCTGGTATACAATTACTAAATACCTATATAAGCTTAGTTAAGTCATCTGCTTTACGTGTTCCCATTTTGTTGCTTATGTGTCTATTATTATAACCGTGACATAAATATGTACACATGCTATGGTAACGTATGGTATGGACGCAAACTTAGCAGGGATTCACGGCCACTGGCAGATACTATAAAAACATAATAATTAATATGTTGTGAGCTATTCACAAAGTAATGGGTCATATAATGATAATAATAATGGCAATTTTTATAGCGCCGGTATCCGCCACGTAGTGGCGCTCATGGCGCTTTTACATATAAAACATCATGTTAATGATCTATTACTGGCTGCACCTATGTGGCTGCGCCTATGACAGAGCTCTGTACCATTGCGATCTTTCTATAAGTTGCTCTTATCTCGCACAGCTATTGTTTGGCAGAGGTGACCGTGAGTACATCTAGTCTGTGTTCAACGGATGAATTGAGATACATGTGCAACATCTTCGTAAGATTTTAATGTTTTTATCAACGAAATGAACCACTAATCGGTCAACCGTGACGCCAATTGTTGACAACGACTATCAACTACCGGCCAGTCTGCAGGTCCATCGTCGTGCATCAGTGAGCGTCGCACTGCATGGCCGAGCCTGACCAAGCCCTCTACACCTACAGTGCCTGTCGTTTATACCAGCTTGGCCAGTCGACAGATCCCAATTCGTCACGCTTGCTTCCTCGTACCTGGAACACCGTACGCGAGCTTGTTATAGCTGTAAGGCGACCAACCAAGCGTGGCTGCCGAGGCGGACGTCAACGTCAACATCAACAAGCTATCTCCACTGTAATCGGCCATCGACCAAACAGCCCCTACGTGCGAGTGCGAACTTCACAACCCGGATACAATTTAATTCACCATCCCAGATGCAGCCGTCGCGGTGGTGGCATTGCAATAATACACAAGGAATTTGTCAAAGCAACGTCTTAAAAACATTCAGTAACATTCATTCTTTTGAAGCTATGAGTTTAAAGTTAACGCTATTCGGAAAATGTGTGATTCTGCTCGTGGTTTATCGCCCACAACCAAACAAGAAGAATGGTTCATCGGTTGTCGATTTCTTCAAAGAGTTCGCTGATATTCTGGACATATACGCGACCCTGCCTGATGAAGTGGTTATTGTTGGTGATTTTTATTTTCATTTCGACATTAACACTGACGTTCATGTGAGACGCTTCCGTGACATGTTGGATAGTCACGGCATGACACAGTATGTGGAAGTAGCAACACACCAAGAAGGTCACATTTTAGATTGATTATCAATTTAATTATCGCTCGCAGTTATTCCTGCGTGATGGACACTGTCGTGGCTGACCTCATTTCAGATCACTGTGCGGTACATTGCCAAATTGCAATGCGCAAACCTCCTTTTCGAAGGGAACTAAAGACTTACCGCAAGATGAAAGCAATCAATTTGACTTCTTTTTCAACAGACATTGAGAATTCTGACTTATACTCAAGTCAGGAACGATCATTAGAGGAGAGTGTAACGCAATACAATGACGTTCTTGGTGACCTTCTTGAAAAACATGCACCGTTGAAAACTAAATGGCTCACTATCCGCCCTGCTGCACCTTGGGTCAACGACGACATTCTGTCAGCGAGGAAGGAGAGACGAAGGATGGAACGGCGATGGAGGCTGTCCAGGTTGACCGTCGACCGGGAAATCTTCATGAACCAAAGAGACATCGTTAACAAGATGCTCTATGCTGCCAGGTCCGAGTTCTATGTCAACCGAATTAAGGACCAGACTGGCAACCCAAAAGCCCTTTTCCGGACCGTGGGTTCTCTGTTGCAAACAAAACGTCTGCCAACATTGCCTATTGAACACCTGGGACAATTGCTAGACGAATTCAGCACCTATTTCATAGACAAAGTTGATATAATCAGACGCGACCTTGATAACGTTGACAATTGCATATTTGTGCGTCCGGATGAGCCCTGTGGTATATCCTCGTATCTGTCATCTTTCATGCCCACAACAACCGACGAGATCACCAAATTGGTCAGCAAAGCAGCCTGTAAATCGTGCAAGATGGATCCGATTCCTACTCATTTGCTGAAGAACAACTTATCCAACCTTGCACCGGCCATCGCTGATATTGTGAACATGTCGATGAACATGTTGATGAGCGCAAGGCTGCCATACTAGTGCTGCTAGATCTATCAGCAGCATTCGATACGATCGATCACACAATCATGTTAACCCGCCTCAGAGATCGGTTTGGTATTACTGCAACATGTCTTGCGTAGTTTGAGTCGTACTTGGAGAACCGAAGTCAACGTATACAAATGCACGGCAGATTATCAGCGGAACGTCCAGTGGTGTTCGGTTTTCCGCAAGGTTCCGTTCTCGGCCCTCTCATGTTTATATGCTACACTGCACCACTCGGTGATATCGCACGTCGACACGGGATAAAGGTTCACCTGTATGCTGATGACACCCAACTGTATCTCGCGTTCAGTCCGCACTCAGACGAAGACACAATCCAGGCAGTCACGCGCATCCAAAATTGTGTCGCATAATTACAAGATTGGATGAATATAAATAAACTGAAATTCAATGCTACAAAAACAGAAATTATTGTGATGTGCGCGCATATAGAACTTGGTGATACCGTTGTGCCAGTGTCCACTGTTGCCAAGAACATTGGCGTTTTCTTTGATGATGCTCTAAGCATGAACAACCAAGTGCAGCACATTTGCCGTGTAGCGTATTTCTATATCCATTGTATTGGAAAAATCCGAAACCTTCTCGATCGGAAAACAACAGAAATCATGATTCATTCTTACGTTACGTCTCCCCTTGACAACGGAAACTGCCTGCTGTACGGCATTTCCGACCACCTTCTTGCAAAACTTCAAAGAGTACAAAACGCTGCTGCCCGGCTCATAACCCAAACGAGGAAACACGACCACATCACTGCTGTTTTAATCAATCTTCACTGGCTTCCGATCAAACAGCGGATCGAGTATACACTGTTACTGTTGACGTTTCGAAGCCTCCACGGACTAGCTGCGCCATACCTAAGCGACCTACTAATTCGCTACCAACCGACCCGTGCGATACGCTCCGCGGATGCCCACCTGCTGGAGGTTCCTCGATGCCGACTGCGTACGCAGGGGGTAAAGGCGTTTTCTAGTGCTGCTCCACGGCTCTGGGACAATCTGCCGCTTGCCATGCGTGCCACAGACTCCCTCAGTTCTTTCAAGAAGCAACTGAAGACACTTCTATTTAAAAGAGTTTCACTTTAAAAGAACAATCTATTAATATACGAACATTTTAAATTAATATGTACTATTTATCAACTATTTTATTATTTATTTATTTGTTATTGTAATATAATTAACTATTATTTAGTTTTAATATCTACTATTTTTAATATATATTATTTATCAACTATTTTAATATTTATTTTTTACATTGTAATATAATTAACTATTATTTATCAGTATGAGTATTTTAGTATTATTAAGATTAATATTATTTATTTATATTGAACAATTTTGTTTTTTACTGATCTATTTATTTTACAATTACGTCTCTATTTTTAAATTGTAGGTAATCTGTATATTCATGTAAAGTGTAATGCGCCTCTGAATGGTTTTATTACTAGATATATGGCGTAGATAAATACTGTATTTATTATTATTATTATTATTATTATTAAAACAATACTATTAATGCCAATAAAGCGACTTTTTTAGACTCAAAAAAAAGTATATATATATATATATTAAAAATATATATATATAATTACCATTAAATAAAGTAGTTATAAAAAAGGTGTAAAGTATAATTTCAAAAAATGTATATATAATAATAATAATAAAAACAAATAAGTTAGTGTCATAAAATGTATACAGTCCGGAAACATGTCCAATGGAATATTCACATGTATCACTCATAGTAAGCTTTAAAAAGATGTGTCTTCAAGGCTGTCTTGAAGACACATACTGTTGCGCTGGCTCTGATGTTGTTTGGAAGTGTATTCCAGGCCTTTGCTGCTGATACGGTGAACGATCGCGCTCCCCACGAGATTTTGGACTTGTGTTCTGTTAGTAACAGCTTGTTTGCAGAGCGCATATTTCCACGGAGTGGTTCGTAGGGTTTAACAAGGCTGCACAAGTAAGTAGACGAGACATCGTGGATTGTCTTGAACACAAACATGGATATTTTGAAGATGATTCTCTGTTCGATTGGTAGCCAGTGTAGTTGTTTGAGGATGGGTGTGATGTGAGTACATTTCCTGGAGACCGTGACAAGTCTGGCAGCAGTGTTTTGTAATCACTGTAGTCGTTTTAGCTGCGTTTTGTTGAGGCCGTGAAGCAGTAAATTGCACGTGTCCAGTCTAGATGTAATGAGCGCGTGAGTGAGCAGTTCCGCAACCGGCTGATTAATATGCTTTCGAATCATTCCAATATTTATAATCGATACACGCACAGCTCTGGACACTTTCGCGATGTGTTTGTCCATGGACAGGTTCTCGTCACCGATAACGCCGAGGTTCGTGACACTGTCGGTAGGAATGACCATGGTGTCGCCCACTCTGATTTGTATGATGTTGACTTTTGATCTCTGTTGTTTGGATCCAACCACAATGCATTCTGTTTTGCATTGTTCAGCTTCAGGCAATTCCGCGACATCCATTGACGTAGTTCGTCAAGACAGGCTTCAATTTGCTGTATTGCGTCATTAACGCTTGAATGTGTAGGATCGACTGAAATGTATATTTGAGTATCGTCTGCGTAACAATGATATTTCAGGCCATGCTTCCGGATAATATCAGCCGTGGGTGAGGTGTACATTGAAAACAGTATAGGTCCTAGAACAGAGCCTTGCGGGAGACCGTACTTTAGCTGGGATATATCCGATATCACGTTATCAATGCGCACACAGTATGTTCTGCCACTCAGGTATGCCTGGAACCAGTCAAGTGCAACACCGCCGATTCCAAAATAGCTGTTCATACGGGAGAGCAGAATGGAATGATCGACAGTGTCAAAAGCTGCGGATAGATCTAACAACACGAGGAGAGTTATCTTGCCGCAGTTCATGGCCTGCTGCAGCAGATCGTTATGAACGTTTAACAGTGCGGTTTCTACGCTGTGGTGTGCACCATAGGCCGACTGGAATGCATCGATGAGATAATTGTTGGCGATGAATGTAGAGAGTTGTTTGGCTACCACCCGTTCCAGTGTCTTACTGAGAAAACATAAGTTTGATATAGGACGATAGTTGGCTAACAGGAATGAGTCCGAGTTTACCTTCTTCAGCATAGGTCGGATTTGCGCAGCTTTAAGAGAAGACGGAATTTCTCCCAAGTTCATCGAGTTGTTGATGCTTTTAGTCATCGCCGGCAATACAGCATCACTACACTTCTTCAGCAGTGCCAATGGAATTGGATCAAGGTCACAGGTTGTTCCTGGTGAATTTGAGAGTATCTTCGCTATTTCATTTATAGACACTTCATGAAAACCCACAAACTTGGCCGATGAAAGAGCTCTTGTAGGAGGTTGTAGATCATTTACTCTTTCAAACTGCGCTCGGATGCATTTTATTTTATCGGTAAAGAATATGTGAAAGCTCTGGGCCAATTCCTTCTGCGATTCACACTTCGGAAGAGGTGAACTCTTTCGCCGGTGAAGTAGTCTGTCAGTCAGACGGAAAATTTGCCTTTGATCTTTTGCCACTTCGCTGAATAGCTCGTAATATTGCGATTGTGCTCGTTTGATCTGTCGATTTACCATTTGCTTCTGATGGCAGTAAATTTGACGGTCAATTTCAAGATGCGATTTACTCCATTTATTCTCCAGTTGACGCCGTATCTTTTTCTAATGTTGGCGAAGTTTCACACATCGTTCTTTCATTGGTGCATGCTTTTCGAGCGCTTGGGATAGAACATTGTTATATCTCTCAACTTGTGCATACAGCGAGTTGTTCAGGCAATCGGGATTGATTACTTCAACGTCAACTAAATCGTCACAAAATAATGGTAGTTTGATTGACGCGATGTTGCGTGATCTTATTACTTTTGTCTGCACTGGAGGTCGTTGCATATGGATTTTCCCAAAAATTGCTGAGTGATCAGATATTCCAGCAGTTATACTTATATCACCAATGACAGGTGGATCAATGTATCGTGTAATTAGGAGGTCCAACGTGTGACCTTTCGTATGGGTAGCACCGTGGATGTGTTGTTGTAATCCACTACTGGAAAGGAGATTAATGAAGCTTTTGGCGCTATTATCACAAGAGTCATTAACATGAATGTTGAAATCGCCTGCGATAATAAGAGGCATAGGGCTAAGTAGAACATTGTCAATCAGCAGTGTGAATTCGTCAAGAAATTCGTTGAAAGTGCAGCATGTAGATTGCTGCTGTGGGCGTATTGAATGATCAAACGCAGGGATACAGTTGACGTGATGAATTCTGCTGATAAGAACTCGAATGATCTAGGTAGCAAACCAATTTCTGTGAGACGCACATTAAATCCTGTCTTGTAAAGTCAAGCAATACCGCCGCCTCGCTTTTGGGTAGCACGACGAACTTGTTTGAAGCTGTAGCCAGCTGGAATTATGTTCCCAATAATCACATCGTCTTCTGGGTTCAGCCACGTTTCGCAAATAGCGATTATGTCCAGATTGTTCTCAATGACAAACTCGATAAATTCAGTTTTCTTATTGCGAATAGATTGGGTATTTATGGCACAGAATTTAGCGTTTGGTCTACACAGTACCGTTGCCGTTGCCGATCCTGCTGCCACCACTGATACACTTTTTGTTGCTGCAGTTGCCGCTACTGTTGTCCTTATTGACCGCGCAGGTGCTGATGTTGTCGCTGCAGTTTCTGCTACTGTATCTCCGTAGATAACATGATGCTGTTGGTATAGTAATTGGTATATTTTCGACAATTTGTCAATTCATTTATTAATACTAGATGCACCATTACAACAATAGGTAATGTGCACAATGTGCATATGTTATTATTGCGTTACACATGTTGTTTTGAGAAGATCTTAGATCAATATAACTTACTATATACGTGTTTATATATATAATAATAATAATAATAATATATATATATATATATATATATATATATATATATATATATATATATATATATATATATATATATATATATATATATATATGAAGTGTGTACAGTTAGATATGTTTAATTATTGAAACATATATTTCTTTTTATCATAGTCATTTTGTATTCAGTTCTCACATTGACCTTTAAACAGTGTGATATGTTTAATTATTGAAACATATATTTATGTGTTTGATGAACACATACAAACACATACAAATCAATGTAGTGTTACTCTGTAACAAATACAACATTTATTAACTGTTTTTGTTATAATAACTACGTGGTGACAAGGAAAACGGGTCCAACAATATAAAACGGTTTTAACAGGACAACAACCTACAATTCCTGTATTAAACTGAGACATATATTAGTTTTCTTATGATTTATGATTTTGATATGTGTCCAGGTATATGAACAGTAGGAGAACATCACAACATATTTGTAACATAAATATTGTGGCAGCGAGATCGAAGCAACTTTGCGGCGAGTCCCCAAGATTCGCTGTTTTCGTGCATTGAGTATTCGTAACAGAACGGTATACACGCTAGGGACTCTTGGCTAGATTACTTTACAAAAGTATCGAATGCAACGTTTCCTGCGATACCACCTAAAATCCTAAAATCAACAGCGGCTGCGGCCACGTTACAGTGCATTTCAAGCTAGCAAATAAATTACGTAAATCAAGTACATCATTTGTGCCTTTTTCACTTTGTGGATTACGTTTTGCGATTATTTGTAAGCTAAGCTTCCATTTTCAAATGAAATTCAAGCTATTCAAAACTGATGTCGTATAGCCAACTTGTCGACTGCATATAAGAATTGTATAAATAAAAATCGTTCATATGTGATTCTGAGTATGACAATATATATTTCCTCTTTATTGTATTCTTGCGCGCCTGAGCTGCCACACGGGGTAATTGTCTCCCCTATTATTAATATGATCGTACGTTTATACGCGATTCGCTAGTTTAATTTTACATTGTGCATGACAGTGAAGCTATGGAGATTATGATGTTCCAGCGTGGAGGTGTCTGGCTGCCTGAATTTTAGTTATTTTATGTGACACTACCAGTTATATATTTACCGCGCTATCAATGATCTCGAATCGTCGCTATGGTGATCGCTAACACAAGTCACCAACTTCGCCAAGTATATCAGCTGTCCCTGAAATCGCTCATGAACGTCTACAATGAGGTATACTGTAACCTGAAGCAACTGGACATTTGTTATGCAATACCAACACACAGAGGGACCACCGGCGGTCATTGTCGTCTGCGAGCGCCAAAATCAATTCAACCTATTGTGACAACGACGAGGAACTATGTTGTTAAACAAACTGGTGTCAACAATGCTAACTTGATTATAATGACTTCGTCGGAATCGCGTAATGGGTCTACCAATGCGTCAAGCTGCTCTGGTCTATATCTTACCAGTGCTGTGACGTGTGTGCTCTTCAACACTCGATCTGTCTGTAATAAACCAGTAACAGTTAAAGAACACATGATCGATCAAAAAACTGACTTAATGTCCATGACTGAAACAAAGCAAACCAAGCAAGACTGCTGTTCCCAACGAGTTAACCCCGCCTTGTTACAGCTTCATTGGCGAGTGCCGTTCTACGAAGCGTGGAGGCGGTGTCGGATTGTTATACAAGTCGGCATATAAATTCCGCAAAACTGCAACCAAACGATACGACACATTAATTTGAGATGTTAAATCAACGCAAACGTCGAGAACCGTGTGTGTTTTCATCATTTACCGCCCGCCGACCACCTCCGTCCAGTCGTTCCTTGACGAATTCGCAACGTACGTACACGAAATAGTTGCTACACGGCAAGATATCCTCATTGTCGGTGATTTCAATCTTCAATGTGAACTTAATAATGCGTCTGGTGTAAAGGTATTGAATGAAATTTTAGCAGAAAACAACTTAAAACAACATGTCATAGAACCCACACATATGAAGGGACACATGTTAGACTTGGTGATAACACGCTCATCTAGTTCAATCGTTTCGTCAACTTCAGCCTACCCCAGCAGCATATCATACCACTACAATGTTCCGTCTATTGTCGGCTAGCCCTGTGCCTGCTCGTGCCGTGAAACAGCTGCGTGATTTTCGCGGAATTGATTCCGTTCGCCTCGAAACTGACGTTTCTTCACGTCTTGCATATAAAGATACTACTCTAGATGTGAATACCATGGTTGGCCAGTACGAGCATGCGGTTTGATCAACCATTGACTTGCATGACCCACTTACTGTCAGAATCAAAGCTTGTCGACGTAAGGAACCGTGGTACAATGACGACATCCATGAAGCCAGAGCCTTAAGACGCGCAAACGAAAAGAGATGGAGATCAACGAAACTAGAGGTGCATCGCCAGATTTTTGTTTAACATTGAACAGCTGTCAACAACATGATCAAGCGAGCGAAGCGTGCTCACTACGAGTCAGTGTTGTCATAAAGCCAACGGGAATAATACTTCCACAATCCAGTTACGCTGAAGCACTGTGCAATGATTTCGCAACCTACTTTGCAGAGAAAACACAAGGAATTAAAATGCAGATAAGCACAATGCTGACCAATGACGAAGTCTTTTCTATCTCTGGCAGCCAACGTTTGTCTAACGAACTCGATCGACTGCTATCTACGAGTGAAGAGGAAATAAACATCATCAGTTTGTGCCCTCCAAAGACATGAAGCCTGGACTCTTGCCCCACTGATCTGTAGAAGAAAATAATAGGTGTACACTTTCCTTATCTGGTGGCAATAGTGAATAACAGCTTTAAGCAAGGACTCTTTCCGGTCACTTTGAGAACAGCAATAGCAAAACCATTTCTCAAATATGATACTCTCGACAAAGACCTATTAAAGAACTACAGACCAGTGTCAAACATAGCATTCGTCGGCAAAGTCTTGGAGAAAGTTGCAGTTCTTCGTTTGCTTGACCATCTCACTTTGAATGGACTGTATGAAGAATACCAATCGGCTTATAAGATGCTTCACAGTACAGAAACAGCTCTACTTCGTGTTCAGCATGACATTTCTAGCGAACTCGACAAGAATCGTGCAATTCTGTTTGTCAGGCTGGACTTATCAAGTGCGTTTGACACGATTAAGCATGAACATTTGCTAACACTATTGCGTGACGAATACGGTGTGCGTGAAGCGGCGTTATCATGGTTCCGGACGTACTTGGAAGACCGCACCCACTGTGTCCAGATATACTCAAAAACATCCGCGACTATCCCGCTACAAAGTGGTGTGCCACAGGGCTCGGCCCTTGGGCCAGTTATGTTCCCCTTATACACCACCCCCACCCCAGCGAATATTCAAAAGACATGGCATAAAATACTATAAATATGCCGACGACATTCAATTATATGCGTCGTACAATCCCGCTACACCAGGCGACAAGGTGGAAACTGCAAGGCGACTCATAGACTGTATTGAGGAAGTCAGACGATGGATGGCATTGCACATGTTAAATTTAAACGATGACAACACTAAGATGATGATCTTTACACCAAAACATCATCTGAAGACGTTTAGGGGCTGCTCCTTGGCGATAGGAGATGACACGGTTTCACCATCAGACCGCATAAGGAATCTAGGAGTTCACATGGACCAACATCTGTGGATGACAGATCATGTGACTGCTGTGTGTGTGTGTCGCATGTAACTACCATCTATACAGACTGTCATCAATACGGTGTAGCGCTTGCAATTTTCTGGCGTTATAAACGTTCAGATTGACGTTTCTGCGCATGCGCGATAAATGCAAAATCAGCAGCAGCAGCAGCGAAAGGACAAAGCATCTGTGGCATAAATACCACGGTTGGTTCGTTAGGATGTGTATAACCTCTCAGCGAAGTTATTTGTCGCAAATTAACACGAGGCAAACAACTTTCGAGGCATATTTTGATAGCAAGCGTAAATCACGCCATAATCCGGGACAGTGATTTATTTATAAAAAAAAAACGTAATATTTTATTGCATTGAACGACATTTTAAGAAACTCTTCGCAGTAATCATCACAGGAGAGTTAACGAACTGGCATTTATACCGGAAATCCTTTGTCGTTTCGCTGGACATTGATTATTTTACATTTATTGCGCATGCGAAGAAACGTCAATCGGAGCGTTTTTAACGACCGGGAAAATGTAAGCGCGACAACGGCCCTACCTAACAACCGAAGCCGAGAAAAGTGCAGTTAACGCTCTCGTCACCTCTCCCCTGGACTACTGCAACTCACTCTTACATAACATACCGTTGTCACAGACAGTTCGGTTACAGCGTGTCCAGAACAATGCAGCCAGGCTAATAACACGCACCAGTAAACACGACCACATCACACCAGTGTTGAAGGAGCTGCATTGGCTGCCAGTTGAGAGCCGAATCGCCTTCAAAATGTTGGTAATGACTTATAAATACATGAATGGTTTGGCGCCATCTTATCTTGCTGAACTTGTTCAACCACGAACGCGTGACGGACGCCTACGCCCGAACTATGCGCCAACATTGCACCTAGGCATAACAAAGAAATGTATTGGCGATTAGGCATTTGGAACATTATCTATGTTTAGAAAGTGTTTAAAGACATATATTTGTATTAGACATTTTAATTAATTCAAATTGTTGTACGGACACTGCATTAGAATTGTACGGACACTGCTTTAGAATTTCTTTTTGGTGTTATACACGTTTTAATCAGTGTCTATGTTTCATAGATAATTTACATACACAGATTTAGTAAAAAAATTAATTGTATATTAATTGATATAATTTACAGAGGTTTAGTATTATACATCTTTAAAACAGTGTTTAATTTATTTTTTATTTATTTATATGATTTATATAATCTGCATACAAAGGTTTACTAGTGTGCATCTTAAACCCAAAATTTGCTTTTATTTATATTAATTTATATAATTTACATTTATATTTATTAATACATGTATTATATGTCTTTTACAGCACATCGATCCGCCATGCGGAATTAGCGCTATAAAAATGCATTATTATTATTATTATTTATTATGAGATTATTGTGGAAAACATACAGGAAAATGCCATGAAATTCGCTGTTTACAGTTTGTGTTTTATGTTAAATACGTATAAATGGTTCAATTTTACTTCCCTATGAAAGTTAATGTTTAATATTATAATTCGATATGTTGTATATACCTAATGAAAATAACGCTTTTGAAATGGAAGTTTTCCTTTTTTATTCTTTCCCTCATCCACGGCCTCTCTAATTGTCCATATTATATTCACTTTAGACTTGGGCGATAACAACTCTTGATCGGTACGACTCCTTTTACATTTCCCAGCAGAACCCATCCTATGCCTTGTGGCAGTAATGCGGTACAATTAAAATGTATAATGCTTACCAGGCTAGTATGTTGCGGTGAATGTAAGGGACAACCACTTACAGTATGATGACATTAATACAACTCAACTACTCTAAATGATTTACGAACAGATTGCTCAACAAGCAGCTGATCAAAATGTATTCAACAACAGCATCGTATTAAATGCACAATTGTGTGTGTTGTTGCTGTTTTTATTTTGATAGAATAGCTAGTCACTGATTTATATATTGCCATGCTCTTTGCAAAACTAAAAAGTAAACGCTACATAAATATTGCCATCAAATATTTTGTATTCTGAACCCAGTGGCGCCTTCAGCATCTTACTAATGATAATGTATTTATCCTTTTATATATGAATATATATATATATATACATACATATATATATATATATATATATATATATATATATATATATATATATAATAGGTATATATATATATGTATATATATATATATATATATATATATTTATATATTATATATAATAAAAACTATATATATATATATATACATATAAATTGATTATTTGTGTAAATATATATATATATATATATAATATACATATATATATATATATATACATACAACACACCGATGTATATGTATTTATATATATATATATATATACATATGTATATATAATATATATATATATATATATATATATATATATGTATATATATATATATATATATATAAATATTATATACATTATATATATATATATATATATATATACATACATCCATATATAAACGGCTAAATACAGATTTTGTTGGCAATATAAAAATATGTTTCACTGTTTCAGTTTAGCAAAATGCATGGCTACGTTTATATATATATATATATATATATATATATATATATATATATATATATATATATATATATATATATATGTATATATAAATAAAATATAATATTTTATATATATATATATATATATATACATACATATGTGTGCGCACATATATGCGTGCCTATGAATATATACACACTCGTATATATATATATATATATATATATATATATATATATATATTACAAGAAATGTACAATTTAGCAAACGTTGTGACTGATGTACTTGCAGGAAGTCGATTAAATGGTATCAGCATTACCATATCTGGGACAAATGGATCGTCATCAACACCTTGCACAACAAAAAGTATCACATTCCATAAACGCCACAATACGAACCGTATTATATGCACAGAACCCATCACTGGACGATATGTGAGAATAGCAATGCCTAACAAAGCGTTTAGACTTACATTGTGTGAAGTAGAGGTGTATGGTAAAACAATTACAGGTAAGCTTCATCAACATCTAATTACTGTAAGTCAAATTGCCATGTCATATAGTGTACACAATATATTTAGTTAAAGATAAGTGTGCATACTTATCTGTATGAGTGTGTTTGTGCATGCTTGCGGCTGTGCGTGCGTTCGTTCGTGCATGTGTTAATAGCGATACGCATAGCGATATATAAACATCGAATTATATAACCTGTACTGTACAAATACTGTGTTGGACAAATATCCACTTAGCCTGTCGTAAATTGGTTAAAGTTAAACGTGTCTAAAACCAATTCAGTATTATTTGGAAATAGTGTGCGCCGTCTTAATCTCGTTATAAACGTAACGAATATGAATATCGAAAGGGGAAGAGTTATGGTTTTTGGGAATATGTTGGTGATATACTGGATTGGAACGTTCATTTTATATACGTAATTATAAACATTTCAAAAATGATTGCCATTGTGTAAAAATGTAGTAAGTTGCATTACATAAAATAGTCAATATTGGCGTTCACGTTCTTGTCATATTTAACATACTATTTAGACATATAGGGTAATATGTATCAAACATATATTAATGGTATTTTTGTCTGGAGTACACAAATTAACTTGTTTCAATAGTCACATGTTTTAGAATGCCGCTACCTTTGGGTTCGCTGGAGATAGTTGTTGTGATGTGGAAGAAGGTTTAGAGTTAGGATTAGGTTTAGGGTTACGGTAAAGGTACTTCTGACAAATTTTACATCAGTTGTTCATATGCATTTGTACGCGGAGGGGTATCATAAAAAGCTATAGTGACGCCACTTACCGGAGTATATGTGATGAACATAATGCATACGTGCAAAACGAAACGTATTTCGTATACATTTTCAGTTGTGAAGGTATACTAGATAATTTAGTTGGTTAAGGTCATGTTTTGGCCGAAACGTTACTTGACGGATAAACGCATGACAACTGAACACATATGTAAAATGTCATGGCGAATCCGACTGGAGGGGGCTCCATGTCAGATGTTGGGTCATAGACCTTGAATTTCATAGTCAATTGTTACCATTCAGCCCACCAATCACGAGAAATGGCTTTCCAAGGCTAAGAAGACCTAAGCTGAAGAAGGAGAAAGGCACGCTATCGAACATCAAGTCAGACGCATTGGTGTTTTACATGTTTTAAATTCCAAACCAAGTCCGCGGTAGGGAATTTGTAATACGGGAACCGACATTTCCTGCCGTCTGTATCACAATTTGTGGAAATGAGGTTTGGTACAAAATCAGACCTGTTGTTCTGTCTTGATGTTCCCGACTAAACAGTGGCTCCTCCAATTGTGGACGCAATGTTTTTGACGGCCTGTCCACATGTTGACACCAATAGCCTTCTTGACATTCTAGGAAAACGCCGAGCTAGTATTCAAACCACACACGAACACGACATTTGACCAGACATCGATGTTGGACAATGTGTGGGATAAATATGCGCGGAGACGGCAGAAGAGTACGAGTTACAATACAAGCCAACGTTCCAAAGAAATGCAGGATCGTTGTACGTTTCTTGGAGAAGCAATCCAAAAGCAGCGATGACAATATGACAAGGTGATGTGCGTGACAACTGGTGACAGTGTAGCAGCTCATGGGGCAGTCATGAATGATCTGTGTTCCGACGAGACATGCGTGGAGTATACCATTCACCAACCGCTCTTCAGTAAGGGGCGAAGACAGTCGTATTGCGTACTGTAGACATTGATGTTGTCGTCATCTTCGTAGGACTGTTCTTCAGTTTAACAACAACCATCGCTACCTTCTAACTGTGGGTGACATTATTAAGAGGGCGTCAAAGCAAAAACATACACATCAACACCGTTTTGACTGCTTTGAAAACTGAACGCACAGGGATTCTCGATATTCCATGCAATGGCGCTGTGGTGCACTTTCAGCTTTCTATGGCGTGTGGAAAGCGTCGGCTTGCAAGGTCTTGGTGTAACAAAGATATCGAGTAGCGAGTTAGACGCGGCTTGTTCAGAATATAAGTTGATGGAGAATTTCGTTATCACAATGTGTGTCAAGTCAAGTGCAGGATCGTCTGTTAACGATGCTAGTCAAACTGCTGAATTGCTACAATACGTCAGGCGCAACATCTACCAGGCGTGCACATGGTCTTTGAGTTGTATGGCTCAGCCCGATAAGCCATCTTCAAAGGATTTTGGGTGGAATTCGCGGATGAGTTAGTTTATATTTTGGTAAGTGCTTGCTGAATCTACCACGTCGTGCTGGGAGCTTTTGCGTTGTCGTTGCAAACGCGGACAGCCTTGTACAGCACGCTACACATGGTCTAAAGCTGGCATGTCGTGTAAGGACCTTTGCATGTGTTCCTGCTAAGAAAAGAGAAGTGATCAGGTATTCTTATTTGCACGAACCTTGCACTTGTGCCTGTATCGAGAAGTAGCAAGTAATGGTCTGATTTTCCGTGCACGGACATTTGCACTTGTTCTTGTGTCGATAAGTGACAAGTGAATGAAAAGTTATTATTGCTGGCTTGGGCAAGGAAATATAAATGTCAAAAGAATGCTTTCATACATACTTACTAATAATTTTTGTATATCTACGCACACCGGCAGACAATTCCTTTAAACGCTCTTATGTCATCATGAATACCTTGTCATAGAATTGTATTTATTAATAAACACAATCATTTTAAACAAGCATATCTCAAAAGAGCCAAGGCAAAAAACAGGTTCAGTAGATTCTCTGGTGTTTGTCAATTACGGAATGACCAATCACAGCAACTTTGGGGATATAAACCCCCTAACAGCGGATCACAGAGTGTGTCAAAAAGGACATGTATTTATGTTACAAGCGAAAACACACAAAAACGGCGGATTCTTTAGTTGTCACAAATTTGACCTAAATTCAATGAAGGGCAGCTTTATTCTAGAAAGAAATTGGTATATAATACAAAAATACTGTCCTCAGACGAGATTTTAAACTGACGAGAGTGTTATAAGTTTTAACAACATTTGGCAGACATGTGTCCCATGACACACAACTGCGCTTATGATATTGATTGATTATTGCACGATGAGGTGGAAGAATGTTATCGCGGTATCGATGAAGTGAACCTTTCTGGCTAACGATTTTAAGACATTATTACTATTCTTGCTTGTAAATTTAAATACAATAAAGTATTTATTTTTGCAATTATATAACTGAGTATATTGATGTATTAATGTTTTGTGTAGGGTGCAATGCAGATTATGACTGTAATAATCACGGAAAGTGCAATCAAGAAACGCATACGTGTAGTTGTGCTGACGACTACGTGGGAAACCAATGCAACCAAACCGGTGGTAAGTTTATTTGCAAACATAGTTTTGCATTTGTTATATGATGGGTCCTTGAATTAAAAGAAAAATATTTTGATTTTTTTAGAACAGAAAAGCATTGGTCAAATTTGACAAAATGTACAAATAGTGGACCATGGTCAGCATTACAAAATGGTGTAAATGAATTAAACTGGAATGAAACTACTTGAATGAAACACCATGCTAGAAGGCAACATATCGATAACTAAATATTCATAACTATATCGAAACTGATGGCTGTCACACAAAGGTTAATTGTGGGACATTTATTATTGATATTCCCACGGCCGTTCGCTGCTAATTCTTTTGTATTCAGACGATTCAACCCTTATCGTTTCGGGTAAAAACACCCAAAACAGAAAAAGGCTTAATACTATACCATTTTGACTATGTCTGTTCATTGTGGTTATCTGGTTTAACCAAGAAATGTAAATCTAGACTACCATGTACGCAGAACAAGGCAATCCTTTTCCTTTTAAATGCATCACCCAAAACCCACATCGGTTTGAAAGAGTTTAGACTGGTGAATATGTTACCAGTGGATCTACAGTTAAAGCAACTAAAATCGAACCTTGTCTACAATGTTATCAATGACAGAGCACCGAGGTATTTGTCGGAATCTATAAACGTTACATGCAAGCAACACGGTATAAATACAAGGTCTAGGTTTCTGTCTCTTCATGTGCTGTATGACAAATTAGTCGGTCAAACCTCATTTTCCTACTCAGGAACACAAGCATGGAACGAATTGCCACGAAATATACAAGAATAAATTTAAATATCTAGTGAAACAGTTTTTGTTCAATAATTTAATGATCAGGAAGCTAGTTCATTTATGTATTTTAATCGTAATTTATAAAGAAATATGTTTCTTTATTATACGGGAGGGTTTTGCAAATGACCTAGAGTGTATTTAAATAGGAGATTATTTCCCTCCTTTTTAATAGTGTAGTTATGAATATATTTGGCATGTAGTAATTATTTATCTTGCACATTTTATGTCATCCTTATATTTAAGATGCTTTGTATTTATACTTTACGTATATAATTATTGTGAACAATGTTTACATTTGATATTGAATTTTATTAAATCAATCAATTAATCATATTCATATTGAGAACGTAAACACGCTGTGAGCTACCGACATTTCCTAAATACCGTTGTCGACCGTGTATCCACGATACCAACCGTCTACCACCTTAAAGCACCCCAAGTAAGACTAAATGGGTCCAAATAAATTGTGCACACATTAAATACCGTTTAACGCTCCAACAAGGATATAATTTTTATAACAACAGCTCAAAAATATCTTGACAATTTGTCTAGACCACAACCATTGATCAAATTTAAAAATAATATACGAACAGTGGGTCATGGTCAGCAATAACAGGTTAAATGAATTAAAATGACATGAACCTACTTGGGGACAATCCATGAGACGCAAGACACAAAAGTGGATAACTAAATATTCACGTTAAGAACGTAAATACACAGTGAGCTACGAAAATAAATTTACTAAATACTACTACCAATACGATGCCAACCGTGTACACCCTTAAGACACCCCACGTAAGTATAAATTGGGTCAAAATCAATTATGCACTCATTAAGCCGCTCTACAACTCAAATGATATGGTGGTATATTGTACAAGAAGCGATATGACATGTTTCTAAGTAAATACCGATTGGTTAAATGTAACAATTTTCAACGATTCAACAACGCCAACAGTTCAGAAAAAAAAATCGAGGAGGATGGATGAGAATAAAGTATAGTAAATATGGCAGGCAGGTAAGGCTAATAATACACAACAAAACGAATATTTAATCAGGCCACATTTTGTGATAGTTCTTGATATTAAAAAATGTATTAATTTCTCCACAACAATACTCTCGACCGTGTGCCGTTTTAATGGGTGTCCTGTAATGAAAGAATGCAAATTATTCCCACAAATAAAGTTCCACTGGATAGAACATATGTTTCTCTGTAACTTGATTAGCATGCACACATTTAAACCTATTTATTTATGTACAAGAAGCAACAACAACTGTTATGTCCATCATTATGTCCCGACAATAATTCGTAAATAATGTTTTACCGGGCCCAAACTCAGCCCAGTTGCATAACACCACAACATTACGTCATTAATATATACTCCCATATGATGTCCATGGAAAGATAATTTCCTCTTTCTTATCAGTAACCGCCTTCCGTGTGGAGTTGAAACTGGCTGATGGGAGGCTTTAAAACCTGAGTCGTCGCAAAGGCAAAACAAAATGACAACTTCCAGTATGCTGACGACTGTGGCATTCTTGCCCACACATTAGAAGAGTTTCAAACAAGCCTTGACCTCCTTACAGAAGCATATCATATTCTAGGACTTTCCATCAACATAGATAAGAAAGAAGATCATATACAACTCCGCTCCAGGGAACATTGAAAATCGTCCTGATATTAAAATATCTGGAATAACCTAGAAGTTGTAGAACATATCTTTATTTCTTTAATCTCCACATCATTCTCATCAAACCAGTCCTGGTGCTTACGCGCGATGTGGCCGATTGCCTCGGTACATGCGTTTTGGTTGGCGGAATTAAATGCATCCTACTGCTGGTCAACATCTGCTTCAGCTGAAATGATGATCAACAAGACAAGATGAGATATATTATTGAAGTTAGCGCGTGTGCATGAATCTTAGAGGGATTTGATGTCGTAGTTTTCTTTTTCGCTTTTTGATGTTTACGATACTTGGAAGCAAAGCGAATGTTCATGATCGATCGCACCAGGTGATGATCTGTTGAAAATGCACCTGTACCGCGGATTGGTCGTGTAATGCGGACATCTTTTTGATCACAGGCAAATTCTAAATAGATATCCACTATTCTATATTTGACGCAATCAGCACGACACTAGATCATATATTTCATAAGATATAGGAACAACAATGCTTTAACAACACTAATAGTTTTAAAAATAAAAACATATTAATTGGCTTCCACAAATCAACGTTAGTCGCTAGAGGCGCTAATACGCAACTAGACCCTAGTTGTTTATCAGCGACTAACGTGGATTTGTTTGCATGTTTTGCTGAACGTTTGTTTAAAGCATCCTCAATTAGATATTTACCGTGCAGGCGCGTAGCCAGCGATAGTTTGTATATGGGCATGCCGTATGCGTGGTCAATAGACAGAACAGCATGCCGTATGTTCAATAGACAGAACAGCCAAAACAACGCCATCTTAGCACTGAATTCAATCGAACGTCCCGCGACGTTTCATCGACTGTAAATGTACATTGATGTAGACATTATGCTTTCATATTGACGGACATGCTATACGATATCAATATTTAACTATGTGTGAAGACGTAGCAGTCTCGTGTGATGCATACGGCGAGTTATAGATGATTTTAAACATCCTTTCCGGCATTCAACAGCTGATTGTAGGATGATTTAAACAAGCGTTCCACAAAATGTTTGCAAAACGGTGCCTCATTTTACACACGTCAAGAATACGTAAAAGATGGCACAAAGACCCTAGTTGTGTCAGAACGCCCTCTGTTGGATTAGTTTGTGTGGTACCTCATTACTTCCATAATCATATCAGTTAAAATAAGACGACATATTTTATATGAAAACACATATTTTTCATACCAGCTCATAAATAAGCTATTGTTAATTTGCTCTCACATTTGTGCTATGTTTGCTTTGTGTAGTGCCACCAGTCGTACCTGAGTGTAAGAGTAATCCTTGCAAGAATGACGGATCGTGTGATTCAGCAGGAGGTGGATCATACAAGTGTACTTGCAAGCAGGGTTTTGGCGGAAAAGACTGTGAACGTAAGAATTGCGAAAAAGACTTACTTTGTTACTTTTTTTATTTAACTGCGTAGAGCATAGTGTATTCAGTCGTGATATGCGTCCATTTCACATCACATCTTCGACTTTTCTCCAAATGTTTGCTCCGGCAATTATCGTCATCATAACCAAAGCAAATTATATAGCCAATTGTTCACAGAGTAACATAAATTTGAGAAAGACTATGGCACATTATCAACGCAACAACACTAACTGTTTTAAAAAGTAAAACATATGTAAATTAATTCCATACCAGTTAAAATAACCATATAGTTTGCGGAAACATTATTTGGTTACTATATATGTATTGTCTTTGTATTTAACTGCATAGAGCATAGTGTGTTAAGTCGTGCATGCGTGCAAGATCTAATACAACAGACAATGTACGAATGTGCCCATACTTTGAAAACATAATTCAAATAAACTTGGGCTCGTTCCTTCCTTATTCGTTCAAACCATACATACTAATTAATGGATATGAATAAATTTAATTTAGTTAAAAACGCATCTAGAATTGATACATAAACTGCCTCATCACTTCACATGCTGATTTAGTTTGAAAGGCCAAGAACTGTCAACGGATTGGTGTTATGCACCTACACGAGTTTACACAAATTAACTATTTGCATTTACAATCACATTTTTCACATCAGTAGTTTACTCAGAAAGTGATCTTAAAGTGGAAAATGTATCAAAAACACCGACACCATGAACTGTCTCATCTCGGTCCATGCAACCAATCAAAACACAGCTTCCATCTGCAGTTTAGAAAAATTATACGGCACCGAGTCTTCTGCTGGTTCACTTGTCATAAGTACATAACAAAGGAGAACTAAGCAGTTCGCTAAAGGTGCCGTATGTCGCTTTACTACGAAATTGTGACAGCAATACGCCACACTGTTTCTTATATGTTTGTGGCAACAGTATAGGGAAAGATAATATAAATGAGCTGTCTTTTGTTACTCTTTGAAACAACCAGAACTGAAACAGTGGTCCAGTGAATTGGTTGCAATTGACATTCACAGACTCAGTGCGGATGCCAGACGACTGGGTTGGATTGATCTAACTATGACAATGACCACCATCAGCCGTCAAACTTCTCCTCACATATCGTAACAATCGCTATAGAGGTTAGCTTTATATAAAATACCGTTAGACGGCGCGTTTGTGAGCATGAATATTTATAAACGTTACTTACTGTAGTAACACTTGCGAAATAGTTTAATTAATTATAAATAGTATAATAATAAATTCTTATTATTATTATCACTATAGTATACAGGAAATTATAAGTTTTATTATAATTTAATAATATGTTTTATTTCATATAGCGCCGCATCCATAATTGTTTGTGGCATTTCACAACACTGCTATTACAACATTTTAAAATAAGAAGAATACTATCCACAGATAATATTTTAACATAACGGCTACTGGCAGGTGGATATAGACGAGGAGGGCAAGGTGAAAAATGCATTCTCCACTGGCACCGAACTATGGCAATTTCGGGTCATACCGTTTGGCCTGAGTAACGCACCAGCGACCTTCGAGGGGCTAATGGAACTGGTGCTTCGTGGTTTGCCATACTGTTCCGCTGTGCTGGCCTTAAGCTTAACCCGAAGAAATGTAACCTGTTCCGTCGGGAAGTGACGTATCTCGGGCATGTCATCAGTGCTGACGGCGTGGTGACGGACCCGTCCAAGACCGCTGCCATAGACGAATGGCCTGTGCCAACCACCGTGAAAGACGTTTTGGCCTTTGCACCTACTGCTGAAGGTTTGTACCGGAGTTTGCGGAAATGATAAGGCCTCTGCATCGACTGACGAAGAAAGGAAAGTGGTTTAACTGCACAGATGATTGTGCGCCTGCATTTCAACATATGAAACTATCCCTTACTACAGCACATGTGTTGCAGTTTCCTTAGAGTTACGGTGCCTTCACAGTGAACACTGGCGCTAGTGGTGTTGGGATTGGCTGCGCCTTATCACAAGTACAAGAAGGAAAAGAGCGGATCATCGCATACTACAGACGAACACAGCAGAAAACTCACCGAAACTACTGCGTGAAAGGAACGTATTGCTCGCGGTCGTCACAACAGTGGGACCTTTTCATCACTATTTTACGGCCGTAGGTTTCTTGTGAGACGTGACCACCCCTCCCGGCAGTGGCTATTGCAGTTTAAAAACCCGGAAGGTCAGACGGCTCGGTGGTTGCAGAAACTTCAAGAATACGATTTTGAAGTGATCCATCGCGCTGACGCCTTGTCCCGGATGCCGCGACCGTGTCTACAGTCAAAATGTGGCCACTGTATTCGCAATGAGCGGATGGATGAGGACACTACTAAAACAGTACGCGTCGTGAGGTGCACGGATGCTGAGTCGAAGTCACTGAGAGAGAAACAACTCGCAGACCCCACCATTGCATCTGTCCTGAAATGGGTACAATTGGGTCGGCGATCATCCTAGGCGGAAGTGTCCGCGATTAGTGAAGATGTCAATATATACTAGGCTCACTGGAACAATCTCCAGATGCGCCAGGGGGTTCTCTACTGGCGTTGGGAATCACCTAGAGGAGATACGGTTTTATGGCAGTTTGTTCTGCAAGAATCCGAGTGAGCAGCGGCACAGCAACAGCTTCACGACGAGCTGGCGGGAGGATATCTAGAGCGAAACAAGACGGGGAAGGTGCGCCAACAGTTCTAGTGGGAAAAGTGTTGCCCCGCTGACACCCTGGGGGCCGCAGGCTGCGGGCCGAAACACGCCCCGCGCAGGGCCTTATTACCTAGTTAAGAGTTACGTTTTGAAGCCAAGCGGGATTTACTTTAAAATCTACGAACTCTAACCGCTCGGATCTTATAACAGTACTGAGGCTCTACAGGTGGAGCCCAAACCGGGAACACCACGTACACGCAGTTATTTTTCGATATGCTGTTAGGGTTATACGCGATTAATAAAACACACTTGTAATTATATGAAGGCAAATAATTACATGAAATAATTAATTTAATAGAATGTATTAGTAATTGCTTACATCATGAAGAGTTTAACATTTTCACAGGACGTTGAGCATAAAACTAAAGCGAAACATGTAGAACAATTAAAGAAAACTGCGTCGTGACGAAAATAGGCCACAGATAATCACTATGATATTCACGCAAGACGCTGGGCGAACTCAGCAAAGACTTAGCAATCAATCGCGTCCCTAAAGCATCAATATTACAACAAAAATGGGAAGATATTTATGTGGAGGTCATGTACTGCGACCAGTAAACATGCAACTACTGGCACAAATGTAGCCATTTTCCAATAGGAAATGGAAGGCTGCAGTAGGCCTACATGAAGTCACTACTCGTAAATCGTCCTTCCATATGCGTATAGAGTACGCAGATCAATCTGAATCGAGCGATGACGTGACTGCTACAATGTGAATAAAATCCCATATCACGAAAGTCAAAATATGTTGTGCTGATTGCGTTCTACGTAAGAAATTAAACTTTTAGAGAAACGACTGTCCCATCATCATTGAAACAACACTAACCGTTATAAACCTACTATAAAACTACATCCTTTTAAATTAAAATAAGACGGACCGATGTGCAAGGGCATTGTGCAAGAATATAATATAATGTATATATTTCAGGTCAGATATCAGCTTTAAATTAATGTGCTATATCATCTGTTGTACCTTGGTATCTTTGTTTTATGTATTTACCTGCGTGCTGTTAAAATATGACTGAATAACGTGCACGAGTTTTTACATAATAATTTATTTCACCACAAATATAACCATTCAGTTAATTTTCTATAAAATGCGTCGCGTCTTCATTTTGTATAGTCACAGCAGCCTTACCGGAGTGCAAGAGTGATCCATGTAAGAATGACGGAACTTGCGGGTCAGGAGGAGATGGATCATACAACTGTTCTTGCAAGCCGAGTTTTCGTGGAAAAGACTGTGAATGTAAATATTGCGGAAATATTTACATTTTGTTGTAATAAATATATTTTTTTTATATTTATGTTTCGCCCATAGAATACTCAGCCATACATGTGCCACGTGTAGCGAAAGAATTTGCCCAAACTTAGATCATTAATGCGTGAATAGTACATGTTTGTTTAATGCATTTTGCACATATAAAAAAAACTATGTTTATCAACAAATCTGTTGATGCAGACATCAGCAGAAGGGACATTTGCTTGAGCCACTAGAACTTCTGAATGCACATGTTGATTTATAGACTAACTAGGGTTTACTTAATTAATTTCAGAGCGATGTTGATATAATTCATACAGTTGTATTTGCATGGTTTCTATATTTTAGATACAATAATAATAGTATGTTAAAGTGACGCTAATGGATTCTTTGAGTATTTGAAGCTATTTGTAATGTACGCAATCCTTTGTTAATATTGTTTGTGAAATGATGTCATGTAACTCTATGCCTTTATTTAATTAAAATTATATTGATCACTAATGACAGCGAAAATATATCGAAAACCTAGCTTCTTTTACATGAGGTTTCTACCTTGGGCGCCTATACTATCCGTATAAGAGTTTGATTTCTATGGTTCGGGAAATAAAACAATAACTGTCAGTATTATGCGTGGCAAATTGTCAAGCAAAAAATAAACATGTTATTAGTATAATTGGTATAAAGGAAGATCTACTTTCATTGATAATATCTCTCGCCAGTAGACTCTATACGTATGTGATGTGTGTATTATATATATATATATATATATATATATATATATATATATATATATATATATATATATATATATATATCTATATATATATATATATATTATATTATATATATATATATATATATATATATATATATCCGTTATGCGCCTGTTGCAGTTCTTGAACAATGCAAAGCAGACACATGCAAAAATGGTGGCAACTGCAGCGATGACCACTCTTGCACATGCAAAATTGGCTACATTGGAACAATCTGTGATGGTAACTACTTGCATGCAGTTGTTATTTCACCATGTTTTGTGTAATGTTAATTGTATATGTTTTTCAATAGTAGACTACAGATAACACACGCTATCCATGTAGAACATTATTATGCGTGTGCATAACATTTTTCAGAGGTTGCTCCCGATGTTGCGTTGAAGAAAGACACGATTCAGTCTTCAACTAAAGACAATGGTAACTCTTCACTCGCTGTTGATGGCAACAGAGACAAAATCTGCACAATGCAACGTAATGTGCGACAACCATGGTGGGAAGTAGATTTAGGTGGAATATATACCGTGGGTGAAGTCGTCGTGACTCAATTCCCCTGTGAGAAGATCTGTAGTAAGTAATACTTGTTTGTTAACTCCAAACGTAGGTTGACTCTATTTGGCTTGACGTGTTTGCCATTGTACATTCATCGCTTCACTTTGTTCACTGTCGTATAGGTTGGTGGATAATTCCTCTATCTGTTCTATGGTCTTAACTTGATCATGGATTTCTCTTCCCTGCTTGTTTAGGAATGTGATCAGTCTGTATTGGACTAGCTTCTGCGTTCTTCGGACTTTCTTCAAGCTCTTTGATGTGATGGTCGTTTCTCGTATGATTTCTCTGTTGTATTTCCTGATGTCCTCTCTTGCTTTCTTTCTTATGGCTTTCATATTTCTGCGTACTCTTTTCATTGTTTGTCGTCGCCGTTTTCCACCATTTATCGTCGCTTCGTCATCACGGCTCGTGTTGGTGACGATGTCCTCGGTTTTAGCGGTTTGTTGATTAACTTAGCTACTCTTAACGCGCTTTGTTGTATCATGTATGTGATGGTTGTGTGTGCGTGCGTGCGTGTTATATATTAATATATATATATATATATATATATATATATATATATACATGTCGGATAATATACATATATACGTATATATACATATACATTCGGATAATTATTATTGGTGATAACACCGTCAAAAGTGTAACAAATATATATTAAAAGCCAACTTTAATATTATGACATATATATATATATATATATATATACTTTAATATTATGACATATATATATATATATATATATATATATATATATATATATATATATATATATATATATATATATATATATGTCATAATATTAAAGTTGGCTTTTAATATATATTTGTTACACTTTTGACGGTGTTATCACCAATAATAATTATCCGAATGTATATGTATATATACGTATATATGTATATTATCCGACATGTATATATATATATATATATATATATATATATATATATATATATATATATATATATATATATTAATATATAATACGCACGCACGCACACACAACCATCACATACATGATACAACAAAGCGCGTTAAGAGTAGCTAAGTTAATCAACAAACCGCTAAAACCGAGGACATCGTCACCAACACGAGCCGTGATGACGAAGCGATATATATATATATATATATATATATATATATATATATATATATATATATATATATATATATATATATCACAATATTAAAGATAGCTGACGAGCAGTGCGCGATACTAATGTTTCATAACCGTCACCTTGGAGACCCTTGATCAACTATAATGTTCACTGGTTACATTTGCTGTGATGTTTTTGGTTACTTAGATAATCGCTGTAACGCAGTGGAATTTAAAATGCGCATACGGTAGGTAGGTCATAAGATCAAAGACTACCATTCCAGGGCAAAATATATGTTCATGAATAGTTGGTTTGCCCCTACTTTACTACTGACCACATTACCAACGATGAAATGACGAGGAGAGCAGGCATGACATCGTTAATACTCGAAGACATAGATCGGATAGCATATGCAGAGATTGAGTTTTTGCCTGAAAGTGGTAGCAGAAAGATAGGAAAACCGATTAAGATAATAATAATAATAATGACTTCCTATGCGCCAATATCTTCGAAAATCGAGCTTAGTGTCGCGACAAATCCAAGGAATAACCAATCTCATAATCGTATAAGAATGCTAGAGTCATTGACAGATGGGTGAAGGTGCTATGTATCTAATTACTAGAGCTGAGCATATTTCCTTTACGTTTCCATGATATGCGTCTATCTCCCATACCCCTTTCGACTTTCCGGCTGTAATCTTCATTGTAGCCAAAGCAATTAATCTAGTGGATTTTGCAATGGAATGTGCCACTTCCAATCGCGAATTTATAAATTGTAATAAGCAATGTTACATGTTATGAAGTTACTGGCTAAATGCCACGCCACATAATATATTTTAAGGTAGGGATGTTTAATTATTGTTTAATCAGAGTAAGTGTAATATGTTGGTATTTGTCCTGGTCTTTGTGAGTAGGTTTGGGAGAGTAGCTTGAAAAAAATATGGTTGCCGGTTTTAGGCTGGTGTTATGTAGGGATTTTGGATTCGTATCGTTTTTCTCTTAATTTCTAATATTTCTGTTAATGTTTTTTTCTGAACTGCCAGCTACATAGGTCATTTAATTTGGTTGTCATGTCGGCATTCATTTTAAGCGAGTTGGGTTTGAATTATATATATATATATATATATATATATATATATATATATATATATATATATATATTATCATCATCATGCTGTCGGTCGCGAAGCGACAAAGACTGCTTCCATCACTTGACTGTTGCTCTCCATTTATCTCTCTGCTCTGAGAGTGATGTCCAGGAGTCGATCTTTATGTATCTCAGCTTCAGGTGTCTCTTGATGGTATCCTTGAACCGGAGACGAGGGCGCCCTCTCTTTCTCTGACCAGAAGACAGTTGGGAGTAGAGAACCTGCTTTGGTAGCCTGTCTGGTGTCATCCTCATGAGGTGTCCAGTCCATCGGAGATTCTTTCTGATCAGAAGATCTACCATTGATGGCAGCCCTGTCCGTTCGAATATTTCCTTGTTTGTCACTTTGTCCAACCAGGTTATCCTCATGATCGATCGCAGATGTCGCATCATGAAGGCATGCAACTTTTCACCTGTCGTCTGTACACTGTCCAGGCCGCGGCTCCGTATAGGAGGGTGGACAGCACGATTGCACGGTATATCTTGCCTTTAACCCGCATGGACACATGGTGGTTGTTCCAGAGTCTCTGGCGTAGTCGGCCGAAAGATGCACTAGCCTTGGCCATCCTCCTCTGTATTTCATCGTCAATGCATCCATCACTTGATATAGTGCTTCCGAGGTAGGTGAATTCCAGAACAGAGTTCAACTTGTTTCCATCAACCATGATATCCTCCTCTCGGGCTCTTGTAGAGTTGGGTTGGTACAGCACCTCGGTCTTCTTGATGTTAATCTTCAGGCCAAACTTCTTTGACGCATTGGAGAAAGCATCCACTATATTCTGCATCTCTTCAGCAGAGTGTGCAACCAGTGCACTGTCATCTGCGAATAGCAGCTCTCTCATCAGTATCCGAATAGTCTTGGTCTTCGCTCTGAAGTGTGCGACGTTGAATAGGTCAGCGCTCTGTCTGGACTGTATGTAGACGCCATCCCCCATGTCTCGGAAAGCATCATCGAGCATTGCTGATAGGAAGATGGAGAACAGCGTGGGGGCCAGTACACATCCTTGCTTGACCCCATTTGTGACACTGAACGATTCCGAGACTTCCCCTCCAACAGTAACATTCGCCATCATTCCGGTATGTAGAGCCTCGATCATTGTTGTGAACTTCTCTGGGCATCCATACTTCCTCAGTAGCTGCCATAGCCCGGTCCTCCCAACTGTATCGAACGCCTTACTGAAGTCGACAAATACCATGTACAGGGGTCGGTCCTGCTCAATGCACTTTTCTTGTAGTTGTCGGAGACAAAATATCATATCCGCGGTGCTCCGGTTACCTCTGAAGCCACATTGAGTCTCTGGAACTACCTCTGGTGTTATGTGGGTAGATAGTCTGTTGAGTAGGATCCTGGCGAAGATCTTGCCTGCTGTGGAAAGAAGAGAGATTCCTCTATAGTTCCCACAGTCTGTTCGATCACCTTTCTTGTAGATGGTTACAATGCTGGCATCCTTCCATGCTTGTGGTACAGAACCCACCTCCCAGGCATTGGTGATTAGTTGGTGCAGTCTGCTGAACAGATTGTCTCCTCCGTGCTTCCATACTTCTGCAGGAATTCCATCTCCTCCAGGTGCTTCGCCATCTTTCAGGCCGGCGATTGCTTTAGCCATCTCATCCGTGGTTGGAATCTCATCTAGGCTTGTCTTGATAATGCGCTGCGGGATGTTGTCCAAAGCTTCGTGATATATGTCTCCAGGGACGTTGAGTAGCTTCTGGAAGTGTTCACTCCATCTTGCCACAACTCTCTTGCTGTTAGAGAAGGTCTCCATTCCATCTGCTGATTTCAGTTGAACAGGTCCCTTCTTTTTGGGTCCCCACACTTCCTTCAGGCCATTGTAGAAGCCCTTCATGTTGTTACTGTCCGCAGCTCTCTGTAGCTCCACTGCCTTCCTTTCCCACCAGTCTGACTTCAGTGCACGGGTGTGTTTTTATAGCAATCTGCAGGCGTCTTTATATGCTGCAGTGGTGGATCTAGTGCTCCTGGTTTGCAACACTCTCTGGTGGGCTTGGTCTCTTCTGCTCATAAGAGTTTGTAGCTCCTGGTCGTTGGGGTCGAACCAGTCCTGGTGTTTTCTGTCTGGCTTGCCAAGATATGTCTTGGCTGTGTTGTACACGACCTGGTGCAGAGCTGCCCATTTCTCGTCTGGTGTTGAGTTTTCCTTCTCGTCCCATTGGGCGAGAGCACTGTCCATCTCCTGCTCAAAACTCTCCCTATGACTGGTGGTGCTTAGTTTTGTTGTGTTGAGCTTGGTCGGCTTACTTGTTCCTATATATTATATATATATATATATATATATATATATATATATATATATATATATATATATATATATATATATATATATATATTGCATTGGAGGTAACCCTCCGATGCATAATCCTGGCTACGCCACAGTGGTTTGTGTATTGTTACACTTTTAATTTTGCAAATGTATTAAAAACGTGTTAACGTGAAAATCAGGCTTTTCTTACAGTAATTTCACAGAGAAAGCTGGGAGTCTTGCAATGGTATCACATATTTTCGCGTGTATGGATGTATGCCTAGCCGAAAATCACTGTGTACCGTTTTCGAAAATGTTGGGTACTGCTTCGTGACCTATAAATTGTAAAAGCGCTTTGAGTGGTCCTGAGGACTGGATACTGCGCTATAAAAGAACTTGCCTTTACTATAATGTAAACCAAATAATTGCCTTATCAAACTAATATCCAGCAGCGTGCATTTGTTTTGAATTCACTCTAAAATAAACGACGGAACAGGTTCGCGGCCAGCAAGCTGTGTTTTGTTGTATATTGGTGTATCAGTTGAACTACGAGAAGGTTATCAGATCAGTTTCATTGGTATAAATTACGTGAAATAAACCGTTCTGTCGGACTATCAAATTAACATTATGAGCTGATATTCAAAATGGGCTTCACAACGTCACGAATTGTACTTAACTTGAGACAATAGTTTCAATGCATTTTCGTTTTTCTTATGTAGTCAATGATATGAAATATTGCAAATCAAATTTCATCAAAACCGATTGGTACATAGACTCAACATATTTCCTCATACCTAAATTACCTGATACGTTAAGTAGTTGGCCAATCTCCTATGTATGCATTATGTTTAATAAGTTATGCTTGAATATATATTTGTAATACAAAGTAGTTAATACACTTTGTGACTGCCGTCTCCAATAGGTACTAGTTTAGACGATATCATCATCACCGTCTCCAGAAGGCACGAAAACGCGGCGCCTTCAATACCTTGCACGAAAGAACAAATAAAATTATCTCACCAAACTACGAAGCGTATTTATTGCGACTCGGGCGTCGTTGGACGATATCTCAAGGTATCGCGGCCTAAAAGTAAAGGACTTACATTGTGCGAGGTGGAAGCGTATGGTGTTCTTGCAGGTAAGCTTTGTCTTTGGCAACTTGTAATTTAGCTACATGGCAACTTGTAATATATTGCGTTACTGTAAACGGTATCTTACCAAGTTCGTAGCACATCGTTACGCATGTGTGTGTATGTGTATGCGTGTGTGTGTGTGTGTGTGTGTGTGTGTGTGTGTGTGTGTTTGTGTGTGTTTGTGTGTGTTTGTGTGTGTGTGTGTGTATGTGTGTGTGTGAGTGTGTGTGCGTGTGCGTGCGTGCGTGTGTGTGAGTGAGTGAGTGTGTGTGTACGAGCATATATATATATATATATATATATATATATATATATATATATTTATTTATTTATTTATTTATTTATTTATTTATTTATTTATGCTCGTGCACGCGTCCGTACAAACGTGCTTGCTTGCGTATGTGCAAAGTATAATTTTGTAATGCCTGAATAATATATGTAAAGTAGCCTGGATATATGCAAATACGTTGCGATCCCATAATACGTATGTGTTCACATGCCACGAAAACCTCTTCATAATTTTTATAACAACATTAGATCGACCCTTTCTTTTAATTATGCAGATGCCAATTATGAATATTAATTTTCCACCCGTAATATTTATAGACAATACTGGAAGATGTCTTTTATTTCTAACAATGTGGTAATTCAACTGCATAATGTTTTCCTAAACATTTCTCTCCAGAGTGCACGACAGATGCTGACTGCAATACTCACGGAGTGTGCAATAAAGAAACCCACAAATGCACTTGTAAGCGTGGCTACACTGGAGATATGTGCCAGAAGGAATCTGGTATGTTTGTCTGAACAAGAACTATTTTCATACACACACACACACACACACACACACACACACACACACACACACACACACACACACACACACACACACACACACACACACACACACACACACACACACACACACACACACACACACACACACATACATACATATACACACACGGTGTATCTATTTTGCTTTAGAAGAATTAATAGTTCTGAGGGAAGCTTGGTTATGTATGTTCCTACTAAATATGGTTATGTATTATGACTTCTTCATGTTTCAAAAAATAATCAATGGGAGTGGTCTTATCAACAGTTGATAATGATAAATAATATATGTGTATATAATATGTATGTATGCATATGTGCATGTGTATGTATGAAAGTATATATGTATTTCTATATCTACGTACGTAAATATGTATGCATGTATGTATGTGTACATATATATATATATATATATATATATATATATATATATATATATATGTGTATGTGTATAAATGCATGAATATGTATATATTTATGCATGCATGTAAATATATGCAAGAAACTGTATAGATATGTGTGCCAGGCTATTTCCGGACACCCTGAAACAGTGTAACAAAACTGTTACAGTTTCAATTTTCCCAGAAATAGCCTGCACAGTTAGCATTTTGATGCGTCATTAGCTCAAGCACATGACCAAGCAAATGCTAACATGTGGCTGGTAAAGTAGTGTCAAATAGAACAGTATTTATTGTAGCTGAGTACACTGATTTTTCACAGGCCCTTCTACGGTTCCTGCTACGAATGGTGGGTTGGCGGGTTCATTTGATTCGGGGTGGTTCAGTACTTCACACAAGTGCTTCACCCACACGAACCATTACATACATCTTAGCAACACAACAATAAATAATATTTACATATGTATACATATACATATACATATATATATATATATATATATATATATATATATATATATATATATATATATATATATATGTGTGTGTGTAAATATATTATATATATATATATATATATATATATATATATATATATATATATATAACAAACAACATGTTTTAGGAATATAATATTTCACGTTCAGTACAAATTTACGTAACAGGCATTGTTGCGTGTGCTAATCAGTTTGATTGACAGCGGAGTAGCAAAAGTATTACTTGAAGATACTACGGTAGCATGGATTTATTTTACTAGAGGAAAACTAACATTAGAATATTCGATATGTCCAGGGTGCAAAGAAAACAATGACTGCAATAACCACGGAACGTGCAATAAAGAAAAAACCCTATGTTAATACTCATTAACGGGCTGATATAGTCCTAACGTGGCGTGTATTTATTTTATCATTCATCTATTTGTGCGTCACCACTCTGTGAATTTTCAACATGGTGCGTGCTATTACCAAATAGGGTCACTAAAAATGTCAGCTCATCGGCAAACTATCACATCTTGAAAGACCTACGTCTTTTGCCATTAATGATAATTTGGTCAATCTAGTTCCTTTTTCTACCATCAGATGATTTTAAGGTAAACTTGTGGATATCTTGGTGTACAAAGGTGGTACCTCCAGTTACACAGTTGTTGTTTAAACAGAAGTCAAAAAGACGTTCGCCATTGTTATTCATCACACAACAACCAAGTTTACTCATGTTTGAGGTTTCATCGTGAACCTTTGCATTCACATCTCAGAAGATCAAAAGCATGTCTTGTTGTCGCACTGTGGCGACTGCTGGTAGCAACTTTTCATGCCAATCTTCTTTGTCCTCTTTGTCAGATTTATTAGTTGTGGCGTATCACAAAATGGCGGTACACTATCCCCTTTCCATCAAGGTTTTGGCCTACTCCTTGAAGACCACAATGGCTAAACCGCGAATGAGTGTATCTCTATGTCCACACAATAGGATGGCTGAATCATAATGGATCACCTGTCGTCCATAGTTAGTCTATCGGCATTCTCTAACAGCTAGATTATTCTGAATGTATCTTATGCTAACGTTTAGATATGATTCTTGGTGCTGATATTCCATGTCACTGTGCAGATTTTGGTTTAGGCCATTAACAAATTATCTTTCGCACCCCTCTCTTCCTGGTGTACAGTCTGAGCAGATGTGGTCACACTGCCAGATGTCAGAGTTGTAAGTGTAAAGGTCTCCGTAACAGTGGTTGTTTTACGGGGTGAGGTTGTTAGCTTCATGCCCAACCCGCAACATGGAGGACCAGGTGCTGTGTTTCGACTCCTTGAGATAAAGCAATACTGAACTTTATGTTTAAATACAAATACTTGTTACTACGTATCAGCTCAATTGTACATTTCAATTTCAACATATATTATGTTTTAATGTGTAGACAGAACGGCTGTCTTGTCTGAATGCCAGCGCGAACCATGTAAAAACGGAGGAACATGCGAGTCACCAGAAGATGAATCGTACACATGTAAATGCATGCCGGGTTTTGGTGGAAAACAATGTGATGGTAAATCAATATATGGCTGATATAATTACTTTCAAACGATGTTACGAACATTCGAACCTATTCCTTCCGGTTTACTTTGCCCCATGCTTAATGAAACCGTCAGCAATATGTGACATCCATACATAACATCAGAAACAAAGTAGCATTCTGCAAAAGTAGAAATATCCTTCCATAAGAAAAGAAACAGAAATGTAGGAATTCATATATATCATATTTAAACACTATTATAAAGTAGTTATTATCGTCTCGATATGAGTAGTACCTGCAACAAAAAACACGACCCATTAAATACATCTTAGCAACACAACAATAAATAATATATACATATGTATACATACATACACACACATACACATACACATACAGATACACACATATATATATATATATATTATATATATATATATATATATATATATATATATATATATATATATATATACAGAACAAACAAACATGTTTTAAGAAAATAATATTTCACGTTCAGTAATAATTTACTTTACCAGGCGTTGTCGCGTGTGCTGATCAGTTTGATTGAGAGCGGAGTACCAAAAGTATTACTTGAATATACTACGGTATAGCATGATTTTAATTTACTAGAGGAATACTAACATTTAAATATTCGATATGTCCAGGGTGCAAAGAAAGCAATGACTGCAATAACCACGGAACATGCAATAAAGAAAACCACCTATGTCATTGCGAAGAGCCATACACTGGAGAACTATGCGAAACTATCATTGGTAAGATTTCTCTTACGTGCTATTAAGCCTGATCAAGTTGGTCAATTAGTCAAACCATTAAAGCACTT
>OZ024855.1:18957716-18997716 GCA_964017155.1 Oasisia sp. SBJ-2009
TCAACGCAAACTCTCACATTTTGAAAAACCTACGTCTTTTGCAATTAGTGATAATTTGGTCAATCTAGTTGCTTTTTCTACCATCAGATGATTTTCAGGTAAGCTTCTGGATGTCTTGGTGTGCAAAGGTGGTACCTCTAGTTACACAGTTGTTGTTTAAACATAAGTCAAAAAGACGTTCGCCATTGTTATTCATCACACAACAACCAAGTTTGCCCAAGTTTGAGGTTTCATCGTGAACCTTTGCATTCATATCTCAGACGATCAAAGGCATGTCTTGTTGTCGCACAGTGGAGAGTGCTTGTAGCAACTTTTCATGCCAATGTACTTTGTCCTCTTTGTCATATTATTTAGTTGTGGCGTATCACAGAATGACGGTATACTGTCCCCATTCCATCAACGTGTTGGCCTTCTCCTTAAAGATTACAATGGCTACACCGCGGATGAGTGTATCTATATGTCCTCACAATAGGATGGCTGAATCATAATTGATCATCTGTCGTCCATAGTTAGTCTATCGGCACTCTCTAACAGCTAGATTATTCAGAATGTATCTTATGCTAACGTTTAGACACAATTCCTTGTGCTGATATTCCGTGTCACTGTCCAGACCTTGGTTTAGGCCATGAACAAATTATCTTTCACACCCCTCGCTTCCTGGTGTAGGGTCTGAGCAGATGTGGTCACGTCAGATTTCTGAGTTGTAATTGTAAGAGTTTCATAACAGTGGTTGTTTTACGGTGTGAGGTTGTTAGCGTCACGCCCAACCCGCAACATGAAGGCCCATGTGCTGTGTTTCGACTCCTTCAGATAAAGCAATACTTAACTTTATGTATAAATAAAAATACTTTTTTTCGACGTATCAGCTCAATTGTACATTTCAATTAATGTGCTCTAACATATATTATGTTTTAATGTGTAGGCGGACCGGCTGTCTTGCCTGAATGCCAGCGCGAACCATGCAAAAACGGCGGAACATGCGAGTCACCAGGAGATGGATCGTACACATGTAAATGCATGCCGGGTTTTGGTGGAAAACATTGTGATGGTAAGTCAATGTGTGGCTCATACAATTATTTTCAAACGATGTTACGAACATTCGAACCTATTCCTTCCGGTTTACTTTGCCCCATGCTTAATGAAACCGTCAACAATATGTGACATCCATACATAACATCAGAAACAAAGTAGCATTCTATAAAACTAGAAACGTCCTTCCATAAGAAAAGAAACAGAAATATAGGATTTCATATATATCATATTTGCACAATATTGCACACTCTATATATATATATATATATATATATATATATATATATATATATACATACTCCTAAAGGCAGCTTATGTCGACCGATTATTCATATAGGACCGGCTTATGTAGACCTCTGTTTTATGTAGACCAAAACTGGTCTACATAAAGGTTCGACGTGTTAGTTCACAACTAACACAATTGAATTGATCAGTACCATTGCTTGTGCACACAGTTCATATGACAGTGAAGTACTGTGCGTAATTAATTTTTAAATGAACAACATCTTAAGTGATTTTGAGCATGTTTTCTCCATCGCCGTGCATATGTTTGAGTATATTGTGTGCCGGGTTATGTGTACCGGGTTAAAGTTCTTATAAATCTATATTTATGGTATATATCGAACGAACGATTGGAGTTTCGTGTTCAGTATATGATATGCTTCATACTGATGCCAAAGGCTATAATATTATTATGTGTAAATTAGTAAAACTTGCATTTTGTCTTTGTTGCGGACTGATTGATCTCCCGAATGTTGGTGTTGCCGTAGGTATTCGGCAATGAATTTTACATCATTCACTAAATTGTAAAATATACTGCATAAAAATGTAACACAACATAGCTAGTTTCGGCGTCTACCGCAAAAAAGGCTAACTAAACATATGCAGATTCCGGCGTTACTTCGGTCTACATAAATCGACATCTATGCATTACGCGGTTTTATGTAGACGGATTTTTGGCATATACCTTATTTGTTTGAAATATTTTAATGAAGTTTCATTATGTGTTAAACATTAGTATTAGAAACAATATTCCAGTTTTACATCTTTGGAAAATGTATTAAATAAAAAAATACGTCTGGTCTACATAAGCCGGTCCTCTAGGCACTGGTCGACATAAGCTGCCTTTAGGCTTATATATATATATATATATATATATATATATATATATATATATATATATATATATATACAGAACAAACATATTTTAGAACATCATATTTCACGTTCAGTAAACATTTACCGTAACAGGCCTTGTCGCGTGTGCTGAAAAGTTTGATTGACAGCGGAGTAGCAAAAATATTATTGAAGATACTAAGGTATAGCATGATTTGATTTTACTAGAGGAATACTAACATTTGAATATTCGATATGTCCAGGGTGCAAAGAAAACAATGACTGCAATAACCACGGAACGTGCAATAAAGAAAACCACTTATGTCATTGCGAAGAGCCATACACTGGAGAACTATGCGAAACTATCATTGGTAAGATTTCTCTTTCGTGCTATTAAGCCTGATCAAGTTGGTGAATTAGTCAAACCATTAAAGCACTTGCCAACAATGATGTCCTCTATTTACTTTTATATATATAACAATCACGTGTCAAGCTGCCAGTATAATACGATTCCTCGCAATTTAATGGTATCGTATTAAAACTCATTAAAGGGCTGATATAGTCCTAATGTGATGTATATTTTATGTTATCATTCATTTAGAATGCAGAGCAGATGGCGACTGTAAAAATGACGGAATCTGTAACAAACACAGTTACAAATGTGCCTGCTCTGATGGCTACACTGGAAAATCGTGTCAGAACACAACTAGTAAGTTTAAAGGATTAAGAACTATAGAGCATGACATATTACCAAAGCATATACAATTGATCGATATTATACATATCGTGTATATATCTATACATGTATATATATATATATATATATATATATATATATATATATATATATATATATAAACTCATATGTATATATATATATATGTATATATATATATATATATGTGTATGTGTGTGTGCGTGCGTGCGTGCGTGTGTGTGTGCGTGCGTGCGTGTGTGTGTGTGTGGGGGTGGGGGTGTTCGTCTGTCGCAGGACAGCACCGTTTAGCAGCCACGCGCAGTTACGCCCACTGCGTATATTTAGTGCTACTTTTTATTATGTGTCGTGTTGCACTTGGTTGTGTTGCTTACATGCCGTTCACAAGGGTGTTTGGTGGGATATCTAGTCTGGCTGTCTTGCCGACCAGATTGCACTTAGCCGTTTGTGTGCAGTTGGTTTACCAGTTACCGCTCGCTGTTTTAATGGTGTGTGTATGTGTGTGTGTGTGTGTGTGTGTGTGTGTGTGTGTGTGTGTGTGTGTGTTTGCGTGTTCGTATGCGTTTGCGTGTGCGTGTGCGTGTGCGTGTGCGTGTGCGTGTGCGTGTGCGTGTGCGTGTGCGTGTGCGTGTGTGTGTTGCAGTTACGATTATGCTGATAAACACTAATTGCCAGGTCGTAGTGCATTCTCGTATAATTTAAATGGTGTGCCCCATAGTGACTTGTGTTTGAATATGGTCCGACGACTGCCATATGCAAAACAATGTTTTATTAATAATATTAAATTAATAGTTTTCCATAACGTAGTATATTTGTTATTCTTGAAACCTTAGTCGCCAGTATCACCAGATTAAATTGAGTTATACTATAAATGTACGGTATTTTAAAAATATGATATTAAAATCCCGCGAGTTACAAAGAACCTTTTCGATTTTCAAATATTGTTGTCCCAAAGGTTGGGTAGATATTCTCATTAATTGACTTATTATTTCACCTGCGCAATAACATCAGCGAAGTCATATTGGAATTGATGTGGAGCAATGAAAGTAAGAAATTTGGACCCTCTATTTTTCGAAATTGTCATTTTGGAGTTAGTGAAATGGCTTCAATTTAATGTGCATGTGCAATATTAAAAGTTATGTTAAATGCCTTAATGATTTTGTTATTCTCTCTGACACTGCTAATTTATTATTATAACTTTTAATATCTTTATTGTGTTACTATTTCTCTAGAGTGCAAATCAGATGATGAGTGTAATAGTCATGGAGCCTGCGATAAAAACAAACAAAAGTGTTCTTGCGAACCCGAATACACTGGAGGCCAATGCAAGAAAAAAACTAGTAAGTTATTTAATGCTGGTTTCTTAGAAGATCATATACTGAATATAAACATATAACAAACTAAAGGAAGGTTCCCGTATAGTGAAATCTCAAGTCATTGGAATTTCTAATAGCGTTTTTTACTTCATTCACTTTTGACCTGTATAATTCTAAACCATCTCAACTTCGCTGGAACATATTCCTATACATTCCATTGATTGATGTGATTTTAATATTTCTTCTGAGCTGGCGTTGCCTTTGGGACGTGTATTCGCGATATATTAACATAATTAATCACTGACATCATTATAATATAATATTCTTGTGTACAGTATATTTTAAAAGTTGACTGATGAATTGTAGTTATTTTATCAAACATATTTATGTTCTTCAATAATATTTGGTATATCATTCGCGTTAACCAAAACATTCATTTTATTACGATGATAACATGTTACTGGTAAATACGTTGTTTTCCGTAACTTTGCTTGGCTTTGAAGACTTTAAATTATCCCTTTCACAGGAATGATTTATCGAGGTGACATTTGGAAATCTATACTTCCTTCCTAAAATTGAACGACTTTACCAAATATTTGAATAGCATTGCCTGGCTGGTTGATAAACATATGATTAATTTGTTATAATATTTTGAATTTAGCAATATTATTTGCAAGATACATATCATACCATACAAACGATGCACCAGTGATTTTATTAATATACAATGTATGATATCGCATGGAACAATTGTGATGTGCATCGTGCACTAATTGTGCAGAAAGATAACGTTATTTCATGTTTACTTGAAGCGTGGGTCTGCTTTAACAGTTGACTTTAATTTCACACAGCCAACAATTTCAGCAAACCTCTTGTGTATTTACTGAGTATGTCGATTTGGTTTCGGGTTTTGAGAATATTATCTATTCTGTACCAGAACATGCCTTTTGTTTCTGTAGTTTTTGACAGAAATCGTTAGTTTTCTACAGAAATAGCGTTCCTGCATGAAGCCGAGTAAGGTAATTACAACATTATTCAATAGGTATTGCATATGAGTGTATATTTTTTCCAGGGTGCAAGAATAACGCCGACTGCAATAATCACGGATCGTGCAATAAAGAACAACGCCTATGTTATTGCGATCACGGGTACACCGGAGAAGACTGCGAAACTGGTAAGACAGTTGGGTCAATTATTTTGGAAACGTATTCTCATTATGGACGCGTAGTTTCAAATTCTTTGAGGCATATAAATACTCCTTTACATATACAATGTCTGAAAATGCTATTATTAAGACTATCATAAATATACACATATCTACGTATATGCTTGTATATTGATATATATTTAAAAAAATATATAATTACATGCATGCAAACGTGCATACAAATATTCGAATATACATATTTGTATATATATATATATATATAATCATTTATATATAAATGTCTATATATATATATATATATATATATATATATATATATATATATATACGTTTACATGAATGCACGCTTACACTTATTCATATATTCATATATGTATATATATATATATATATATATATATATATATATATATATATATATATATATATATATATATATATATATATATATATGCATATGTACACATGTTGTCTTTCGTTGGCCTGGCTTCCTTCTTCCGGGTGGCGTCACATTCACAAGATGTGTCCTTGCCGTCTAAATTGTAGGCATTTAATTTCTTGGACTACACTAATTCAGCCTGTCTTCTTGTGGAGTTCCTCGTTAACTAATTTATTGGGCTAGCATAACAGGCAGATCTTACTCATACAGCCATTGAGGAAGGCGTCGATCTATGATTGTTCACTTTTTACCACTCGCCAGCACTTTGAGCCAAGTTGTAAGATAGAATTCACATTACTGATGAAATGTGTTACCTTTTTGTCATTGAGCACAGCTTGGACTTCCAAATGTTCTTAACTTAGGCAATTGCATAGCGGGATTAACCCAGTCTTGCTTTGATGTAATGTTGTGCTACACTGTCATTTTTAAGAAACTCCCCAAGTGTGTACAGTCATCTACAAATTCAAGTGGTTCACCATAAAGGGTAACATGTATGGTTGCTTTGGTATTACAACTCTTCACCTGTATCTTACTTGTCATGATGGAAAGCCCAGTTTCCTTTGCACAGCTTTCTACTCTATTCGTTTTCTTTCTGCATATGATCAAGCTGTACTGATAAAAATTTGAAATTAATCGGCAATTGTAACTGGGAGTATAAAGTTCAATGGATACCCCTGGTGATGTTGATTTCAACATAATCCAGTCGATAACGACCAAGTAGAGGATGGGCTAGAGGATACACGCCTGCAAAATACCAGATTTCACAGGGAACCACTCAGAGGATACATTACTGAGGAAGACGCTGAATTCAATGTGATTGTAAAACTTCTGTATCAGTAAAACAATCTTTGGAGGCACTGCGTATGATCATATAATCTTCCTTAGGGTGTCATGGTGGATACTGACAAAAGCCCATTGGAAATTAATGAAGTTGTTATTAAAGTGAGCAGTCCCATTCTAGAGTCTGCTCTATGATTTCTATCAATGCAAAGATATGATCAATGCAGCTCTATGATGTCTCTCAATGCAAAGATATGATCAGTGCCTTCTTTTCTCTTCCGGAATCGCACTTGTTCTTGCCTCAGTCATTAACTGTCTCGATTCTTCACAGAAGTATTCTACAGAAATGTTTTATTGGGATGGACAAAAGTGTGATACTTCGCCAGTTGTCACAGACTCGAAGGTTGCATTTCCCAATGAATCTAAAATTAATCATTTCTTCCTGTCACTTGAGGTAGTCTCTGTGTCCAAAATGGTATCGAGTATGTCAGACAGAACTTTGGAACATGTAGTGAGGTTGGCCTACAACATTTCAGCTTCAATGGAGTCTATGTCTGTGGTTGTTTGATTTTCCATTGTCTTGATGGCGTTGTTTGACTTCCTCTTCTGTTGGGGTTCTGCTATCGATGTTGACGTCATTTTTCGCTGGTGTGGGTTGGCGGTTTTATTTGACTCGGGGTGGTTCAGTACTTCACACAAGTGCTTCAACCATCTATTGATCTGCTCATTTATGTTTGTAATAGTGACTGTGAATAGAGTAATTACCATCACAGATGTTTGGTAACTTTATAGACAATGCTTCTGCGGCTAGCCCTTCAACACCTCCAAAACAACCTCCTGTTTGATGACTGGTCATGTATGCCTTGTTACAGTTATTTATTTCCAGCGCTGACCTTGCGTCACCACTCTGTGAATTTTCATCATGGTGCGTGCTATTACCAAATTAGGGTGACTATAAATGTCAGCTCAACTGCAAAATCTCCCATCTTGAAAGACCTACGTCTTTTGCCATTAGTGATAATTTGGTCAATCTAGTTGCTTTTTCTACCATCACATGATTTGCAGGAAAGCTTGTGGATGTCTTGGTGTGCAAAGGTTGTACCTCCAGTTACACAGTTGTTGTTTAAACAGAAGTCAACAAGACGTTGGCCATTGTTATTCATCACACAACAACTAAGTTTGCCCATGTTTGACGTTTCATCGTGAACTTTTGCATTTATATCTCAGAAGATCAAAAGGTTGTCTTGCTGTCACCCTGTGGCTACTGCTTTTGGCAACTTTTCATGCCAATCTTCTTAGTTAGATTTATTAGTTGTGGCGTATCACAAATCAAATCACAGATCAATGGCATGTCTTGTTGTCGCACAGTGGAGACTGCTTGTAGCAACTTTTCATGCCAATGTTCTTTGTCCTCTTTGTCAGATTTTTGTGTGGCGTATCACAGAATGACGGTATACTGTCCCCATTCCATCAAAGTGTTGGCTTTCTCCTTGAAGTTTACAATGGCTCCACCTCGTATGAGTGTATCTCTATGTCCACACTATAAGATGGCTGAATCATAATGGATCACCTGTCGTGCATAGTTAGTCCATCGGCATTCTCTATCCGCTAGATTATTCAGAATGTATATAATGCTAACGTTTAGATATAATTCCTGGTGCCGATATTCCATGTCACTGTGCATATCTTGGTTTAGGCCATCAACAAATAGTTTTTCGCACCCCTCTCTTCCTGCTGAAGGGTCAGAGCAGATGTGGTCACACTGCCAGATGTCTGAGTTGTAATTGTAAGAGTTTCCGTCCGAAACAGTGGTTGTTTTACGGTGTGAGGTTGTTAGCGTCACGCCCAACCCGCAACGTTTCGGACCAGGTGCTATGTTTCGACTCCTTCAGATAAAGCAATACTGAACTGTATGTGAAAATAAAAATACTTTTTTTCTACGTATCAGCTCAATTGTACATTTCAATTAATGTGCTCTAACGTATATTATGTTTTAATGTGTAGGCCCACCGGCTGTCTTGTCTGAATGCCAGCGCGAACCATGCAAAAACGGCGGAACATGCGAGTCACCAGGAGATGGATCGTACACATGTAAATGCATGCCGGGTTTTGGTGGTAAACATTGTGATGGTAAGTCAATGTGTGGCTGATATAATTACTTTCAAACGATGTTACGAACATTCGAACCTATTCCTTCCGGTTTACTTTGCCCCATGCTTAATGAAACCGTCAACAATATGTGACATACATCAATAACATCAGAAACAAAGTAGCATTCTACAAAAGTAGAAACGTCCTTCCATAAGAAAAGAAACAGAAATGTAGGAATTCATATATATTATATTTATGCACTATTATAAAGTAATTATTATCTTCTCGACATGAATAGTACTTGCTACCCAAAACGCGAACCATTAAATACATCTTAGCAAAACAACAATAAATAATTTATACATATGTATAAATACATACACACACATATATAGCATGATTTGATTTTACTAGAGGAATACTAACATTTGAATATTCGATGTGTCCAGGGTGCAAAGAAAACAATGACTGCAATAACCACGGAACCTGCAACAAAGAAAACCACCTATGTCATTGCGAAGAACCATACACTGGAGAACTATGCGAAACTGTCATTGGTAAGATTTCTCTTTCGTGCTAGTAAGCCTGATCAAGTTGGTCAATTAGTCAAACCATTAAAGCACTTGCCAACAATGATGTCCTCTATTTACTTCTTGATGTATAACAATCAGGTGTCAAGCTGCCAGTATAGTACGATTCCTCGCAATTTAATGGTATTGTGTTAATAGTACACTGGAGAAGAATGCGAAACTGGTAAGACAGTTAGATAAATTATTTTTGAAACGTATTCTTATTATGGACGTGTAGTTTCAAATTTGTTGAGGCAAATAAATACTCATTTACATATACCATGTCTGAAAATACTGTTATTAAAATTATCTTAAATATACACATATCTACCTATATACGTGTATATTGATATATACTTTTTTTTATACATACATGCGTGAAGACGTGCAGACAAATATTCGTATATACATATTTGTATATATATATATCTATATATATATATATATATATATATATATATATATATATATATATATACATGTATATGTATATGTATATATATAAACATTTATATATGTGGATATATATATATATATATATAGAGAGAGAGAGAGAGAGAGAGAGAGAGAGAGACGTTTACATGTGTGTACTTTTACACCTATTCGTATATATATATATGTATATATATATATATATATATATATATATATATATATATATATATATATATATATATATATATGTGTGTGTGCGTGCGTGCGTGCGTGCGTGCGTGCGTGCATGCGTGCGTGCGTGCGTGCGTGCGTGCGTGTGTGCATATGTACATCTGTTGTCTTTCGTTGGCCTGGCTTCCTTCTTCCGGGTGGCGTCATATTCACAAGATGTGTCCTCGCCGTATAAGTCGTCGGCGTTTAATTTCTAGGACTACACTGATTCAGCCTGAGTTGATTTCCTCGTTAACTAGTTTATTGGGCTAGCATATCAGGCAGCTCTTTCTCAAACAGCCATTGTGGAAGGCGTCGATCTAAGCCTTTTCATCATTTACCACTCGCCAGCACTTTGAGCCAAGTTATAAGTTAGAATTCACATTACTGATGAAATGTGTTACCTTTTTTGCTATGGTGCACTGCTTGGACTTCCAAATGTTCTTATCTTTGGAAATAGCATACAGGAATTTACGCAGTCTTGCTTTGATGTATTTTGGTGCTACACTGTCTTTTTTATGAAAGTATCGAAGTATGTCAAGTCATCTACAAATTCAAGTGGTTCACCATAAATGTTAACATGTATGGTTGCTTTGGTATTAATACTCTTCACTTGTGTCTTGCTTGTACTGATGGAAAGCCCAGTTTCCTTTGCACAGCTGTTTATTCTATTTGTTTTATATCTGCCTATGGTCAAGCTGTACTGATAGAAATTGAAGTTCATAGGCAAATTCCATATACCCAGAAGAGGATTGGCAAGAGGATACACTCCTGCAAAATACCAGATTTCACAGGGAACCACTCAGAGGATTCATTACTGAGGATAACGCTGCATTCAAATTGATTGTATAACTTCTCTATTAGTAAAAAAAACATTGGAGGCACTGCGTATGATCGTAGAATCTTCCTTAGGGTGTCCTGGTGGATACTGTCAAAAGCCCACAGGAAATCAATGATGTTGTATACAGTGAGCAGTTCCATTCTAGATTCTGCTCTATGATTTGTATCAATGCAAAGAAATGATCATTGCAGCTCTATGATGTCTCTCAATGCAAAGATATGATCAGTGCCTTCTTTTCTCTTCCGGAATCGCATTTGTCCTTGTTTCAGTTTCTTGTCATTAACTGTCTTGATTCTTCCCAGAAGTATTCTACAGAAAACTCTGATTGGGATGGACAAAAGTGTGATACATCGCCAGTTGTCACAGACTCGAAGGTTGCATTTCCTAAGTAATATAAAATAAATCATTTGTTCCAGTCACTTGGGGTAGTCTCTATGTCCAAAATGGTATCGAGTATGTCAGTCAGAACTTTGGAACATGTACTGAGGTTGGCCTACGACATCTCAGCATCAATGGAGTCTATGCCTGTGGGTTTTTGATTTTCCATTGACTTCATGGCGTTTTTTTACTTCCTCTTCTGTTGGGGTTCTGCTGTCGGTGTTGACGTCATTTGTCGCTGCAGTGGGTTGGCGGGTACATTTGACTCGGGGTGGTTCAGTACTTCACACAAGTGCTTCAACCATCTATTGATCTGCTCATTTATGTTTGTAATAGTGACTGTGACTAGCGTAATTTACCATCACAGACGTTTGGTAACCTTATAGACAATGCTTCTACGGCTAACCCGTCAACACCTCCAAAACAACCACCTGTTTATTGACTGGTCATTTAAGCCTTGTGATATTTATTTGTTGAAAAACCTAAGTCTTTTGCAATTACTGATAATTTGGTCAATCTAGTTGCTTCTTCTACCATCAGATGATTTTCAGGTAAGCTTCTGGATGTCTTGGTGTGCAAAGGTGGTACCTCTAGTTACACAGTTGTTGTTTAAAGAGAAGTCAAAAAGATGTTCGCCATTGTTATTCATCACACAACAACCAAGTTTGCCCAAGTTTGAGGTTTCATCGTGAACCTTTGCATTCATATCTCAGAAGATCACAGGCATGTCTTGTTGTCGAACAGTGCAGAGTGCTTGAGGCAACTTTTCATGTCAATTTTCTTTGTCCTCTTTGTAAGATTTTATAGTTGTGGCGTATCACAGAATGACGGTATGCTGTCCCCATTCCATCAAAGTGTTGGCCTTCTCCTTGAAGATTACAATGGCTACACCGCGGATGAGTGTATCTATATGTCCTCACAATAGGATGGCTGAATCATAATTGATCACCTGTCATCCATAGTTACTATATCGGCACTCTCTAACAGCTAGATTATTCAGAATATATCTTATGCTAACGTTTAGACATAATTCCTGGTGCTGATATTCCGTGTCACTGTCCATAACTTGGTTTAGGCCATCAACAAATTATCTTTCACACCCCTCGCTTCCTGGTGTAGGGTCTGAGCAGATGTGGTCACACTGTCAGATTTCTGAGTTGTAATTGTAAGAGTTTCATAACAGTGGTTGTTTTACGGTTGTTAGCGTCACGCCCACCCGCAACGTGAAGGCCCATGCGCTGTGTTTCGACTCCTTGAGATAAAGCAATACTTAACTTTATGTATAAATAAAAATACTTTTTTTCTACGTATCAGCTCAATTGTACATTTCAATTAATGTGCTCTAACATATATTATGTTTTAATGTGTAGATAGAACGGCTGTCTTGCCTGAATGCCAGCGCGAACCATGTAAAAACGGAGGAACATGCGAGTCACCAGAAGATGAATCGTACACATGTAAATGCATGCCGGGTTTTGGTGGAAAACAATGTGATGGTAAATCAATATATGGCTGATATAATTACTTTCAAACGATGTTACGAACATTCGAACCTATTCCTTCCGGTTTACTTTGCCCCATGCTTAATGAAACCGTCAGCAATATGTGACATCCACAAATAACATCAGAAACAAAGTAGCATTCTATAAAAGTAGAAATATCCACCCATAAGAAAAGAAACAGAAATGTAGGAATTCATATATATCATATTTAAACACTATTATAAAGTAGTTATTATCGTCTCGATATGAGTAGTACTTGCAACAAAAAACACGACCCATTAAATACATCTTAGCAACACAACAATAAATAATATATACATATGTATACATACATACACACACATACACATACACATACACATACACATACACACACACATATATATATATATATATATATATATATATATATATATATATATATATATATATATATATATATATATATATATATATATATATATATATATATATATATATATATATATATATATATATATATACAGAACAAACAAACATGTTTTAAGAGAATAATATTTCACGTTCAGTAATAATTTACTTTACCAGGCGTTGTCGCGTGTGCTGATCAGTTTGATTGACAGCGGAGTAGCAAAAGTATTACTTGAATATACTACGGTATAGCATGATTTTATTTTACTAGAGGAATACAAACATTTAAATATTCGATATGTCCAGGGTGCAAAGAAAGCAATGACTGCAATAACCACGGAACATGCAATAAAGAAAACCACCTATGTCATTGCGAAGAGCCATACACTGGAGAACTATGCGAAACTATCATTGGTAAGATTTCTCTTACGTGCTATTAAGCCTGATCAAGTTGGTCAATTAGTCAAACCATTAAAGCACTTGCCAACAATGATGTCCTCTATTTACTTTTAGATATATAACAATCACGTGTCAAGCTGCCATCATAGTACGATTCCTCGCAATTTAATGGTATTGTGTTAAAACTCATTAAATGGCTGATATAGTCCAAACGTTGTGAATATTTTGTGTTATTATTCTTCTAGAATGCAGAGCAGATGGCGACTGTAAAAATGACGGAATCTGTAACAAACACAGTTACAAATGTGCCTGCTCTGATGGCTACACTGGAAAATCGTGTCAGAACACAACTAGTAAGTGTAATGGATTAAGTACTGTAGAGCATGATATATTACCAATGCATATGCAATTGATCGATATTATGCATATCGTGTATATATCTATACATATTATATATATATATATATATATATATATATATATATATATATATATATATATATATATATATATATATATATATATATATATATACATATATATGTATATATATATATATATATATATATATATATATATATATATATATATATGTATGTATATGTATATATATATATATACATATATATATATATATGTATATATATATATATATATATATATGTGTGTGTGTGTGTGTGTGTGTGTTTATGTGTATATGTGACCCGCCACGCCAAAATGCGACGCTTCTCGAAAATAATGGTAGCGTGTTTTATTGCATATTTGGATAGAGCAGATTCAGACGGAAATAATGATACCTCCATGTTACTTATATTCACATTATTTCCAGAGATACATTTATTTGAATGTCGAAAATGCAAAATGTACTCATTTGAGAAAAACGGCTTTAAAGTTTTCACTCGTTTATGTGTGATGATTTCACTTCGTGCAGACAAGTTTTGCTCCAGATGGACCTGTTTATATACATAATAATTATGATTGTGTATATGTGTGCTCGAAGCCTACAACCCATACTTAAAATTTAGTATGGACAGCACCAATACAACACTTTAGAGGCAGGCATGATCATGAAATCTAGTCTGAGACGAGACAGTGAAAGGTCAGATGCAAACATAGGAATTGACAGCTGTCAGCGTATTTGAAAGTTTTAAGCAGTGAGTTTTCATAAAGCAATCAAACCAGTCAATACATTACATACTCAATACATTATTATTAAATTAATAATTATATTAGGTTGCTTTACGTACTGCATCGTTAGTGGTGAGGGAAATTAGGTAACATCGCCGGATTTTGTCGTATAGCTAGTCGGTAACACTAAAGTGCCAAAAATACCCCGTCGCTGTCATGCATGAAATATTCGATTGCCACGTCCCTAAGACTCATAACGCTGAGGCAACAGCGAAAAGTTTTATTTAGAAGATAAGAGAAAATGTTGTCCTTGCGCAAATTCACATAATAATACTGAAATAGTTCGTTTTAACAGTGAGTTGTCAACGAAAACGAGCGTGGAAAAACAAACCGGAAGTTGATCGTAAATGACAGCTGACCAATCAGAGAGCTAATATCTGTCACGATGTGACGCTTAGCCTTCACAAAAGTCCCATTAACATGCACATTTATGGAAAGTCTTTAATGAAAATGTTGTCAGTGTTTAGAATTAACATCCAGCTTTCCGATGGTACCAAACAAAGCGCCATCGGACACAATTTACTTGGATTATTCTTGAAGACAAAGTGGGTAATTCGTGTGTCAAAAACAATCATAATCTTTAAACGACGTTTCATAGGTGTCAAAACACACCCAGATAAACACATTTAAACTTTAGTCATGACATTTAGACAACTTACATATGTTACATTAAACAAAAAGTCATTTTCGAAAATAAATCAGTGCCGTAATTTTTGCCTCGTATATCTTTATAAGCTCCAGAGAGAAGCGTCTCATTTTGGCGTGACGAGTCACATATGTGTGTCTATGTGCATGAATGTGTGTGTGTGTGTGTGTGTGTGTGTGTGTGTGTGTGTGTGTGTGTGTGTGTGTGTGTGTGTGTGTGTGTGTGTGTGTGAGTGTGCGTGTGCGTGTGCGTGTGCGTGTGTGTGTTCGTCTGTCGCAGGACAGCACCGTTTAGCAGCCACGCGCAGTTACGCCCACTGCGTATATTTCGTGCTTCTTTTTATTATGTGTCGTGCAAGCACTTGGTTGTTGCTTACATGGCGTTCACATGGGTGTTTGGTCGGATGTCTCGCTTGGCTGTCTTGCCAACCAGACTGCACTTAGTCGTTTGTGTGCAGTTTGTTTACCAGTTACCGCTCGCTGTTTTAATGATGTGTGTCTGTGTGTGTGTGTGTGTGTGTGTGTGTGTGTGTGTGTGTGTGTGTGTGTGTGTGTGTGTGTGTGTGTGTGTGTGTGTGTGTGAGTGAGTTTGTGTGTATGTGTGTGTGTGTGCGTGCGTGCGTGCGTGCGTGTGTGTGTGTGTATGTATGTGTGTGTGTTTTTGCGTGTGTGTGTGTTTGAGTGTGTGCGTGTGCGTGTGCGTGCGCGTGTGCGTGTGCGTGTGCGTGCGCGTGCGCGTGTGTGTGTTGCAGATACGATTATGCTAATAAACATTTAATTCCAGATCATAGTGCATTCTCTTATAATTTAAATGGTATGCCCCATAGTGCCTTGTGTTTTAATATCGTCACATGACTGCCATATTCAGAACAATGTTTTATTAGTAATATTAAATTCATAGTTTTCCATAACGTAGTATACTTATCATACTTGAAGGCTTAGTCACGCGTATCACCAGATTAAATTGAGTTATACTATAAATGTAAGGTATTGTAAAAATATGAAATTAATATCCCTGGAGTTACAAAGAACATTTCGATTTTCAAATATTATAGTCCCAGAGGTTGGGTAGATATTCTTATTAATTGACTTATTATTTCACCTGCGCAATAATATCAGCGAAGTCATATTGGAATTGATGTGGAGCAATAAAAGTAAGAAATTTTGACCCTCTATTTTGGAAATTGTCATTTTAGAGTTAATGAAATGGCTTCAATTTAATGTGCCTCTGAAATATTAAAAGTTATGATAAATGCCTTAATGTTTTTGTTATTCTCTCTGACACTGCTAATTTATTATTATAGCTTTTAATATCTTTATTGTGTTACTATTTCTCTAGAGTGCAAATCAGATGATGAGTGTAATAGTCATGGAGCCTGCGATAAAAACAAACAAAAGTGTTCTTGCGAACCCGAATACACTGGAGGCCAATGCAAGAACAAAACTAGTAAGTTATTTAATGCTGGTTTCTTAGAAGATCATACACCGAATATAAACATATAACAAACTAAAGGAAGGTTCCCGTATAGTGAAATCTCTAGTCATTGAAATTACAAATAGCGTTTTTTACTTCATTCACTTTTGACCTGTATAATTTTAAACCATCTCAACTTCGCTGGAACATATTCCTATACATTCCATTGATTTACGTGATTTTAATATTTCTTCTGAGCTGCCGTTGCCTTTAGGATGTGTATTCGCGATATATTAACATAATTTAACATAATTAAGCACTGACATCATCATAATATAATATTTTTGTGTACAGTATATTTTAAAAGTTGACTGACGAATTGTAGTTATTTTATCAAACATATATATGTTCTTCAATAATATTTGGTATATCATTCGCGTTAACCAAAACATTCATTTTATTACGATGATAACATGTTACTGGTAAATACGTTGTTTTCCGTAACTTTGCTTGGCATTGAAGACTTTAAATTATTCCTTTCACAGGAATGATTTATCGAGGTGACGTTTGGAAATCTATACTTCCTTCCTAAAATTGAACGACTTTACTAAATATTTGAATAGCATTGCCTGGCTGGTTGATAAACATATGATTAATTTGTTATAATATTTTGAATTTAGCAATACTATTTGCAACATACATATCATACCATACAAACGATGCACCAGTGATTTTATTAATATACAATGTATGATATCGCATGGAACATTTGTGATGTGCATCGTGCACTAATTGTGCAGAAAGATAACGTTATTTCATGTTTACTTGAAGCGTGGGTCTGCTTTAACAGTTGACTTTAATTTCACACAGCCAAAAATTTCAACAAACCTCTTGTGTATTTACTGAGTATGTCGATTTGGTTTCGGGTTTTGAGAATATTATCTATTCTGTACCAGAACATGCCTTTTGTTTCTGTAGTTTTTGACAGAAATCGTTAGTTTTCTACAGAAATAGCGTTCCTGCATGAAGCCGAGTAAGGTAATTACAACATCATTCAATAGGTATTGCATATGAGTGTATATTTTTTCCAGGGTGCAAGAATAACGCCGACTGCAATAATCACGGATCGTGCAATAAAGAACAACGCCTATGTTATTGCGATCACGGGTACACCGGAGAAGACTGCGAAACTGGTAAGACAGTTGGGTCAATTATTTTGGAAACGTATTCTCATTATGGACGCGTAGTTTCAAATTCTTTGAGGCATATAAATACTCCTTTATATATACAATGTCTGAAAATGCTATTATTAAGACTATCTTAAATATACACATATCTACGTATATGCGTGAATATTGATATATATTTATATTTTTTTATAATTACATGCATGCAAACATGCATACAAATATTCGAATATACATATTTGTATATATATACCATCATTTATATATATATATATATATATATATATATATATGTCTACACACACACATATATATATATATATATATATATATATATATATATATATATACGTTTACATGAATGCACGCTTACACTTATTCATATATATATATATATATATATATATATATATATATATATATATATATATATAAATATATATATATATATATATATATTATATATAAACATATATATATATAATATATATATATATGAAATAGGTGTAAACGTGCATACATGTAAACGTCTATATATATATATATATATATATATATATATATATATATATATATATATATATATATATATATATATATGCATATGTACACATGTTGTCTTTCGTTGGTCTGGCTTCCTTCTTCCGGTGGCGTCACATTCACAAGATGTGTCCTTGCCGTCTAAATTGTAGGCGTTTAATTTCTTGGACTACACTAATTCAGCCTGTCTTCTTCTGTATCAGTAAAACAATCTTTGGAGGCACTGCGTATGATCATAGAATCTTCCTTAGGATGTAATGGTCGATACTGACAAAAGCCCATTGGAAATTAATGAAGTTGTTATTCAGTGAGCAGTTCCATTCTAGAGTCTGCTCTATGATTTCTATCAATGCAAAGATATGATCAATGCAGCTCTATGATGTCTCTCAATGCAAAGATATGATCAGTGCCTTCTTTTCTCTTCCGGAATCGCACTTGTTCTTGCCTCAGTCATTAACTGTCTTGATTCTTCCCAGCAGTATTCTACAGAAAATATTGATTGGGATGGACAAAAGTGTGATACTTCGCCAGTTGTCACAGACTCGAAGGTTGCATTTCCCAATGAGTCTAAAATGAATCATTTCTTCCTGTCACTTGGGGTAGTCTCTGTGTCCAGAATGGTATCGAGTATGTCAGTCAGAACTTTGGAACATGTAGTGAGGTTGGCCTACAACATTTCAGCTTCAATGGAGTCTATGACTGTGGTTTTTTGATTTTCCATTGTCTTGATGGCGTTTGTTGACTTCCTCTTCTGTTGGGGTTCTGCTGTCGATGTTGACGTCATTTTTCGCTGGTGTGGGTTGGCGGTTTTATTTGACTCGGGGTGGTTCAGTATTTCACACAAGTGCTTCAACCATCTATTGATCTGCTCATTTTTGTTTGTAATAGTGACTGTGAATAGTGTAATTACCATCACAGATGTTTGGTAACTTTATAGACAATGCTTCTGCGGCTGGCCCTTCAACACCTCCAAAACAACCTCCTGTTTGATGACTGGTCATGTAAGCCTAGTTACATTTATTTATTTCCAGCGCTGACCCTGTGTCACCACTCTGTGAATTTTCATCATGGTGCGTGCTATTACCAAATTAGGGTGACTATAAATGTCAGCTCAACTGCATACTCTCCCATCTTGAAAGACCTACGTCTTTTGCCATTAGTGATAATTTGGTCAATCTAGTTGCTTTTTCTACCATCACATGATTTGCAGGAAAGCTTGTGGATGTCTTGGTGTGCAAAGGTTGTACCTCCAGTTACACAGTTGTTGTTTAAACAGAAGTCAACAAGACGTTGGCCATTGTTATTCATCACACAACAACTAAGTTTGCCCATGTTTGACGTTTCATCGTGAACTTTTGCATTTATATCTCAGAAGATCAAAAGGTTGTCTTGCTGTCGCCCTGTGGCTACTGCTTTGGGCAACTTTTCATGCCAATCTTTTAGTTAGATTTATTAGTTGTGGCGTATCACAAATCAAATCCACCTGTCGTTCATAGTTAGTCTATCGGCATTCTCTATCCGCTAGATTATTCAGAATGTATCTTATGCTAACGTTTAGATATAATTCCTGGTGCCGATATTCCATGTCACTGTGCATATATTGGTTTAGGCCATCAACAAATTGTCTTTCGCACCCCTCTCTTCCTGGTGAAAGGTCCGAGCAGATGTGGTCACACTGCCAGATGTCTGAGTTGTAATTGTAAGAGTGTGAGGTTGTTAGCGTCACGCCCAACCCGCAACGTTTCGGACCAGGTGCTATGTTTCGACTCCTTCAGATAAAGCAATACTGAACCTTATGTGAAAATAAAAATACTTTTTTTCTACGTATCAGCTCAATTGTACATTTCAATTAATGTGCTCTAACGTATATTATGTTTTAATGTGTAGGCCCACCGGCTGTCTTGTCTGAATGCCAGCGCGAACCATGCAAAAACGGCGGAACATGCGAGTCACCAGGAGATGGATCGTACACATGTAAATGCATGCCGGGTTTTGGTGGTAAACATTGTGATGGTAAGTCAATGTGTGGCTGATATAATTACTTTCAAATGATGTTACGAACATTCGAACCTATTCCTTCCGGTTTACTTTGCCCCATGCTTAATGAAACCGTCAACAATATGTGACATACATCAATAACATCAGAAACAAAGTAGCATTCTACAAAAGTAGAAACGTCCTTCCATAAGAAAAGAAACAGAAATGTAGGAATTCATATATATTATATTTATGCATTATTATAAAGTAATTATTATCTTCTCGACATGAATAGTACTTGCTACCCAAAACGCGAACCATTAAATACATCTTAGCAAAACAACAATAAATAATTTATACATATGTATAAATACATACACACACATATATAGCATGATTTGATTTTACTAGAGGAATACTAACATTTGAATATTCGATATGTCCAGGGTGCAAAGAAAACAATGACTGCAATAACCACGGAACCTGCAACAAAGAAAACCACCTATGTCATTGCGAAGAGCCATACACTGGAGAACTATGCGAAACTGTCATTGGTAAGATTTCTCTTTCGTGCTAGTAAGCCTGATCAAGTTGGTCAATTAGTCAAATCATAAAAGCACTTGCCAACAATGATGTCCTCTATTTACTTCTTGATGTATAACAATCAGGTGTCAAGCTGCCAGTATAGTACGATTCCTCGCAATTTAATGGTATTGTGTTAATACTCATAAAAGGGCTGATATAGTACTAAAGTGGTGTGTATTTTATGTTATCATTAATCTAGAATGCAGAGCAGACGGCGACTGTAATAATGACGGAATCTGTAACAAACACAGTTACAAATGTGCCTGCTCTGATGGCTACACAGGAAAATCGTGTCAGAACGCAACTAGTAAGTTTAACGGATTAAGTGCTGTAGAGCATGATACATTACCAATGCATATACAATTGATCGATAGTATGCATATCGTGTATATATCTATACATATATATATATATATATATATATATATATATATATATATATATATATATATATATATATATATATATATATATATATATATATGTATGTATGTATGTGTGCGTGCGCGCGTGCGTGCGTGCGTGTGTGTGTGTGTGTGCGCGCGCGTGCGTGTTGGCGAGTGTGCGTGTGAGTGTGTGTCTGTGTGTGTATGTGTGTGTGTGTTGGAATCTTTGTGCACTTTGACAGCACCGTTTATCAGCCTCGCGCAGTTACGCCCAATGCGTATATTTCGTGCTACTTTTTTTGGCGTGCCTGCGCCCTTCCCGCTCGTAGGTGTGCCCTAATATTCGTTAATAAACTACAGCTGGGCCTGGCTCTGTTTACGGTAGATCAATAAGACACAAAATACCGTGTAATAGTAATATGGCAATCTAGATATTTTATTTACAACTGGATTGCCTGGCGCTCACTTGACGTGTGCGCTCGGCTGATTATTGTACCTTGAAAGACATACAGTGTTTTGGTAAATGATAAGCATCCAAGTACAACAAAATGCCTATCGTACAATCAGCTGCTTGCATGTATACTGATACAATGTATTGCACAATAGTGTATCGACAGAAACGCATGCGTTAAGCGAAAGTACACATTAACAAAAACCGTAAAGGGGGGAAAACAACCCCACCCTCCACTGGAACAGTGGAGCCTACCCCCCCCCCCCCCGGCACAGCAAAGTAAACAAGACAAACAGTTGCATGTCGGAGACGTTACGAACGCAAGACCTACTACAGGATCAGCCGAGTATCCGCAACTAACCGCAATACACAAAAACGCGCTGTCATACCACGAACTAATAAACGCAGAAGTCCAAGGTCGGCTTGTCAGCAAATACGCTGGCAACGACGCAGTCAGTGAACGGCACCGGCCGGAGACAAGGCAGTACGGCGTAGAGGGGCAATTGCCGTAGAGGGTGGCCTGTTCCAGCTGCATCCAGGTGGCGTCGCGTCGCGTGTATCCGGTCAAGGAGTCGCGGTAACGACATACAGAAAAGTGTCAGCTCGTGGCAGTGTGGCAAACCGTCACGGGCGAAGTAAATAATCAGTGCTACTTTTTTTGGCGTGCCTGCGCCCTTCCCGCTCGTAGGTGTGCCCTAATATTCGTTAATAAACTACAGCTGGGCCTGGCTCTGTTTACGGTAGATCAATAAGACACAAAATACCGTGTAATAGTAATATGGCAATCTAGATATTTTATTTACAACTGGATTGCCTGGCGCTCACTTGACGTGTGCGCTCGGCTGATTATTGTACCTTGAAAGACATACAGTGTTTTGGTAAATGATAAGCATCCAAGTACAACAAAATGCCTATCGTACAATCAGCTGCTTGCATGTATACTGATACAATGTATTGCACAATAGTGTATCGACAGAAACGCATGCGTTAAGCGAAAGTACACATTAACAAAAACCGTAAAGGGGGGAAAACAACCCCACCCTCCACTGGAACAGTGGAGCCTACCCCCCCCCCCCCCCCCCCCCCCGGCACAGCAAAGTAAACAAGACAAACAGTTGCATGTCGGAGACGTTACGAACGCAAGACCTACTACAGGATCAGCCGAGTATCCGCAACTAACCGCAATACACAAAAACGCGCTGTCATACCACGAACTAATAAACGCAGAAGTCCAAGGTCGGCTTGTCAGCAAATACGCTGGCAACGACGCAGTCAGTGAACGGCACCGGCCGGAGACAAGGCAGTACGGCGTAGAGGGGCAATTGCCGTAGAGGGTGGCCTGTTCCAGCTGCATCCAGGTGGCGTCGCGTCGCGTGTATCCGGTCAAGGAGTCGCGGTAACGACATACAGAAAAGTGTCAGCTCGTGGCAGTGTGGCAAACCGTCACGGGCGAAGTAAATAATCAGTGGTGTAGTCTAGGTGTCACCCGAGTTCCCCAGCCAGGACGTCGGCAGACTGTCGCTGGCCGACCAAGCCGTCCAAACTTCCCGTGAGGCATAGCTGTAACAAGAAAATATACCAAAGCAGATTCCGCACATATGATGAAACGCAAGCGACACAAGGACAAATTCGCTGCTGCAATGTATCCATATGGGAGAACATGCGCTGGTGCGCGCCAGGGCAGTTGTTGTGCACAACTGACATAATAACGGAACAACCTAGGTAATGAGTGACCGGTACCGGTAGGTCACAACGTCTGCTGACGAATGTCCCCTCGCCCACGGCAGACCTACAAGTAAATAAACAACCACAACGCAGAGGCTAACACGATGGCTGATCCAAACCTAGGGAAGGCCACGCACACACAGCCAATGCCGTGAGACGGCGATACATAGACGTAAACGCGGCTGTAATTAAGATCAAAGCACTCAAACACGGCATATTTACACATGCAGACGTGCACGAAATCATGACAATGAAAGGGAGATTAATGTGACCCCTGTATGCTCCGAAACACTGCAGACATGGTACATATGCACTGAGCAAGTCACACCATATCACGCGCAGATACAACTTGAATAGCGTCACGCGAACAAATGATGTGACACCACCCAATGTTCACGCACACGCGAACACCCATGTAAACGTCATTACATTAACCCATTAGCACGAAGCCGATTTTAACTTGAAGCCTGTGGCTCCTCACAGATTTGACCTGTATGTTTAAAATTGTTGCTTGCGCCATTGTCTTTGCTCTAGCGCCTTTAATATTCAATTATCGCAATTGCATGTTGTATGCATGTTGTATATAAAAGTACCTACACAGTGGTGTCAACACTGTTGTTATAACTTTAAAATATGTTGACCATATCTCGGTTGACACTAACACATTTAGAAACTTTTGGTAAAATAAAGACTTTGTTGCGGTGTAACTTTTTTTCTTGGATTTCTACTGCTACAAGTTGAGTTTATTTAAAGGAACATTACATTATCTACACACTGGTATAAAACTTGTTACAACATGTTACACATATTAGCCATACGCGCGGCCAACTCCTGGCTGGAGGACATTATGAAATATCCAAAAACAAAACCTATGGCTGTTAAAGTTCGAAAACGCGGTAACTATTTCTGAGAACTGAAGTATCCAAAATAGTCACAATTTAATGTTATATGTCTAGATAGCTGTCGCAGTTATTGCATCTCTTAATCACTAGATGCAACCACGTAAAGTGAAGTCAAACTTTGTGATGAATCGATGGCCGGCTATGGCCGACCTGAGGAGAATATTGGTGACCGTCAATGCCCGACTTGAGTGCTAAACGGTGACTATTCTCATAGGCAAACATACCACGTAAACATACATGATTACAACGACAAATTAACATTTGTTGTGTGCATGTATTTCTGTGTTGTGAAACATCATCATGAGAATCAAAACTAAGAATTGCCACTTAACAATTCTGTGAAAAGGGTTCACAGTGTTTAACTTCATGACTACTCCTCTTCAAATCATAGTCCTTAATAGTACTTCATGCGTACCAAGTGACTTACGAGTTGTAATTGGATGGCTTGCTTTTTAATGGTGCGTGTTTCGAAATATATTGAATTGAAATTAATTGAATTGCAAAACAAATAGCAAACACACATAAGATGTGACATCATAACAAGTGACCAAAGATGTTAAATAATGGTCAGTTATAGCTACTGCCAAACCGTAACAATCGCTCAAACGTGATGGAAGAGTCCATGGTCACCGATCATGTGATAACAAAGCACACGCCAAAATAACGCCGAACAGAGCCGGAAGCGCATAATGCATCATACTTTCTCATGTGAGAGAAACACATGTAAGATATGCAACACCGCTTTCACGACTGGCATGTAACGGCCGATTATCCCGGCGCCAGAGTACAATGGTGTAATATACCGGCAAAACTGCATAGATAACTGGCATGTGACGGCCGATTATCCCGGCGCCAAAGCACAACGGTGTAATATGCCGGCAAGACAGCATAGATAACTTGCTTGTGGCGGCCGATGGTCTCAGCGCCAGGAGGACAGCAATGAAACAATGCTGGTAATAGCCGTACAACTGAAAAAACCACCCGGGCTTGTAACGGCCAAAATTATTGGCGCCACGAGAATCCTCAGTGAAGTGAACAAGGACATGAAAAGCCAAAACAGAGAGGGCCCAATTTTGGCGCCCACTAACCGCAGAGAGAACGCGCAAGGAAGATAAATAGCCCTGACATGCCGCAGGCGGTAACCTAAGCTGTGTAACTGGCCGCCTCTTGATGACGTGCAAAATGGGATAAAACGAAAATATGTACAAAAACAATGGGTGCGTGAACACCGACCTAACCAGGTAATAACAAATACATACGGGCGTGCCCAAACGTGTACACACGGACACACATATATGTATACATACACACACATGTATACATACGTAATACATGTATATACACACATACAGACGTACGCGTATACACACACATAAACAGAACCACACACATACACACGTGGAAATACATACGTACCTACTTACAAACACACACACACACACACACACACACAGACATGTGTGTGTGTGTGTGTGTGTCGTGCATGCAAACAGGTAAACACAACACCACGCCAACACAGCCAGAAATACAAAACATAATCAAAGTTATGCAAAACGGGAAAAACTGCCAAGTGACGCTGTAATGAAAACAGAAGACCTGTAGCACAGCATGACACAACATCACCAAAACCAGGGGGCCCCGTGCGTCGCAGCCTGGCAGATGACGTAACCACCCGCCGGTATTAATCCAACCGGAACTCCAAGGCAGCGCGCTCGCGGCGGTGTTCCTATGGTGATTAACCCATCTTAAATAGGGGCGGAGACCTTCAGTCGATTAGCCGTACGGACGGACAACGGCGAACGCCGGCGACGGCCTGACAAACCGCCAGCTGACCCGGGCATACCGCGCCCCAGCCTGGAAGCCATAGTGTGTGGACGCGCCCATGATACGATGTAAAAAAAAAACTTGCAGACAACATAATACCTTCAGAGTGACTTGAGTAAAGGCAAGCGTCACTTCAGTTACTTCTCACCGGCACGAAGGCAACAAGCAAACAACACATCTTGTACCGACGCACCTCAAGCCAAGGTGGGCCTCACAAGCGCAGAGAGCGATCGCAGCAAACACCAATAAGGCGTCAAACATGCGAACAAGAAGATAACGTGTGTGACATACCACTACACGTAGAATATGTCGCGCGAAGAAAGTAAAATCACGCGACGTCGAAGACGGTCCGCAGAACTGTGTCCAATTAGCACCACGTATCTCAGACCCAGCCAAAACGTTAAGCTGATATCGCAGAAGCAAAAAAGCCGTGGTGGCCAGGCAAGGCAGACAGCGGGACTCTGCACTCCACACCGTTTAATAAGAACGGATTGCTTGGCGCTCACCAGTTGTAAGTGCGCGGCTGATAATCATCTTAATTAATGTAAGTACTCATGTAAAAACAGATGTATAAATTACATGTCATCATGTAGTATATGTATTAGGACATATAACAATAGGTATCTGAAAGGGAACAATGCATTACAGTTACCAACTCTGCCACTTAATCCACATGGTTGTATTGAATAAATTGAATACTTCTGTAATATCATACTGTGATTGTTATTTGTAACATTGTTTAACACTGCCATTCATAGTTACAGCAGAGATAATCGTATTGGCAGTCTCATCAGAAAGTATTCCGGACAAAACTAGCACCTGGGACGTCTCCTTCACCTAGAGTAACCGAAGGATTATCGTAGCTGCAGGCCATTTTGGCTATACTACTAACTACGACTAACGACTAGCTACTCGGACGTGACATCTATGAATATTCATGAAGGTGCATGTCGTCATTCGCGACAAGCGCTATTAACTGCACGTATCTCAGACGTTATCACCCGCCAGGAGTAATTAAGCCGTACCTCTCAGGCAGGGCCGCCGCAGCGAAGTTCTAAGCGGTAATAAACCCGTCGTCAAATAGGGGCGGACACGCTAACCCGCCGGCGGCTGGTCAGCGTCAACATCTTAAACGGTCCCCGGCCGGGAGGAAATACCGTACACAGCCCGACATTCAAAAGCTGTGATCGTGCCCAGGACAAGAGGAAGAATAATTGTGTACACACATCGTACCTACAAAGGGACGTGAGGATATGTTAGCGTCACCTAGATTACATCTCACCAAGCACTGAGGCTACAGGCAATCAACATCTCTTTTACCGACGAAACCGTAGCTAAAGTGACTCGCACGAGGAAAGAGAACAATGGCAAAAAACACCGACCGAGGTGTCAAATCACGCGAGTATTATTATACGACGAGTATAGCATACTACAACAGCTTGATTATGTCGCAAAAAGAAATAAACTTACGTGACATGGAGGTAGTTCCGCAGAGCAACGGTCCAATTAACAGCACGTATCTCAGCTCAACCAGGAAATATATTTGATGATCGCAGAGTTACAACACCACGCTCTATAGTCAATGAAAACAGCGGGATGAGAAATTTCGTTAAAACCAACAGAGGTACCCCAAAAGACCCTGTTGTAATGTCAACGAATACAGCGGAACTGCCGGTTCGAGGTCACCGGCCAGATGGCTGTCATAAGGGACCTTTGGTGGCCTATATTCGTTTCGTATGCCTAGCTTCATTCAGGGCTGGCTTCAAAATTATGTTGCATCCCTCTGGACAAAATACAGTTATTATGTGTCGTGTTGCACTTGGTTGTTGCTTACATGCCGTTCACATGGGTGTTTGGTCGAATGTCTAGTATGGCTGTCTTGCCGACCAGATTGCACTTCGTCGTTTGTGTGCAGTTGGTTTACCAGATACCGCTCGCTGTTTTAATGGTGTGCCCCATAGAGCCTTGTGTTTGAATATGGTCCGATGACTGCCATATGCAAAACAATGTTTAATTAATAATATTAAATTAATAGTTTTCTATTACGTAATATACTTGTTATTCTTGAAGGCTTAGTCGCGAGTATCACGAGATTAAATTGAGTTATTCTATAAATGTACGGTATTGTAAAAATATGAAAATAATATCCCGAAAGTTACAAACAACCTTTTCGACTTTCAAATAGTATATAGTCCCAGCGATTGGGTAGATATTCTTATTAATTGACTTATTATTTCACCTGCGCAATAACATAAGCGAAGTCATATTAGAATTGATGTGGAGCAATGAAAGTAAGAAATTTAGACCCTCTATTTTGGAAATTGTAATTTTGGAGTTAATGAAGCGGCTTCAATGTAATGTGCCTCAGCAATATTAAAAGTTATGTTCAATTCCTTAATGATTTTGTTATTCTCTCTGACACTGCCAATTGATTATTATACCTTTCAATATCTTTATTGTGTTACTATTTCTCCAGCGTGCAAATCAGATGATGAGTGCAATAGTCATGGAGCCTGCGATAAAACCACACAAAAGTGTTCTTGCGAACCCGAATACACTGGAGGCCAATGCAACAAAAAAACTAGTAAGTTATTTAATGCTGGTTTCTTTGAAGATCATACACCGTATATAAGCGTATAACAAATTAAAGGAAGGTTCCCGTATAGTGAAGTATCAAGTTATTGGGATTTCTAATAGCGTTTTTCACTTCACTCACTGTAGACCTGTATAATTCTAAACCATCTCAACTTCGCTGGGACGTATTCCTATACATTCAATTTATTGAGGTGATTTTAATATTTCTTCTAAGCTGGCGTTGCGTTTGGGACGTTTATTCGCGATATATTAAAGTAATTAATCACTGGCATCATTATAATACAATATTCTTGTGTACAGTATACTTTAAAAGTTCACTGACGAATTATAGTTATTTTATCAAATATTATCTGTTCTTCAATAATATTTGGTATATCATTCCCGTTAATCTAAACATCCATTTTATTACGATGATAACATATTACTGGTAAATATGTTGTTTTCCGTAACTTTGCTCGGCATTGAAGACTTTAAATTATCCCTTTCAGAGGAATGATTTATCGAGATGACGTTTGGAAATCTATACTTCCTACTTGAAATTGAACGACTTTACCAAATATTTGAGTAGCATATTGCGTGGCCGGTTCATAAACATATGATTAACTTGTTAAAATAATTTGAATTTAGCAATATTATCTGCAACATACATGTCATACCATACAAAAGATGCAGCAGCGATTTTATTAATATTTATTGTCTGATATCACATGGAACATTTGCGATGTGCATCGTGCACTAATTGTGCAGAAAGATAACGTTATTTCATGTTTACTTGAAGCGTGGGTCTGCCTTAACAGTTGACTTTATTTTCACACAGCCAAAAATGTCAACACACCTCTTGTGTATTTACTGAGTATGTCGATTTGTTTTCGGGTTTTGAGAATATTATCTATTCTGTACCAGAACATGCCTTTTGTTTTTGTAGTTTTTGACAGAAATCTTTAGTTTTCTACAGAAAGAGCGTTCCTGCATGAAGCTGAGTAATGTAGTTACAACATTGTTCAATAGGTATTGCATATGAGTGTATATTTTTCCAGGGTGCAAGAATAACGCCGACTGCAATAATCACGGATCATGCAATAAAGAACAACGCCTATGTTATTGCGATCACGGGTACACTGGAGAAGACTGCGAAACTGGTAAGAAAGTTGGGTCAATTATTTTGGAAACGTATTCTCATTATGGACGCGTAGTATCAAATTCTTTGAGGGAAATAAATACTCCTTTACATATACAATATCTGAAAATACTATTATTAAGACTATCTTAAATATACACATAGATACGTATATGCGTGTATATTGATATATATTTATATTTTTTTATAATTACATCCATGCAAACGTGCATACAAATATTCGAATATAAATATTCGTATATAAATATTTGTATGTATATACAAACATTTATATATATATATATATATATATATATATATATACAGACGTTTACATGTATGCACGTTTACACCTATTCATATATATATATATATATATATATATATATATATATATATATATGTATATATATATATATATATATATATATATATATATATATATATATATATATATATATATGCATCTGTTTGCGTTTAATTTCTAATACTACACAGATTCAGCCTATCTTGTGGAGTTCCTCGTTAACTAGTTTATTGGGCTAGCATACCAGGCAGATCTTTCTCATACAGCCATTTTGGAAGGCGTCGATCTATGCCTTTTCACCTTTTACCACTCGCCAGCACTTTGAGCCAAGTTGTAAGATAGAATTCACATTACTGATGAAATGTGTTACCTTTGTTGTCATGGTGCACTGCTTGGTCTTCCAAATGTTCTTAACTTTGGCAATAGAATAACGGGATTTACCCAGTCTTGCTTTGATGTATTTTGGTGCTACACTGTCTTTTTTATGAAACTATCAAAGTGTGTACAGTCATCTACAAATTCAAGTGGTTCACCGTAAAGGGTAACATGTATGGTTGCTTTGGAATTAACACCCTTCATCTGTGTCTTGCTTGTACTGATGGAAAGCCCAGTTTCCTTTGCAGAGCTGTCTAATCTAAACGTTTTGTTTCTGCATATGATCAAGCTGTTCTCATAGAAATTGAAGTTCATCGGCAAAGTCGATGTCCTGTAACGGGGAATAGAAAATTCACTGGATTCCCCTGCGATTATCTGATGTTGATTTTAACATAATCCATTCGATATCGACCAGGAAGAGGATGGGCTAGAGGATCCACCCCTGCAAAATACCAGATTTCACAGGGAACCACTCAGAGGATTCAATACTGAGGAAGACGCTGCATTCAAAGTGATTGTAAAACTTCTCTATCAGTTAAACAATCTTTGGAGGCACTGCATATGATCGTAGAATCTTCCATAGAGTGTCATGGTTGATACTGTCAGAAGCCCATTTGTAATCAATGAAGTTGTTATACAGTGAGCAGTTCCATTCTAGAGTGTGCTCTATGATTTTATCAATGCAAAAGATATGATCAATGCAGCTCTATGAAGTATTCCACAGAAAACTTTGATTGGGATGGAAAAAAGTGTGATACCTCGCCAGTTGTCATAGACTCGATGGTTGCATTTCCTAAGGAATTTATAATGAATCATTTATTCCAGTCAATTGGGGTAGTCTCTATGTCCAGAATGGTTTCGAGCATGTCAGTCAGAACTTGGGAACATGTACTGAGGTTGGCCTACAACATTTCAGATTCAATGGAGTCTGTGCATGTGGCTTTTTGATTTTCCATTGACTTGATGGCGTTTTTTTTACTTCCTGTTCTATTGCGGTTCTGGTGTTGATGTTGACGTCATTTTTCGCTGGTGTGGGTTGGCGGGTTCATTTGACTCGGGGTAGTTCAGTACTTCACACAAGTGCTTCACCCATCTATTGATCTGCTCATTTTTTGTTTGTAATAGTGACTGTGACTAGCGTAATTACCATCACAGACGTTTGGTAATTTTATAGACAATGCTTCTACGGCTAGCCCTTCAACAGCTAGAAAACGACCTCCTGTTTGATGACTGGTCATGTAAGCCTTGTGACATTTATTTGTTTCCAGCGCTGACTCTGCGTCACCACTCTGTGAATTTTTAACATGGTGCGTATTATTGCCAAATAGGTGTCACTATGAATGTCAGCTCAACGGCAAACTCTCACATCTTGAAAGACCTACGTGTTTTGCCATTACTGATAATTTGATCAATCTAGTTACTTTTACTACCATCAAATGATTTTCAGGTACATTTTTGGATGTCTTGCTGTGCTAACGTGGTACCTCCAGTTACAGAGTTGGTGTTTAAACAGAAGTTAACAAGACGTTCGGCATTGTTATTCATCACACAACAGCCGAGTTTGCCCATGTTTCACGTTTCATTATGAACTTTTGCATTCATATCTCAGAAGATCAAAAGCATGTCTTGTTGTCGCACTGTGGCGACTGCTTGTAGCAACTTTTCATGCCAATCTTCTTTGTCTTCTTTGTCAGATTTATCAGTTGTGGCGTATCACAGAATGTCGGTGTACTTGCAGTGTTTTGGGTTGTTGCGTACACAGGTCATCCTATCACTGATCGGTCCCCATTCCATCAGGGTGTTGGCCTTCTCGTTGAAGATTACAAGGGCTACACCGCGGATGAGTGTATGTCAACACTATAGGATGGCTGAACCATAATGGATCATCTGTCGTGCATAGTTAGTCCATCGGCACTCTCTAACCGCCAAATTATTCATTATGTATCTTATGCTAACGTTAAGATATAATTCCTGGTGCAGATATACCATGTCACTGTGCAGGTCTTGGTTTAGGCCATGAACAAATTAGCTTTCGCACACCTGTCTTCCTGGTATAGTTTCTGAGTAGATGTGGTCACACTGCCATATATCTGAGTTGTAATTGTATTGTATGACTGTTCGTAACAGTGGCTGTTTTTTACGCCCAACCCGCACCATGGAGGACCAGTTGCTGTGTTTTGACTGGTATCTCCTCTGAGACCTCTCCGGTTTGGTTATTCCAGGCTGGTTAGGGATGACACCAGAGTCCTTGATATAAAGCAGTACTGAACTTTGTGTATAAACAAATATAGTCTTTTTCTACGTATCACCTCAATTGTACATTTACATTAATGTGCTCTAAGATATATTATGTTTTACTGTGTAGGCGGACCGGCTGCCTTGCCTGAATGCCAGCGCGAACCGTGCAAAAACGGCGGAACATGCGAATCACCAGGAGATGGATCATACACATGTAAATGCATGCCGGGTTTTGGTGGAAAACAGTGTGATGGTAAGTTAATATATGGCTGATATAATTACTTTTAAACGATGTCACGAAAATTCGAACCCGTTCCTTTCAATTTATATTGCACTGTACTCAGTCAAACCGTCAACACTATGTGCACGTGTATAATATTATATACATAATTGTATTTTACAATGTATCCACACATTTATATATGCATTTAAGTGAAATTCCGTCAATTCGAACTCATAAATCCCTAATTATCACATGATGTTGATTGTGCTTTGACGTGAAGTAACTCAGCGGTTAGAGCGCCGGAATATCAATCACACACATTGCCGTTCGAATTTGTGCGCTGTCATTAAAATAACTGACGATTTATTGGATCCTGTTAGGCAACCAATCACAAATTGTAATATGTTTGTATATGGACTTTGTTGAGTGGTTTGTCATTGCCTCTAATAGTGGAAATGTAACAATCCTGTGACGTTTAGCTAACCTAGTGTATTTGGAAGGTTGAACGTGCGATTATGGGATAATGTTAATTCAGCAACGTCTAACGTGTTCTACACAATGCAATTAATGAAAATGTCATCAATGAAAATAATGATAGATTTTCATTTTACTTCGATTAAATAAATCTATGTATAGAACGGTGTAAAAATGTAAAACCAAGATCTGATATGACGAAGGTCAACATCACTGAGGTTGATTATCTTCTGCATAAAAACTGCAATATTTAGTTTCCTCACTTCATCTCAAATATAGGTTAGCTTAAAATACTTAGATTTGCTCTGACATGTTTTATGTATCTGGCTGTGTGGTCATTTCAGTCTTAGAAGTGTGCAAGACTAATCCATGCAAGAATGGCGGAACGTGCGGGGCAGCAGTGGATGGATCGTATAACTGTACTTGCAAAAGAGGATTTTTTAAAAAGAATTGCGAAGGTAAATTGCTCTTAAATTGTATTTGTGTGTATATGTGTGTGTGTGTGTGTGTGTGTGTGTGTGTGTGTGTGTGTGTGTGCGTGTGTGTGTGTTTGTGTGTGTGTGTGCGTGCGTGCGTGCGTGTGTGTATATATATTTATGTGTGTGTGTATTTATGTGTGTGTGTGTGTGTGTGTGTGTGTGTGTGTGTGTGTGTGTGTGTGTGTGTGTGTGTGTGTGTGTGTGATTGTGTGTGTGTGTGTGTGTGTGTGTGTGTGTGTGTGTGTGTGTGTGTGTGTGTGTGCGTATATATATATATATATATATATATATATATGTATATATGTATATATGTATATATATATATATGTGTGTGGGTGGGTGGGCATGTGTGTGCGTACGTGCGTACGTCCGTGCCTGCATGCGTGTGTGTGTGTGTGTGTGTGTGTGTGTGTGTGTGTGTGTGTGTGTGTGTGTGTGTGTGTGTGTGTGTGTGTGTGTGTGTGTGTGTGTGTGTGTGCGTCATGTGTATGTGTAAGGTGTGTGGTGTGTGGCGTGTGGCGTGTGGCGTGTGGCGTGTGGCGTGTGGCGTGTGGCGTGTGGCGTGTGGCGTGTGGCGTGTGGCGTGTGGCGTGTGGCGTGTGGCGTGTGTGTGTGTGTGTGTGTGTGTGTGTGTATGTGTGTGTATGTGTGTGTATGTGTGTGTGTTTGTGCGTGTATGCGCGTGTGTTTGTATATATATTCATGTGTGTGTATTTATATATGTGTCTGTGTATGTGTGTGTGTGGTGTATTTTGTGTGTCTGTGTGTGAGAAAGGAATATATATTATATATTTACATCGTAGGTGGTTTGGATTGTGCTCAGAATACGCCAGTCCGGCTTTGTACAAGGTTCGCGATGGCGGTTCACAAAATACTGTAATAACAAATAGATTTTCCAACACTATCAAAACTTCGATTTCATGATGAAACCAAACCAAGCCAACCAAATAAAGCTGACTATGAAAATAATTTGCTGTTAGGGTGTCATGCTATGTTCTCCATCCAAATTTTACCAGCGGCCAAACTGACATTCTCAATGTCGGTGTGATGTCACTGTCACTTATATTAAACAACTCAAAGAGATAATGTTGACCTAATGACCCTTAATGTATGTTGGGTTGTAATTCTGACGTCGAGAATGTATGTTTCTTCGCCTTAAAAGATTGTCAGCTTCACAAGAATTTGTGAAGTGCGCTTATCTCAGACAATTCGCACTAAAACGCAACTCTGCAATCGGAATACGATTATACTAATATAAAATATTATTCGTCATCTTACAGATTACTGAAACGAAACGATTGTAGGTCAGTGTATAAATGTGTTGTGCATGGGTATAGAGACAGATAGGTGGATTCTGAAATAATAATAATAGGTTTGGCAGTTTTCTATTATTTATCTGTTGCAGATTTTAATCATTGCCGGCGCGGCATATGCCAAAATGGTGGCACTTGCAAGCATGGGACACCAGCCTCTTGCGTGTGCAAGACTGGTTACGTTGGACGAAGATGTGACAGTAACTACACCTATTTGATTGTTCCTTTATTGTCATTGTTGTAACATCGAGTGACTTTGTTCACATTGGTGGAATATATTCTCAAAAATTTAAGTAATAGGTCAAATGACGTATATGTATGTATACATAAAATAACATTTTCAGTAAAGGCCCCCAATCTGGCATTGAACAAGAATGCAACACAACCGTCAACCTTACGTAAAAAGAACGCCTCACTCGCTGTTGATGGTAAAAGACATGCTCCGAAGCGCGCCCCAAATACCTGTGCTTCACAACGTTTACGTCCATCGCCATGGTGGCAAGTAGATTTAGGTGGAATGCGTAGAGTTGAAGAAGTCGTCGTAACTCAATTGGGCTGTAAAAGGAAATCTCGTAGTAAATGTCGCGGTAAGTAATAACATTCGTACTTGCGCGGTACAATTAGTTGACATTCCCAGGCTCGTGTTCGCCATACTTTTTTTTAATTAAATGATACACTTTTGTAAATCAAACTTTTCGTCAAGTATTGTAATTATAGAGAAAGAAATATTTGGTATTTTCTGAGAGAGTTGCACCAACACTGTACCGCTGAACGTAATGTATTTAAGCACAGACACATCGACCCGTACGCACTATTTAGTCCTCAGAGATATTACAATTTTTTGAAATAATATAATATTTAGCTAAGTCATCTGCTTTACGTGTTCGCTTTTTGTTGCTTATATGTCTATTATTATAACCGTGACATAAATATGTACACCTGTTATGCTGACGTATGGTAAGGACGCACACTTAGCAGAGATTCACGACCACTGGCAGATAATATAAAAACATTTTAATTAAAATGTTGTGACCTATTCACAAAATAATGGGTTATATCTTCGTAGATAACGTGATGCTGTTGGCATAGTAATTAGTATATTTTCGACAATTTGTCAATTCATTTATTAATACTAGATGCACCATTACAATAATAGGTAATGTGCATAATGTGCATATTTTATTATTGCGTTACACATGATATTTTGAGAATATTTTAGATCAATATAACTTACTATATACGTGTATATATATATATATATATATATATATATATATATATATATATATATATATATATATATATATATATATATATATATATATATTGGCTAGATTACTTTACAAAAGCATTGAAAGCCACGTTTCCTGCGATACCACCTAAAATCCTAAAATCAACAGCGGGTGCGGCCACGTTACAGTGCGCATTTCACGCTAGCAAATATATTACGTAAATCAAGTACATCATTTGTGTCTTTTTCACTTTGTGGATTACGTTTTGGGACTATTTTTAAGTAAAGCATCCATTTTCAAATGAAATTCAAGCTATTAAAAACTGATGTCGTATTGCCAAACTTGTCGACTGCATCTAAGAATTGTATAAATAAAAATCGTTCATATGTGATTCTGAGTATGACAATATTTATTTCCTCTTTATTGTATTCGTGCGCGCCTGAGCTGCCACACTGGGTAATTGTCTCCCCCTATTATTGATATTATTGTACGTGTATACGCGATTCGCTACTTTAATTTTACATTGTGTATGACAGTGAAGGTATGTAGATTATGATGCTATTACTTGGAGGTGTCTGGCTGCCTGGATTTTAGTTCTTTTATGTGACACTACCAGTTTGTTATTTGCCGCGCTATCAATGAACTAGAATCGTCGCCATGGTGATCGCTTACATAAGTTACCAACTTCGCCAAGTATGTCAGCCATCTACAAAATCGCTCATGTGCGTCTCCATGAAGGTCTACTGTAACCTGAAGCAATTGTACATTTGTTATGCAATACCAACACACAGAGGGACCACTTGAGGTCAGTGTCGTCTGCGAGCGCCAAAACCAATTCAACCTATTGTGACAACGACGAGGATCTCTGTTGTTAAACAAATTGGTGTCAACAATGCTAACTTGATTATAGTGACTTCGCCGGAATCGCGTAATGTGTCTACCACTGCGCCAAGCTGCTCTGGTCGATCTCTTACCAGTGCTGTGACGTGTGTGCTCTTCAACACTCGATCTGTCTGTAATAAACCAGTAACAGTTAAAGAACACATGATCGATCAAAAAGCTGACTTAATGTTCATGACTGAAACAAAGCAAACCAAGCAAGACTGCTGTTCCCAACGAGTTAACCCCGCCTTGTTACAGCTTCATTGGCGAGTGCCGTTCTACGAAGCGTGGAGGCGGTGTCGGATTGTTATACAAGTCGGCATATAAATTCCGCAAGAATGCAACCAAACGATACGACACGTTAATTTGAGATGTTAAATCAACGCAAACGTCGAGAACCGTGCGTGTTTTCATAATTTACCCCCCGCCGACCACCTCCGTCCAGTCGTTCCTTGACGAATTCGCAACGTACGTACACGAAATAGTTGATACACGGCAAGATATCCTCATTGTCGGTGATTTCAATCTTCAATGTGAACTTAATAGTGCGTCTGTTGTAAAGGTATTGAATGACATTTTAGCAGAAAACAACCTAAAACAACATGTCACAGAACCCACACATATGAAGGGACACATGTTAGACATGGTGATAACACGCTCATCTAGTTCAATCGTTTCGTCAACTTCAGCCTACCCCAGCAGCATATCATACCACTACAATTTTCCGCCTATCGTCGGCTAGCCCTGTGCCTGCTCGTGCCGTGAAACAGCTGCGTGGTTTTCGCGGAATTGATTTCGTTCGCCTCGAAACAGTCGTTTCTTCACGTCTTGCATATACAGGTACTACTCTAGATGTGAATACCATGGTTGGCCAGTACGAGCATGCGGTTTTATCAACCATTGACTTGCATGCCCCACTTACTGTCAGAATCAAAGCTTGTCGACGTAAGGAACCGTGGTACAGTGACGACATCCATGGAGCCAGAGCCTTGAGACGCGCAAACGAGAAGAAATGGAGATCAACGAAATTCGAGGTACATCGCCAGATTTTTGTTGAGCATCGAACAGCGGTCAACAATATGATCAAGCGAGTGAACCGTGCGCACTACGAGTCAATGTTGTCATAAAGCCCACGGGAATAATTCTTCCACAATCCAGTTACGCTGAAGCACTGTACAATGATTTCGCAACCTACTTTGAAAATACAAGGAATTAGAATGCAGATAAGCACAACGCTGACCAATGACGAAGACTATTATATCTCTGGCAGCCAACGTTTGTCAAACGAACTCGATCGACTGCTACCTACGAGTGAAGAGGAAATAAAGAACATCATCAGATTGTGCCCTCCGAAGGCATGCAAGCCTGGTCTCTTGCCCCACTGATCTGTTGAAGAAAACAGTAGGTGCACACGTTCCTTATCTGGTAGCAATAGTGAATAACAGCTTTAAGCAAGGATTATTTCCGGTCACTTTGAGAATAGCAATAGTAAAACCGCTTTTCAAATCTGATACTCTCGACAAAAACCTGTTAAAGAACTACAGACCAATGTCAAACATAGCATTCGTCGGCAAAGTCTTGGAGAACGTTGCAGTTCGTCGTTTGCTTGACCATCTCACTTTGAATGGGCTACATGAAGAATACCAATCGGCTTATAAGATGCTTTATAGTACAGAAACAGCTCTACTTTGTGTTCCGCATGACATTTCTAGCGAACTCGACAAGAATCGTGCAATGTTGTTTGTCATGCTGGACTTATCAATTACGATTGACACGATTAACCATGAACATTTGCTAACACTATTGCATGACGAATACGTCATGTGTACGTGAAACGGCGTTATCATGGTTGCGGACGTACTTGGAAGACCGCACCCACTGTGTCCAGATAGACTCAAAAACATCCGCGACTATTCCGCTACAGAGTGGTGTGCCACAGGGCTCGGTCATTGGGCCAGTTATGTTCACCTTATACACCACCCCAATGCAGGGGATATTCAAAAGACATGGCATAAAATACCATAAATATGCCGACGACATTAAATTATATGCGTCGTACAATCCCGCTACACCAGGCGACCAAGTGGAAACTGCGAGGCGACTCACAGACGGTATTGCGGGAGTCAGACGATGGATGGCATTACACATGTTGAAATTAAACGATGAAAAAACTAAGATGATGATCTTTACATCAAAACATCATCTGAAGACGTACGGGGGTTGCTCCTTGACGATAGGACACAGATCCCACCCGTGGCATTTATACCGGAAATCCTTTGTCGTTTCGCTGGATATTGACGATTTTACATTTATTGCGCATGCGCAGAAACGACAATCGGGACGTTTTTAACGACCGGAAAACATGTAAGCGCGAAAACGGCACTACCTAATAACCGCACCCGAGAAAAGTGCAGTTAATGCTCTCGTCACCTCTCGCATGGACTACTGCAACTCTCTCTTACATAACATACCGTTATCACAGACAGCTCGGTTACAGCGTGTCCAGAACAATGCAGCCAGGCTAATAACACGCACCAGTAAACACGACCACATCACACCA
>OZ024855.1:19002716-19015216 GCA_964017155.1 Oasisia sp. SBJ-2009
AGCAACTTTAGGGATATAAACCCCCTAACAGTGGATCACAGAGTGTGTCAAAAAGGACATGTATTTATGTTACAAGCGAAAACACACAAAAACGGCGGATTCTTTAGTTGTCACAAATTTGACCTAAATTTAATGAAGGGCAGCTTTATTCTAGAAAGAGATTGGTATATAATACAAAAATACTGTCCTTAGACGAGATTTTAGACTGACGAGAGTGTTATAAGTGTTAACAACATTTGGCAAACATGTGTCCCATGACTCACAACTGCGCTTATGATATTGATTGATTATTGCACGATGAGGTGGAAGAATGATATCGCGGTATCGACGAAGTGAACCTTTCTGGCTAACGATTTTAAGACATTATTACTATTCTTGCTTGTAAATTTAAATACAATAAAGTATTTATTTTTGCAATTATATAACTGAGTATATTGATGTATTAATGTTTTGTATAGGGTGCAATGCAGATTATGACTGTAATAATCACGGAAAGTGCAATCAAGAAAAGCATACGTGTAGTTGTGCTGACGACTACGTCGGAAACCAATGCAACCAAACCGGTGGTAAGTTTATTTGCAAACATAGTTTTGCATGTGTTATATGATGGGTCCTTGAATTAAAAGAAAAATATTTTGATTTTTTTTTAGAACAGAAACATTGGTCAAATTTGACAAAATGTACAAATAGTGGACCATGGTCAGCAATACAGAATGGTGTAAATGAATTAAACTGGAATGAAACTACTTGAATGAAACTCCATGCTAGAAGGCAACAGATGGATAACTAAATATATTCATAACTATATCGAAACTGATGGCTGTCACATGTGGTATCCCACAAAGGTTAATTGTGGGACTATTATTATTTATATTCCCACGGCCGTTCGCTGCTAATTCTTTTGTATGCAGACGATTCGGCCCTTATCGTTTCGGATAAAAACACCCAAAACAAAAAAGGCTTAATACTATATAATTTTGACTATGCCTGTTCATCGTGGTTATCTGGTTTAACCAAGAAATGTAAATCTAGACTACAATGTACCCAGAACAAGGCAATCCTTTTCCTTTAAATGCATCAGCCAGAACCCACATCGGTTTGAAAGAGTTTAGACTGGTGAATATGTTACCATTGGATCTATAGTTAAAACAACTAAAATCGAACCTTGTCTACAATGTTGTCAATGACAGAGCACCGAGGTAATTCTCGGACTCTATAATTGTTACATGCAAGCAGCACGGTATAAATACAATGTCTAGTGTTCTGTCTCTTCATGTGCTGTATGTCAAATTAGTCGGTCAAATCTCATTTTACTACTCAGGAACACAAGCATGGAACGAATATACAACAAGAATAAATTTAAATATCTAGTGAAACAGTTTTTGTTCAATAATTTAGTGATCAGGAAGCTAGTTGTTCCTTTATGTATTTTAATCGTAATTTATAAGGAAATATTTTTCTTTATTATACGGTAGGGTTTTACAAATGACCTATAGTGTATTTAATTACGAGATTAATTCCCTCCTTTTTAATAGTGTAGTTATGAATATATTTTGCATGTAGTAATTATTTATCTTGCACATTTTATGTCATACTTATATTTAATGTACTTTGTATTTATATTATATATATATATATATATATATATATATATATATATATATATATATATATATATTGTGTACAATGTTTACATTTTATATTGAATTAAATCAATCAATTAATCATATTCGTATTGAGAATGTAAACACGCAGTGAGCTACTGAAATTTCCTAAATACTGTTGTCGACCATGTACCCACGATACCGTCTACCACTTTAAAGCAACCCAAGTAAGTCTAAATGGGTCCAAATAAATTGTGCACACCTTAAATAACGTTTAACGCTCCAACAAGTATATATAACAACAACTAAAAAATATTTTGACAATTTGTCTAGACCACAACCATTGGTCAAATTTTAAAATAATATACAAACAGTGGGCCGTGGTCAGCAATAACAGGTTATATGAATTAAACTGGCATGCACCTACTTGGGGACAATCCATGATAGAGGGCAAGACACAAAAGTGGATGGCTAAATATTTTGTTAAGAAAGTAAATACAGTGAGCTACGAAAATAAATTTACTAAATACTACTACCAATACGATGCCAACCGTGTACAACCTTAAAACACCCCACGTAAGTATAAATTGGGTTAAAATCAATTGTGCACTCATTAAGCCGCTCTACAACTCAAATTATATTGTACAAGAAGAGGTATGACAATTTATTTTGGATATCCGATTGGTTAAATGTGAACATTTTCAACGATTCAACAACGCCAACAGCAAAATCGATGAGGATGGATGAGAATAAAGTATAGTAAATATGGCAGGCAGGTAAGGCTAATAATATACAACAAAACGAATATTTAATCAGGCAACATTTTGTGACAGTTCTTGATATTAAAAAATATATTAATTTCTCCACAATAATACTCTCGACCGTGTGCCATTTTTACGGGGTGTCCTACAATGAAAGTATGCAAATTATTCCCACAAATAAAGTTCAAGGAAAAAATTTGAAATGCGGAACAATGGGAAATACGCTACTTTTGTTGGACCTCATGGTCTATGCTATGCATTATACACAATGTCAGGAGGTTCCAGCACAATTGCTCTACGTTATGTAGTTCTTATGATGATCATTATCAGCAGTCCCTCGAAACGAGGATGACGTTTTCAAATGGTCGGTCATGTGTCCTAAACTGACACAAGAACCCGATTCTTTATCTGCATATCTCGATGCAGTGTGGGCAGGAGGTACCAGGTGGAAAGGAGACGTGATGTTGAGACATCTCCCTCTCATTTCTCCTCTGGCCGTTTCTCCGCCTCTTGAATTAGACAGTTTGTCTCAAATTTGTTCGTTGCCTGGTATATGCTAAGGCGCCACCAAGGTAGACGGTCCGCAGCTATAAGTTCCCAGACATTGATGTCAATTTGGTCTTTCTTCGTATAATGTCTAGCAATGTCTTTGAATCGTTTTCTCTGGCCACCACGCGTTCTTTCACCATTTGTTAGTTGTGCAAAAACCACTTGTCGGTGGAGACGGTTTTCCGACATTCTGATACAGTGGCCAGCCTAGCGAAGTTGGTTCTGCATTACCATCGCCTCGATACTGGTTCTGTTTGCCTCCATGAGGTTATTGGCACTGGTGTGGCGATCTTCCCATCGGATACAAAGTATCTTTCTCCAAGGTGTTCAGGTTACATCGGTACGTAACCAACGCCTCGCTCCCGTAGAGTACGGTGGTAATAAAAACAGCTTTGTAGAACATCAGTTTAGTATTTCTCCTGAAGTTTTCATTATCGAACACTCGATTTCGCAGTTTCCTGAAGGATGTGCTGGCACGGCATATAATTATAGTGTTGAATTTCTGTTTCAGTGGCGGCCTTCTGGGATAGACTCCTTAAGTACGGGAAATGTTCAACAACTTCTAGGGTTGTTCCAGATATTTTAATATCAGGAGGACCTTCAATGTTGCCTGGAGCGGATTTGTATATGATCTTCTTTCTTATGTTGATGGAATGTCCTAGATTATGATATGCTTCTGTAAGGAGGTCAATGCTTGTTTGAAGCTCCTCTGATGTGTGGGCAATAATGCGACAGTCATCAGCATACTGAAAGTTGTCACTTTGTTTTGGCCTTGAGATAACTCAAGGCGGTCACTGATAAGAAAGAGTATGGCACACAAATAGACAGTGAAGAAAGTCGGTGCTATAACGCATCCCTGCTTCACGCCTTGCTTGCTTGGAAAACGCCCTGAATCATTTTGGCTTTCTGTTCCCACCGCTTGTTTTCAATATTTCTTATCTTCTTTAGAGTCTCAGTTTTGACGCGTTTGTATTCCTTCTGCTTCTGCTGAGAAATAATGACATTTTCCCAAATGCAGAAGGTGTTTCTCTTACAATCAAGAAGGTCTTTAATCTCCACATCATTCTCATCAAACCATATTGTTAATTTGCTCTCACATTGTGCTATATTTGCTTTGTGTAGTGTCACCAGTCGTACCTGAGTGTAAGAGTAATCCTTGCAAGAATGACGGAACGTGTGATTCAGCAGGAGGTGGATCATACAAGTGTACTTGCAAGCAGGGTTTTGGCGGAAAAGACTGTGAACGTAAGAATTGCGAAAAGATTTATTTGTTACTGTATGTATTGTCTTTGTATTTAACTGCGTAGAGCATAGTGTGTTAGTCGTGATATGCGTACATTTCATATCACTCTTTCGACTTTCCTCCAAACGTTTGCCCTGGCTATTATCCTCATCATAACCAAAGCAAATTATATAGCCAATGTTTCACAGGGTAACTGAAATTTGAGAAAGACTATGGCACATTATCAACGCAACAACACTAACTGTTTTAAAAAGTAAAAGAATATTAATTACTTCCATATCAGTTAAAATAAGACCATATATTTGGCGGAAAGATTTATTTTGTTACTATTTGTATGTATTGTCTTTGTATTTAACTGCGTTAGCATAGTGTGTTCAGTCGTGCATGTGCAAAATCTGACAACGAACGAATGTGCCCATACTTTGAGAAAAAAAAACGCAACTAGAATTGATACACAGCTCACAATCATCCAGACACTTAATACATATAAATCAAAAAACCTTACATTAATTACAATTTCTAGGTTCGCTGTCCTGCAATTAGACTAGACATTAAAAATATGATTGTCGTTGGAAGTTGTTCCTTTTTATTAACTCTGTTAGGCCCGTATCGCCAAAGCGGTGACTTTTGTTTCCCTTCGATGGAAACACTTATTCAGTAATCTCACAAATAAGCATTCTAAGTAAGACATCATGATTTGCTTAAATGGATTATTTGCAAACTTATACATTCGAGATGTACTGCATCAAAACATAACTTGGCCTTGGGTGTTATCTGTCCATCAATAACTGTCTAGACTTATCACTTCGAGCGCGCTGCCACGTGGGTGATTAATTATCAGTCCGATTAAAATGAATATTCATGCAAGCGCAATAAACCACGAAATGACCGTTCACATTAAACACAGTGAACTTGTAGGATATACCTAAAATATGGCGAACTGAAGCGAATATTCATGACCATGGCGTATAGCCTACTGTAACAGAAACTGTATTATATTAGCGTAGGACTACCGGGTTCGGATGGGTACGAGTTGAGTGAGAGGAGGTGGAAGTGGCCACCCCGGTGAGAACACTCGGGTACCGTACACCTTGTTGGCATTGTTAAACAAACTCCTATTCAAGTGCGGCGAAGCGAATAATTGCCCGGGCATTTACAAAGGAAATAGGCCGTGCCTCGTTTTCGCGTGAGATAGTAGTGCCGGTACGGCAGTGACGCCCTCTGGTGGAAGACGTGGCGGCCCGGCTCCTCATTAGTCTCGCTTAACCGACTGTCGGTCGGCTGCGGAACTACGCCGAGAAGACAAGAGTTGAGTAGCCTCGGTTACCCAGACTCCGTGAGGTGGCAGCACTTTTAAGCCCCTCAACTTCGCCTGGGATATTAATGGGTCTTAAGTTTCTACATCCGGGTAGCCTTACCCCAGATTTGGGTAGAGACGCTGATTGGCTCTCAGGCCAACTATGAAATTAAAATTAAAATAACGATATACTTTTACAAGATAATAATATCATATGAAAAGTATTCAACATTGAACTTATATTAACACAAAAGTAAGTAAAAATTCAAATTTACAGTTGTTTATAAAATAAGAATTACGGCAGGATTAACCAGTATCCGTGAGGTGACAGCATTGTCTAGCCCCACACGGATAGCTTACCAATTAAATAAGGTTACCTTTTTATCAAATAATGCTATATTATAAAAACAAAACATTCAGAATTAAACTTATATTAACACAAAATAAATAGAAATACAAATTTGCAGTTGTTTATAAAACAATATAGATTACGGCAGGGTCCGTGAAGTAGCAGCATTGTATAGATCACGCGGATACCAAACAAAAGCCGGCAAATGTGGCCAGACTGTCTTCTCGGCGTAGTTCCGCAGCCGACCGACAGTCGGTTAAGCGAGACTAAGAGTTGAGGGGCATAAAAGTGCTGCCACCTCACGGAGCCTGGGTAACCTAGGCTAGAATTGAATAGGCTGTTAGACGCAACGGGCTACACGCAACAGTCGCAGCCAACATCAACCACTTCGAGCATACGCTAGAAGAATGGACATTGCCACTGGATAGTCGTTTCCGAAATATAGAGTGAGGCATGAGTGGAGAGACCCACTTAACGCAGATACGTCACCGTTCGTGGCTACAGACGTCGCCTCAGCACCTCGGCCTTCCCTGCGAGGACATTCTTGGCAGTGCGGCAGAACCTAAGCGTACGGGCCGTGGCAATGACAAAGGATTTTGCGTTAAACAGGAAGTCGCAGTAAGAACAACTTACCGAGACGCTGCTAAACTTGGCCGAGAAGTTGGTTATGGGTGAGCAGGACGATCTGCCAAGACGATCTGCCAGACCCACCCGATGCCGGAAATGCGGCAAGGTAGGCCATATTGCAGGTGAACCTGTCGTCAGCCGCCAAGACAGACAGAGTGGGCAGGGATAATTGAGTCTTCGACGAACGCTGGTCCTCACCCATCGTCATGATAAAGAAGAAAGACGGTTCCATTCATTTTATATTGACTATCGCCTGCTGAAAGACTTGAATCGGAAAGCCTCATATTCATTGCCACGCATTGACTCTACTCTTGAGCTCTCTCCTGTTCCTCACAGTTCTGCACATTGGACCTAAAACGGCTACTGGCAGGTGGATATGGACGAGGAGGACAAGGAGAAAAATGCATTCTCCACTGGCACCGAACTATGGCAATTTCGGGTCATACCGTTTGGCCTGAGTAACGCACCAGCGACCTTCGAGGGGCTAATGGAACTGGTGCTTCGTGGTTTGCCATGCTGTTCCGCTGTGCTGGCCTTAAGCTTAACCCGAAGAAATGTAACCTGTTCCGTCGGGAAGTGACGTATCTCGGGCATGTCATCAGTGCTGACGGCGTGGTGACGGACCCGTCCAAGACCGCTGCCATAGACGAATGGCCTGTGCCAACCACCGTGACAGATGTTCGACGTTTCGTTGGCCATGCACCTACTATTGGAGGTTTGTACCGGAGTGTGCGGAAATGATAAGGCCTCTGCGTCGACTGACGGAGAAGGGAAAGTGGTTTGACTGGACAGATGATTATGCGACTGCATTTCAACATATGAAACTATTCATAACTACAGCACATGTGTTGCTGTTTCCTTAGAGTTACGGTGCCTTCACAGTGGACATTGACGCTAGTGGTGTTGGAATTGGCTGCGCCTTATCACAAGTACAAGAAGGAAAAGAGCGGATCATCGCTTACTACAGTCGAACACAGCAGAAAACTCACCGAAACTACTGCGTGAAAGGAAAGTATTGGTCGCGGTCGTCACAACAGTGGGGCCTTTTCATCACTATTTTACGCCGTAGGTTTCTTGTGAGACGTGACCACCCCTCCCGGCAGTGGCTATTGCAGTTTAAAAATCCGGAAAGTCAGACGGCTCGGTGGTTGCAGAAACTTCAAGAATACGATTTTGAAGTGATCCATCGCGCTGACGCCTTGTCCCGGATGCCGCGACCGTGTCTACAGTCAAAATGTGGCCACTGTATTCGCAATGAGCAGAGGGACGAGGACACTACTAAAACAGTACGCGTCGTGAGGTGCACGGATGCTGAGTCGAAGTCACTGAGAGAGAAACAACTCGCAGACCCCACCATTGCATCTGTCCTGAAATGGGTACAATTGGGTCGGCGATCATCCTAGGCGGAAGTGTCCGCGATTAGTGAAGATGTCAATATATACTAGGCTCACTGGAACAATCTCCAGATGCGCCAGGGGGTTCTCTACTGGCGTTGGGAATCACCTAGAGGAGATACGGTTTTATGGCAGTTTGTTCTGCAAGAATCCGAGTGAGCAGCGGCACAGCAACAGCTTCACGACGAGCTGGCGGGAGGATATCTAGAGCGAAACAAGACGGGGAAGGTGCGCCAACAGTTCTAGTGGGAAAAGTGTTGCCCCGCTGACACCCTGGGGGCCGCAGGCTGCGGGCCGAAACACGCCCCGCGCAGGGCCTTATTACCTAGTTAAGAGTTACGTTTTGAAGAGAAGCGTGATTTACATTAAAATCTACGAACTCTAACCGTTCGGGTCTAAATTTAACAGTACTGAGGCTCTACAGGTGGAGCCCAAACCGGAAACACCACGTACACGCAGTTATTTTTCGATATGCTGTTAGGGTTATACGCGATTAATAAAACACACTTGTAATTCTATGAAGGCAAATAATTACATGAAATAATTAACTTAATAGAATGTATTAGGAATTGCTTACACTATGAAGAGTTTAACATTTTCACAGGACGTTGAGCATAAAACTAAAGCGAAACATGTAGAACAATTAAAGAAAACTGCGTCGTGACGACAATAGGCCACAGATAATCACTATGATATTCACGCAAGACGCTGGGCGAACTCAGCAAAGACTTAGCAATCAATCGCGTCCCTAAAGCATCAATATTACAACAAAAATGGGAAGATATTTATGTGGAGGTCATGTACTGCGACCAGTAAACATGCAACTACTGGCACAAACGTAGCCATTTTCCAATAGGAAATGGAAGGCTGCAGTAGGCCTACATGAAGTCACTACTCGTAAATCGTCCTTCCATATGCGTATAGAGTACGCAGATCAATCTGAATCGAGCGATGACGTGACTGCTACAATGTGAATAAAATCCCATATCACGAAAGTCAAAATATGTTGTGCTGATTGCGTTCTACGTAAGAAATTAAACTTTTTAGAGAAACGACTGTCCCGTCATCATTGAAACAACACTAACCGTTATAAACCTACTATAAAACTACATCCTTTGAAATTAAAATAAGACGGACCGATGTGCAAGGGCATTGTGCAAGAATATAATATAATGTATATATTTCAGGTCAGATATCAGCTTTAAATTAATGTGCTATATCATCTGTTGTACCCAGGTATCTTTGTTTTATGTATTTACCTGCGTGCTGTTAAAATATGACTGAATAATATGCACGAGCTTTTACATAATACTTTATTTCACCACAAATATAACCTTTCAATTAATTTTCTATAAAATGCGTCGCGTCTTCGTTTTGTATAGTCACAGCAGCCTTACCGGAGTGCAAGAGTGATCCATGTAAGAATGACGGAACTTGCGGTTCTGGAGGAGATGGATCATACAACTGTACTTGCAAGCCGAGTTTTCGTGGAAAAGACTGTGAATGTAAATATTGCGGAAATATTTACATTTTGTAAATTTAAATATATTATTGTTATATTTATGTTTCGCCCATAGAGTACTCAGCCATACATGTGCAAGGTGTAGCGAACGAATTTTCCCAAACTTTGAAAATATGTAAATACAACTAGAACCGTTCTTTACGATTATGACTGCGCCGTGCTCAATCAAATCGTACAAATATGAACCGTGCCTATACAATATTAGATGCAAAGTTGGATTCTACAAGCTGTGTACATAATTGTATTATACAGACAGGTATGATGTGCGATTGCTACATTTAACTAAAGTTATGACATCTACAATTCACCAGTTCCTAATGAATTCACACAGTTGTATTTGCATGGTGTCAACTTTTTAGATAATAATAGTATGTTAAAGTGACGCTAATGGATTGTTTGATAATTTGAAGCTATTTGTAATGTACGCAATCCTTTGTTAATATTGTTTGTGAAATGATGTCATGTAACTCTAGGCCTTTATTTAATTAAAATTATATTGATCATTAATGAGAGTGAAAATATATAGAAAACCTAGCTTCTTGTACGTGACGTTTCTACCTTGGGCGCCTATGCTATCCGTATAAGAGTTCGGCTTCTATGGTTCAGAAAATAGCTGTCTATATTATGCCTAGCAAATTGTCAAGCAATAAAGAAACATTTTATTAGTATAATTTGTATAAAGGAAGACCTACTTTCATTTCTAATATCTCCCGCCAGTAGACTTTATATATATATATATATATATATATATATATATATATATATATATATATATATATATATATATATATATATATATATATATATATGTTGAATGTAGCTCTGGTTTTAATACGATTATCCCATCAAAACTTTTCGATAAGATACAGAGTCTCGGTGTTCCTCAATCCATGTGTCTGTGTATCCTTGATTTTCTTTTAAATAGGCCGCAGGTTGTAAAATTAGGCGACAACTTATCATCAGTCACCAATGTTATATTCTCTTTTTACACATGATTGTTTATCTTGTCACGTACGTACTAAAATACTGAAATTTGCCGATGACACAACAGTGATAGGGCTAATAACAAATTCTGATGAATCTGAATATCGGGACCAAGTAAACAAACTCATCAGTTGGTGCAACGATAACAATCTGGAACTTAATGTAAATAAAACGAAAGAAGCTATTCTGGATTTTAGGAGAAAGAAATCTTCTCCACCCTCGCCTCTAGTGATCGGTGGCAGGACAGTTGAAATCGTCCTACGTTTCAAATTTATCGGTTCTACAATCTCCAGTAATCTTAAATGGGAGCTAAATGTTGTTAATATTGTCAAAAAGGCCCAGCAGCGGCTGTACTTTTAAGAAGGCTAAGATCGTTTGTTTGACCACACAGGTCATGCTCAACTTTTACAGAGCTGTAATCGAGAGTGTTCTAACATTTTCTATCACAGTATGGTTTGGGTCGATTACACAGAAGGAAACGCTCAGATTAAACAGAGTTGTGAAAACTGCTTCCCGAATCATCGGCAGAGACCTTCCCAGTCTTGAAATATTGTATCAGCACAGTCTGTTAGGAAGAGCCACTCTTATCTCTCAAGATTCATCCCATCCTGCCCATGACCTATTTGAACCTCTTCCATCTAGTCGCCGATTCAGATCCATCAAAATCAGGACCAACCCCGCTTTACTACTAGCTTTTCCCCTTAGCCGTTCAAGCCCTGTCAAAACAGAAGTGATTTTTCTCCCACCCGCAGCAAACACATAGTCCATTTTCCGATGAGTTTTAGTATGTATATTTATATCATAATTTATTACATATTATATTTTGTTTTATTTCATATTTTACATTTTAAGCTAATATATTTCTACTAGATCGTATCAATTATTTATCGATGTTATAAAGAGCATTTTTTTATTCGGACCTTTTTTTATTGTTCTTATTTATTTTATTTAATGTAGTAGTATATCTTAACATCATCGTTTGGTGCATGTGAATGTATTGTCGTATGAATGTACTAGTACGACGACCAATATCATTACACATTCCAATTATAATATTTTATTGTAACTACAATGTGAACACATGGCAATCTGATATTATATATATATATATATATATATATATATATATATATATATATATATATATATATATATATGTATATATATATATATATATATATCCGTTATGCGCCTGTTGTATATATATATATATACATATATATATATATACATATATATATATATATACATATATATATATATATATATATATATATATATATACATATATATATATACATATATATATATATATATATATGTATATATATATATATAACTATATATATATATATATATATATATATATATATATATATATATCCGTTATGCGCCTGTTGCAGTTCTTGAACAGTGCAAAGCAGACACATGCAAAAATGGTGGCAACTGCAGCGATGACCACTCTTGCACATGCAAAATTGGCTACATTGGAACAATCTGTGATGGTAACTATTTGCATCCAGTTGCTATTTCACCATGTTTTGCGTAATGTTAATTGTATATGTTTTTCAATAGTAGACTACAGATAACACACTACAGATAACTACAGGTAGAACACGATTATGCGTGTGCATAACGTTTTTCAGAGGTTGCTCCCGATGTTGCGTTGAAGAAAGACACGATTCAGTCTTCAACTAAAGACAATGGTAACTCTTCACTCGCTGTTGATGGCAACAGAGACAAAATCTGCACAATGCAACGTAATGTGCGAGAACCATGGTGGGAAGTAGATTTAGGTGGAATATATACCGTGGGTGAAGTCGTCGTGACTCAATTCCCCTGTGAGAAGATCTGTAGTAAGTAATACTTGTTTGTTATCTCCAAACGTAGGTTGACTCCATTTGGCTTGATGTGTTTGCCATTGTACATTCATCACTTCACTCTGTTCACTGTCGTATTGGTCGGTGGAGAATTCTTCTATCTGTTCTATGGTCTTAACTTGATCATGGATTTCTCTTCCCTGCTTGTTTAGGAATGTGATCAGTCTGTATAGCGCTTGTCGCAATTGAGCCGTAGGTCTAAATATAGACTGTGCGACTGCGCATGTGCGGCGGCTATCTTAGAGTCGAACAAACATCGGTCGGACAACGTGAACGAATTTACAAAAGCT
>OZ024855.1:19025216-19087716 GCA_964017155.1 Oasisia sp. SBJ-2009
ATGTGACAAAGAAGATATACAAGGAAACTACTACTGAACGATCCTGAATGTGATAGTAATTAATATACTTGTGTCAATGAATATACAAACATATGTGCAGGCTTTATTTCTTTGAATAAAACCTGGACGTTTGTCGTGTAACCAGAATCTACAAGTTTGCAAAATCTTCTAAACCAACATTCCTTGTCACATCATGTCATTATCGTAGACCATTTGTGTGAAATAACACCTTTGTAATGTTAATATCCATGGCGAGACTTTTAAAGGGAGGGTTCCAGCTCCTCTGCCCAGAATTGGCCGAACAGTAATTTGTAATAGGAAGTCTGCTATCTAGAACGTTCAACATCAGAGGGTAATGCGGTTAACTCTGCGCGCTTCAGCATTATTGCCAATGAATTGTTTTTTCAAATGGATATTTTGTTGACCATTTGAACTTGTTGCAGGCGGAATCTTTCAAATCGTGAACATTGTTCCAAGCTTAATAAAGTAGAAAAACACAAATTGGCTGACAGTAAACCTTCAACATGCACGTTGTTTGTCATCATAAGAAGATAATAAATGAAAAAATTGAACCTAGGAGCTGGCACCCTCACTTTACCAAAACCCTCACTTTAACAAAACCAAAGTTGATAAAACTATCACATTACATCTTTTAAGTAGATCGTTTAACGTCCTAGGTAATATTAATAGGAAGGGTCCAGGAAATGTTTAATGTCTGTGAAAGGCAGGTGAACACTATACACAAATTATTTTACTTGACTGCTACAAATTCCAAGATAACTTGAGGTAGATAACATATGTTGCACTTCTGAGGACATACATTTAAAATGTTTCCACATCACTACATAATCATATAACGCCTCTATTAACACAATGTGCCTGGCATTTCCAAAAGTTTGCTTTAATGTATTAGGGTCTAAAAAGAACATTTAATTCATATCCTCTACAATGCACATAACAAACAAATAGTTGATAATGTGTAACTATGGGTGCATTGTTTCAGCTTTTCTAAACCCTTATCAAATCATCCTGATTAGCTTAAGTTTATTTCCTATGTAATAGACATTGCTACTGTCAAAACAAACCACTACATGATATGTAGCTGGGATTCTATAACACTGCTATGAATGACAGACTGCCATCAGTAGCGAGGTGATTTACAAGACAAACAACAAAATCCAGACAGACAAAGCTGCATAAACATCACTAGCCAGACTGCATCCAGGGAACATGTGATTAAGAAAAATAAATCTTGTTTTATAAGAGACTTCCTTCATATGCAACATGAATGGTGACTGCTGCTTTTAGTACACAATACATGGTTTACCAAACCCCATCATATCATTCACTGAGAAGTGGCACTGTACATGTTAAAACTCCAGTTGCAATTATTCATTTCCTGCCAGCATGTTGGTCATATGTGCTATTATGGACAGTTCCTTTATCAACATACATCTCTTAATGTTATGGATGCACGTTTCATATTTGCAAGTTTAAAATGCAAACACGACATCCATCCAATTTCAACATATATTATTGATGTTTTATCAATAAAAAATGAACTGTCAACAACATGCAAATTTGTTCACTATAGAATTTTTTTTTCTGTTTAAGGCTAGACGTGGCAGCTAGAAAGGCTTATTTTGGAATATATAGACCACATGTTTATGCCCCGTGTATTGAATGATATGAGTTCAAAGTGATATTTTTGGGAGAAGACAAAATCAAAGTTATTCCTACAATTAGAGATGGCAAGATAAACAAAGTTATAAAATTACATACATTGGACAAATAAATCATACTTAACCAAGGGATGTGTTGTTGCCATGAAAACAAGACCGATATTCTGAAAAGCAGCACCTTTCCAGTAATAAACTCTGCATCACAACAGGATAAAATCTCATCCAGTCTACATTAGTTTTTATCTACTGAAAGTTTAAATAAAATAAAATTATGATCAATTTTCAACAACTTGTAGTTTATGTGTATGTTACTGTTCAGGATAACTCACTGGAACAGGTAGCAATAATATATCTGGATATATAGTGTTTTACTTTCTAAAACACACACTTTTATAGTAAGATGAAACATCACATCTCAGCTTTTCATGATTGCTGACGTAATACAATCAATTACACGATACAAATTAGTTATCATTGAAAAAACAACAGTAACAATACAAGGAACATTAATTATAATCATCCTGAATTATTTGGAATCATCTCGCATGATCCACACAAAGTCAAAATTATGGGTGGTGGGGTGGGTTGTGGGATAATAGATCCCCAAACTCTAAGCGGTGAGTGACTAATACCCGTATGAACACATTTGTGCTGCGTTCTCAGCAGTCACCGCTCTGCCCCACCCTGCACCATTGGACACACCTGAAATGACACCTAATAGCAACGATAACAACAATAGCAGTAGTTACACTGTGACTGGGCATGCTGCCAACTGCGCTGTCGACTCACTTCCACGACAAGAACATTCAAACCACAGTTCACTGGACGGCCACTAGCACCAATTCTGTGTTATGGTTGTCAACTCAGACCAAACATAGTACCTATTGCTGCTCACTGCATTGTCTGCGCACCACGTCCCACCAATCGGGCACTGCAGCTATGCTACGTCTGTACACATATGCATACATACCAGATTATTATAATATATATATATATATATATATATATATGTATATATATATATATATATATATATATATATATATATACATATATATATACATACATATATATATATAATATATATAAATTTATATACATACACTATGTACACGTCACACCATGTGTGCATTGCTTGAAATTACATGGCCTCATGCAGTTGTTGCAACTGTCCCTCCTTGCTGGCATACCTTTGACATCGCTGGCACGTCTTGAGTAGAACAGTTCAACCTGACACTACGCTGGACACTTTAGACCGTGTTCATTTGCACCGTTCGTAATCTAGACGCTGGTGTGACTTTCTGCCTAGTCTGTCCAGCAACATGTACTGGCTGTGTAGAGTCCGTCACTTAGCTGCACTGACACAAAGCTGTACACTGGCTGGTATGATGTCATGTCCGGCAAGTTATTAGTCAATCACGATAGTATGACATCTTTTTGAACGTGTGCCACAGCAACAAAGAACCTGTCCCACAGTTTATAGCAGATAAACAGGACAAGATATGGGCTGAACAGCAGAGGTGTGTGTGTGTCATGATGACAGCACCGAGGCACAACAGGTCGGCGACACAGTCCTTCGCCGGCAGTTACACCACATGTTAAAAATATAGCACTCTCCACCATACTTGTATAAAATGAAATCACACGTAGATAAAAATAGAACGGGCAGATTTGTAGTGGCACTTCACCAGCATGCCGCCAAGACAGCTCGCAGCACAGTAATCTCTGTCACAGATCAATGTCTACATGGCAGCAACTCACCACGTCACTATCTCATGACAGCAGCGGAATCAAGGCAACTGTGAGGTCAACATGGTTCTGTCTCTCCTACATGACGTAATCAAGACGTGTGCGCACTCAACAGGCATGTCCCACTGTGTCCAGTGTCACCGGACGACCACATTGTTGACAGTTGACAGTAAAAGAGGCACACGCTTTCATAATACATTGACTTCTTTCGATTGCTGTACAACAACAGCCAGCAGTGGCTGCACCGCCGGTGGTAGCGGTGGTAGCGGTGGCGGTGGTGGTGTCACCAATTGCTGGTTAGGCAGTGGCGCCACCTGTGGGAGAGCCACAACAGTCTGTGAGGTAGTTTGTGTGAGCAGTCGCGCTAGCCGCTCTTTGACACAGCCGGCCGAGAGACGCGCCTCCGGATCATGATCCCAGCATTCTTCTATCGTCTCTGTCAATGACCGCATGCCCTACAACCGCACAACATGTCAATGGTCACACTGCTTACAACCAACCACACAACAGAGTCAATGCCCTCATGCCCTACGACCACACAACACAATCAATGACACCATGCCCTACAACAAAACAACCCAGCCAGAAATCACACCTTACAAACACCCCATTCGGTGACCACACGTCCTACATATACTCTCATACAAGACACATACACATTCATGGTGCCGGTCAGCTTGGATTCCTGAACATTATTCAGTTGCTCAAGGTGTTCTGTATTGTTGATTCATCTGCATGTCATATGTTTAATCAGTTAATTCACAGTGATCCAGCCAAAAATCAATCATGTATTTCATTCTGTTAATCTAACATTGTGATAGAGACCATAACTGTGATCTCTAATGCCCACAATGACTGTGGATGCTATAGTTGTATTCTACCAATGTCACACTCAATGGTAACAGGTGATCAAAAAAATGTTAATGTTCAAGTAGCTTTTTCATTGCTGGATATATACCAGTAAATTGTGTGGGAAGCACATCTACTGAGATGGATGTATGTGTATGTATTCACATCAATAAATAAATACGATTTTATTTCAGACAATCATCATGGCCATATATATATATATATATATATATATATAAGTACATTTATATAAAGTATGTAAAATAATATATATATAAATTACGGACCAACTGGTGCCAGTTTCAAAGTACAATCAATACATGTCACTAGTTTTAATGCTTTAAATAATGGAATTCAGACATGTCAATCTTGCTCATTAGACTGAAAATTAACTTTTTTAAACTTAACCCATAATACACACAAACAGATATGACCGAAATAAAACGTAAATTCACGGTAAAAAATTTATCAAAATGTGAATATGCAACTCTGAACATACTAACTAACACCAAAATAGTGCAGGGGTGTAAATGGACATGTTCACGTGGACGTGGCGCCACCTAGCATTACACAATGAATTCGTTTTGGTAAACAGATTACACGGAGGTACGTTTATTGGAATGTATTTCTATTTTTTTAAGCATACTGTACATTTAAAGGGATACTCCAGTCAGTGAGAGGTTCACAGTATTAATTTACATATGTATACTATATTGGTTGTGCCTAGTAACTGTGCACAAAGATCGTTAATAAATAATTAGTTGTAGTTTAATGGTATCAAAAACATGCTATCTTAGACTCAGGGCGCTGCCATCTTGAGTCTTATGCGCCAGTGATGTATGCCAAATCGTTTACGTCACTGGCGCATTGTTGAAAAAGGCAAGGATTTGCTAATAATTGTGATTGTGACGTAAGCAATCCGCGACGTACTGGATACATCAAATACCATTGGACAGACACAGGATGTTCGAACATGCATGCGCCAGTGACATAAGCGGTTTACGTCACTGGCGCATAAGTATCAAGATGGCAGCGCCCTGAATCCAACATGGAGTGTTTCTGATACAATTATACTATAATTAATTGTTTATTAATGATTTTGGTGCACAATTACTATGCACAACCAATACATTATACAGATGTTAGTAAATGGTATGAATCTCTCACTGATTGGAGTATCCCTTTAACAGAATGAATACAGTAATTTAATTCACTACTGATACCACTTTGTTGTTGTTGTGTGTGTGTGCCAACATGGCGGCCCAGCCGTGACAAGCGTGGCTGCAGTGCTCACCTGGTGCTTCAGCCAGACGTCCTGGATGACGGGGCGCAGCTTCTTGTGCACAACAACGTCCTGCATGTCTTCCAGGGACGGATGCTCACCCACCTCGTCCTCAAACGGCAGCTGGTACAGCTCAACTGGCCCTGAAACAACACTTCTACTGCAACCACCTTGAACGAACACCTCTACTCTAGTGTGACAGTCCTGAAACAACACCCTTGGCTCTAGTGTGACTCTACTGAAACAACACCCTTGGCTCTAGTGTGACAGTCCCGAAACAACACCATTGGCTCTAATGCAACACCCCTGAAATAACATTGTTGGCTCTAGTGAAGCAGTGTGACAGTCCTGAAACAACAGCCTTGGCTCTAGTGCAACAGCCCTGAAACAACTGTTTACATTATAGTGTAGCAACCCTAAAACAATGCCCTCCCTTCTAGTGTTACAACCCTGAAACAATACCCTGAAAAACCGCCTTAATCTTTAGTGACAGCCTTGAAATAACACCCTCAGTTGTAGTGATACAACCCTGAAATAACACCCTCAGTTGTAGTGATACAACCCTGAAATAACACCCTCAGTTGTAGTGATACAACCCTGAAATAACACCCTCAGTTGTGGTGCAATTCTACAAATTATAAAGTTACAGAGTAATTTTCCGAATGATGTTCACTATCACACATTTCTGCCAGCAAAATCACAGGAGAAATGGTGAGAACTAGGGACAAACTTAGCATTAAAATGAATGTGCCACATTTTTGTGTTTTTTAATATGCAAACACCGCTGGAGTTTATACACTACAAAGCGGACATCAAGGAACTGGGTTGGGTGATCTTTGGTAATCTTTCACCTATGCGTGTGGATACACCTCAAAGACCTACCTTCTGCAGCCGTGCAGCGAGAAATGAGTTCCCACAAGACGAGACTGCACGAGTACATGTCAATGCGCAGGAACGCATCACAACTGAAGTTTATTGCTCCTTCGAGGATCTCCGGAGCCATGTAGCGGCGGGTTCCCACCTACAACAACCAACGAGTGAACAACTGCAGCTCAACTATGATATCTGGAAACTTTGGATGGTCAACATTTGTCCATCTACAGTCAGATTGAATCAGTCCACTATTTCATTCAAATGTATATAATAATAATACAATTTATTTGTATAGCACCCGAATCAATAGTATTGCTCTCAGGCGCTTCACATAATGTACAAATAGTAGCTAAGATAAAATTATTATTAAAATAATTATATGTATATATGGATGCTAAAATATTATTAAGATATATATTATATATACACATACACGCACATTTATAAATATAACCCTATGCATGAAATAATAAAATAACATAGCAGAGTTACATTTAATATTCCTCAGTATGCTAAAATAAAAATTAAATTAAATAAAAAAAGTATATGATTAAAAATAATAATTATAATAACATAGCTCATCCGTCTTAAAAATATCATACTAAGATGCTAATAATTATACTAATTGCGTAATGAATATAAACTGTATAAAATATTGGTAAATGCATGTCATTAAAGTCCACATCACGTCACAGAAACGCTAATCTAAAAAGGTGTGTCTTAAGAAGTGTTTTATATTGTATTTTATATGAATGAAATTAGTGACTGTGGCTAGCCACAAACGACGCTGCTCCAACCGAGCAACCTGAGGACGTACTCCATGGTCAACCCGAAGTCCCTGACCGATGGATGTCTGCCTATATGGTGAGTGACTGTGCATTCGATTAATGGTGTGCATGCATTTGCCATACAATCATGTACAATTATGCATAACAAGGTCACCTTTCATAAAGTTCTTAGTTTCATAAAGTTCAATCAAATATAATTATGTATGTACACTTCTGAAGAATGAGGTTGGCAATATACAAGTAACAAGTAGAATCAGTGTTGTTACATAGTTGTGACATGACACAAGGTAAACTAAACAAACAATCAGAGTCTGCACACGTCTGTGTGAAGTCTTCAAGGAGGATGGTGCTATGGTCATGTGGATATATCCTCACCAAGAGCACAGTAATATGGTAAGGCTGCCACAAGGGTTTCTGGCCAGTAACAGTGCTATCTCAAAATTGAGTGACCACACAGGTTTTTTGTCTATAAAACCACAGGGGTTTCCTGCTGGTGACAGGACTGTCTCAGTGTTAAGTGATGCTCACCAGAGAAGATGTGTAATAGTCAATGAAACAAAGGTTTCCCACCATTAGGGAGGAGTATAAATGCCAGACTCAGGGAACACATGAGAGGAGAAACCAAGAGATTTGTCAGGCCTACACAGGGTGCAGGGTGTGCTGTTGGAGGGATTCCCTCTGGCTTGGGTTGGGAGGTGAGGCTGAGCTGCTTCTGTGTCATAGCTGGGTTGGACTGGCATGGTCAGGGTATAGAGTTGAGTTTATAAACTGAATCTAGTTGGTTCGGATGGAGAGTTTAATGGAGCCACATGGTGCTTGATTTGTATCTAGTTTTATTATGTTTTGGCTGTTAGTTTTCCTACGTTTAATTTTGAAGTGTAAAATAAAGTGTGTACCTATCGGAATTTATAGAAGTGTGTTTATTTAAAAATTATTTACTTATAACAGTAGAAAGTTAATCCCTCTTAATTTAGCATGAGCATGCATGTGTGTTTGCATGTGTGTGTGTTTGCATGTGTGTGTGCTTTCATGCTTGTGTGCTTGCATGTGTGCTTGCATGTGTGTGTGCTTGCATGTGTGCTTGCATGTGTGTGTGCTTGCATACATTTATGCTTCCATACATGTGTGTTTATATGCACACATGCTATGCTCGAACATACATAACTAAAATACGACTACCGACATTATGGCACCCAACATCTCAACTTGTCAACCGCCTGACAATGAACCAACCAACACTAGCCACTCTCACCTAGCTGCTACAGCTTGCTACTGCAAGAAGAATGTCCTTAAATAATAACAGTTTTGATGAGTTACCTTTACACAGGCCTAGAAGCACAGCAAGGACAAAGTGAGCCCAGCAAGCCACTCATTTATCACTCAGGCCGATCATTATTCAAAGTTGTTTTGCAATGACAGAGAAACAACATCTAACCTTTAAAGTATTTACTCAGTTTTCTATTAATCGAACAGCTGAAGGCACAGATGTTTGTTATTGACATATAATCTACCTTTCCTGATATTGCATCAAATTTCTCCATATCTAGATGCAAATGCAAAAGAGGAATCTCTTACTAAGCCACAGCTTTATTTCACAGCAAATATGGACGAAAAATCGATAAGACAGTAAATAGAGATTATGTCAGTCCGCATAACAAAATGTGAGCAACAAAACGACAGGAGTGCTGACTGAGACAGCCACAGCAGCTGCACTGAGACCGCCACAGCAGCTGCACTGAGACCACCACAGCAGCTGCACTGACAACTCCAAGTGTGACTCAAGGTTTTACTTCATTATCCAGTCCTAATCAATGTATTGTAATGTTCTAGTTTCTCTTACACAAATCAATCAAACCCAGCACAAAGAAATGTCAGCATCTGCAAATGTGGGGCTGTGTTGACTGCACAGCACTGACTGATAGTATGACTACAGCTTTGTGAAAGCGAAAGTAAAGATAAAGGACACCAAAGCAAGTAAGATGCAGTAAATAACAACTCAACAACACACCAGTGTTCTGTTGTTGCCCTTCCACAACACACCAACTGTTCTGTCGGTGCCCATCCACAACACACCAACTGTTCTGTCGGTGCCCATCCACAACACACCAACTGTTCTGTTGGTGCCCGTCCACAACACACCAACTGTTCTGTTGGTGCCCATCCACAACACACCAACTGTTCTGTTGGTGCCCATCCACAACACACCAACTGTTCTGTTGGTGCCCATCCACAACACACCAACTGTTCTGTCCGTGCCCATCCACAACACACCAACTGTTCTGTTGGTGCCCATCCACAACACACCAACTGTTCTGTTGGTGCCCGTCCACAACACACCAACTGTTCTGTCCGTGCCCATCCACAACACACCAACTGTTCTGTCGGTGCCCATCCACAACACACCAACTGTTCTGTCCGTGCCCATCCACAACACACCAACTGTTCTGTCGGTGCCCATCCACAACACACCAACTGTTCTGTCCGTGCCCATCCACAACACACCAACTGTTCTGTCGGTGCCCATCCACAACACACCAACTGTTCTGTCCGTGCCCTTCCACAACACACCAACTGTTCTGTTGGTGCCCATCCACAACACACCAACTGTTCTGTTGGTGCCCGTCCACAACACACCAACTGTTCTGTTGGTGCCCGTCCACAACACACCAACTGTTCTGTTGGTGCCCATCCACAACACACCAACTGTTCTGTTGGTGCCCGTCCACAACACACCAACTGTTCTGTTGGTGCCCATCCACAACACACCAACTGTTCTGTTGGTGCCCATCCACAACACACCAACTGTTCTGTTGGTGCCCATCCACAACACACCAACTGTTCTGTTGGTGCCCATCCACAACACACCAACTGTTCTGTTGGTGCCCATCCACAACACACCAACTGTTCTGTTGGTGCCCGTCCACAACACACCAACTGTTCTGTCCATGCCCATCCACAACACACCAACTGTTCTGTTGGTGCCCGTCCACAACACACCAACTGTTCTGTTGGTGCCCATCCACAACACACCAACTGTTCTGTCCGTGCCCATCCACAACACACCAACTGTTCTGTTGGTGCCCGTCCACAACACACCAACTGTTCTGTTGGTGCCCGTCCACAACACACCAACTGTTCTGTCCATGCCCATCCACAACACACCAACTGTTCTGTTGGTGCCCGTCCACAACACACCAACTGTTCTGTTGGTGCCCATCCACAACACACCAACTGTTCTGTTGGTGCCCGTCCACAACACACCAACTGTTCTGTCCGTGCCCATCCACAACACACCAACTGTTCTGTTGGTGCCCGTCCACAACACACCAACTATTCTGTTGGTGCCCATCCACAACACACCAACTGTTCTGTTGGTGCCCGTCCACAACACACCAACTGTTCTGTCCGTGCCCATCCACAACACACCAACTGTTCTGTTGGTGCCCGTCCACAACACACCAACTATTCTGTCGGTGCCCATCCACAACACACCAACTGTTCTGTCGGTGCCCATCCACAACACACCAACTGTTCTGTTGGTGCCCGTCCACAACACACCAACTGTTCTGTCGGTGCCCGTCCACAACACGCCAACTGTTCTGTCGGTGCCCGTCCACAACACACCAACTGTTCTGTCGGTGCCCATCCACAACACACCAACTGTTCTGTCCATGCCCATCCACAACACAGCAACTGTTCTGTCCATGCCCATCCACAACACACCAACTGTTCTGTCCATGCCCGCCCACAACACACCAACTGTTCTGTCGGTGCCAGTCGGCTCTGTGTTGTGTCTGTAGCTATCACACTTTTATCAATGCACAAAAACATTCCTCGTGATGTGACTAAAATAAGAACAGATGTACTCACTACTCACTACTCACTACTCACTACTCACTACTCACTACTCACTACTCACTACTCACTACTCACTACTCACAAACACCTTTTCACATGGAATGGTTTCTCAATAAAATTATGCTGCTGGGCCATTATTCTACTCACCAGTTAAACTTGATGCTGGTTTTAGTACGTATAAATAGACCTGTTTACTGCCACTATAACATTTTGCACACACTTTTATACTGTCACTCACTATACAGCAGCACGGAAACTAAAATACCAGCAGGAAACTAACATGGTAACTGAGCCACAAGAAGCCACAGACTGGTGCACTACTGCAACAGAAACCAACAACTACATCGGCAAAATGACCAGAATCATAATATGATGGGTTTTACCGTTTCTGATGCACGTGGTAAGTTGTTAAGTTAAATTTGACTTATTTCAAGCACAGAAGATAACCTCAGAACTATACTCAGGTCTAGTGTACGCTTGCAGCAAGACTTTAAAATATGTCACTTGAGTGACTGACTGGTGTTTGGACAACTTACAAGTGCCCTGCCACTATGAATGGTACAACACTCTGGTTCATAACAAGCACAACACCATCCAGTGTTACGTATGTTACAGCATCAGCAAGAACAGACTCACTTGTAAACAAATACATACAGAACCATTACTGAAGCACAATTAAGGCAGCTGACACCATAACAAGGCCACTGAACTCTGACTGCCAACACCAGACACACATAAACCATCAACCTGCACAGGTTGTTAACTAACAGTAACTGTAGCGAAATGAATGATTGCTTATCCTTTCTGCCCATAATATAGACAAGCTGTTTCAACTGGATGTCACTGTTAAATGACAACCCACATGCCCACAGCCCCACTTAATTGTCACATGACAGACACATGACAAGTCTGAGATTTCTGCACTCTCTTTATATTGCAAACTACAGCCAAAGAAACCTTCAACATCAGTGACATCATCCAGTGAAGTTGCATGTTCTGGACACTGTCAAACCATCTCCCTGAGTTACCAATGTTAGCTGATCCCAAGTGACAGAGCTACCAACCACCACACCTTGAGTTGAAAGTGGATTTACTGCCGACTTGCTCATTACATAGGAAGTACCAGCAGGAGATGATCGCGTCACACTCACTGTCGTTGTGTGAACCAGACAACCAACGAATCAGTAAGCAAGCAACGCCAGCCACCGCGTCACTAAAAACCAACAGACGCAATCGATAAGTGAACGAGTTGTTCCCATCCATTTGGTGCAGTTATCAGTGACCTGAGTCCCTGATGACTTGTGACCTATTGATTCCACCACTCACACTGGTTACAGTGACAAGAAGCCGCCAACTGACCCATGCCACTGTGGAGGGGTGACACAGCTCTGAGGAGGGGGGGGGGGGGCACAGTGTGGACTGATATCATACTGTCAAAACCCAATGGGCACTAATATTATTGATTGCGTATTTCCGGTCAGGTGGCATCCCTCAAACTGCAACTACAAACATGCAGCTTTTTGTTATGGTGCTGATGCGTCGGCACAATTGTTGTCAGATAACAACAATTGTAAACATTTCAAAGGCAATGGTTCTTGTAAATTTCTGGATAGCCCAGTATCAGTCACTCCATATAAATGTAACAGCAAAGGCAACTTTTTACATAAAAGCAGGCATTAAGACACTCATTTCTAGGAAGAGTTGTTCTTATAAATAAAAATTCTGGAAACACGGGTCCATTACAGAGTGCCGTAAATGTGCCCTGATGTGGTTGTCATAGCAACACATTTCTTACACCATACCTGCAGTTGTTATGACAAAATCTGCACTGTGCAGTGCAGTGACTGTCCGTGGTTGTCCTACTGTGGTGCAGCAGTACAAGAGTTCAAGGAATGAAGTCATCTCATCAGTTCTTGTTCTTATCAGTTTTCTCAGAACTCATCACTACTGAACCAAATGCCAGGGGCACCAGGAGCAAGGTCACAACAACTGGAGCAAGGTCACAATAACTGAAGCAAGGTCACTATAACTAGAGCAAGGTCAAAATAACTTAAACACGGCCACACTACCGGGAGCTTGGCTACAACACCCAGAGCAAGGTCACAATACCACCTACAAGGTCACAACACCAGGCACAGGTCACAACACCAGGAGCAAGTACAAGGTACAGTGGCTCATGTTCTTTTATGATAATTGAGTCTTGCATTTTTACCCGACGACACACACCAACATATCAGTTGACCCCCCATAAGGCAATAAACGACTCCCCTACATTAGCGCCATCTGGTGAATCGACCATGACTCAGTGATAGGAGTAAAATGGGCCGAGAGGCCCGGGAGTTCTTTGGACTATTTTGTGATTTTGGTTAATCATAGTGACATTGCAAAGTGGAGTGTCAATACAAAATTAGATAAAATGTTACTGAAGATTTTGAAGCTCAACATGCCAATATGCATTTACACTGCTCTGGCTATCTCTGGATACAAGCTTTGTGGATAGCAGACATCTGTCAAGTGTCACAGATCCATTCAACTTGTGTAACTTTGCAAAACAAAATTATTTGCAAATGTTATCAGCATGTTATCAACAATGTTATTATTATTAGTAATTATCTTCTTAGTTATGAAAATTATTCGAGTAAAAACATACATTTCATATAATCTACCCAAATAACAGTCAGGTTACCCTATACACTGGACAGTGATAGTCTTAACCCATTTTATCCTGGTGCTAATGCAGATGAGTTGCAGCCAGTTCCTGATCATTTCCACCAAATCTACCTGTCAGCATCAGAAAGTGACAAGCCTTCATTTAAAAGGTCGTACCTTTATTATTTCTCAATTTTTTTTAATGTGATATACCTTTAGAAAGCAGATAAAATAAACTATGAACTTACATCGAAACATTTGCAGTTTGATAACGATTATATAATTTTGTGGTTCAATTCTTATAACTAATCAACAAATACACTAACAACTTTGGTCAATATTTCAATGTAACTTCGTTTGTGAAGTAGTTACCGTTGTTGGAAATAATATTAACTTTGTGGCCGCCCAAAATATGGCATGGTGCGAGGTGGGCGAAAATAGGTCCCGATGTCAGATCACCCCATTTATGTCTTCAAAGTATATTTTCATGGACAAATGTCGTATCAAATAGCATGTCCATGCATCTTATATCACACATCCACTTGTCTGCCTACTTGTCATCTGGACTGTGACAGAACACATGGTCACCTTAACTATTACTATGCCTTTGTCATTGCGTCACCAAACACTTGGCAGTCTGCCAACAACCTCAGTCACACTCATACTGGTTGTGTCAACAGACACCAGTCAGTGGCCTACAACTGGCATCAGTTCTAACATCATAAATACTACTTATTTCACATAGCATATGACTGACCACGAATCCCAGTGTAATTTATGGGGTTGACTGTAAATGTATCAATCATCCTGAACATCTTTCAAAATACATATTGAGCACAGAAACAAAATGTTTAAAAAAAATTATTAAACAAAAATATTTAAGGTTAATAACACCAAAATTATTTTTTCTGAAAACAAAAATGAATTAAGTATTCTCATTATCATGTACAAAGCAAACGTCACCAACAGAGGGATGGAGCTGCTAAGAACCTGGAGAAGATATTCAGCACAGAAAACAACAGGTTTTAGATCATGCAGAAATGAAACTATATTTACTACCAGAAACATAACCCTGACAGTGACTTGAAGTTCCACAAAGTTGGTGCAGCAACGGAAAATGCTCAACTTAAAGTACATCTTAACTACGGCATCAATAAGTCCATTCGTTTGACCTATGACACCTGCGATATATTCAAAGTTTGCTTTATCTGAAGCACATTTTAGTCTCAAAGTGGAATATTCAAACTACTTCACAGACGTCCTATGAAACACAAAAAATTACAATGTTTTGTATACGTCACCAGAAGAAAACGGATGCTGAGGTAAAACGTCAGGGAAAATAAACTGTTTATCTGTACCACCTGCTAGAAGAAAGCAGACACGGGAGAGTGGAAGGGAAAATAAGGTAAGGACACCTTGGACTGTGAGGGGAGGAATGGGCAAGGTGATTTTGAGGAACTGGAGACGGTTGGTGAAGACTGTTGTACCGCTGCCTAGATTAATTATAATTAGGCAACGGCAGAGTAAATAAAGGGGATCATCTTGGTGGATAACTTACGCTGTACAGCCGTAAGAGAACTATAAACAAACACCTTTTTAAAGCAACACCTTATATCAAACTCGCCAGGAGCAATCTTTATTTCATAATTGAAATAATAAATGTAATAAACCAACAGTGAAGTAAAATTCAAATAAAAGTACAAATAACGCGCCACGTGGCTACACACAAACTGTTTCTCTGAACCAACGTGTCACTCTCACAATCTCAGTCTCTCCAATCGCCTTGTGTCTTTCCCTCCCCTGGTATTTATACTTTCCCGAATGGCGGGAATCCTTCTGTCACGTGATCAGCTACGCCCTCTCGTGGGCATCCCCTCAACTTGGAGGGCCCTGCCACGCCCTCTGGTGGGCATCTCCTAACCTTAGTGGCAGCCCTGCCATAACACTATTGGGTAAACAGTGGGGGGAGAAGCAGGAAACAGAAATGAATGAAGACTAACGTGTCGAGGCTGTCAACTGTCAGACAGGGGACAAGAGATGACCTGTGGTGTGACATCACTCACCTGGCCATGTGTGTAGCCCACGTTCTTCGATGGCTCAAATATGAGCGCAAGGCCAAAGTCAGCGATGCATGCCGTCATGTCACTGCGGATGAGGACGTTGCGACTCTTGAAGTCACGATGCGCAATCGAAGGTTTGTGGGCGTCGAGCTTCGTTGCGGGCAGGTCCTCGTGTATGAACGACAGGCCCTGCACCATGGAACACGCAATGCGCAGCAACTCCGGCCACGTCACTAGGTTGCCCTGGAACCAGCATACGTCACATAAACTTACCACTTGAGACAAGTATCGTGACATACTGCAGAGGTATAGACAATTCCTATCTGGTTAATAAATAGTAACTAAAATTATTACCCAAAAACGTGTTTTTTTGTGTGAACATCCATGTAAAAAAAAATGGAAGTGGACATTTGTGAGACTGCGATGTCATTAGCTGTGCATGTTGTGGAGAACACAAAACAACTTATTAATATGTCACTTGCTGTACAATGACAGACACAGAATGAACTACTCAGACAATTAGACCCTCCTGTCTGATCCGTCATCACCACTCAACGTTATAAGTATTTATAGATTCTTCTGTCTGACCACAAAATGAATCTTCACCTATGCACAACAACACACTAGATAAGCTCTGCTCTGTCACTGCCAACAGCACCAAAAACAACACTTCAAGTGCATTTACACAGACAACATTTCAGAAAAAAGACAAAGGTGAGAATTAAATTGAGGCGTGAGAGTTTCCAGATGAAACTGCAGCGACAGCCGTCAATAAGTCACAGGAGTCAGCGTGGTCCAGATCCCTGGCTGGGAGTGGGACAAGTGTGTGGGACCAGGAATGCAGGGTGACAGCCAGGCAGTGAGTTCTTTCTAATAAATCTCTCTAGTTGTTTAGCTGCAACTAATGAAATAGAGTCTCTCACACCCACGCCATGCCATGCACTTTTTGCCAACTCCATGCATTGTGTGTAAACAATACATTCAGAGGGATAAATACATACGCCTGCACTGGAACATGTCACATGACAATCATTGTGCATGGATACCAAGTACAGGTTATTGTATTGTATTGTATTGTATTGTATTCTATTGTATTGTATTGTATTGTATTGTATTGTATTGTATTGTATTGTATTGTATTGTATTGTATTGTATTGTATTGTATTGTATTGTACACAACTCATTAGATTCTGTCAAATGTTGGCAGCCGTTACAACGTCGGACAGTACCTTAAGATAATCATAGAGGGAGCCACGTTCGTGGAACTCCGTGATGAGCCACAGCTCCGTGTTGAGGTTGTCCCCGCGTTTCTCGGCGCCGAGGTACTGCAGGATGTTGGTGCAGGTGGCCATCTGGGGCAGCAGGTAGATGTCACGCTCCGTCGCCCACGACTGCTTGTCCTGCAGCGGGAAGATCTTCACCGCCACGATCCGACTCTTCATCTGCGCTCGCCACACGCACCCGTAGCGCCCCCTGGCTTTCACCTCGAGCAGCTGCAGCGGGCTGTAGCCGAGCAGCGGGGAGGGCGGGGTCGCGGGCGAGGGGTCGCAGGTCGGCAGGGCCTGGTGGTAGGCGTTCTTGTGGCGCTTCCACATCCACATGGAGACGAGGACGAGGATGGTGATGGCACAGATGGGGATGAGGGCGTACGCGAGGGTCGTCAGGATGTGGCTGCGGGTGTCGTAGTAGACAGGGCCCTGCTGCACATCTACAACAAACAACATCCACTCACTGGTCTGTTTACCAAAGTCACGGTCTCACACACCTGGACATTTGAAATTCAAGGCTATTTAAGACTTTCAAAGGCTATTTGAAAAAGAAATTCAAGACTGTTTTAACAACATATGTACTTTTAAGCGCAGTCAATTACATTACAATTTTTACTCAACTCAGAAAACAATGACGCCAACCACAATGAAATGCTGAGTGCCCAATGTGCACTAGTTTGTAAGTTATTTTTTTTTGCATAGGCTTTTCCTTTTCTGGCTGTTATTCGTCACAACAATTGAGTCGAAACACTATTTTATTGACCACAATTAAATTCAATTAATTTGTAAAATTCAAGGATTTCAAATATTACAATTATAACATAACAAAACATGTACTACAAAACTACAGTGTATAGTTGCTGCTATTTCTATGACTACTATAAAATATCGCATATCGGGCAATGCTTTTAACTATCGACTAATCGATACTAAAAATATGTTAATGCAGCATTTTTAGAATCTAACTTAAGGACAGACACGGCAGCTCAAATGACGTTTTTCGAAAAAAATATCAAAAACGTGTTTTTGCCATTTTCTAATACTTGTGCATGTCATCTATCAATAAAGTTAACTTTTATAACAATTACATACCTCTAAATGACCTTTTTGCGATAATAAAATGATCCCCTATCAATTATTAAATCCGTTTGATTTTTGAAGACGCAGGATCTGTTGAAAAATACGCGATGTTTAGACCTTAGTAACGCCACCGTACATTCACCGTTCGCCATGTTGTTTGGTACGAATAGAACCGCCAATATGTCCTCTAACTGATTGCGTAGACGGCATCCCCGCCCTTTGACCTGTATTTACGGGAAATCCTAATAAACGCAAGCGCAATTCGACCGACTATTTCCTTATTTGGCGTTCGCCGTTGTGACACGTCAGCAAAACTCAGCATCGGCAAGTTCCGCTGTGTGCGTGACCTGCGGTGACCTGGATAATTCCATATAAGGCGTGGCCCGTATCCCATGATTCACCATGTTGCCATTACCGAATATAAACAAGATGGCGCCTAACTACAGTTTCGACGACGTTTGTGTGGATCCTTTCGCTGCCAAACGTTATAAATTTGCCTGAATTTAGTCAGAGAAAGAAATGGAAAGCCGCACAAGTGCGGGATCCGTGTGCGAAATAGGATTTTTCGGTGACAAAACGGCGTGTTTCGATGGAAATGCAGCCGTACGTAATCACCGTAGACGACAACTTGGCGTCGACGGCGACGATGCCGACGGCGGCTGCGGTGCCCGAGGGCGGCGGGGAAGACGGATATCGAACAGTGTTAGATAGCATTGCCTGCAGCACGCAGCCATGCATAGGAGTATACGTTGCAGGCGACAGCTTAGCGCCGACGGCCGGAGGTAGAACGGGAAGGCGGGGATCGTTGGTGGTGTTTGCAGCATGGGCCATGGCCAAACTCGGTCACAACTTGAGTGTTGTTTTACTTATTGGAATGGATCAGAGTATTTGCTGAATTGTCAGTTGCAGCTGTTGATATATTTAGCTGGTGTTTTTTCAGTCAGTGTATATATCTTTGGGTTTTATCTTTTGGAGTAAACAAGTTAGAAAATTCAGCTAAATGACTATGTTTTATGTGAGTTATTACTTAGCTGTTAGACTTCAAGCCTCACAGTTATGGTCTATGAATTTTTCAATATAATTAAATTTGTAATAAATACAATTATTTATTACTAAATGGTACCTCATAATCATATGCTAATTATATTGTTTTACTTTTTTACACGCACGCACGCATGCATGCATAGTACAATTTTACATTCCATTAGACAAATTCGTTTTATTGATACATGATATATTTCACTTCGGTTTCATCTCCTCAGTGGTGCTTGACCCTTCTTCAGACGGTGGATTATCCCCATTGCCAAGTTGCTGCATTTGAGTTCTTGCAGGGATGATTGCAGAGGTTTTGCTTTGTTACTGCAGTTGATGTCCTAGAAATATTATGCAGAAATTGGTGACACAAACTCATCACCAACACTTGAGACTGCCATGACTTCTCGCAATCAATGACACTCTGGAGCTGTTCTTCAGTGGAAACTTGCTCCTGTCAGCTCAGTGTCTGATCCTAACAGTCATGCAGTTGTTAGTGCAATTGACTGTGTTCCTGTTTGGTAATGTTTTAACTGTTCCTGAGACTATAACAAACATAGATAATACATTTTGAGACCTTGGTGAACAACGTCAGGTTGCTGAAATAGCATACATAATACGACATGACTATAGGCACAAATTGCATATGACTTGAGAGCAAGTTAATAATTTTGAAACAACTTTCTACTTGCTCTATCCATCCTCACTGATGATACCACATGTATAACAGAACATTTAAACTTACAATATTAATAGTAACAAAATATTTTCTGAAGCCATTGCCAAATTGTTACTCAAACTTTGGCTGCTTTTGCACAAATTGCATTTTTCAGGATTTAGACTTGATGCATCTCTGGAAGTATACTAGCTATGCTAATGATGTTTATATTATTGGATTTTAATATGAATGGGGAGGGAAAACATGATACAATTGTCATTTTAATAGACAAAAGAATGTATATGTATTAATAAAGACTGTTATTAGTTGATGGTAACTGGCTGGCGTCATATTTTTTTTACGTGGATGCACACGGACTACAAAATCTAGCGATACTTAGGTAAAATAACCATCTGAACAGGATTCTTTACATGATAACCTATCTATATTGCATTCAGTGTGAATATTTGATTTAGGTATCCTGATACAACCTATTTAGTGTGTATTCTAAGTGAACACTGGCTAAAATAGTGCATCGGCTATGATTTCTTGCATTACAGATTATGGGGGTAGGGGTAAACAATAACATAATTATGTCGCTAATGATTAACAATTACTGTTACAAACATATAGATATTGTGTATAAATGGTAAGGCTATAATGTGGATGCTTATTTGTAAGATCTGATGTTTGCAACATATTAAAATGTCTCAGTTCATACTTTAAGTGCCGTTTTCTCAGTTATCACTTTTTTCAGGTAAAAGTGAATAGAACTCAAAAACTAACCAAGTAATGCATACCAACTTTACATAGAGCAACAGTACCATAAATATCTACATTCCTGTGCATTGAAATTATGATCAGTCATGTGAGTCACATAATAGGGGGGTTTGAATATGAAAAATGTGAAGATAAAAATAAAATATTTATAAAAAATCGTTAAAAAAAATCTAAGTAACATAGACAAATGGCCATGCACAGAAAGTTAGAATGGTACATTACCTACATAGAAACACTTGAATAATGTAAATGACAATAGGGGTTTCGGTGTTCTATTCATTTAAACTTATGCTATTTTTCGACTTTTTTGTTCGATTATTACCCCCTCCCGCGCCAAAATATTTGAAAATAAAAAAATTAAAGATGCCATCTTCTTAGTTTCAATGTAGTGACTCCCTGAAAACAAGTCTTGGAGAGATTTATAAGTGTTTTTCAAAAAAAAATTGGTCGTGTCCCGTAACTCCTTAATCTACCAGTATTTAAGAAAGCAAATGTAAATAAAATGGACAATATTTATTTGATTATTTGATTTACTTTAAATAATAAAATTTCACAAAAACAGTTATACGTTAGGATGGATGTGAGTGTGTGTCTAGTCTACAGTCTACTGTCTGGTGCAGGCTGATAAACTCAATGCTGTCCTGTTTCATGCATAAACATGCATCAGGAAACATTACTTGTTCCACATTCATTTGTTTCATCACATTTTGCAGATAAATCACACACCATATATCCACCCTCTGGTGGAACTGCTCCACTAGACGAAACCTTTCTATTTTCCAGTTGCAAAGAGACACAAAAACCACTAAGTACTGTATTTTTGACTTAAGATCAGAGTTAAAATGTTGTACAGTGAACCCTATCAACGTTTCTTACAAAAGATTTGTCACATAAAGGTAACCATCAGCAGGTGACTTTGTTGATATAAAGAGAACCTTTGACCTACATTGTCACTGGGTACCTCTTAAGCCATTAACCTCAACATGCTATTGTAATGTGAAGCTTTCAGGACCATCTGGGTTAAATGAAGAGCCCCATTATAACCCCACCAATGTATTAGTTACTGAAAACAGGGTGACATCTTAGACCTGCCAACACACACCACCCTCCAGCAGTTGCAGGCCAGACTGTACAGGAATGAACCTGTAAACATCAATGCCACTGGTGTGGAGAAAATAGCTGGCTACAAATCAAGACTTGCACAAACAGCCATATTATTAGTTCTGCCCCGGCCCATGGAGTATCCTGGCCTACTTCTCCTGCCCAAGTCTTCCCCTCTCTCTCTCTCCCATCACTCTCCCACTCCCAACTTCTACTTGCCTAAGTCTTCTTTTCATTCCCTTCCCACCCTGTCTCCCAGCACCCTCCAACACCCCGGGACCACATCCCTCTCCTCCTTCTTCCCTCTCATTGTTTGCCGGGTGCACGAGTCGTCATTCCACTCTCTCAATTGTAACTCCTGTCCCCATCTCCTGTAACTGTCCCCATCTCCTGCAACTGTCCCCATCTCCTGCAACTGTCCCCATCTCTTGCAACTGTCCCCATCTCTTGCAACTGTCCCCATCTCCTGCAACTGTCCCCATCTCCTGCAACTGTCCCCATCTCCTGTAACTGTCCCCATCTCCTGCAACTGTCCCCATCTCCTGCAACTGTCCCCATCTCCTGCAACTGTCCCCATCTCTTGCAACTGTCCCCATCTCTTGCAACTGTCCCCATCTCTTGCAACTGTCCCCATCTCCTGCAACTGTCCCCATCTCCTGTAACTGTCCCCATCTCCTGTAACTGTCCCCATCTCCTGCAACTGTCCCCATCTCCTGCAACTGTCCCCATCTCCTGCAACTGTCCCCATCTCTTGCAACTGTCCCCATCTCCTGCAACTGTCCCCATCTCCTGCAACTGTCCCCATCTCCTGCAACTGTCCCCATCTCTTGCAACTGTCCCCATCTCCTGCAACTGTCCCCATCTCCTGCAACTGTCCCCATCTCCTGTAACTGTCCCCATCTCCTGTAACTGTCCCCATCTCAGTGTAGACCATCACACAGTGGGCTGACAACCAACACAGCCAATGACACGGAGACTGAGCCTCAGTGATGTCACAGACACAGTCAACACAGCCAATGACACGGAGACTGAGCCTCAGTGATGTCACAGACACAGTCAACACAGCCAATGACACGGAGACTGAGCCTCAGTGATGTCACAGACACAGTCAACACAGCCCATGACATGGAGACTGAGCCTCAGCGATATCACAGACACAGACAACACAGCCAATGACACGGAGACTGAGCCTCAGTGATGTCACAGACACAGACAACACAGCCAATGACACGGAGACTGAGCCTCAGTGATGTCACAGACACAGTCAACACAGCCAATGAGATGGAGACTGAGCCTCAGTGATGTCACAGACACAGTCAACACAGCCAATGACACGGAGACTGAGCCTCAGTGATGTCACAGACACAGTCAACACAGCCAATGACACGGAGACTGAGCCTCAGTGATGTCACAGACACAGACAACACAGCCAATGACACGGAGACTGAGCCTCAGCGATGTCACAGACACAGACAACACAGCCAATGACACGGAGACTGAGCCTCAGTGATGTCACAGACACAGTCAACACAGTCCATGAGACGCGAGCCTCAGTAACAGTCAACACAGACACTGTGTACGTTGAGTTATCATAAGCACTTGAACTCTGTCTCCAGTTGTAGCATAAGCGGTCTACTTTACCAGGTGACACTGGTGACAATATTCATAGGTGCTCCACAGCACTCAGGTCACCACAAGGACCAGTGACAGTCACACAGCACTGCTGCACTCAGGCCTCAATTCCACTCAACTCTTTCACTCACCGCCTCATCTTCATTCTTAAGGTTTTTCAGGTTCCAATACAATTACATTTAATTGATAATATTCAGGTTGCTTTCCAAACTCTGCCAAACAGTCAACACAATGGCTGCCTGAACACGTGCTTTCGGTCACATTTTGTTGAAATTGTGGTTTCAGAAGACTATCTCCCTTTATGGCAAAAACCCACGGGAAAATGGTTAAGTGTTAAATGTATGCAGCAAAGTTATTTTGGAGCGATGTTGTGTCGCAGTAGTAATGTAATGTAGATACGTAACCATTATCAACAACAAAGGCAAAGCTTCACGGTGGTCTCCTGCATAACTCTCATTGTGACGTAAGCAAACCGTGACATACTGGATTCATCAATAGTGCACTTTGCAATCACCCAGTTAAGTAATAAACCAGGCCACAAATAGACCTGAGCTTGTAACTTGTGTGACTTACGGGCCAAGGACAGCACAAACAGTGGCAGTGTTTACTGGTGCTTCATCAATCACTTCCCAGGTTTATTGCCTGCTCTTATATCTTTAAAGGTCCAGAAAGATGCAAAACAACATGACATTTGTAACGAATTCCAGATTATGTAACGTGACAATAAGACCCTTGAGGGAATGAGGTGAGATGTCTTGGTGTGTTGTGCTGTGCTGTGCTGTATTGAGCTATGATGGGTGTCCCAGGCCAGGGTCACTGCTGTAGATGGTAAACAAGTCTCACAACTGGGTCATCACAAGGCACAGTCACAAGTGAGGACGTCACACGTTATGTCCACACCAGCCAGCACCTGTGCCTGACTACCTGTCCAGTCTTACCTGCGCCACACAAACAGGTGGGGCAACGTGAACAATATTACCTCAATCCCTAATACCCCAAATGTCACCCCATCCCACGGTATATATTACCACTGGTTACAGAATACGAATTTGTCATCAAGGCAGTAAAGGTTTTTGTGATTCAACAATACATAAATTTTTACTGTATGAAAAGGTGAGTGCTTGAAACACAACAAAGTGACTGTTATATTGTGTAATCAGTTAAATGTATTAATTGTGAACCATGCAGGGGATATAAATAAATACTATTTACAGTAAGAATTAGCATAATTTATTATATGACCTTGTATTAATCTGTGAACACAGCCTTGAGATCTGCTGTGGCCTTGGGTTCCATGTAGGACAAGAAATAAGACACCACTGCATTTGACACCGGCAATGTTTAGAAATGGTATTGCCAACACAATGCTACAAATTAGTATTATTGCTAAATACAATAGTAATAATACAGTACCATATTATTCCTTGTAGACACACACACAGTATCTAATAGATGTGCACCCCTTCTTTACCGAGGTTAAATCATGCCATAAAATAAATTTCATTATCAGTTCATTTCAATACGAACACAGACTCTAAAATAAAATATAAAATATGGTAATAGAGAAAAATACCCAATGGCATCAAGTTTACTTCAACAACAACAAACTATTTACACATTTCTAACTTGTGTAGTTTCATTTTATTCTCAAAGTCAGGTATGTTCCATAATGACACCAAACATTCTACGAGGAATGGTCAAAACAACAAACTGTGCTGGCTTGTAGTAATTGTCAGTCACATGACTGGTATTCTAGATATTTTCGCACTTAAAAATGTGATCATCGTCACAGCGGTGTATGATATTTTTCCTGTCTGGCTAAGGCTTTGTTTCTGCTGGCTGACACTTGGTCTTTGACATAGCTTTATGTAGAGACCCGTCCACCCGTCATTTGGACGGGTAAAAACGAATATGGATGGGTAGAAATATGGGTTGAGGGTAAACAAATTAAGGAGAAAAAAGGTCTTCCAAAGCCATAGATATTGTTGTTAGTTATGCCTTGAAAGTAAGTGTAAATGTTGTCACATGTGTGTTTGTAGCCCATTTCAGGTCATCAGGCACATTTGAAAGTTTGTAAACTAGCTTAACAATTAGCATCCATGTGTCCACCAAAACATGTGTCACTGGCAATACTTTTATCCTGCATAAAGACCTGGTCTTTAACAGGCAGGCAGGATGCAATAACCACGAAATTACTTGTTTCCTTATTCTGGAAGGGGAAAGAAGACGCTTGAGCCAAGGCACCAGTAAACATGTGTTCAATTAAGACAGTTCTGTGTGGAGATACTGGCCACATATTGATTGCTGTTGATGGATGAGGCATTGGACACTTGTAAAACACAAGCCACCCACTGCTTATTGGATGCACAACATCAACACCACAGGCTACATAGTGGGTGACTGTACATATGAGTGGGCCATGGAGTGACAAGGGTTAACGTTGGTGGCAGGCAGAGAGGGAGACTGGGTTAGTAAACACCTGCACAGACCAGTTTGACCTGGCTCAGTCTCTCAGTCAGGAGCCACTGCCACCAGTAGGCACTAGGCAGGGCACAGAAACAATAGCCACCCAGGCTGACCACACCAAAGGTCACTCACTCACTGATGGTCCACACTAAAGTGGTTGGTGTCTGTAGAAAACTGTTAATTAGTGCTCAAAGTGTTACTTTAAGGTTTTTAGTTATATTAATTGTTTGATATTTTCCAAGTTCTTCAGTGGTTTCCTCCAAACACCCCAACTGGGGCTAACGCGGGAGTTCTCTCTAGAATGTGTGAGTCCACTACAGGTTACACATTTACCCCCTGTGTGGGATATTTTACTTCCCCTGGCATAGAGACCAGATAAAGGGACCACTGGCTTTTAGTGTCTCTTCTGAAAGACAGGCAAATGTGGGGTGAACGAAATTGTCTATGTTCCGCAACGGCGGCAGGTGGGATTGAACCACCGTCCCCTGGATTGACAGTCCGGCACTCTAACGCACGACCACCGCTCCCCACCAACATGATATCAACATTTGTACAAGTTTATCATTTTATAAAGTTATATTGTGTTGTCTTTGAAAGCTTTTGCCTACAGAAGTTTATTTGCACAGCACTACACACTGTTTTCACATGGAAGTAACTCTTATTAACAATAGTGTCAGTTTAACATTGCATCGCTCTTACTACACAAGTGTAAGAAATCATCAAGTTGTATGTCTTTTTGTCTCACGGGTTCTACTGAAAGAACATTGATAAGAAAGTGGTCCAAAACTGTCACTGCTGCAACAGAGCTACTTCTACAAGATACCACGCGTAACAACCAACAACTGCTACTGGCCTCGAATTGGGCACACATTTGGGGCAAGCCCAATTCATACAGTTTATACAGAGGTACCATTAAATGCGACAAAGCAATTTTGGTCGCGAAACATTACTAAGTTTCCAATGTGCAGTAATGGCTGTTGCCCACTTTGAGGTTTGTGACGGCCGGTGTGGCGTGGCGGTCCAGAACGTCGAAGGTTAGAGGTTCATGTCAAAGGTTACCAGTTCACGTCTCGGCATCGTGTTCATTGTGCAGAGAAATGGCAAGAACACGTGCGCACTAGAAACTGTGGTGTGCAACGTAGGGGGTAGAAAAGTAGGTTGTTGCTACAGCGTGCAGAGATGGTCTCGACATTCTGGCATGGGGTTAAAGTTGATCGGCCACCTGAGGTCACCTTAGGTTACGCCAGTTCAGCGCGCATGGCATATGTGGAAAGACGATCTGGACTGCTGAACATTGCAGATCGTCAAGCCGTAACGTCGCGATAATCTTTGCCATGAACCGCTAACCTTCGACGTTCTGGACCGCTCGACGTTCTGGACTGCCACACCGGGTATGTGTGAGGAATGAGGTGAGTTGTGCTTACCGGAGTACAGACCCACGGGTGGGGGCGTGGGAGATGTCAACTGCGGCTTGTAGTGCAGCTTCTTGTTGCAGAAGTCTCCCTCGCAACAGCAGAAGAACATCTTCGGAGAGAGGTCCTCCTCGACACACGTCTCCTGGTTGTAGCAGGCCTTGTCGTCCAACCAACACCCGCGCTTCTCCACCTCCACCGTCCCCGATACGTTCCGCCAGAGGGCGTAGCAGTGCGCCCTCTTGCCGTCCACCGGCGCCACGCACGTCTGCTCCGTCATGTTGCAGTTCTCGCCCTTCGTCTGACACTTGATCGGGTCATAGTAGACGCACCTGGTGGTGGCGACATCGACCCCTCTAGGTGGCGCCACCCCACCTGCTGACTCTGTCAACGTTCAAACAATGCTCGTCATTCACAATTCAAACTGGTTCAAGTCTCTTTAAATCTTACTTTCTTTAGGCTCAGACAAGGATTTTTACAATAAAATACATGTTTATAATAACAGACATATGCAACTGCAACTTGCTGCATAAATATATAATACATTGACCTTATCAGCAGTGTCATTTTTACTCGAATATGACAACTGGCAGTGATTGCAGACCATGCTGAAATGGTGTGACATTTCCTGTACACAAAATCCTTGTCCTGAGATTTAAGCTATTTTAGTACAGTAGCTGTTCTCATACTGGTCACGTCAATTGCCAAAATCAGAGCAGTTACCATTTAAAATTTATCTAATGTCATTTTGTCAAAACAACTCTTCTAAGAAATCTTCTGAATCGTAAAGTGTAAACATATGTACATGCAGTACACCAAAATCATAGTTCTTAGAACTCTTCCCATTACAAGGCATCTGTCACCGCCTTTCCCATTTTAACCCTCATCCCCAGCCTGCCCCATCCCCACCCTGTCCATCCCCACCCTGTCCATCCCCACCCTGTCCATCCCCACCCTGTCCATCCCCACCCTGTCCATCCCCACCCTGTCCATCCCCACCCTGCCCCATCCCCACCCTGTCCATCCCCACCCTGTCCATCCCCACCCTGTCCCATCCCCACCCTGTCCCATCCCCACCCTGTCCCATCCCCAGCCTGCCCCATCCCCACCCTGTCCCATCCCCACCCTGTCCATCCCCACCCTGTCCATCCCCACCCTGTCCATCCCCACCCTGCCCCATCCCCACCCTGTCCCATCCCCACCCTGTCCCATCCCCACCCTGTCCCATCCCCACCCTGTCCCATCCCCACCCTGTCCCATCCCCACCCTGTCCATCCCCACCCTGTCCATCCCCACCCTGTCCCATCCCCACCCTGCCCCATCCCCACCCTGTCCCATCCCCACCCTGTCCCATCCCCACCCTGCCCCATCCCCACCCTGTCCCATCCCCACCCTGTCCCATCCCCACCCTGCCCCATCCCCACCCTGTCCCATCCCCACCATGTCCCATCCCCACCCTGTCCCATCCCCACCCTGTCCCATCCCCACCCTGTCCATCCCCACCCTGTCCATCCCCACCCTGTCCCATCCCCACCCTGTCTCCTCTGCCTCCCCACAACACAAACCTTCAGGTGATGGCTTCACCTTGGCTGTGAGCCTGGACTGGCCGCCCTGGGTGAGGTACTCAGCATGTGAGCCATGCACCATCACTGCAACCAACAACATACAATGGTAAGTTCACATCCTACACCACAGCACCCATGTCCAGTACCACTCTTAAACTCCCAACTGAACTGTTCACTTGAACACAATTTCAACTTCTCTGGGAAGTGGGAAGCTTTCAGCCAATGTTAATGTGTTAACGCGATTTGTACAGATTGTCCATTACTGTCTGTAACCAGGTACAATGTTATACAACTCAGTGAACTAGGGTAACCATACTGTGGAGTGAATGAAACTCCTAAGACTCAAAGTGGCAGCAGGATGCTGTACACTATGTTCCGGTTACTGTCTAACTAAACAAATTAGATGTATCCCTACAAATGTTGCACTAACAGATGCATATGTTGTGTAGCCTGAGTACAGACCTATGCTATATGTGAGTATCCTGGAAGTGTAGTCCCCCAGGCTATTCCACCTTATAGCCACTCCATAAACAAATAGAGAGTGTTAGCTTCAGATACACACAATATTACATGGCTTCTTACCAGCACAGCTGGACCTAGGAGTTGTTTTATAAGCAGCATCAGTTGATGAACATGTAAAGCAATTGTGGCCACCTCAAATCCTCAACTGGTAGACAAGACACTTGTCAAAACACTGGGTAAAAACTACAATGACCATTCACATGGGTCTGTATGCTTGGGCCTGGGAAAATGGGTGGTTTCTGGCACCCTGCCCCTCACACAGGCTGTTTACACAATTAATCAGAGATGAGGTCACCACTAATGAATGTGGGAAGTTGGACTTTCCACTTTGTTTCAGGTTAGTAAGTTTGTTGATGAACAAGTGTAAATAAACCGAGATGAAGCAAGAATTACAAGGAACCAGAAGAACTGGGTCCAACTGAAGCTGTTAGTGGAGCCTAGATCTGTGAATGTTTACTCAAATGTCAACAGTTCAACAACCAGAGTACATGTACAATCTCATAAAAATCACTCGGTTATGTTTAATCAACATCTCAGTATACATATTTAATGAAAAATGCCACCTTCTACAGACCTAATTTGGCCCTGTACACTTATCAGATTTAGAGAGTTTCACTGGTTAAATTGTTTTTTGACAAGAGCGATTTTCTACGGATAACCTTCTCACAGCTGTTTTGATCACACATAACAATGGTCAAGCTCCGGTGTCTCTAAATATTTCTGATCCCACCCAAATCATAAGTATCTCACTCAAAACAACTCCTCTAAAAAATATGTCATATTGCTATGGTCTGATTAGATGAATCAGTCAGAATCCTTAATTCTCTAAAAGTTCTGCATGGTACTAGTATAGTATTATTTAAAAAGTGTCAGAGTGGCTCCTGTGTGCAAGGCTTCAAAACTGACCCTATCAAAGGCCTAACCTATGCAACTAGAACATGGCGGTTTCTGTTTTATTTTCAATTTGCCACTCTATAATATTATTCGGCACTACGATTACTAAATTTGACCAATTTGACACTCAAGAAGAACAATGCTGAGACCTGTACAGCTGTACACTGAGACTGGCAGTCAAAGACTGTTGGGCCCCACGGTAGTGTGTCTGGGTGGCTGACAGTACTTACTGAGTCAGCAGACAGCATGCATGGATAGTATCCACACATGGATACAGTATCCGATGTGGTTAATTAAACAAAATAACCCTGCCAGGAAAAACTCGCAAGGCAGGTGCACAGAAAGGCTGTGAGTGTTAATGTGGTTTCATGCCAATTACAATCAACACCAGTTAAACTGCAGATCACATCTTGAAAAACAGGCACTGCTAGCACTATATTTTTTTCTGGGATCACCTTACCACTCTATTTAGCCGGCAGGAAGAGGATCTGAGACAGAGCTTTCAACAGCCCCATTGAAGCAAGACTAGTGTGACAGGAACACTGACATAAGTGACCAGGTGTACAAGTATTAGCTCTAGATGAAGAAACAACACACAACCTTGACCCCTCACGCCACGTAGCAATCTGTCACCCTGACTGAGCCAGCTCATCGTGGACAATATCGTTTCCAAATAGATAAACACAACAAAAATATAGGATATATTTTATGTGTTAATTTATTCAGTCACATGAGCTCCAGTTCTGAGACTGCACCTAATTCTACAGGATGTACCTGTCTAAGTAGGTCACCTATAATTACACTACCTTACATAGTTCCTACATACTTAGCCCTTATTAAGAAAAAAACACGGTGTACACAAACTAAACTAGCTGAAACATACATGTACCTAACTACACTGTTACTGTTACAGACCTACCTGACCAACTACTCAAACCAATTGTAACAATATTACACAAAACACATTCGGAGCATAAACACTTTCCTGCATCCACCTGTTTGGTTGAAAATCAACAGGCCATGTGTCATTGTGTCAATTACCTACAAGTTTCAAGGTCACAAAAGTGCTCCTAGTGAAATGCCTACTTAGTGCAGCATGAGCCTACTTAGTACAAGTTTAAATCGAGAAAAACTTGCATGCCCACATGTGTGAGGTCGTAATGCTAACAAGCACTTGGCCCACTTGATGGCAGACCAAAAGCTTAGGCAGCTAAAAAATGCAGCAGTTGATCGTGTTACCTCAAAGTGATGGAGCAGACAATAAAGAGCGTGCCTCGTGAGAATCGTCACCTCACGCAAGTGTCAACCTGCACACAGACTGTCATTACCTGTGCAAGTGTCACTCTATTAACACCATGCGCCAGCGATACTACTTCATCAAGCCAAACTACCAACAGCAACAACGTCACTCAAACATGTGCACTCATCAAGAATTACCTGTATCAGATAGAATATTGACCCGCATTATATATGGCAGCATAGAAAAGGTTCAAAATTCTATAATAGAAAATTACCTCTCCCCATGTGAAAAATTGCCGTCATTATTCTGTAGAGAATAGTGAATAGATCACTTTTCCACCGGATCAATATTTTATATGACACCAGCATCCAAGCGACATAATTAATACAATGTTCCTCATGTAAAATGTTGGCAATAGATAAGAATAAATATGTTGACGGATAATGCCTGTAAAATTGCATTTAATAGTGATCACATTCTCAATATTACTTCCACAGAATTATGAAAGTAATTGTAAAGAAAATTATGCTACACTAATTATTTTATTTTGGTACACCATTTATCTCTTGTTACAGCTGTTTTGATGTTAAGGAACAGTAACAGCCAATTGTAACATGTACTGTGAATATAGTGAATATATTGTTCAAAATCTGAGGCAACACACATGTATGACACCAGTACGTGAACAAGGCCCGTAGATGACGGGTCGAAACGTCGTTCTCAGCTTCGACTTTAAGCTCCAAAGTAAGTTAATTATATTACAATACTGTGAATATGACACACATTTCAACTAATACCGAGTGAAACAGTTTGTGTATGACTGGGTGTGACAATTTGACTCTCTCTGATAAGGTGACGTGTGAACAGATTTCCTTCTACAACACTCCAGGTCAACTAAGTGCATGGGAAGTTTCAAGTATCAAATCATCAGAAATCAAAAAATGTCTTTTAAAATTCATATAAAATGTAGCTTAATAAACCAACTTTAAAAACACCTAACTTTTTATTCTGAAACAGAAACATTTGTTTTCACCACTGCAAAATGTACTGCGTTCAGAATTGTCCATCTAAATGAAATCACCAACACCATGCATCCCAGTGGATGAACTGATTAAAGACCAGCTCTTTCTTAATTTAAACATATTTAAAACAAAAACCATCGGCCAATGACCTGCTAGTCTGCTACACAGGAAATACAACCATGAAGGCATACCAGGGTCACAATGTGGTCGCCCCACCTCCAATCAGCTGAGATTGTAGCACCACTGACACCCAGCAAAGGTAAAAACTTGCCACAGGACCCCGGACATCAACTTATCAGCCATGTGACAGGCTGATTGTGCCAGAAATACACGAGGCTATCGTAAAACGTGACTCCATTTTTACTGGTCACATATTACACACACACGATCAGTTTCTCTTCTACTGCAGGGAGCATTGGGAAAATGGGTGAGGAAAAAATGAATGAGGAAAAAATGAATACGGCAGTACAAAAACATGAGTGCACATGTGCAACAGCACAGCTATGCTGTTGCAAACAACGCTTGTAAAATCTGTTGTTTATTACTGAAAGATACTGTACCCTGCCGAATAAAAAAAAATTTTTTATTTGAATCAAAAATAAGTTGATCATTATTGTTTACCTGAATAGCAGATTAACCACTGTAGCTATTAGTTGGGGTACTAGAAATCTGAGGAAATAATCTCTTTTAAATTTATCGGCATAAGTGCATAACTGATGAAAACCTCTTCGACAGAGACAAGAATCACCTGAGAACAGATGCTTATTTCAGTGGAGGTGCACAGATGCACTGCACTGTTCTTCTAGCTGTTTATCAACTTATTGAAGGACATGCCTAGGATCAATTATTATGAGCAAACAGGACTAAAATAACACTGTTAATAACATTTATTGCTCCAACTAATGACAGTTCATCGATAAAATGCCTTGAAACCTTTCATTTGGCTGGAGCATACATCCTTTTTAGCAGCAGTAGACTTAGTAATAGTTGCACAACAAGAATCATGTACGCGCGCTCAAGTGATACCTGCTAGACTCTCTCATCAGAAACTCTGGGAGGGGATTCATTTACCACTGTTAAAGGGTTTCTGCCAACTGTGGCCTGTGGATGAACAAACCTGTAAGAGTTCTACAGACACAGGTGAGGAGCTGAATAACCATAGCTTTATGCGGAGACCCCACCCGTCATTTGGACGGGTAAAATTAATATGGATGGGTAGAAATGTGTGTGGACGGGTAAAATATAAAGGAGCCAGTCTTCCAAAACCATAGATATTGTTAGTTATGCCATGAAAATGAGCATAAATGGTGTCACATGTGTGTTTGTAGTCCTTTTCAGGTGAAAAATACATTTAAAGTTTGCACGAACTGGCGTAACAGTTAACATCCACATGTCCACCAAAACATGTGTGACTGGCAATAATTTGATCCTGCATAAAGCCATGGCCATGAGGAACTGTATAACTGGGACACTCAGTGGTCTTGTCCATACAGGCCTCACCTACTGAATGTGGTACCCTGAATGCCACTACCATGACAACATGTTATGTAGTACACTGTGACTTCTCTGCAGTGGGCAGGAAGCCAGCTGCACATTCACAAACACTACAACCAACTAAAAATAGTAGTCTGCTACAAAGGACCCAAAGATTATCAACAAAGTTGATAAAGTAACTGACATGCCAGTGAATAACAAAAATATTGATAGAAATGTTGGGGCTCTTGACATAATACAAATACGTGATCTCCTCTGTCTAATGTGGGCCAAGTAATGTTCATAGGTTGCATGGTTATACAACACTCACAGTTCCACGTTACTGGTCGGCAATGGCTGCCAAGTTCGTACACATACTTGGCAACAACATTTCACGACACCATTCTGACTACTATTTATAAGTAAAAATATCCATTAAAGTCTACAAGTCCCTGTGTTTGTCAGTGGACGTCTAGACAAGTTTCCATAAGATCATATCAAAATAACTCCTTGTTTCTCACCAGAACTCTGTCCTTCCTTATTTCTAGATATTCTAGTTCATACTAATGGTCGTGTTATAAACTACTATTTTATTTATTAAAGATTCAACAAGACTTCTACAGAGTTTTTCTTACAAGCTGCATGCAAACAGCAACCGCAGACACATTTCTTCAGGCTAACAGTTTTCACTTATTGTGCTCAGCAGAACACATATGAAAGTGGGAAATATATGTGCCCAAAGACAACTATAGTTTGTGCGTTAGCAAAACTTGCTCTTAAAAGTGGTTATCATTATATACTCTATTTATAGGCTTTTATGTATGATCTTGAAAATGTTTGCCAGTCTAAAAAATCCTGACAGGTAGATTTGTACATGTATATGGCAAGCCTTAGCATGGGCATAATTAACGCAAATGTTTAGCATTGCCTAAAGTCTTACAAAAACATAGATATTGTCAGTTATGCTTTGAAAATAAGGTGTCACACATGTGCGTGTAGTTTATTTGAGGTAATAAGGTTTGTGTGTATGCAAGTCAACATGCACATATCTACAAAACATTTTAGCCAGCATAATCCCTTGCCCCACACTTGCATCAGCCTGCTGAAATGACAGGTTTACGGGTAAAGCTATGAAAAATGAAAACCCTAGACTACATCAGTGCTACCTGCTAAGTGGTGTCTCCTCATTACCACTGCAGTTTGGGGGAGGCCTGCTCCAGTAGTCATCCTCAATTTCTAGTTTTCCTTCTTTAATAAATTTTTATAAAGGCCATGTACAATTCCCATGAATAACAGCTTAACCCATTAGACCCCACGCGTCCGAAAGCGTCCGGGTCGCTCCTCCCCAGAGCGCCCGAAAGCGTCCGGTGGTGAAAAAGCCTCTAGCGGTGGCCCCATCTTGCGGATACTTAAGAGACTAATTCCCATTGATTCTTTGATATCTTAGCTATGAATCCTGGGTAATTTTGACGTGGGTTTGCATTGAAAAATTTCGAGTTTTTCGTGATTGAAGTTCATCATCTGTGGACCTTCAAAAATGGCGGCGCCTTGCACATCGTAGCTGTTTACTACTGATTAAGTTTGTGCTTATATATCGTTGGATTGAACACTTCTGACATTGAACTGAAGGTAAGTTTACATTACGTTCGAAATACAACTGAATGAGCGATAAAATGGATGAATTCAATGATCGGAGCTGTGTTTATGTTTCGTTGTCGAAGTTGGGTGACCACCAGTCGGGTTTTCAGCACCGAAACTGTTGATTATGTCGAGATATATGAAAATTAGGTGTTTTATTATAACAAATCATTAGGTAACATTGTTAATTGTTCTAATGGTTGACATTTCGTTGTTTCAGGTGTCAAAATACCAGTCATCCACGATGTCAACATACACATTGGCAAGACACAGACGTCACATATAGGATGTTGACAACCAAGATAAAAGTCTTGCAAAGCTGTGTTTCCTGTCCATATCCAGATGAAATGAACTGATTTATATAGTACTATGTCTAAACAAGGCAGAGCATCTGTAAATAGAACAATATAATACATTTTAGGTGAATAAAACATGATATTCTACTGTATTGTTGTCCAGAATTGTAATGTTCTATGTTTGTCACCTACATATAACAACATATTTTTTACCAACATACACCATAGTTACATCATTTTAAAGATAATTATATGAACATCAAAATAAACACAACTTGCAATTATAGAAAATCAGTACTTTTGAAGATACAACTTAAAATGTGCAAGCACCCCGAATTGGTGAAATTAGTGGCTGCAGCTTGGGGAACAGCAGCACAAGTCAATTTAACCGGCTGGGGTCTAATGGGTTAAATATAAGCCACTTTTAAATATTGTGAGTCACACAAGCCAATATTTGAACGTACGTCCGCCTACCAGTTCTTACCTGTCCCATAACCTGTCTAATTTAAATACCAGTAGACTGACCTATCACTTCAGACACACGTCAGTAGTAGTAGCTACGTCAGTCAGCTGAATTAGGTTGTTGTAAACACGTCACCACAAATAAGGCGCCTATGAAACCATAAACCACACATTTACATAAACACTTCACATACTCATATCTCAACTAACACTTACTACTGAATGAATAAACAGCTGACAAAAAAGGAAGGCCGCCAGTTCGGCAAACCACAAGCCTTCGAACCATATCAATTATGTAAACAGGACAAAGAAGCTGCACATACTAGTCATTTCCCGCTAATTTATATTCACCATTAAAATACTTCACATTGTCACCGAAGACAATGCATGCTCAAATGCGTGCCTGACGCTAACAAAAAACTCATAGGTCAAAGTTAGTGGAGTGGCCAAAGAGTTAGCATCCCGCCATAAATCTCCCAGTCAACATATACTGTTTATTTTCTAGTAGTTGAGCAGCTGGGACCAGCATTGTGTGCGGCAGGCTATCAGTCAATCGGTGCACACCAGGAATGCAGGACACTTGACTATCAAACTAAAAACTACTATCCCACTGTCACTAATCCTTGTGTCACTGAGAGCGTCTGTCCTGTGTGCACCTGACAACCCGTGTATGGAGACAACTGTGTGACAATGTCACCTAACATCACAGCACCAGCCACAGCATTTGTTTTCATTTTAAAGACATACAGATGGAAATTAGGACCATTACTGTCTACCTCAAATCTGGCAAATTCGTTTCATTTAATTTAAGAAAAAAGTAAATTTAGCAAAGTAAAGTAAGTATTAAGCTTCAAATATTTTTAAGCAAGCAAAATAGAGTCTGGTTCTAAAAAGGCATATATCATACTTTCACTTGACGCACATTTTTTTTCAGAATTATTATCACTATCTTAAAAAATTGAATAGGTTCATTAAAACATTTCATTGTATACAAATTAAATTTACAAAGCAAATTAACAAACAGAAAGCAAACTCTGATTTTTAAGGAAGTCCATATGCCCAAAAATCTACCTTCTTGTTTCATCTACAACTTCTTACCCCTCTTGTGGTCAGAATGCCTAAAACAACCTAAGACGCTCTCATGGCAAGAACGCCTGAATGTGCCCAAAAATGGGAGTACTTTGAAACTGTTTCACCGGTAAGTATATCAAAGTAGAAAGTAAAATATCACCCGGGACTGACTTTCATGGCAGAGGACATGCAATCGAATAGTGGAAAAAGGCTCGAATATCCTAAATTTTGAATACAAATCGAATTTTGTCCCATACTTATAGGGCAGATGTTATGGTATTTGAAAGATGGCTAAAGAAAATTGTGTTGTTTAATAAAAGAATAAGTTAATACATATGATTTATATATTTACATAAAAATAAATGCTTCGAAAAATAATAATTACTTAAAAAACAACTAAATGTGTTCACAATTGCATGTATGTTGTGCCTGCATGGCAGCCATACATCACAAATATAGTGCAATGGTAAATAGGTGTTTATGAGCACTATAATTATTTATCCTTTATCAAGGTGAACATTTCATGACTTGATTATACTATATTATTATTCATTTTAACATTAATTGTTTTCTTCGATTCTGTGAATTCTGTCTGTGTTTATTTTCCACAATCATAGACATGTCTGCACTGAAACAGTGAAATGGCATACTGAGATTTGAAACACACTTTGCCAGCTACATAGCAATAATAACTTTTAAAACACTAACAGGGCTTGACACTAACACTTGTCAGTCCACTAGTCTAGGGGACAAACAGTCATTTGTGTGGGACAAACAGATCTATACATTGTCACATACATTTCTCCTGTATAAGACAAGTTGATTGATCCCCAATTTGCTCTCTATATATTATAGAAAAAAAATCTGTCATGTTGCCATAATAAAGTCACATGATGGTGTAAGTACAGTGGAACCCCTCGTTTAAGACCGCCCCTCAAATCAGAGTGGGGCGGTCTTAAAAGAGGGGTGGTCTCTCGTGAGGGGTTTGCAAACATTCAACACTAGGGGGCGTTTACAACGACTAACATCGACACTAGGGGGCGCTTAAAACCACTAAGTAGTAAAATATCCAAAATATAAAGTAGAAAATAAAAAATGAGACAACATATTGACAACAACAAAATTATTTATTTTGTTTATTTTATGTGTGACACGTTTCAGTATAAGTTTAATTTTGAATCGTTTTTTTTAATAATATCTGATAAAAAGTATCCTCATTTTAAGTTTTTTAATAATAATGGATAACAAGTATTCTCATTCAATTTATTTCAAATTCGTTCTGAGGGGGCTAAAAAGTGCTGCCACCTTACGGCGTCTGGGTAATCGCATCGCAGTCGCCATTCTGTTTTTCCAGCGCCGCAAAATGATCTTTTACTTTCTGATCTAATCACGAAAACGACCTCTTACAGTCGCGAAAGTTCCTCTCTAATAACTCATATTACATATACATTCGCTAGGTCATAAAATTAAATCATTTACATTGCTGTGAAGAATAAAATTTACAAATCAACATCGTGCTAAACTCGAAGTCGACATCGCCGGCGACTGCCGTAGATTACCGGGGCGTTATGTCGATATTTTATCGCGGTGTCGCTAAATCTGGATTCCGGTTTTATCCTAAGCTAACCTAAAACTTAGCCTAAGTTTCTAAACTTTAATCATACACAATATGGATATTACAGTAATCACAGAGTTACGCGTAGCCACCGACGGTGACCATGTCCGCCATGATGTCTTGCCGGCGAGTTCTTGCGCGAGTTTGTTTCGTGAATTTTATTTGTTTCAATAATGTAAGTTATTACATTTTATAATATAGTGTGTGTTTATAAATATATAAGATATGAGAGGAAAGTCTAGCGGCTGTTAGATGTCGTTTTCATAATTCGGTCAGAAAGTAAAAGATCGCGAAAATGAATGGCGGTCATCGGGCGATTTTTGTGTGCGCATTAGTCATTTGACATTCCGTCAATGAAAAAACGGTCGTAAAAAGCGGGTGGTCGTAAATGAGGGTGGTCGTTCGTCAGGGGTTCTACTGTAGAACTTTTAATTTTAACCCACTTAGTCATTAGGTGTCCCCCCAGAGCAACGATGTCAGGTTAACAAATTACTAGTTAGATGCTTTATTATTACTCTTCATTCAGAAAACTACTTTTCCTTGGCATAGGCCTATTATTAAATTAAAATGCAGCAAGTTAGAAAGTAATTCATTCAAATAAAAGGCAGATTGCAACTGTAGTCATGTCATTAGTATCATGTACTGGTATGCTTCCCAGTATTGGACTAGTTGCAACAATAACATTGGTGTTGTTTCATTTGCTTTTTTGTTGGGACAAGTACATTTATGTTGGGACAAGTACATTTATGTTGGGACAAGTACATTTATGTTGGGACAAGTACATTTATGTTGGGACAAGTAAACATGAAATAGCACTCATCTTCTGAAAACTACTTTCTCGGAGTTAATGTCGAACCCTGTATGTGTGTCATGATGTGTCACTAAGGTAACCAGGTAGTCACTAAGGTAACCATGTATATAGTTGATAACATTTAGCTTTATTCTCGATCACAAATTGTCCAGATCAAATCAACTTGCATTGATAGACATTACACTGCAAGCAAAAACCCAGGTCTACCAGTCAGATGTGTACATTACAACTGCCTTTGACATGTGATATTCTTGCAATTTGCTAATAAACTAGATACCAGATAGCACAGCCAGCCCAGTTGTGTAGTTTTAGCACAAACACCACAAACACCAGCCTATCTTGCTTTAGGCGAGTTAACTGGTCACCAACATTATATGAACTGTACATATATGATGTTTTTTTATATTTAGAATCAATATGTGACACACCGATGTTTGGATTCAAATATCACAGACAGTCAGTTTGGTGTAATCCAATGCGGAACCATTGGTAGGAATGCTACCAAAACATCACAAAGTAGACCTGTCTGAGTGAGTCTAGACTAGTCACAACAAAGCCACAGCTCAGGTATCTGAAAAACGAATACCAGCACAAATTCCACGTTTATTAATTTATTTGAAATGTGTATTTTGTATATAAAAAGATTTCACACGTCTCCAATATTGCTATTTAAATTATTATGAAATACAGCTTAAACATAATCACTTAACCTTAGATCAGTATTACATGTTATAGTTTGAGGTGATACACAGCAGGCAGATCTATGTAAATATGGTTGTATTCTACTGGTCAGTGTCCCAGGCAGGACAATGCCGAGATAAGGACTGGGCTCTAAAGTTCATGGCACTTTATGAGAGTTGGCACACACAGGCATATATACAGATCATCTTAGTGTCTACTGACACTGGCCTTCACACATGTCACATAAATTTACACAACTGCTCTCCATATTTCTGTGTACAGATACGATTAACGAACAGTTTATATTTTATTACTTAATAAGTGTATATCGCTTTACTAAACTCCCACAATCTAACAAGGAAAATACTAGCTTCATCATAGATATGCCATGTGAAATAAAAAACGATCTATATCATGGTGCTTCAATCAATCTCAAAAACTGACTGTTATCACTGCTGACCTAATTTCAAACAAGTAAGTTTTGAGTTTGCCTACACTTTACTCAGAGCAAAGTATACTAGCTGAAGATTCTAACTTGTAAGGTCTACAACGTACTGCCACAAAGCAAAGAAAGAGACCACCAAGATGGAACTGTCTTTAATCAGGGCTCGATAACTTGATAACGTCGAAGTTTTGTAAAATAAATAAAACGATGTACAGATGCTGGATGGTGCGCCAATCATCAAGAAGGCTGTAAATTGGCAAAATGAAGCAATGCTGCCAATGGGTCGCCTTCATATCTGAACAACGAAAAGTTGCACCTGTAGATAACATAATAGGGCCTAGAAGTGTGTCACGATACATGGCAATATATGGCGAGACTCCACGCGACTGGAGCTGATTGGGGACAGGACATGTGCAATAATTATATCCTAACAACAGATGACAGTTGTTGTTTCCGACTGATAAATACTAGGACAATCAGGTCATAAATATATTGTGTTATATGTTTCTTATCTTGACTGTCCAGTTTAATATTGAGTTTACCACACTGTCATAGATATAATATTGTAGCAATTTACATAGCGCAGATAATATGAACGATTTTAGGCCGTATTTGTCCTTTCATGATTTGCATTTTCATTGCTGTACGTTGTAGTTTCACAACAGTTCAAGGGAACAACAAACACTTATATAGATCTGACAAGGTGTCTAAATCAACATAATCATAACACATGTAAACATCTGCCCCAAAACAGGTTGTACTGCACTGCATGAAAAATGGCATTCTTCATTTATCACGTCAAGATCACGAAACACAAGTACATGTACTAGCCACTAATGCCATGGCAACCACCATAACCATCAATTAAAATGCAAGATTTCCGTGATAATTCTTACAGGCAAAGTGTCACAGTGCTTCTGCTTGTAATTACCTTCAGAAAACAGCTATTTGGGGACAGCCCAATTGCTACTACCAAAAAAGTCTTTTAACATGGAGAAAATGGACTTCCAGCCCCCAACCTCTTTTTCAAGGGTGAGACTTACACAGCTTATTGGATGATAATGCATCATCAAAGATGGCTGTAAAGTAAACACAATTGATGCTGCAAATATCTATATCTAACTCAAAATTGTCCAGAAATTAAGAAATTCGCCAAATGCTGCGCGATGTTGATGGTCACCTACTAGACAAACACAGTTCAATATCTTTCCAAATAAACTCTCTAAATTCAGAAATGAAGTGCTTTTAGTAGATGGCATGTTTCTATGACCTATATACCTACTATTACCTAGGTCAGCAGTTTGAATGTAGTGTTAATGTAAAAGACAGATGTGATCGCAGTAAACGAAACCGAGTTTATTTTGCACTGATTATGATATGCTGTCATAAACAAGCATGTAACTCTAAGAACAGATACTGGCAATGGTACTGTGTAATACTGTACAGTGGCCTACCAAAGTTTTCACTGACCAAATTGTGCACATCTTAACATATTTATAATCCCAAAATCGATCAACAAGTCTACCCCGGTACTTCTAGTTGTTTCCAACACTCACCAACATTCTGATAACTACCTATCATGTATATAGTGGTTACAATGTTACATGGATGGTCTTATGATATTTCATTCAATAGTCAAACTTCTTCCACATTGTCACTGGCGCCAATCACAGTCAGCATGTTACAATGTATACTTTTACAACTGTGCTGACTTCATCATTGCACTTCAGGTTTGATTTGTGGCCAATCATGATTGGGAGTTGGGAAGTGATACTTCAGGATATGTTGTCATGAATTTACATTCCCACTCATATGGTCTGAATCTGGAAAGTGTGGCGCTATAGGAAACCCCACTGATTTGTCTATCGAAATAAAATTGACCAAATTTTATTTGATAAATACTTCAAAAAAAACTTCAATATTAAAAAATTCAAACTTTCATAATTCATATTTGGGCAATAAATTTACATATCTGGTATAAAGTTGGCTATTTACACAAGGAATTAGTACTACAGATGTAGTGAAAAGTTTTAAAATCAGACCAGAATTTATTTATTCGCTCAAGTATAGTATATGATTCGGTCACAACAGAATCTCTCGATTTAATAAAAGGTATATATTTCCATTAATCTGACCTTGAAAGAATTAAGAATAACATAACTTGGCGAGCAATATATTTACATTTTTATTGATTATTCTAATATTAAGATAATTACATTTCAAAATGCGAACTAAAGTATCAATGCAGTAATATGTCGCAGTGTTTTAGACCTTAGCTGGAATAAAAAATTAACCTTATATGAGCCTGCATTGTTGACATGTATGGTTAAGAGGGTTAACATTTAGACAAGATAAGAATGTATATTTTTTTTAATTAACAGATATTCATATTGCTATGAAATTACAGTAGTGTTTTGTGAGACATAGTACTCAGGCCTAGCCAAGCTACTGCGTAAGGCTAAATTACTAAAAGCAACACTATAAATAATACCAAACACAAGATGGTAGTGACTCACGAATCAGTTAACGAATCTAACTGACTAATAAAAAGTAATATGTTGTCATATACTGAAATTTTGGTATACAACAATTTAACTACAATTTTATAAACTACCATACTTGTGGACTGGTAGAAGCGTGTGTCTGTGACTACGAATGTGAAGGCAGTACTGTATAACGTATTGTTTTTAAGCATTATTATTTCGGATTATAGTATACGACAAACCGATTGTTTTCTAAATCTTCAAATTAAATCATGTTTCACTTTCAACAAACATAAAATAACTCACCTATGTTAGCTGAGGCCAACATAAACACAAAAGCTAGCCGCCCAAGTTGATATCGGTGGAGACGCCACAGTAGCAACAACTTGAACGGGCCAACCATTCTATCCCGTATCCGGAATCCACTACTCTGAGATCTGCGACCAAACGATAACAACGTTCAAAACACGCACTTCAGTCTTCGTCTCACATCCGTGCATGATTTGTTCGAAATAATCCATGTAAACTCCTATCGTTCGGCGCCATCGAATCTTGAATAACTGCTTGTACGTAAAACAAGTCGTCGGTGTTCCTAATCGCTATATCTTTGCGGAAATATGTAAAACAACAACGAAATGTTCATAAACAACATTAAACCTTCCACAATATGGCTGATCACCTCCGCATGGATGCCCGGATGTTCTATTAAGAGATCGGCCTCCTTGTTGTTAACTGGTCATTCATTGGGTGACTCGTCTTTTGGCTTATTGCCATGATTCTAGTTTGTTTACATCATCCTATAACATATAACTTTGGCTTCGAATTTGCAGCTATGTAACAAAAGCCTCGAGTTATCCAAACATGGCTGTGTATGTCGCCGTTTGACAACAGTGCTCAAATAAAAAGCAGTTTTCGTGTAGCCAATAACACGAGGCGTTCCATTGAGGCGCGAGTCTCGTGCGGGTCAAGTTCTTGACCGAGAAAGCTTGATTGACAAGCGCAAACCTTGTTTACGCGGCCGATCTCGGGCAGTGCTCCGCGTCGGCGTCATGCCAATACATTTGTGAGGTCGCCGTGAGGTCAGCCGCTTGGCACAGTTTGTTACAGCCTGTTTATTGTGTAAATCGGTGGCTCCCTCCCGTTTCGTCCATCGTAGAATAGTGCCTCGTTCACTCAATTGATTTGTCCAGCACTCGATATCATAATATAACTTACGGCGTGTGCGTGTGTATGTAATTATAGGGGCCTATATATCTATCTATCTATATATATCTATCTATCTATCTATATATATATATATATATATATATATATATATATATATATATATATATATATATATATATATATATATATATATATATACATATATATATATATATATATATATATATTATATATATATATATATATATTATATATATATACATATATATATATATATATATATATATATATATATATATATATATATATATATATATATATATATATATATATACATAATACATAATACTAACCAGTCTAGTATGTAGCGATCCGTGATTTTTTTAAATGTAGCTCTAAGAGGTTTGATTCGAGTAGTCGGCTCTTTTCAAAACAGCATCTTCGATATTTCTGTGTTGGTACTCAGGGGTGGCCCTCACAGCCAGTGTACGTGTTTGTCGTCCCCTGTACGTGGTTATTTTATAGTGCACCACTTTATATGTCCCAAATTGAGACGGGACATATACCGAACTCGATCTGATTCGCGAGGGATACACGTACAGAGTACAACACAGACCCAATGTTGAGTGCCCGATTTTTACACCAAATATACGTATACAAACTGTATACCTGCCTGTACTGTTGAACCCAGGGTTGTCGACGCACCAGATATAGACGTGTTGCAATCACTAACTATAACCAACCACTGACAAAGTTTACGCAACCATGCACACACCCGCAGGCCCACGGGTGCAGATGCCTGCCTATACGTAGGCCTACAAGGTTGCTTAATTCGTGGGACTCTCTGCACAAACTTCCAAACGCATCACCGGGGCCCAACAAGGATCCCTCCAGTTGCACCCCGCCGAAGCTCGCTAAAACTGTACCTATAGCACCAGCACACTCCTGGATTAAAGCTCATCAAAACCTCCTGTACAGTGATCGACCCACAGGTATATCAAGGTAGGCCAGCTCCAACTACACGTGCTTTTTCGATGAGTTACGGAACACACCAGAAAGAACATTCTGACGGGGCCCGCCTTAATTGATGTTCACGAATACCTTCCAACACATCCCTGCTAAAATATACGTAGTTTTACGTACTACGTACACTTTACATAGTAAGTCACGGTAAATTAAATTATAGTTATTGTAAACCATAATATTATATTAGCCTATATTTACCATATTGTCGCCATTAAATTTGTAACGTTATTTGTATGACTATATATTATCTACATTATAATTATGTCTTATCTGCGCCATTGGATAATGGCTGACGTCTTGCAAATGCAAAATGAGCCAATCCTGTTCCAATTTGTAAATCTGAAGTGAGGCTACTGGCTCGAAGTAGATTCGTCTCTCAATGAAATCTTCACCACACCATCAGACGCTGGTTGCGTCGTCCATAAAGCAGTTGTCTCAACGTGTCTGTAGAAATCTACCAAGAAAGCCCCATTTAAACTATTGAGGAGGTAATCGGATGAGAGGACATCAAGATGAAGATCACACAAAACCATGATGAGACGTTGATCATAGTATCATCAGACCATATACTGCAAAGATACGCACAGTTGGGATCACGCGCAACAACAAGAACAAGCAGCTATAGCGGACCACCATATCAAATTTCATGTACACAGCATGGTGACAGACACGGGCGTCGATCGGTGGGGGACGGGGGGGACGCGTCCCCCCCCCCCACTTTTCAGGGCGGGGGGACAGCATAGGAATTGTCCCCCCCCCCCCACTTTTCAGTTCAGAAACATTGCGAGGCATGTAGCCTGACTCAACACTCCTCTCTCTTAAAAGCCACTACATAGGACTAGCTAGACAATAAACTCGCGATATGAAGTTCAGCAAAGTTATTTATCGCAAATTAACAGGCAAACAACTTTTGAGGCATGTTTTGCTGTTTGTGCGCCATAATCCGTGATAGGTATTTAAACAAATGTAATATTTTAATGTATTGAATGAAATTTTAGACAACTCTTCACAGTAGTCATCATAGGAGAGTTATCGAACAGCCCGTGGCATTTATACCAAAAAGGCTTTGTTATTTCGCTGCACATTGATGCTTTTAAATTTGTCGCGCAGAAAGGCCAATCGGAAAGTTTATAACTACCGGAAAAATGTAAGCCGCTGCCGGGCTCTCTATCAACCTTGCGTTGATATTATTAATAGGCTCTACCCATCAAGTACATTTTTAATGATGACATCTGTGTTGCACTTTCACCCCTCGCCTGCTTGATGCTTATCGCCTACGACAGAAGCGGCGGATTCCTGCACTTTGTGTAACATATTCAAATTTGAGTGATGACAAATTTCTTTGCCAAAATGTTGGATTGGGAAGTTCTACACAGGTACAGCATGGGCGTCGATCAGTGGGGGACGACGGGGACGCTGACCACCCCACTGCCTGAGGGGTCAGCATAGGAAATCTCCTCATACTTTTTCAGTTCATAAAACAAATGTATAGGCATATATAGCGAAACTGATCACTCCCGTCTGTTAAAACCCCTACATCGGTCTAGTAGTAAAATTAATAATAAGAGCTAAACTTCCGACTACCTAGTGGAAAAGCACTAGATAAATTGCTTGGTTGGCAGCAGCCAGCCTGCAACTTTATCTAAGTCCAGTAAATATTCATCATGCCGGGCTCTGTCATTTTGCACACTTGTATTTATATATAGCCATCAAGCACATAATAGATTATTAATGCTTGTTTGCCCTGTCACCCCTTGGATTGCAGTCTGGTCGCCCTGGTGGATATTTATATCGCCTACGGCGGAACCAGAGGATTTATGCACTTTGTGTAATTTGATCTCATTTTAGTGATGACAAATTTCTTTGACAAAAGGTGGGATTGGGAAATCCTACACAGGCACCCCTGTAAGCTCTGCATCTTGTCACTCTTGAATCAGGCAAGCAGTGTTGGGTCCAAAGCATAGCTTTGTGTAGAGACCCGTCGACCCGTCATTTGGACGGGTAAAAATGAATATGGACGTGTAGAAATGTGGGTGGACGGTTGGTGGACGGGGTATAAAAAAGGAAAAAAGGTCTTCCAAAACCATATATATCATTAGCTATACCTTCCTTGAAAGTGAGTGTAAATGAAAAAAAAAAGTAAACGCAAGTTCTTATATAGCGCAGTATCCAGTCCCCAGGAACGCTCAAAGCGCTTTGCACTTTACTTCCCTGACAGACCTGTTCACTCAGACACCATCTCGGCTTCTCTGGGAAGCATCCAGCCATATGCTACAATTAATGCGCGAAGGCTGCTCGTACACATATCCACCACTGTCTATAGCCAGGTACTCATTTATTCAGCTGAGTGAACTGGAGCAATGTAGAGTGAAAAAACTTGCCCAATGTTTTAACACCGCAGCCAGGATTCGAACCCGGGTTCTCGTAGTCGAGAGTCCGAAGCTCTACCCCTGAGCCCCTGCGCTTTGGTGTCATATGTGTGTTTTTAGCCCATTTCAGATTGTCAGGCACATTTGAAAGTTTGTAAACTAGCTTAACAGTTAACACCCGTGTGTCCACCAAAACATGTGTGACTGGCAATAATTGTATCCTGCATAAAGCCCAGGTCCAAAGTCTACCCCCAAATATTCACTGATTTGGGTAGGCCATGGCCCCTCTTCAAGTATATGTTGCCAACATAACTATTATAAATAGCATAACATGAAGGCTTTTTTTTTAAATGGCACCAGACCAACAATGAATTATGTTTTATATTATAAAAATACTTATGTGTATTTCAGGTCATATATATATATATATATATATATATATATATATATATATATATATATATATATATATATATATATATATATTATGCATACATATATGTCTATATAAATTGGTGCCCCGTCCCCCCCCCCCCACTTTTAAAACCGGATCGACGCCCCTGGTGACAGACATTGATCGACCCTGAAGAAAAAAGACGATGCGTGCTCTGTACAGTGTACTGATGAATGAACGAGCAGTTGTGGCTGAGCTGATGGGATACTTCCGAATAATACAACGTCGTACACCACGGAGCCGATAAGGCAACTGACGAAGCTGGGAGCAGACTGACATTGGGGTGACGCACATGTAATTGAAGACACTCCGCTCTGCTAACGCGATGGTGGCGACAGAGCTAATCCATCGATACCACCAATGGGAGACGGAATTGACAGTCCAGTATGACACGAGTGACAAAGGTCTGTAGGTGCAGCGCTACTTCAAGACGGCCAACCACTCGCACACATGTAGCATATTTTACCCTCCATAGATACACGTTATGTCCAAAATCCGTGAACTTCTCATACCTCCCACAAACTTCATTCAAACCTTTACACCCCTTTATTTATGCTTGAACCGCACACGGATTGCCCCTGATTACACCACCAAGTAAAACGAGAACTGTATTAATACGCAGAAATGCACCGAATGACAGCTGTCACAATTTGACAGCTCTGATGCCACGCTGCACAAAAACGTCATTTAGAATCACTCCACACTTCATGTGCTCACATAAATTCAGACAACCTGCATAATGCTGCTTTTATAGGGTACTCTTTGGTCGCACGGGGAATGGCGGATGAGCACCTTATTGTGGTTTTACACCACATACTCATGAGCACAGAATGAAAATAGACAGCCACAGAGAAGGACATTTTAAGAAAAATCTGGATTGTTGGTGTAGGGTTTGTGCGGTAGTCGCGCGACAATGCGCCAAAGCTGCGGTCGGTGGAACATATGTCGATTCCACCTTCCGCCGTTTTAGTGAGGCAGATATGTGATTTGATTGTGGGTTTGGTGGTAAAAGCACCAAAATTGGCATAGTTGATGCTAAGAAGGTACTAATTGATTTCAGATATAGTGCCAACAAAATCCCCCCCCTAAAATTTGAAAAATCCAAAATGGCCGCCACCCGAGTCGCGAAATTCTAATTATCGTCATATCTTCCTGAATAAATATCGTATAAACATGAATGAAGTGTTGTTGTGTATGTTTTCTGACATAAGGAATCAAATGCCACCACCTATTTGTCGATACAATGCATTTAAATTCATATTATGGTGATATTGATGTTAAAATGGGTGCAGCCAAGGCGAAATGATACGTCACTCGATGGATGTTATCAAGCGCGCTGTCGAACATCTTAATCCTGGACAGGTTCCTGTACTCACAGTGGATCAACCTTTGTTTGCGATTGCGAAGATCATCCAATGGAATTGGCCAGAATCATACGGAGAAGACAAGTTTGTAGTTCTACTTGGCGGGCTATATATAGAGATGGCAACCTTGGCGACCCTCGGATATTTGTTCGACGGAAGTGGCTGGACAAATGTTCTCACTCAGGCAGGTATTGCGACTCCAGGAAGGGCTGACTCCTTTCTCAAGGGCGCACATGTCAGACGAACCAGGCATGCACCACCAAGTCACCTCCAGTGCATTGTCAATTATGCTTCGTACAGCATATGATGCATATTGCTTGGACACAAGTGAACCACTACCGTTTGATGATTGGTGTGTGAAGCAGGTTGAGGCTTCTCCACAGTTCCACTACTGGTACATGGTCATGCACTTGGAATGCCTTATGCTGGACTTTGTGCGATCAATTCGCGAAGGAAACTTCCCACTCTACATCACTGCATTGAGAGCACTGGCTCCATAGTTCTTTGCCCTGGACCACACACACTATTCTCGCTGGGTTCCCGTACATATACGTGATATGACAACACTGCACGAACGACTCCCTGAGTTTGACCGAGGCAGCTTCGTAGTGCACAAGTCGACCCGTCCCTTCTCAGCCATAGCTATCGACCACGCGCATGAGAAAAACAACGCAGTCGTCAAAGGTGATGGTGGAGCAATCGGCTTGACGCAAAACCCTAGAGCTCTACTGCGATGGATGGTAGCTGGACCAGAAATTGCGAGGACCATCGACGGCTTTGAAACAGAATGCCTGGATAACCACACTGGCAGGGACAACGGCAGGCACCACGAACACACAATGGCTGTACAAGTCACCTTTGCAAGCGAAGTTCAGGCTCTCGTGGAAGTGATCGAAGACCTTGGGAATCCGTTCATGGAGGAGAGTGGAGATCTTCTGGTTTTGGATACCAGAGACATCGCAGATCCAGCCGTAATGACAACTGTGCGAGGGATAGAGAAGAAGGGGCATGATCAGTATGACAGCTTTGTAACGGGTCGGTTGGTTGAGCGTACATCACATGTATCAGTCACCATCTCTAAGAACAGTATGCCACTGTTCAACAGACCATCCAAAAGGACACCATCCAAAGCTACACAGATGATAACATCCCTCAAGGGCGACTGTGCACTATTTTCCAGGCTGTACATCGCGTGCCAGACACCAGACGGAGACTTGGACAATTTCTTCAAGCATGACAATCATGCATACCCACCATCCTTGTCGCAGCTGGGAAAATTGTGGTTCGGTACAAAGGCAGATCTCACAGATTGCCTGGAGAAGCTGTGCACACCCAAAGGCGAAGCTCCAGTCATCGACGTCATCATACTGGATGGAGCTGCTATCATCAACATGCTGAAGCCAGTTGGAGCGAAAACCTTCCAAGACTATGCCATGTTAGTGTTCCTTCCATACATCAAAACACTGTTGGCTAGAGTCACAAGGGTGGACATCTGGGATGTCTACATACCAGATAGCCTGAAGTCCACAGCAAGAGAAAATCGTGGAAAGGGCGTCAGACGACATGTTGCAGCAGCCAACTCCATCCCCGGAAATTGGCAGGAGTTCCTGCGAGTGGACGAGAACAAGACAGAACTATTCAACTTCCTAGCACATGAAGTCGTGGAACATCTATCTACAGAGAAAGAAGTCTTCTCAACCTGTTGGAGGAAGCATGTGCTGTGCTCACGTGCCCATCAAGATGTCTCGGCCTTGGCACCATGCTCTCACGAAGAGGCGGATACGCGCGTGTTCCTGCTTGCCAAGGATGCGGCCGAAAAAGGTCATCGGCGGATCATGCTGCGAACAGTGGATACAGACGTTGTCGTCCTGGCTGTCTCCACTGTTGTGTCAATGGAGAACGCATAGCTGTGGATAGCGTTTGGCACGGGTAAACACCTGAGGTACATACCAGCTCATGAAATTGCCACCTCTTTGGGTGCAGAGAAAACACAAGCTCTTCCCATGTTCCACGCCTTCACCGGTTGTGACACAGTCTCGTCGTTTGCTGGGAAAGGCAAAAAGACAGCCTTCGACACGTGGAGGTCATTCAATGCTGCAACGGAGGTCTTCGCTAGACTTGTCACACGAACCGACAAGTTTGGACAATGTCTGCATGTCTGTACTCGAGTCATACGTGGTGCTTATGTATGTCGGGGGAGTGACGAAACTACTGTGGACTCAGCCAGGAAGCACATGTTCACGTCAAAGGCCAGATCTATCGACACCATTCCACCAACTAGAGCTGCACTGCTGCAGCATGCAAGACGAGCAACATACCAGGGTGGCCATGTATGGGGCCAGGCCCAGGTCCGAGATCCAGATCTTCCTTCTCCAGAGTCCTGGGGATGGAGCAAGAATCCGACGCGAGGATGGGAACCGATGTGGACGTTACTCCCAGAAGCGGCCGTGTATCAATATCATATGACAGAGTTATGGATATCTCCATGGACATGGCCACCGCTGCAGCAAGCCAATATCAAAGCGATGGTGTTGTGTGCCCTCTCATCCTCCGAAATGGTATTTTCACAACTGCTGCAGTTGATAATATTGACCACAATCCCAGCTCGAACACGGCTCAGGATGCATTTCATGGCACAGGAATATCACTATTCCAAAACCGAGAAGAAGAATCTGATGGTGTCCAGAGAGAAAGAGCTATCTTACCATGCTTACAACCAGGAACTTCAAACAAGAAGATACCACAACTACCGGAATCCTACACAAATTTGACTCCAGTGACAGCAAGGAAGAAAGACCCAGCAGTCCCAATCACGACTGGACGACTTACCAGTGATAGTAGTCTTCTTTACGCAGCTCTCGAAGACGAAAAGAAATGGCAGAAATCTACACAACGGCTCGTACGTCAAGAGGTCCAGAGTATTGATGATCCGATCGCTTGGGCTGCATTCCATTCCAGTGCACACGCACCACGTAACTTTGATGTCACCATCACATCACTTCTGCCACTCTTCCCTGATGACTCCAAGTCTGTGGCCATGATACGTCACTCGATGGATGTTATCAAGCGCGCTGTCGAACAGCTGAATCCTGGACAGGTTCCTGTACTCACAGTGGATCAACCTTTGTTTGCGATTGCGAAGATCATCCAATGGAATTGGCCAGAATCATACGGAGAAGACAAGTTTGTAGTTCTACTTTCTAGTCCATTTTACATCGATATATCTGCCATTGTATCACATTTGCCAACTGTGAAGGCTTCAATTAGATAACATAGTAATCATACACGAATGATGGTACTTGGTGTAGTATTAATTATGTCACTCAGTTGTATATTATATATATGTTAGTTTTGTTTTATTTGTATTGGTGGCTTTTAGCAGTGAGTCGAGTCTGTGTATTTTCACCATTTTGTTTAAGATGGGATGTCTAGGAGCAGTTGCGTATTCGGCAACTGTGAACACAGTGACCACTATTAAGATGTGATGTCGAGCAGCAGTTCAGTCTCTATCAGATTTATTGTTTTTGATCACAACTGTATGCGTTTGGAATTACCAAATTTGTTTGTTAATGTTTCTAGTCCATTTTATACCAGTTTGTCAGTCATTGTATGGCATTGTGTAAAGTGTGAAGGCTTCAATTGGATAATGTTGTAATAATACAGGAGTGATGGCAGTATTAATTATGTCACTCAGTTGTATATTTGTTTTAATTTATATTGTTGCTTTTTTGCCAAAGTGATGAGTCCAGTCTTATGTTCAACATTTTGTTTTGAATGGTGCTTTATTTTATTTATTTTGTTTTGTTTCATCTTGTCAAGCTGTATAAAATGACAGCAATTATCATTATTGAATATCGATGCTAACGTTTTGAATTATATTCAATATAAATATGTACGAACAGTTGAACATATGATTCCATGCTATTGTACCAACATGATTGGCAATAAAAAAATATCCATTTGTTGCACCCAAATTTCTTGTCATTTTGCATTTTTACGACCATATTTTACACATATTTCTTGTAAATGTAATTTTTTTTACATTTTACCATTCAAATGATGGTTCCGTTGGAATCCCCATACCTTAAAACATAGAAATAGACACTTCATTCGTCTTTGTATGTCAATTATTAATGAAGATAAAGCCTTTTCTTAATTTTCACACTTCGATTGGTGGCCATCTTGGATTTGGTCATTTTATATAATAATAAGGTTTATTTCAGACAAGACGTCCATATATGTATACATAAAATACAATTAAAAAAATTGTACAATACATATAATACAATCAAAGCAATGAGATCAACGTAAAAATATAAGTGTAAAATTAAAAAAGTTATGTCTAAATATATGAGGAAATTAATTAAATAAGTTGTAAAAATAAATATTAAAAAAAATTGATTCAAAAACAAATACAATACTAATGACATGTGTACAATAACGACCTCCAGTATGAGTACATATGGCTCTTACAATGAATATCGGTATGAAGGTAATTAATAAAAAGGATATTATCTGACTGATGAAGACGACATAAAAGACTGAATATTGATGAATGAATGCGTTCATTTAAGGATTTAATATAGTTGGTGGCAAACATAAAACTTGCACTACATCTTGAGGGTAAGTTTAGTAAAATTCTGAGGCTATTATTGTATGCGACAGTAATGCTTTTGAGGCTATATTTTTTGAATTTACACCAAAGACTAGAAGTATACATAGGAGCACAGTATGCTTGAAATAAAATAATTTTGGTGGAAATATTACAAAGACAAAATTTTCGAGCTAATACATTGGCTCAATACATTTTATGCACACCAGGGGAAAAATTGAGCTTGGCACTATATCTAAAATCGTTTAGTACATCTTTAACACCAACTATGCCAATTTTGGTGCTTTTACCACCAAACCCACAATCCATCTTATTTTTGCCACATATCCGCCTCACTATTTTGACAATTACGACTTCCCAATCACGAGATCTCGGTGTCAGATTGACCGACAATTTGACTTTTAAATATCATAATCGGTATTGATCTTATTGTTTCTAAGGCTTTTAATGCACACTCATATTGATGTAGACAAAATTCGGTTCAGTCTATCAAACTGCAATTTCATATTGCGGATTAGTAGACTCGACGTGTATCTGAAGAGTCGCATGTAAAAGCCAGATGAAATGAAAAGGTTTTGGGTAAAACAGATCCGCTTTCAAAATATGAATATTGAGTTATAACGAGCGATGATATTGTTGCCTGCCATAAATAACAACACAACATTAAGTAAAGCAGCTGTTTATAAAATATTATATATACACAATACACGAGGTCGTGCCATCGCACATCATTGCCAGTTCTGTAAAAATACTAGTTATGTTTCTATGGTTTAACATGTTCTAGTATTGTTGTGAATAGCTTTTCTTGAAAATACATGTAAACTTGCTATAGTATTATATTCTGGGATACAAATAATACGGCAAAACAAATGAAAGGTGACAGCGTCTTCGAGGGCAAGGACCATTGACTGTACGTTAGAAAAAGTCGTAATATACAGTTTTAAACTATGCACTCACACATCTAAGCAAAGGAAGACCAAGCAAAAAAAGACGTAGATGTAGCCGGTTACAGAGAACTGTGTAAAATACTGCGGAGACGTTGCACGGTGAAATGAGAGTGTGTCATGGAATGATAAACAAACAAACAAAATATTTCGTTACCTAGTTGCGCAACCGCCTTTATAAATACACCAATGACTGCAGAGCGAAACAAGTGTTGGGAGGAGGGGATCACGAATGAGAGTTTGTTTGTCAATTAAGCAACTGTTATTCATCTAATATCAAAGCATGAGACGTTGGCTTTCAACGATGTGACGTGCTGTACTGCATCGAATGTTAGTTGTTGTTAAGAGCATACCGGTTTATATATATTCAGTATTCCAGATAATAAAGTCCTTTCTGGAATAGATTACCAGTGTCACATTGGATTCGTTGTTTCAGCCGTTGTGCATGGTCTATATGTTGTCAATGTATGGGCCCTAGGAGACAACCAGCACATGCAGTGATTGCCGACAACACGCAGCAGCGCATTCCATAAAGTGTCAAGCTCTGGAATTTGGGATACATCGCCCAAGAATTGGTGGTCACCTCCTGGCGACTCCAAAATGTCCCACTTGAGAGTTAGTTACCAAACATTGTCTTTAGATTTCTTTCGTACAGGGCAATCAACAGCATGATGAGAATACCGACGCCACTTCCGGTGAGTTGAAGAATAAGCTGACGCACAGGGTGTTTTCTATTCTTCTTTCCAGATATCAACTCTGGCACCTGCGTCGAAACAGACATGATGATTGAATATCAGTAACGAAAACATTCTCAGCATGAACTACTGCATACATGACCTGTATGCAAGATAACTGTATAATATATATATGTATATATATATACATATATATATATTATTAAGCTATTAACATTAAAAAATATGACATCTGACCAATTCGCCAACTGTAAATCTGTTTTATTATTAAAATATCTGTATATTTATTATTTCTTCTTCTTCTATTGATCAGCCAACATCAATGTTGTGATTTGTGTGATCTGATTTGTGGAGGTTGCAGTAGTATTTAGGTAGTCTGATACTACCGTGGTTTCAATATTGGTCTATAAGTCAAAACAATGTATCTGTTGTAAGCAAACTATAACACACCGTTATTTTTTTATATAGTGTCTCATACAAGGTTTCCTGTTTAATTATTCTTGTGCCAAGGAATTGCACATATCATGTAGGTTAAATCTATTGATTTGGTGTTATAAATATTTTCAGGTGCCGATAGGTTCCCACTCATCCGTGTCCTCCGCCGATGCGTGGTGTGTGTGTGTGTGTGTGTGTGTGTGTGTGTGTGTGTGTGTGTGTGTATGTATGTATGTATGAGTGCGTGCGTGCGTGCGTGCGTGTGTGTGTGTGTGTGTGTGTGTGTGTGTGTGTGTGTGTGTGTGTGTGTGTGTGTGTGGGAGAGGGAGAGGGAGAGGGAGAGGGAGAGGGAGAGGGAGAGGGAGAGGGAGAGGGCGAGGGCGAGGGCGAGGGCGAGGGCGAGGGCGAGGGCGAGGGCGAGGGCGAGGGCGAGGGCGAGGGCGAGGGCGAGGGCGAGGGCGAGGGCGAGGGCGAGGGCGAGGGCGAGGGCGAGGGCGAGGGCGAGGGCGAGGGCGAGGGCGAGGGCGAGGGCGAGGGCGAGGGCGAGGGCGAGGGCGAGGGCGAGGGCGAGGGCGAGGGCGAGGGCGAGGGCGAGGGCGAGGGCGAGGGCGAGGGCGAGGGCGAGGGCGAGGGCGAGGGCGAGGGCGAGGGCGAGGGCGAGGGCGAGGGCGAGGGCGAGGGCGAGGGCGAGGGCGAGGGCGAGGGCGAGGGCGAGGGCGAGGGCGAGGGCGAGGGCGAGGGCGAGGGCGAGGGCGAGGGCGAGGGCGAGGGCGAGGGCGAGGGCGAGGGCGAGGGCGAGGGCGAGGGCGAGGGCGAGGGCGAGGGCGAGAGAGAGAGAGAGAGAGAGAGAGAGAGAGAGAGAGAGAGAGAGACGTACCATGTCGACGAGCGAGAGGTAGACGAAGATGCCGGCGGTGAAGGCGAACACCCACAGGTTCATGCCGCTCACGTTGCCGACGACGACGCCACAGACGGCGCCCAGCAGACACAGGGCCGAGGAGACGACGTTGTAGAAGAGGGCCTTCTTCACGGACATGCCGGCCCGCAGCAACACGGCGAAGTCTCCTGCAACAGGCGGCCGCGTCTATAGAGCTCGCTACAGGCAGGAACCCAAAAACTAAGACGATCTTACGCGTCACCTCCAAGACAGTGACAGGTCGGGAAAAGGAGAAGTCAAACATATGCGGATTTCTGTTAAAACGTGGGAGTGTGTAAGATGTCTCTAAGTGTGTGTGCGCGTATTTGCGCGCGCGTGCATGCATGCGTGCGTGCGTGCGTGCGTGAGTATATATATATATATATGTGTGTGTGTGTGTGTGTGTGTGTGTGTGTGTGTGTGTGTGTGTGTGTGTGTGTGTGTGTGTGTGTGTGTGTGTGTGAGTGTGTGTGCGTGTGTGCTTACGTGCGTGCGTGTGTATGATGTGTGTGCGCATGCATATTGTGCGTGTATGTATGCATGCATGCATCATGTATGTACGTATATGTATGTATGTATGTATGTATGTATGTATGTATGTATGTATGTATGTATGTATGTATGTATGTATGTACGTATATGTATGTATGCATACGTTGTGTGGGTGCGTGCGTGCGTGCGTGCGTGCGTACGTGTGTATGTATATGCGTGCATGCGTGTGTGCATACGTGTATGTTTTGTATGCATGTATGTGTGCGTGCGCGTGCGTGTGTGTGTGTGTGTGCATGGTGACTGTGCATGTGTGTGCACACATCACACTTTACAAAGCATTTCAAGTGAACAGTTCATGGCTAAACCGTGCCTAAACAAACGGTCAATGTACCCACTCTTCTCTCTGGTAAAACTTGTTTCCCATCGAATATTAGCGAAGTTCGCGTTCCCCGAACACACTGTTGATTATTAGAGGACATGAGACTTGTAACTAATGCTCCAACAACTTAGCCAGATAATTCACCATCAGAGCTGTCGCAGGGACTGCCGCTGGTAACAGCGGGCGAGGTGAGGGGAAACACAGGTCGAACTGACAAAGTACGTGAAAGCGGCTGTCTCACCGAGCTCGTGGGGGAGTTCGTGGCAGAAGACGGCGACTGTCGTACTGAAGCCACTGGGGATACCACTGCTGAAGGCGGCACCTGGCGGAACAACGCAAACTACGTAAGTATCGCATTAACGCAGAACTACTGACATCTGCGCGTGGGTTTCACTTCCCTGATTTATATTGTATTCCATAAAAGAGTTATGGTATAACTATTGTGTAGGTTAGTTCGTTCGTTTGTTGTCTCAGGCATAGACTTAACTAAAACAACGGGTGTAAGTTACACCGTTTCGAAAATTAAACATATAATGCAACACAAAACATAAATTATTACAAGTAGGAAAAAAATCTTCGCACTGTGGCACTAAGAACAATGCGGTTGTAGCTAAACTATGGCTATATTTTGAGCTTCGCTAGGCCTACGACAACACGCCAATGCCGGTGTGTCGCGGTCACTGGCTGCACTCAGGACGCACCAATGGCGAGACCGTCCGTGAAGTTGTGAAGACCGTCCCCCATGATGACCATCCACGCGATGGACGAGACGCTGTCCGGCACGCCGTGGCTGTGACCGTGACCATGTCCGTCTGTGTCGTCGTCACCATCCTCCATGTCACGTGACCTTTTCACCACTAACTCGACGTCAGCGCCATCTACGAAAGACGCGATGTCAGTGTTAATTTAAGTATGTAATTGTTTTCAACACACGCACGCTCACATATATGGACACACGCACGCGCATACACTTACACACGTACACACTGACACACTTGCTAGTGCACTCACACACACACACACGCATACATGTACGCACGCACGAACGTGCATACACACACGTACGCACACAACCATGCATACACACATGCACAGACGCTCACGCGTATACACCACACACGTGCACGCGCACGCGCACGCGCACGCGCACGCGCACGCGCACGCGCACGCGCACGCGACCTTTTCACCACTAACTCGACATCAGCGCCATCTACGAAAGACGCGATGTCAGTGTTAATTTAAGTATGTAATTGTTTTCAACACACGCACGCTCACATATATGGACACACGCACGCGCATACACTTACACACGTACACACTGACACACTTGCTAGTGCACTCACACACACACGCATACATGTACGCACGCACGAACGTGCATACACACACGCACGCACACAACCATGCATACACACATGCACAGACGCTCACGCGTACACACCACACACGTGCACGCGCACGCGCACGCGCACGCGCACGCACGCGCACGCGCACGCGCACACGCACACCCACACACACACACACACACACACACACACACACACACACACACACACACACACATTGCTTCATAAGATTCGACATGAACCCAGTCACTACCCTCACTGTACCTCGGTTGTGTGTGGGGCGTGTGTTCTCCCCGGCCGTCAGCTCCACCTCGTACAGACCTTCCGTCTTCTTGCTCTGTGCCGCCAACAGGTCATTGGCCGTCAACAAAACAGTTAACAATCCTCATCGCAATATCGTAAGTATGGTTGAATTAAATACTTAATTAATATCTCCCGTCAACAGGAGGATAGGGCGTGCCTTGTTTTCAACGAGCTAGCCATAAACGGAAGGGAATTTGTCAGTCGACACCCGTGTAGGACAGACAAACTGCGTATGCCTCCATTCCATACCAGTAATGACACGCTGTCAGGTTTTCTCATGGTCCAACGTTGTTGGACGTAGTCATAATCTAGAAACAGCTATTTAAATAAAGTTTATTAATATAATTATTAATTGTATTTCAACGTGTAGAAAAAGCGTCCTTCTACTGAGCAGTAACGCGGGAACAAATTTCATTCTGGGGGGCTCGTGATATCCGGAACTTCAGCCCAACTCCGCCTTCCCTGATTCAAGCAGCGACACCTCACAACGGGCTTCTCTTGTCGCCGCCTCCGCCCGTCTCACTCAGGACAGAGTGAGACGGGCGCAGGACATTACCCCGTCAACAGCAATGTATGGGACCAGTAAGTGCATCAATATCCGAGAGAGGGCGACACTGTATGTATCACAAACGCCTTTACGATTTTGGCATTTGATTCAGCCACCGGCATAATGTTATTATTACTAGTTCCAAAAGCTATTAGTCACCACTCGAAGCAGTAGCACTTAAAGGACAAAAAAAGGCTACGGTTTCGCGTCATACACCTAACAGAGTTTATACAAAGTAACAATTTCCACATATACTCAATTTTTTTACGTCAGCGGTTTACTCAGAATGTGACTTTAAAGTCTAAAATTCTGACGAAATCCACGATGGTCTAGACGCCGCCATAGGTGAAGGGTTAACTTGGCTTGGCCATTCAGCGCGCGGCATTCTATATCTCTGTCAGCTTCCGGCGACGTTGTTAAGGGTCAACAACTTCGAGTCTTCGACAGTTCGTTCAGTTGACGTGACATCTAGCAGCTGCTTATAGACGTATATCTAAATCTGTGGTTAAATATATGGTAAACTTTAGTAATTATGCCTTCGTCTTCGGCATACGGTTGCAATAATAGTTGAAACAACCGGTAGTATTGAAGCAATGGATTCACATTGGTGATTTGCGGGCGTACTGTTTGGAATCCCTCCACTCCAAGCTAGGACAGTTCACTTTGCGCGGCCCATTTTGAGGAGAAATGCTTTGATGTAGACATGTATCATCAGTTGATGGGATGATTTCAGCGATAACAATAATAGACAACTTTATATTTACCGTCATCAGCATGTTACGCGCGTTGCCGAGTTGCAGCCATTTCATGACAACAGCCAAATCCCATGCAGGGAATCTACGTGGAGAGCGCCTCGATCACCGTCGTGACGTCATTCTTCGTCTAAGATGGGGTAGCGCATAGTTTTTGGATGGCGGGGTGTTAAAAAAAAAATTCTGGTAAACCGCTGGCGTTAAAAAATTAAGTATATGTGGAAATTGTTACTTTATATTAACTCTATTAGGTGTATGCCACGAAACAGTTAACTTTGTTTGTCCTTTAAGACATAGAGGTGAATGCAAAGACAGAACTGACTGGGACACAGAAGTCTACCTCACACGTTACACGTTTTGGCGGCTGTTTTGCCGTTGCCAAAGGATCCATAGATAGGCCATGCAATGCAGGTGTTATTCTAGGGATACGGCCACAGAGCCATTTCCTGATTTGCTTCAGTTAAGAAAATGGTGATAGTGTATATGTCTTGCAAAATATAAAACCCAATGACACATTTACAACGGTCGAAGAGGAAATATATGGCCTACATGCGGTAGGTGCCCAACAATACGTAAGGGATTTGGCCTGATGTACATTTTGTAGCGAAATGTGATCAGAATATAAATAAAATAAATAAGTTAAGAAAAAAGAAAAATGCACTTAGAATTTCAAGTCAAAAGTATGGCATCAGCAAAAAATTTGCATAATTAGATCCGTAATGAATGCAGAGTTTGTCCACTTTCATGCAACGTCCACATGTGGAGTTAAAACGGATGTTAACTAGAACAAGATGCAACGTACATGAAGTGACATAGTGATAATGTAGGAATGACTAAACATGCGCAATAATATAAACAGTATTACTTAAACCAGGCGAATATAGTTCTTACCTTTTGTCGTTGCCTGCGTCGGTGAAAAACTATTTCCATGAGTCTCTCCACAATAAAGAACAGATAAATGCCGAGTAGCAGCGTCATGCCCTTCCACACACCCTCCAGGTGGGCCTCGTAGCGCTTCGACGGGTCCGGCATGATGGACACGTGACCGAACAGCAGGGCCTGGGTGACAGAGTGCCTAGATAACATGGTGCCTAGATAACATGGTGCCTGGATAACATGGTGCCTAGATAACATGGTGCCTGGATAACATGGTGCCTAGATAACATGGTGCCTGGATAACATGGTGCCTAGATAACATGGTGCCTAGATAACATGGTGCCTAGATAACACGGTGCCTCGATAACATGGTGCCTAGATAACAT
>OZ024855.1:19092716-19192716 GCA_964017155.1 Oasisia sp. SBJ-2009
TTACACAAAATACCGCTAGACGCCGCGTTTCTGAGTGCGAATATTTAATTGTTTTACTTCACGCGCGCGAAATAGTTTAATTACTTATAAATAATATAATAATAATAATTAATTATTATCATCACTATGATTTGCAGGAAATTATAAGTTTTATTATTTTTATATCGATATTTTATTTTTATAATTGTTCATATATGTTTCTAGTATATTTATGTTTTTTTCTTCTGGTGTTTTTTTTTTTTTTAGCATTTTAATGTATGTAAAACGCCATGAACAATTTTAAATTGGATGTGGCGCTATATTAAATAAACAAACAAAAATTGTTATTATAATATAATATTTTATTTATGTAGCGCCACATCCATAATTGTTTGTGGCGCTTCACAACATAATGCTATTAAAAGTACAATAAAGAGAAAACTACCCACAGATAATATTATTTAAAAATAAATAATGAAAAGACATGTTTCTATATCATTAACTAAGATGACCTATCAGTCATAAATAAACTTACAAATTACATAACAACAATTGTAATAAATGAATATAAAAGTATGGTTAATAGTAATAAATAATTAAAGTAGTAAAATAAGTACGACGTAATAATAATTTTCATTCATCGCATACACAACCATTATGCATAAGAACATATTACTGAAGCTATTTGTTCTACTCATGAATGACATTGCCACCACCAGATATGTAATAATTATTATTTTTGGACAAGACACTTTATTAATTATGGGAACAATAAATCACTAAAATGCAAAAAGGAATATGAATATATGGGAAATATTATGGTGGTAGAAAAAGAAGGATTTAAAAACAGTAATATTAACATGTTATTGTTTTAGTTAGTATTGTTAAAACATCGCTTATGTAATATAAGCTTGCATGCTCGCAGTACACGCGGGATGTTTATAGAAATATTGATAAAATAAACAATGTGACATCATTGAAAAACACGTAATTTCCTTTTTCTTTTATAACTAATAGGCAATTTTGGATAATTATGCAGACACGTGTATTTTTAATATTTATTTTTAAATATTACCTGTGGGTAGCATTCTTATTATTGCATATACTTTAATAACAGTATGTTGAATAGAAGAGAAGAGAATTGTGGATTTGGCGCTATATAAAATAAACTAATAAAATTATATATTTGTATATTAAATTGTTATTTTTGATCAACTCTATTAGACCCATATCACCAAAGCGTTGCCTTAGTTTGCCGTTTAACATTTTCTGCAGATCATAGTGATGCAGCTAATTATTATTATATTATTTATAATTAATTAAACTAATTCGCGCGTGCGAATGCAGTAAGGTTAATAAATATTCGCGCGCCATCTAGCGGTATTTTGTGTAAAGCTAACTTATAATAGCGAGTTTACGGTGGTCGAAGTTGTCGAGTTGCCGTTCGCCAAGATTTGCGTTTCTTTTGTGAATTTTCTTCGTTAGAGGAATACAAATGATTTTTTGGTTATATAGTGTATGTATGTAAGAAATGTGGGGAGAAGTTTGGCGGCTGTTGGCGGTCGTTTTCGTGGTTAGGTTAGAAAGTAACATATAATAATACGCATGCACAGTTCACGCCGACCAAGACGACTCTCTGACGTCATTTTGTTTCTAAAATGGCGTAGTTTGTAGACTTTCTATGTCTATGTGTTCTACATTTTTTTCCTGGTAAACCACTGACGTTAAAAATGTGATTGTTGTTGGAAGTTGTTACTTTTTATGAACTCTGTTAATCCCATATGATCAAAACATTGACTTATTTTTCCCTTTAAATAAGTGTTGATATACACAAGTTAAATAAGTGTTGATATATATACTAGTTTATACTTAGTTTATTTAGCCGTAATGTAGAGAAGGAACGATGATCGACAGAAGTCACGGATTGCGATTGCCAGTAATATAGAGATTAAGGATTGTGATTGCAGGCTGTAGTATGTAGAATGCATGTAAGGTGGAAATATAGGACATAAAATCAGGCAGAAGAATGTGTGTATAATTAAGGAAGGATGACCCGAACCGTCCCTATAGTCGGACGAACGATGACCGGAACCAGTGCATTCTCATCGATTGTCAAAGCATAGTGAAGGGAAATTTAGACTTGTGGGGCATTCGGATGGTCAGTCGGATCGTCATAACTGAATGCTTGTATGTGTGCTGTTGTTAATGTGGACTGCACTACGCTGGAGAGCTGAACATGCATAGGTTCGAAGGCGTAGTGTGGTCTAATAGATAAGGCAGATCGAATGCAAGTGCATAGGGCTGCAAGTCCACACCACTGACTACTATATCAAACACGAGGACATGATCACATGCACTGGAGGTCCAGTCACTGCTCATCAATGACCATGCTCTATTCTATTGAAAGGTCACTGAACGTTACTGCCAAGTAGGCACATCCAACTGGAGATAAATGTGGATGTATTGCGCTGACAAATGCCATAAAACAACTATTGGTATTGTTATAAACCAACTACAAATGTCACGTCACGGTAATGTTACGGCAGTTGTCGTTGGCATGATGTGACATTTGCCTACGCATAGTTTATTACATATACATATATATCCAAAGTATTTACTATTGTCGATGATAAACGTCAGGGACACTTAAAGGTGTGAATTACGACGTCGACTGGTTTATTGGCGGTGGCGTGACGTTGGTCAACGACAAAGACATTACATTTGATTGCCCAAAACTTCGGCTATTTCACCACTGTTGGAAAGGTCACGATTTTGACCATGTGTACAATAACAGTCACCTGCAAACTATGTAGCCACACTCTAATAATAGGCCACTGGCAATCCTTCTTTCGCCGTCAAAGCGGACCTGAATTGTCAGGAAAGGCAGCGTGCAATTTAGGCAGGGTTTTAGCACCGACGTTCACCCGGTATATACCACCAGCAATGTCTGTCGAGCTGGCCAGTATATATATTTTTCACTGATATGATCCGCTGTCATTAAAACAGTAACGATACTATACTTAATGTATTCCAAGTTGAGGCACACCCTCAGGTCATTGCAATGTTGTTTACTTAGTTGTGTGTATGTTTGTTACATCATAAATAACATAACTGTTCTTATCCGCCATGTTTCACTGTCTTTAGTCTGTTGACCGCGTCTACTCGGCCTACTTGTATATCTTATCATTCAGGGTCACATCACTCATGGCTTGATATGACCTATGATATGACACATGCCCATTTGTCCCATGCATGGTACGTAGGCCCTACGTTGGGAGATTTCTGATATTAACTTCACGGCTCATTAATCGCGACGTGCGACTCATGTCACTGTTGTGTTTTTAAAGTTGTGTTCCACAACCCCCGGCGAGGTCATCACGTGACGATACCAGAACACAGACCACTTGCAGCAAACAACAGAACGACACCTGAAAAGCCGAAATACTTCTAAAACTGCTGCAAAATTCCTGTCATCCTCCAATACATGTCAGTGTCTCAGTGATGGTTAACATGTAATCGTTCCTTGCGTGATCAGCGAGATAGTTTGTTCCTATGATAAATACCGCAATGCTGTGCTAACATTTAATAAAACACCAATAAAAAATTGCGTATACTATCTATATAATATTAAATATTATGTTAACAAATAAAATACTTATGTTGTTGTTGTTATTGTAATTAATATGAATATAAATATTATGAATATGAATATGAAAATGACGATTATCATGATTACGATCATTATGATAATGATGACGATGATGATGGCGGTGATGCTAATGCTTATTATTATTATTAATAGCTCATTGGTCGCAATCTTCTCCATTTGACAAACACTGACATGTTCCAAACAATTTGAAGATAAATAGTCGAGTTACTAGTTAAAGTTCTTCCAAACGTTTTTTTACGAGAGCGAAACACGGTACCAAGAGCAAACATTTCGTGCAGTAGTAATTCCACAACAAGACAAGAAGTATATAAGAACTAGCATTAAATACAGTTGATATAGTCAGTTAAGTTATAAGTAGGACATAAAATTTATGGTCACCGACGTCCTCTCCGGATTTAAGACATTAGCCGGGTGGCGATTTTGCGACATGCATCGACAAAACAAACACCAAAACTAGGACTTTTGCTAAAACTTATTATTTATGACCTCATCAACGCAGACCACATTATAAAATTCATGTATAATAATCGAATCGCCGGTCCAATGTGAAAGTCGCAGCTATGGTGATTGTTGTCTTTCTGTGACGGATTCTCCTGTATTGTGCTGACAATATCACAAAACTGCCACCAAACGTCAAAATAAGCAGCGATAAAGTGTCGCAAAGGTCACAAAGCGGAGACAAGTACATGTATATTATTATTGTGACATTTGTCTTCGGCACGATGTGACATTTGTCTTCGGCACGATGTGACATTTGACGTAGACGTTATTGGTACACATAGCCGAATTTAGGCCCTATTACAATAGTCGATGATAAATGTCAGGGGCGATGAATCTGCTGATTGCGACATTTAGTGATTTAATGCTGATCAATAGTGTTGTCAACGACTGTTGCATTCAGCCGTCACGTTGGTGACATTTGGTGGCCCAAAACACCATTACTTAACCGCTGGCTGGGGTGGCGAGAATGTCTACCACTGGAGGTGATTGTGTCTTCTACCACTGGGGTGAAGGGTTTTGTACCACTGGGGATGGTGGGGTCTTCCACCACTGGGGTGAAGGGTTTTGTACCACTGGGGATGGTGGGGTCTTCCACCACTGGGGTGAAGGGTTTTGTACCACTGGGGATGCTGGGGTCTTCCACCACTGGGGGTGAAGGGTTTTGTACCACTGGGGATGGTGGGGTCTTCCACCACTGGGGTGAAGGGTTTTGTACCACTGGGGATGGTGGGGTCTTCCACCACTGGGGTGAAGGGTGTTGTACCACTGGGGATGGTGGGGTCTTCCACCACTGGGGTGAAGGGTTTTGTACCACTGGGGATGGTGGGGTCTTCCACCACTGGGGTGAAGGGTTTTGTACCACTGGCGATGGTGGGGTCTTCCACCACTGGGGATGAAGGGTGTTGTACCACTGGGGGTGGTGGGGTCTTCCACCACTGGGGTGAAGGGTGTTGTACCACTGGGGATGGTGGGGTCTTCCACCACTGGGGTGAAGGGTTTTGTACCACTGGGGATGGTGGGGTCTTCCACCATTGGGGATGAAGGGTTTTGTACCACTGGGGGTGGTGGGGTCTTCCACCACTGGGGGTGAAGGGTTTTGTACACTGAGAGTGGCAGAGTTTCCAACGCGGAGAAGAAGCGGGCGATGATTTCAAACTTTCAGCACACAAAATATAAAATGTTGGTATGGTGTGTTTTATGTGTTTGCTTATATTATGTAAATAACCTTGAGTCTGAATTCTCCACTGTCGTGAATGGTCACGTGTTCGGTCACATAGTTCCTGCTTTGTTTACTGCGTGACACAGTGTATGTGCTCGCACCGTCAGTGACTGCCGCGTCCAGTGTCACTGGAGTTGTTATTGTATTGTAGGTGGAGCGCCCCGCGTCCTTCAGATAACGCTGATTGATATCGCTGTGACTGCCGCAGGCCTTATAGCGTGTGTATAGCAGGCCTATACATAGGTCTATTAATTACTCCCATGTTACTTGTTAGTAGTGCGTATGCACGCGTTGTATGCTATCCTCTCATATCAAAGCTACTGTAAGGCACATGCACACATGGATGCTGCATTATGTAATACGCGTAAGATCGTTTCAAAAATGTGTGAAGGTTTTGTTGAACACCGTCATTCGTGTATGCGTTCTGAATAAAGCCTGTGTTCATTATTAAGTCTCGTGCACAAGCCGTGTTTGATTGTAATGCTGTGTGAGTTTGTCAAGTTGAATCCCAGCGCATGTTGTTGAGCAATAAGTGTTAATTTTAAATGGATCAACAAGATTTTTTACAGGAAAAACATGCAGTGACTGACCTGTTTCTCTCGTTGTCCGGCGTGAAGATAGTGCTTCGTGTGGTCATCTTCTCCCACTGACCTCGTCCCCCTAGACTTCTGCCCCTGGCTGCCCTGAACACTACCGGCGACGTCCGCCCCTTTCCCGTCGTCTCTCCCGCCTTTCTCCCTGCTGCCTCGTCCCTTCTCCACCAACGTCCCTGCCTCGCCCGGGGAGTGGGTCTCGTTCCCCTCGCTGTGCACATGCTCGTGCTCGTGCAGACCCGTCGAGTGGTCGTCGATGACGTGCGTCTCTTCGGCGTTCGAGTGATGGCCGTGGGCCGGATGCTGCGAGTGCGCCTGCGCGTGCCCCAGCTCACTCAACTTCCGGTCGTCGCCGGGCGGAGAAACAACGACGATGCCGACCTTCTTAAGGAGTAGTTCGAAGCCGCTGTACGAGATGACGCCGTCCTGACCGTACTTGTCAAACAACAGCTGTAGGAACAGCGAGTCGCCGTCGTGACTGGTCGCATTCGTCGCCCCCTCGACCAGCGAGCAGCAGGCGACGAGGGCGGCCAGAAGACCGAGTCTGAGGAGCGTCAATGACGACATCTTCTGCACTGGTTGGGCAGCGACCGTTAGACTGCGACACCGAGTGTCACTGACTTATATACATACAGCCGCCAACCCTACACGCATCGCTGACTATCGTCTGTTGTATCGGGTTGACAACGTCCGTGACCCCGGGTAGAGAACATTTCATTGACTCAAAGGTCACTGCGATATACTGATTATGAACACAGCTGTAGGCCCATTGATAAAATCGACTGTTCTTGCAAAGACAGGTGTATATGTATCCACGAACTTATATAAAAATAAGTGACATGTTTTGGGGTAGTTCTAAGAACCAACGAGTGTTCACAATAATCTTTCGCAGACGACGCCCCTTCATGTCGTTTGGGCCAAAAACACAGTGCTTACCTGATATCTATTTTGTAATGTTCTGCGTCTGTCACTGATTAGTTAGAGAGAATACCCAGATCGATAAATATATCAATGCATATATCAATGCTGCCAAAGAGAATGTTCCAGAAACGTTCTTGACGGCAACAAGCATTATTTTTGTGTGTGTGCAAACCTAGCTAATCGACGGTTTTCATGATGCAGCCTATGATATAATCAAAATTGCCAACAGCATAACATGCTATCTGAAGAAATGTCGCTTGTTCTTGCACTAAAACTAGAGCATGTCATGCTCCGAAGCAATGCGTCACCGCAGACAGACAGCGCTGAAGCTCCCGTTCACCCCCTCCCGTAATTGTCTTCCAACGCCGGTATTATTAACAGCGCAGTATCTAAGCATTATATCTGCTAATATATAACGCTTTTCACTTGATCTCTGACTGAGCGATTCATTCGAGAGCATATGGCGTGTCCCTGCTAGAACTACCGACTAGTCGACGTTATCGCTGTGAGGATCACACTCGAGTCCCACCACTGTGAACATTACACGCCACTGTGAACATTACACGCCACTGTGAACATTACAGATCGCTATCTTCCGCATTTCTTCACGCTGGGTCTGGGGGCACTGCCAGTGCGTTATTACACAATTTTGTAAACATCGCATGCATGTTATTATATTTCACCCACCGTTGCCATTCATAGCTGTCGACACAGTGTCGCTGTATGATAAGTATAGCTCGCAAAAACAGTTGGTGTTTTCACCTGCATTTGATTGGATGGTGTCGGAATGAACAATCTCATAAAAAAACAATCTAATAAAGAACGGATTCGAATTTGTTTGAAAGTTGTTTTGCGACTTGAGAACTCATTGCATTCAGGGGCGTCAATCCGGTTTTAAAAGTGGGGAGGACGAGGGACCAATTTATATATATATATATATTGGTCCCTCGTCCAATTTATATATATATATATATATACGTGTGCGTGCGTGCGTGCGTGCGTGCGTGTGTCTGTGTGTGTATGCGCGTGCGTGTGTGCGTGTGTGCGTGTGTGCGTGTGTGCGTGTGTGCGTGTGTGTGTGTGTGTGTGTGTGTGTGTGTGTGTGCGGGGGAGGTGGTGTGTGTGCGTGCGTGCATGCATGAGTGTGTGTGCGTGCGTGAGTGTGTGTGTGAGTGTGTGTATGTGTGTTATGTTGGCTATGACATGTTCTATAAAACAGATGTTCTATAAATGTTTAGATGTTGTGCATTTGTATGTGTAGTATCATGCCATCGCAGAAAACTACATACATGCATGGCAGGCAGGCAGGCAGGCAGGCATGCAGGCACGCACGCAGGCACGCAGGCACGCAGGCACGCACGCACGCACGCACGCAGGCAGGCAGGCACGCAGGCACGCACGCACACACACACACACACACACACACACACACACACACACACACACACACCATCCCAAATTACAATAACGTATGATAAATGCATTTTCTCAGCTGCAAGGTTAGTCTACCTGTAGATATGCATAGTTGCTTGCATTGAGAACTGATGTAAAGTCTAGCTTTTGGGAAGTGCAAAAAATGCATAGGCCCTAGACATATTCCATTATGTGAACGACTTCGTCATAAATTATCTTGTCAGATAATTCATCTGTGTAGAAGATTGCCTGCTACTTAACTCATATAAAGTCTAGCTTTTGGGGAGGCGTGAACTATTTAATGATGACGTTGAATAATAGACAATAAAAACTATACAACTACATATATGTGGGTGTTAGTTCACCAAATATGAGGACGAAGTGCAAACATGCAAAGGCCCTAGACATATTCCATCAACTGAACGCCTTCGTCATAAATTATCTTGTCAGATAATTCATCAGTGTAGAAGATTGTCTGCTACTTAATTATAAGGTAGGGCGACATTCCCCGTTGGTACGGGGACATCGACCGAATGTGTAGTAAACACGAAGTCACACCGAACCAGTGAGGGCGGGAACAGGTGAGAAACAAGTTTCACGCGATGCGTAAATTAGCTAAGTTACAAACGGCAGGTTAACGTAACCATGAATAACATTTTAGTAGGGTCGATTGTTCTCCGACCTAATTCGAAACTGTAAGTAGGGCTAGCAGTTTTATGGTATTTGTCACGTCGCTGTCCAACACAATGTATATTCAGATAGGACTAAACAGCCACCGGGAAAAAAATTACTATTAAAAAGAGCTATATAGCAAAGTTATATCTTTGCAGGCAATTGCTTGTGATTATGCAAGACATGAAAGCTTGAGATGTGTGCTCATAAAGAGTGTTTTGTGGTACCCTGATCTATACCTAAACAACAATTTTTTTGAGAGACTTGTAAAATGCACGTCAGAATAACAGTCATGTCGAGTCGAGTTGAACTATAGCCTGGGGAATGCAATCATGGGCGTCGATCGGTGGGGGACGAGGGGACGCGTCCCTCCCCCACTTTTCAGCTTGAGGGGGACAGCAACTTTTTCAGTTCAGAAAAAAAATTGCGGGCATACACCGTGACTGATCACTCCCTGGATTAATAAACTAAGATATAAAGTTCAAACTACCCCATGGGAAATCACTAGATAATTTGCTTGGTTGGCCGCAGCGCGCAACTTGATCTTAGTCCAGTAAAAATTCATAATTGTGCACCTTTAAGTTGATCTATTAATAGGCACTAACAAATTATAAATTATACATTTTTTGTTGCCCTGTCACCCTTAGACTCCAGGCTGCAGGATGCTTATCGCCAACGCGCAACCAGCGGATTCCTTCAACACTTTGTGTAATTTGATTTCATTTGAGATATGACCACTTTGTTTGCAAAAAGGTGGGATTTGTGTGTGTGTGTGTGTGTGTGTGTGTGTGTGTGTGTGTGTGTGTGTGTGTGTGTGTGTGTGTGTGTGTGTGTGTGTGTGTGTGTGTGTGTGTGTGTGTGTGTGTGTGTGTGTGTGTGTGTGTGTGTGTGTGTGTGTGTGTGTGTGTGACCTGAAATACACATAAATATTTTTTTTAATATAAAACATAATTCATTGTTGGTCTAGTGTTAATTCTAAACTAAAAAGCCTTTATGTTATGATATTTATAATAGCTATGTTTGCAACATAATATTTGAAGAGGGGTCATGGCCTACCCCAATCACTGAACATTTGGGGGTAGACTTTGGACCCAACACTGCTTGCCTTATTCATAGAGTGACAAGATGCAGAGCTTACAGGGGTGCCTGTGTAGAACTGCCCAATCCCACCATTTGGCAAAGATATTTGTCATCACTAAATTGAGATCAAATTACACAAAGTGCATAAATCCTCTGGTTCCGCCGTAGGCGATATAAATATCCACCAGAGCGACCAGGCTGCAATCCAAGGGGTGACAGGGCAAACCAAAAATAATAATCTATTATGTGCTTGATGGCTATATATCAATACAAGTGTGCAAAATGACAGAGCCCGGCAAGATGAATGTTTACTGGACTTAGATCAAGTTGCGGGCTGCTGCCAACGAAGCAATTTATTTTATTATTAATTTTACTACTAGTCAGATGTAGGGTTTAAATTAAGAGAGGGGAGTGATCAGTCTCGCTATATATGCCTATAAATTTGTTTTATGAACTGAAAAAGTATGAGGACATTTCCTATGCTGACCCCCTCAGGCCGTGGGGTGGTCAGCGTCCCCCTCTTCCCCTACTGATCGACGCCCATGCTGTGCCTATGTAGAACTTCCCAATCCAACATTTTGGCAAAAAAAAATTGTCATCAGTCAAGTGGGAATAGGTTACAAAAAGTGCAGGAATCCGCCACTTCTGTCGTAGGCGATTAGCAACAAGCAGGCGAGGGGTGAAAGTGCAACACAAATTTTATCATTTAAAATGTGCGTGATGGCTAGAGCCTATTAATAATATCAACATAAGGTTGATAGAGCCCGGCAGCGGCTTACATTTTCCCGGTAGTTATAAACTTTCCGATTGGCCTTTCTGCGTATGCGCGACAAATTAAAAATCATCAGTGTGCAGCGAAATAACAACGGATTTTTGTTATATATGCTACGGGCTGTTCGATAACTCTCCTGTGATGACTGCTGTGAAGAGTTGTCTAAAATTTCGTTCAAGACATTAAAAAATATTACGTTTGTTTAAATAACTACCACGGATTATGGCGCAAAACATGCCTCAAAACTGGTTTGCCTCGTGTTAACTTGCGATAAATAGCTTTACTTAACTTTATATCGCGAGTTTATTGTCTAGCTAGTCCTATGTAGCGGCTTTTAAGATAGAGGAGTGTTGAGTCAGGCTATATGCCTCGCAATTTTGTTGACCTGAAAAGTGGGGGGGGGGGACAATTCCTATGCTGTCCCCCACCCTGAAAAGTGGGGGGACGCGTCCCCCCCCCCGGCCCCCACCGATCGACGCCCGTGCATGAGGTTACAGGGATGCCTGTGTAGGGCTTCCAAATCCCACCTTTTTGCAAACAAAGTGGTCATATCTCAAATGAAATCAAATTACACAAAGTGTTGAAGGAATCCGCTGGTTGCGCGTTGGCGATAAGCATCCTGCAGCCTGGAGTCTAAGGGTGACAGGGCAACAAAAAATGTATAATTTGTTAGTGCCTATTAATAGATCAACTTAAAGGTGCACAATTATGAATTTTTACTGGACTAAGATCAAGTTGCGCGCTGCGGCCAACCAAGCAAATGATCTAGTGATTTCCCATGGGGTAGTTTGAACTTTATATCTTAGTTTATTAATCCAGGGAGTGATCAGTCACGGTGTATGCCCGCAATTTTTTTTCTGAACTGAAAAAGTTGCTGTCCCCCTCAAGCTGAAAAGTGGGGGAGGGACGCGTCCCCTCGTCCCCCACCGATCGACGCCCATGATTGCATTCCCCAGGCTATAGTTCAACTCGACTCGACATGACTGTTATTCTGACTTGCGTTTTACAAGTCTCTCAAAAAATTGTTGTTTAGGTATAGATCAGGGTACCACAAAACACTCTTTATGAGCACACATCTCAAGCTTTCATGTCTAGCAATTGCCTGCAAAGATATAACTTTGCTATATAGCTCTTTTTAATAGTAATTTTTTTACCGGTGGCTGTTTAGTCCTATCTGAATATACATTGTGTTGGACAGCGACGTGACAAATACCATAAAACTGCTAGCCCTACTTACAGTTTCGAATTAGGTCGGAGAACAATCGACCCTACTAAAATGTTATTCATGGTTACGTTAACCTGCCGTTTGTAACTTAGCTAATTTACGCATCGCGTGAAACTTGTTTCTCACCTGTTCCCGCCCTCACTGGTTCGGTGTGACTTCGTGTTTACTACACATTCGGTCGATGTCCCCGTACCAACGGGGAATGTCGCCCTACCTTATAATTAAGTAGCAGACAATCTTCTACACTGATGAATTATCTGACAAGATAATTTATGACGAAGGCGTTCAGTTGATGGAATATGTCTAGGGCCTTTGCATGTTTGCACTTCGTCCTCATATTTGGTGAACTAACACCCACATATATGTAGTTGTATAGTTTTTATTGTCTATTATTCAACGTCATCATTTAATAGTTCACGCCTCCCCAAAAGCTAGACTTTATATGAGTTAAGTAGCAGGCAATCTTCTACACAGATGAATTATCTGACAAGATAATTTATGACGAAGTCGTTCACATAATGGAATATGTCTAGGGCCTATGCATTTTTTGCACTCCCCAAAAGCTAGACTTTACATCAGTTCTCAATGCAAGCAACTATGCATATCTACAGGTAGACTAACCTTGCAGCTGAGAAAATGCATTTATCATACGTTATTGTAATTTGGGATGGTGTGTATGTGTGTGTGTGTGTGTGCGTGCGTGCGTGCGTGCGTGCGTGCGTGCGTGCGTGCCTGCCTGCCTGCCTGCCTGCCTGCCTGCCTGCCTGCCTGCCTGCCTGCCTGCCTGCCTGCCTGCCTGCCTGCCTGCCTGCCTGCCTGCCTGCCTGCCTGCCTGCCTGCCTGCCTGCCTGCCTGCCTGCCTGCCTGCCTGCCTGCCTGCCTGCCTGCCTGCCTGCCTGCCTGCCTGCCTGCCTGCCTGCCTGCCTGCCTGCCTGCCTGCCTGCCTGCCTGCCTGCCTGCCTGCCTGCCTGCCTGCCTGCCTGCCTGCCTGCCTGCCTGCCTGCCATGCATGTATGTAGTTTTCTGCGATGGCATGATACTACACATACAAATGCACAAAATCTAAACATTTATAGAACATCTGTTTTATAGAACATGTCATAGTTGCTAGTTTCTGAATGTATCGTGTAGTGTGTCGTCGTCCTACTCTGACTCTGCTGTGAGGCCAGGCCCGGGCAGCTCCGTGGAGTGTCACAGGCACTTATGTGAGATGAACCAAGAGCCAAGTGAGGAGGTGAGTGTAGAGGTAAGTATGGAGTTGAGTTAGGAGGTGAGTTTGGATGATAGTGAAGAGGTAAGTGTGGATGTGAGTGAGGAGATGAGTTTGGAGATAAGTGAGGAGGTGAGTTTCGAGGTGAGTGAAGAGATGAGTGAGGAGGTGAGTGAGGAGGTGAGTGTGGAGGTGAGTGAGGAGGTGAGTGAGGAGGTGAGTGAGGAGATGAGTGAAGAGGTGAGTGTGGAGGTGAGTGTGGAGGTGAGTGTGGAGGTGAGTGTGGATGTGAGTGTGGAGGTGAGTGAGGAGGTGAGTGTGGATGTGAGTGTGGAGGTGAGTGAGGAGGTGAGTGAGGAGGTGAGTGTGGAGGTGAGTGAGGAGGTGAGTGTGGAGGTGAGTGAGGAGGTGAGTGTGGAGGTGAGTGAGGAGGTGAGTGTGGAGGTGAGTGAGGAGGTGAGTGTGGATGTGAGTGTGGAGGTGAGTGAGGAGGTGAGTGAGGAGGTGAGTGATGAGGTGAGTGTGGAGGTGAGTGTGGAGGTGAGTGAGGAGGTGAGTGAGGAGGTGAGTGAGGAGGTGAGTGTGGAGGTGAGTGAGGAGGTGAGTGAGGAGGTGAGTGAGGAGGTGAGTGTGGAGGTGAGTGAGGAGGTGAGTGAGGAGGTGAGTGAGGAAGTGAGTGAGGAGGTGAGTGAGGAGGTGAATGAGGAGGTGATTGAGGAAGTGAGTGAGGAAGTGAGTGAGGAGGTGAGTGTGGAGGTGAGTGAGGAGGTGAGTGTGGAGGTGAGTGTGGAGGTGAGTGTGGAGGTGAGTGAGGAGGTGAATGAGGAGGTGAGGGAGGAAGTGAGTGAGGAGGTGAGTGAGGAGGTGAGTGAGGAGGTGAGTGAGCAGGTGAGTGTGGAGGTGAGTGAGGAGGTGAGTGTGGAGGTGAGTGAGGAGGTTAGTGTAGAGGTGAGTGAGGAGGTTAGTGTAGAGGTGGGTGTGGAGGTGAGTGAGGAGGTGAGTGTGGAGGTGAGTGAGGAGGTGAGTGAGGAGGAAAATGAGGAGGTGAGTGAGGAGGTGAGTGAGGAGGTGAGTGAGGAGGTGAGTGAGGAGGTTAGTGTAGAGGTGAGTGAGGAGGTGAGTGTAGAGGTGAGTGAGGAGGTGAGTGAGGAGGTGAGTGAGGAGGTGAGTGAGGAGGTTAGTGTAGAGGTGAGTGAGGAGGTTAGTGTAGAGGTGGGTGTGGAGGTGAGTGAGGAGGTTAGTGTAGAGGTGAGTGAGGAGGTTAGTGTAGAGGTGGGTGTGGAGGTGAGTGAGGAGGTGAGTGTGGAGGTGAGTGAGGAGGTGAGTGTAGAGGTGAGTGAGGAGGTGAGTGAGGAGGTGAATGAGGAGGTGAGTGTGGAAGTGAGTGAAGAGATGAGTGAGGAGGTGAGTGATGATGTGAGTGTAGAGGTGAGTGAGGAGGTGAGTGTGGAGGTGAGTGAGGAGGTGAGTGTGGAGGTGATTGAGGAGGTGAGTGTGGAGGTGATTGAGGAGGTGAGTGAGGAGATAAGTGAGGAGGTCAATGAGGATGTGAGTGAGGAAGTGAGTGGGGATGTTAATGAAGAGGTGAGTGAGGAGGAAAATGAGGAGGTGAGTGAGGAGGTGAGTGGCCGGCGGCGGGCGGGCGGGCCGTATATTTTCAGTGCTAAAACGTTGCCCGAGGCGACCTACAGTTGTTTACAATTATACAAATGACAAGAGTTCCATTGTGTAGGTTCTTTTCGCGATTTACTCTGGTATTGCAAACATAAAGTGTAGATAAAAAACATCGCCATAATTACAATTGCTATTTTATTTCATGTTGAACAGCAAGGTAACTCGTGTGCCATTTGGAAATGTGGTTTAAAGGGGCGACAACCTTTATCTGTATGTTTAGAAGGTGATTACGATCATAATAAATATATTACAATTGGCATAGAGCAAAGAGTAACATATGCAATTACCTTGCCCCGGGTTACAACATTTATATGGTTTGTTTTTGTAAGGTATACAGCTTAGATAAGACGTATGTCCTACCTTTCATAGCGCAAAGGCATGATCCGTAACGCCCTCTGACTACATGTGATTATTATCTTCCAATATGATCTGCTAAGATAGTCATGTAGTACAAACTGAAATATCAGTACACGTACTGTGGCATTTTAAAAAGATGACCCCGTTTTGGTGTAGATTGACTTGATTAAAGGCAGAACCGGAGGTAGGTAGGCTACTGTGACAGTTTAGGAGCTAATAAAATATTGTGATCTTTTAATTGAATCTTTTACTGCCTTCAATATTTTTTCATCGCTGTAGTGCTCTGTAATATTCGAGGGCGAGTCTAATCATTGTTATCGACCATGTGGAAAAAATGTAGAGGTAGGGCTATACGATATATATATCTACCCTGTTGATGAAAACGCATGTAGAGTATTCGCCTTTCCGGAAGTTGTGAAAAAAATTATATTAATGTACACAAAAAAGATACCCCCTCGAATATAAATCTACCGCGTTCAGACAGACGCTAGCTGTGTGGCATTTCAATACTCAACCCATATCAGGTGAGCGATGTCCTCTTGCCAAGTTTTGGACTTGGGTCACAGAGCTAGATCATTTATCTTTCCCCTACAGACCACCGTGCGTGAAACCGGCCGCAAGCTGCATTGACTATTCGTTGTTAGCTGCGACCAGTAGACAGCATTATTACGCGTAAAATTACACGGTTTCATGAAACAGGGCCCAGTGACAGTGTGTTCTATTTATGTCTACTGTGTAAGATAGAAATGACAGCGCCGTCGAACGCTGGTGACATCTAGTGAGAAAGTCGAGAACTTTGTGTCACAACATCCAAAATGGCGGAGGATGTCGTTGTTTTTCAGCGAAACGACTTGCCAATACAAGCATTTCCTGTTATGGAAGAAATTCGACGAAGGGGAAAGTTATGCGATGTGACACTAAAGGTATACAACTAATACGGTATAACAGTGGCCTGTAATATCCAATTATAACGTAATTAAAACCTTAAGATATAATAAAAAAGTATTTGTTCCTGTTGCCATCGATGATCGACGACTTCGACCGAACCATGGGCCATGGCATTGATGATTGAATTAGCGGATCCTTGAATTAGTACGAGTAGGCACTGGCGTTTGTCAGTTATATTTATAATAACTGAATGTCGGAGGACAGTGCCAGTGGTAATTTGTGCGTGGGGAAGGGGTTAAACCAAGTTAGGTGTAGGACTTACACACAGTTGCCAATCCATTTTTTAACTTGTCATGTTACCATTTGCGATGATGTTCGATAGGAGAAATATTCCACCAACTACCAACTATGACAGTTTTAAATTGTTTTAAACAAAGACTAGCAGTTTTGCATTTACAAACTAATCAGCTAATGTTTAGACTAAAATAAAGGTAACATTGTCTTTCCATTAAATTGTGAAATATTAATATTTATCATTTATGTAGTTATTTACTTAAAATCTACCATTAAATTATCTTAATCAAGTTAATGTAGTGTCTTCTTGTCAATATTGACCACAAATTCAGTGCCTGAGCCAGCTGCTGTGTTTCCTGCAGGTTGATGACCAGAAGTTCAGTGGTCATCGCATTGTCCTGGCGGCCAGTATCCCATATTTCCATGCAATGTTCACACACGACATGGTGGAGTCAAAACAGGATGAGATCACAATGCAGGGAATAGAGCCACAGTGAGTAACACTGACAACTGTTACAATGCATTGAATAAAGCCACAGTGAGTAGCACTGACAACTGTTACAATGCAGAGAATAGAGCGACAGTGAGTAACACTGACAACTGTTACACTGCATGGAATAGAGCCACAGTAAGTAGTACTGTCAACTGTTACAATGCATGGAATAGAGTCTAGCAACATTCAATGACACTGTCAGTGACAAACAACCTTTATAATGCAGGGTAGAGCCAGATGAACACTAAAAACTCATACACTGCAAGTGATGAAGTCCTGTGTAGCAAGTTAGAGGTAGTTACAGAGCTTACATATGTAACAACATGTACATCTACACAGTACACACACATGCACGCACACACAGCACTGTTGAGTAAGCTTTTAACATATGAAAAAATCTCTTTATAAAGCAGGTAAATAATAATGAGTTAAACAGAGCCCTGCAATGGGCCTACACAATGTGAACCAGTAAGAATGTTACAGAGCCCAGTGTAACAAGTGAGTCTGTTACAGAGCACTGGAGGAGCTCATTAACTACGCCTACAATGGGCGTATTCAGCTCGACAGCAAGAACGTTCAGTCTCTCCTGGTCGGCTCCAGCTTCCTCCATCTGCAGGATGTCAAGGAATCCTGCTGTGACTTCATGAAGGCCAGGTGAGTAGGTGACACAGAGAGTGACAAAGGCTGGGTGACAGTGACACAGACAGACACATGCCAGATGAGTGGTGAGGCAGTGACACAGTCCGGGTAACAGTGACACAGGCAGACACATACAGGCCAGATGAGTGGTGACACAGAGAGTGACAATGGCTGGGTGACAGTGATGCAGGCAGACATATACAGGCCAGATGAGTGAGTGGTGACACAGGCCAAGTGACAATGACACAGGCAGACACATACAGGCCAGATGAGTGGTGACACAGGTAGTGACACAGGCCAAGTGACAGTGACACAGACAAACAGATACGTGCCAGATGAGTGGTGAGGCAGTGACACAGTCTGGCTAACAGTGACACAGGCAGACAGATGCAGGCCAGATGAACGGTAACATGGGAAGTAACACAGGCCATGTGACTGTGACAGACATACGGATACAGTCCAAATGAGTGGTGACACACAGGCCAGGTGACAGTGACACACAGTTACAGACACAGGCAGACAGACAAATATATAAGATGATGTCCTTGCACTAGGAGAAACCAAAAGTGCCACAAGTACAAGCACATTAACATAGGCTGATAGAGACAATGCAGGCAGTTTATTCTTTTATGGTGATCAAGTACTTTAAATTGTAAAAGTCCAAATACTGTGTTACAATGGAAACTGTTGGGACTATTTGGCAGCTTCACCAGACATGTTGCCCCTGTGTAGATTGCTGTAGCCTCTTGTTGGCCACAGATTGCATCCAACCAATGTGATTGCGACGCGTAACTTCGCGGCACAGTTTATGTGTACGTCTCTGGTCGACTCGTGCAACAAGTACACCAACAAACACTTCGTCGAGGTCTCACACTCACCCGACTACCTTGACCTTGAGGTCGGTGATGTCCTTGACCTACTGGGTCGTGACGAGCTGCATGTAGAGAACGAGGAACAGGTAAGACATAGGAGAGGGGTGTCTGTTGTCTTGGACAGGGTCAGTAGGCATAAGGAAGGGGTGTATTGGGTCCATATGTTCACATGGTGGGTTGTTTCAGGGTCACTGCACCCAGTGGTTAGAAGGGAATATTGTCTTGGAGGGTAGGTACAAAGGAGGGTCATCATGGGGAGTCGGTAAGCTCCACAAGGGACGGGTGTCTGTTGTGGTGCATTGTTTACATGTTTTTCAAGCTGACATTGTCCAGCTGTGTAATAATATATAAGCACTATACAGAGGCTTGTGTGTATTGCCTGCAGGTGTTTGAGGCCCTCGTGTTGTGTGTTGCTGCAGGTGTTTGAGGCCCTCGTGTTGTGTGTTGCTGCAGGTGTTTGAGGCCCTCGTGTTGTGTGTTGCTGCAGGTGTTTGAGGCCCTCGTGTTGTGTGTTGCTGCAGGTGTTTGAGGCCCTCGTGTTGTGTGTTGCTGCAGGTGTTTGTGACCCTCATGTTGTGTGTTGCTGCAAGTGTTTGAGGCCCTCGTGTTGTGTGTTGCTGCAGGTGTTTGAGGCCCTCGTGTTGTGTGTTGCTGCAGGTGTTTGAGGCCCTCGTGTTGTGTGTTGCTGCAGGTGTTTGAGGCCCTCGTGTTGTGTGTTGCTGCAGGTGTTTGAGGCCCTCGTGTTGTGTGTTGCTGCAGGTGTTTGAGGCCCTCGTGTTGTGTGTTGCTGCAGGTGTTTGAGGCCCTCGTGTTGTGTGTTGCTGCAGGTGTTTGAGGCCCTCGTGTTGTGTGTTGCTGCAGGTGTTTGAGGCCCTCATGTTGTGTGTTGCTGCAGGTGTTTGAGGCCCTCGTGTTGTGTATTGCTGCAGGTGTTTGAGGCCCTCATGCTGTGGCTGCTGAAGGAGCCAGACAAGCGCAAGAAGCAGTTGCCATCACTGCTCACCAGAGTGAGGCTGCCTCTGATGACACCCCAGACCCTCGCAGACGTCGTGGCACAGGACACCCTGGTGAAGACGTCACTCAAGTGCAGGTCAAAGTTCACTTCATTCATCCCAATATTGTCATTTAATTTAGAATTTCTGATGCGTCCATAAATCACATAATTCATTGGCTGGATTTTGAAATGGGACTATTCTGTGGTATACACATTATAACAAAATATGCAGCTATTGTTTCCTACAGAGTTGAGGCCAAGGACTAATCTGATGTCCTGTTATTGTTGTCTTACAGAGATCTACTAGATAAGGCCAAGGACTACCATCTGATGTCCTGTTGTTGTTGTCCTACAGAGACCTGCTAGATGAGGCCAAGGACTACCATCTGATGTCCTGTTGTTGTTGTCCTACAGAGACCTACTAGATGAGGCCAAGGACTACCATCTGATGTCCTGTTGTTGTTGTCCTACAGAGACCTACTAGATGAGGCCAAGGACTACCATCTGATGTCCTGTTGTTGTTGTCCTACAGATACCTACTAGATGAGGCCAAGGACTACCATCTGATGTCCTGTTGTTGTTGTCCTACAGATACCTACTAGATGAGGCCAAGGACTACCATCTGATGTCCTGTTGTTGTTGTCCTACAGATACCTACTAGATGAGGCCAAGGACTACCATCTGATGTCCTGTTGTTGTTGTCCTACAGAGACCTACTAGATGAGGCCAAGGACTACCATCTGATGTCCTGTTGTTGTTGTCCTACAGAGACCTACTAGATGAGGCCAAGGACTACCATCTGATGCCGGAGCGCAGGTCTCAACATCAGACGTTCCGCACGCGGCCTCGATGCTGCTCCGAGATCGTTGGCATTATCTATGCTGTAGGGGGCCTCACATCGTCTGGGGACTCGGTTGGAACTGTCGAATGTTTTGACCCAATCATTGGCCGCTGGCAGATAGTTGAGCCAATGAAGACTTCTCGTAGCAGGATGGGCATGGCTGTACTCAAAGGTCAGGGCACTGCTGAGTTCCTTGTAGGACTGTGAAATGATATGTTACATGCAGGAATAAACCTAACAGTCAAAGATGGCTATGTTATAGTGAATATATTGTTCATGGCTCCAAGAATGGTTTATTGTAGTATAATTAACTTACTTTGGAGCTTAATGTCATAGATGAGTACAACGTTTCGATCCGTCAGCTACGGACCTTGTTCACGTACTGGTGTCACGTGTGTTGCATCATATTTCGGCGGGATAATTTGATTAGTGAAGGAGGCCATATACATCAGACAGAGAGCCCCTACCATGAACAGAGATCAGGGATACCATCTGCCTGCCATCTACAATCAAATTATCCTACCAAAATCTGAGGCAATACACGTGACAGCAGTACGTGAACAAGGTCCGTAGCTGACGGATCGAAACGTCGTACTTATCTTCGACATTAAGCTCCAAAGTAAGTGAAATATACTACAATATGGTTATGTTAGTTTATTTATTACCTTAACTGATTTTTATGGATTTTTGTGTGTATTCACATTCATAAGTATAGTAAGCTCTAAAATAGGACTCCTCAGAGTCCATTACATCTCTAATATAGGACTCCTCAGAGTCCATTACATCTCTAATATAGGACTCCTCAGAGTCCATTACATCTCTAATATAGGACTCCTCAGAGTCCATTACATCTCTAATATAGGACTCCTCAGAGTCCATTACATCTCTAATATAGGACTCCTCAGAGTCCATTACATCTCTAATATAGGACTCCTCAGAGTCCATTACATTAATTGTCAGACAGACCTGTTAGTCAAACACCTTGTTGATTCTTGACTTCTTTGTAAACCATTTAGCCATGGTGCAATTAGTAAGCAAACATTGGTTATACGTAAAATTAATATCTACCACTGTCCATATGTAGGTACTCAGTCAAACAGCCAAGTGTACTTGAGCAGTGCAATGCAAGGTTAGAAACGGCCACATGAGGATTCAATCTGGATTCCCTCAATTGAGACGCTAATGCTTCAGGCTGCTACTTTCTTGAGAAAGATGTTGACATTATGTATTGTTTCCAGATATTAAAAATGGATTACAGTGACTTTATCAATAACGATATGCAAATTATGTAAATATTAATCTGCATATCAGTAAATAGTAAAAGTGTAATCTAGGCACTAGATTAACCTCGGGCTGTTTGTCATATAGGCCAGCTGTATGCTATTGGTGGTTATGATGGACAGAGTCGACTCAACACGGCCGAACTATTTGATGCTGAGAGCCGGCGGTGGAAAACCGTGGCGTCTATGATATGCAAAAGAAGGTATTAAACATGAATGTGATGTTTCACAAGTTATGTGTAGGGTCATTCCATGTCAAATCAATCACTCAAAACATCACCCCTCCAATTTTTATGAAAATTAGTACAGTTGTTGGCTCATGTGAGAATATAAAAATATTTAATAAAAATCTAGGTCAAGGATCATTGAAGATATACCACCGGTAGGTCACAGAACGTTGACCCAAATCGTACACTGACTGCTACATTAATGCATGTAACTCTGCTATTAATAAAGCTAGAGAAACAATCAATATATCATTGGAAAGCCAATAAACATGCACACATAACTATTATAACATTGGACTACTGTCATGACGTCTTGCATGCTTTGTGTCCTAGTTTGTCAGTATCCATGGGGAATCAGGTATTTTAATAGGTAAATGCTTTTTAGGTGGAACATGACAGATTTGTACAAACAAAACACTGTTTCGTCATGAATACAATTTCTTATGAGATATGTCAGCTAAAACTTGAAGATGTCCATCTTATGAAATAAGTCAGATGAAAAACCAAAATGAAGATGTCCATTTAACGGTGAAGTCCACCTGTTTCAGTGCCCTTGGCGTGGCAGTGTTGGAGAACAAGTTGTACGTGTGTGGTGGCTACGACGGCAGCTCCTCTCTCAGCTCTGTCGAGTGCTATGACCCGACCACCAACCAGTGGTCCATGGCGTCACACATGGTGCGCCATCGCAGTGCCGCCGCCGTCACCGTCCTGGAGGGGCAGATCTACGTACTCGGCGGTCACGACGGGTTGTCAATCTTTGACTCTGTGAGTTTGTTTTAGACACATTCAGTTGATTGGTGATATCAAGTTACGCCATTGTAAAAACAAAATAACTGTCTCTTGATTTCTGTAGTTTGGTACTACCCGGTACTTGGTTAACACGTTGATATTGTTTAGCAGTGACTAGTGTAAATTGTACCAAAAAGTGGTTTTATGTATCTGGATATTTAAGACTAACTTCTATAAACGTATTTGTGTAATTGTTAAATTTTTTGGAATAATATACTGCCAACTTGATGAACATTTTCACGAATGTTAGTATTGTTTTAGCCATGCACTATCACGTCTGTGGAGGACACCAAACCCCCCTGCTCTCAATATGGCCATATTAAATAGTGTTAGCTTTGACCAGTAGAAAGGTTATGTTATAATGAAGTTGTTGTGGGTGATCTCTTTTTAATAGTTCCCTGTTGTCCCGCCAGGTGGAGTGCTACAACAACATCACAGGGTCCTGGTCAGAGACAACCCCGATGTTGACAAAACGCTGTCGTCTGGGCACAGCGTCACTCAACGGCAAGATCTACATCGCAGGTGGCTACGATGGAAATGTGTTCCTGAAGACTGTTGACTGCTTCGACCCGGTCACGAACAAGTGGAGCAAAGTCACAGACATGAACGTCAAACGCAGTCGTGTCGCCCTGGTGGCGAACTGTGGCAAACTGTATGCTATCGGTGGTTATGACGGCTCGGCCAACCTCTGTTCAGTTGAGGTGTTTGACCCCGAAACAATGGCGTGGACACTGACCCGGTCAATGTGTGCTCACGAAGGGGGGGTGGGTGTGTCTGTAGTCCCCCTAGAACCTGCCATATAGGGTATCATTACCGGGGGGGGGGGGGGGGGGGGTAGAAGGGGTGTTCTGTCTGGTAGGATGTTATTTATTCAGACCAGTGACTGTACACACTGTTTGGCAGCTGGACTTGACACAGTAGCTGATGACCACTGAAGGACACTACACTTGGCAGTGTGGCCATTAGAGGACGTCTCAAGTTGTCATAACACATGTCACATTAGAAGTCACAGAATGACACATCACGTTATAATTCACGTTGTAGTGACACGTCCCATTACAAGTCATATCTTAGTGACACATCACATTAGTCACGTCATAGTGACGTGTCACATCACAAGTGACATGTGGTAGTGGAGTTACACACTGATGATTGCATCCACCAATGTGTGGACAGCAGGGAACTGACAACCCCACTGATGTACCTCCTGTGACGTCCAGACACCTGACCAGTGCAGCACACAACTTCACCAAACTGTATCAAGCTACTAACCACACAAATGATGGTTGATGTGAGCTATGCAACGTTTTCCAAACCAAACTCGTAAGAAACCTATTTAGCATTAGCACATGACATTGTATGCTTTATTGGCATACATGACTGACACACATCATGTCAGACATGACTGACACACATCATGTCAGACATGACTGACACACATCATGTCATACATGACCGACACACATAATGTCAGACATGACTGACACACATAATGTCATACATGACCGACACACATAATGTCAGACATGACTGACACACATCATGTCAGACATGACTGACACACATCATGTCATACATGACCGACACACATAATGTCAGACATGACTGACACACATAATGTCAGACATGACTGACACACATCATGTCATACGTGACTGACACACATCATGTCATACGTGACTGACACACATCATGTCATACGTGACTGACACACGTCATGTCAGACATGACTGACACATGTCATGTCATACATGACTGACACACGTCATGTCATACATGACTGACACACGTCATGTCATACATGACTGACACACGTCATGTTGTGGTCTTGAAATGTATTCAGTCCATTTGGGACAGTGCCTCCATCGAACAGCTACATAACATTTTTCTTATTTATTAATGTAACTTTCCAATGTGATCTTTTGGCATTTCTTTGCCGACCTCTCCTTTGTGCTTGAGACATTTAGCATTGTCTACCGTATGGTAGAAAAGCAGCATTTGTAGCATGGTACTATAACTGATATAAACATGACACAGTGTACAGCGTATCAGTAAACAAAGGATTTGTTTTGGTGTGTTCTACTTGGATACAGGTCAAAATGGCGAAAAATCCACGAGAGATTGGTGCCTGCTTGGATACAGGTCAAAACAGCAAAATATCCAAAATGGCAACAACTGTAAAACAGCGACAACCAAAATAGCACAATAGAATCATGACAAGCCAAAACTGTGACACACTTTTTTACACTTTGTCATTTATATTCGTGACCATCTATTCAACGCGCATGGTGTACACATTATAAATGGGTTGGGTGAAATGTTTATGAACAAGTGAAAATATTAAGTACCTGTATAAGGACCTGTAAGGACTTTGTATTGATGTGATTACGTTAAAGGTATTGTTTGTTTTGCACTGGCACCCTTGACATCAATCACATCATCCAATTCCACCATGTGAATGGCTTCACTGTTCATGCTTCAGCTTGGCGTTGCTTTTTATATATATCGTAAATTGCAAGTAAGATTCACAAATGCAGTGCACGCTTAGATGAATTTTCTACATTCATCATACACTGTACTTATGTTTATGCTGTGCCAGATAGTTTGTCGCTGTTTTGGAGTGTCACTGTTTTTGTCTGTCATCATTTTGATTTGATATATGTATCTGGCATTATATTCTTCTGACTACAACACACGTTTATTATGCATGGAACACTGTACACACTTCGAAAGAGTCAACCTGCAACATTCAAATGGTAAACAAAACATCCATTTTCAAAATAACATTTATTGGCAATAATGCTAAGGGAGCAAAGTTAACCGCAATATCCTTAGAGGTTTAACTTTTCCACGTTCTATATAAATTTCTGTTCTGCCAATTCTGAGCAGAGGAGCAGGTACCCTCCCTTTAAAACACCAAACTAAAATGTGGTGCGGACAAAAGAAACTACACGACCATTGCCAATTGTCCATGTATATGTCATGTATACCCCTTGGTAATTAATTTTTTTTTTACTACTGTGTGTACCCCTGTATGTATGTATGTATATACACTGTATGTATGTATGTACCCATGTATGTATGTATGTATGTACCCCTGTATGTATGTATGTATGTATATATACGTGTGGTGAAACTTCAACTCAATTTACAATTGTACTAAGCTTATATATTATAATTATATATATTTCTAATATATATATATAAGTTCCATCACTAGCTAGAGTGAGTAAATAAGCTTCTTGTATGTGAGTAAAGTAGTTTTGTAATAAGATGTCTACATGAACACGTTTTATTGTCATCAAGAGAGGAATAACCAAAAATACAGGTGGAATAAGTATATCCAGGTAAGACAGTGACAGGTGTTGTGCCAGAACAAAATATGTCTAACTACAAACAAACGTATTTAATTTTGTCTCTTTCAAAATATCTTGCAGAATAATGTGAAATAGTCATGTCTGTAAACAAATTGGCTAACAGTGGTAGCAGTAGCATTAAACAGCAACACAATAAAACCAAACGTAATTCTAAAGGGAAAGAAACAGGTAATCACGTCAAATTACTAGTTGTCACAGGGATATAAATAGGCAGTTGTCAAGAAAATAGTGGGCATATTAAGATGGACACGTGTTTCATATTTGCAAGGCATGCTTGGGTTAGACGTGTGACTCAGCATCTGTCATCATCGTTTTTCACCAAGGAAACATTGTAGGATGATAAGGAAGAGGTCTATGATGTCTACATAGAGTTGCACCGCAGCAAAGACATATTCCTCAGGCGAGATCTCCACCTGACGGCCGCCCATCAACATCTGAGTGTCATAGATGATGAACTACAACAACAACCACACCGCCCATCAACATCTGAGTGTCATAGATGATGAATTACAACAACAACCACACCGCCCATCAACATCTCAGTGTCATAGATGATGAACTACAACAACAACCACACCGCCCATCAACATCTGAGTGTCATAGATGATGAACTACAACAACAACCACACCGCCCATCAACATCTGAGTGTCATAGATGATGAACTACAACAACAACCACACCGCCCATCAACATCTGAGTGTCATAGATGATGAACTACAACAACAACCACACCGCCCATCAACATCTGAGTGTCATAGATGATGAACTACAACAACAACCACACCGCCCATCAACATCTCAGTGTCATAGATGATGAACTACAACAACAACCACACCGCCCATCAACATCTGAGTGTCATAGATGATGAACTATAACAACAACCACACCGCCCATCAACATCTGAGTGTCATAGATGATGAACTACAACAACAACCACACCGCCCATCAACATCTGAGTGTCATAGATGATGAACTACAACAACAACCACACCGCCCATCAACATCTGAGTGTCATAGATGATGAACTACAACAACAACCACATCGCCCATCAACATCTGAGTGTCGTAGATGATGAACTACAACAACAACCACACCGCCCATCAACATCTGAGTGTCGTAGATGATGAACTACAACAACAACCACACCGCCCATCAACATCTGAGTGTCATAGATGATGAACTACAACAACAACCACACCGCCCATCAACATCTGAGTGTCATACATGATGAACTCCACAACAACCACATCGCCCATCAACATCTGAGTGTTGTAGATAATGAACTACAACAACAACCACATCGCCCATCAACATCTGAGTGTCGTAGATGATGAACTACAACAACAACCACACTGCCCATCAACATCTGAGTGTCATAGATGATGAACTACAACAACAACCACACCGCCCATCAACATCTGAGTGTCATAGATGATGAACTACAACAACAACCACACCGCCCATCAACATCTGAGTGTCATAGATGATGAACTCCACAACAACCACATCGCCCATCAACATCTGAGTGTTGTAGATAATGAACTACAACAACAACCACATCGCCCATCAACATCTGAGTGTTGTAGATAATGAACTACAACAACAACCACACCGCCCATCAACATCCGAGTGTCGTAGATAATGAACTACAACAACAACCACATTGCCCATCAACATATGTAAGTGAGTGTCTTAGATGATGAACAACAACCACATCGCCCATCAACATCTGTGAGTGTCTTAGATGATGAACTACAACAACAACCACATTGCCCATCAACATCTGAGTGTCTTAGATGATGAACTATAACAATATAAACAAGTACTCACGATTGAAAAAAGGAATGCTAATAAGCATCCAAGTGCACCACGCCAAATCTGAAAACAGTTGCAACAACAGTCATACAGTGTTATAATAAAACTTTATTTGTACATCATCAACAATTCATTGTAAATACCATAGCTATGTGATGATACAGGGCGCAGTGGCTGAGTGGTTAGAGTGCTGGACTCCCGACTAGAGGGACCGGGGGTTCGAATCCCAGTGCCAACAAGTCAGTAGTTTGCTACTGATACAGCCACCGTGTCGAAACTTGGGCAATTTCGTTCACCCTATATCGCCTGCCCCTTCCAATCCGCACTGGCCGGGGTGGAAGGGTAGGCCAATAACACCAGCATGCAAAGCCATGGCCCGCAGTCCCCAACGGCACCGAAAGAGTCCATGACCAAGGAGGTGGCTCTGGTCAACTAGGACTACGTGCAGGGGTGCTAGGAATCTCTGAGCCAAAAAAAGCCGCCGAAAGAGGGTAAGTAAACTAAAGATAGCGACCTACAATGCCAGGACTCTACTAAGAGATGAACACATACAAGAACTCGAAGAAGAACTTAATAAAACCAGGTTGGTATGGGATGAGGCCTTCCCCAACCACCGGACACTATGGGTGCACAATGATGACCATAGCTATCAAAGTAATATGTATTAAAAATTTGATATAGTAAAATTACTTTAAAGGTAAAACTAAATGAAAAGTAATGAAATCTTAGCAAAGTTGCTAAAAAACTAAACAGATTTGATAAAAGAATATACTCATACACATTAAATTATGTTAAATAGATTGAATACCTACTAAATTGCTAAACCTGCTAATGGACATGAAGCCAAACATTCATTGAAACTATAATATATGCACAAATATTAAGTCGAACTACTGCATCATCCCCTATAGGTTTGCAATAGATAAACGTACACCTTTTCACAAAGGTCAAACCAAGCACAAAGACAAATTTACAGATATTAGTTTTAAAATGGTACAAATGGCAGTATCTGATGGTTCCACCTTGGATGATCTGATCTACTCACAGAGCTGGGCCCCCAAATGGCTGCTGATATCCAGGATGCTATGGCAACAAAGAAGATCAACAGCACGAAGCCACACAGCATGCCAGCACATGGTGTGAAGTCAATCTACAAATAAAACACACCAGTCACATCACAATTTACTGCAAAGTCTAAATTATGTGACATTCTCATATTAAACACACACCTTTTTTTGTAGATGACCTGACTGCAGGGTTTAGAATGAATTCTTGAAACCTCTAACTGCACCTTTTCAACAACTCCTAACTGCCTTTGGTGGCCATCAACATCTTGAAACTGCAGCCTAACAAGAAATTATTGTCTGCTCTATCTAATGATATACCTTTGTCTGTCATGTATCTAGTGACATATCTTTGTCTGTCATGTATCTAGTGACATACCTTTGTCTGTCATGTATCTAGTGACATACCTTTGTCTGTCATGTATCTAATGACATATCTTTGTCTGTCATGTATCTAGTGACATATATTTGTCTGTCATGTATCTAGTGACATACCTTTGTCTGTCATGTATCTAGTGACATACCTTTGTCTATCATGTATCTAGTGACATATCTTTGTCTGTCATGTATCTAGTGACATACCTTTGTCTGTCATGTATCTAGTGACATACCTTTGTCTGTTATGTATCTAGTGACATATCTTTGTCTGTCATGTATCTAGTGACATATCTTTGTCTGTCATGTATCTAGTAACATACCTTTGTCTGTCATGTATCTAGTGACATATCTTTGTCTGTCATGTATCTAGTGACATATCTTTGTCTGTCATGTATCTAGTGACATACCTTTGTCTGTCATGTATCTAGTGACATATCTTTGTCTGTCATGTATCTAATGACATACCTTTGTCTGTCATGTATCTAGTGACATACCTTTGTCTGTCATGTATCTAGTGACATACATTTGTCTGTCACGTATCTAGTGACATGCCTTTGTTTGTCATGTATCTAGTGACATACCTTTGTCTGTCATATATCTAGTGACATATCTTTGTGTCATGTATCTAGTGACATATATTTGTCTCTCATTTATCTAGTGACATACCTTTGTCTGTCATGTATCTAGTGACATACCTTTGTCTGTCATGTATCTAGTGACATATCTTTGTCTGTCATGTATCTAGTGACATACCTTTGTCTGTCATGTATCTAGTGACATATCTTTGTCTGTCATGTATCTAATGACATACATTTGTCTGTCATGTATCTAGTGACATATCTTTGTCTGTCATGTATCTAATGACATACCTTTGTCTGTCATGTATCTAGTGACATACCTTTGTCTGTCATGTATCTAGTGACATACCTTTGTCTGTCATGTATCTAGTGACACACCTTTGTCTGTCACGTATCTAGTGACATGCCTTTGTTTGTCATGTATCTAGTGACATACCTTTGTCTGTCATGTATCTAGTGACACACCTGTGTCTGTCATGTATCTAGTGACATGCCTTTGTTTGTCATGTATCTAGTGACATACCTTTGTGTGTCATGTATCTAGTGACATACCTTTGTCTGTCATGTATCTAGTGACATACCTTTGTCTGTCATGTATCTAGTGACATGCCTTTGTTTGTCATGTATCTAGTGACATACCTTTGTCTGTCATGTATCTAGTGACATGCCTTTGTTTGTCATGTATCTAGTGACATACCTTTGTCTGCAAGGCAAATATGGTGAGACCGAGTGTCATTACGGCAGTGACACCGACAGAAATGAGCACCGAGTTCACAGTGTAGCGGCTGTCAACAGGATTAACACAATTACACAACAGCCATTTTCTATAATCAAATTTGCCATATTTGTAACATTATGATGGATTTCAGCCATCTTCAACAGGATGACTCCACATACTGGATGGCAACATAGCTGCAGTCATCGCACATATATCACTCACTGCAGGTGGGGTGGACTTGAACTTGAACTTGAAATTTTATTTGGCATATATACAACACAATACATCAGACACAGAGCATATGTTAATAATGAATGCCAGGACGCCAGTAATAACTAAAATAGTTGATGCAACTGGTCGCCCTTTAAAATTATAAAATACTGTCTACCTCTAATAGAACATGGTGTACATAATAATAATTTAATTAATAACAAGATAATAATAATAATGCTAATACTAAGAAAAGAGTAATATTAATCTAATGATACTACTTATAATATAAAAACAGTTTATTACTATACATAATCTAGTTTAATAAAGTTGACGTGAGAAATTATACAATTATTAATTAATACTGTTCATCAAGCAAGAATAACAATTTCTTAATAGGCAAATATCTTAATAGGACTTTATAATAATTTGTTTGAGATTGTGCCTTTTATTTAGTGATAGGTGCAGTACATTATACAGGTGCAATAGTATGGTATGGAGTTTATAAAACAATCCCTGTTTTTTATATTTCTGTTCTTATGAAACATAAATGAATATTATTGCTTTGTCTGGTTACATGGCTGTGAAGATCACTGTTTTTCATGACAGATGTTAAAAGGTATTTTGGACATTGTTTTTTCATTATTTTATCATATAGCTGATATCCTTGAATTATAAATAGGTCTTCTAATTTAAGAATATTGAACTTTTTAAAGATGGGATCAGTGTGTGCTATAAATTTGCTTTTATCGATTAATCGAACAGCTGTTTTTTGAAGTTTAAATAGTCTGCTTATGTGAGTTAAATTGCCACGAATGTTACTATACCAAGCAAGTAGACCAAATGATAAATGAGGTTGAACTAAGGCATTATATATTTGTTTTAATGTGCATGACTGTAGCAGTGGCTTGACTTGATTAATTATTGCTAATAATTGGGCAATTTTCTTGCATTTTTCTTCCAGTTTAGGTTTTTATCAATCCTTATACCTAAAAATTTGAAGTGATCAACTTTTTCTATTTTATTACCATGTAGAATAATTTCCTCATGGTTGGGTATCTGATTTTGAGTGTTTTGAAATAACATGCATTTAGTTTTGCCTATGTTAAGTGAAAGTTTGTTGGCACTTATCCAATGATAAATTTTTGTGAGTTCAGAATTAACATTAATTGTGAGACTACTGAGGTCTTTGCTTTTAAAGAGTAGGCTTGTATCATCAGCAAACAGTATGAATTGAGCTGTATGTGATGATAAAGGCATATCATTTATATAAATCAAAAATAGTAGTGGTCCTAGAATGGATCCTTGTGGGACTCCACATTTTGTACTTTGATAATCAGACATTGTATCTTTGTTTATAACAAATTGCTTTCTATGTTCAAGGTAGCTTTTAAAAAGTTTGTGTGGGACCCCTCTAATACCATAGTGCCATAGTTTATCAAGCAAAATGTTGTGATCTAATGTGTCAAAGGCTTTGCTTAAGTCAATAAACACAGCAAGAGCGTAATGTTTGTCATTTAACGCATTTACTACGCTATCTATTAGTTCCAGAGTGGCATGTTCAGTTGAACTTTGTTTACGAAAACCATATTGGGATGTAAACAGAATATTGTACTTTTCAATAAAGCTATGGAGACGATTATATATCAATCTTTCGAACACTTTGGAGAATGCAGGTAATAGTGAGATGGGCCTGTAGTTTGTAAACAAAGTGGAATCTCCTGATTTGTAAAGAGGTATCACTTTAGCAATTTTTAGATCATCAGGAAATACACCCGAACGTATCATAGAATTAAATATTTCCGCCATAGGTAAGGCAATGCTTTCCGCAGAACTCTTCATAAGTTTTGTTGATATATTATCAAATCCAGTACTTGGCTTTGATTTGATATTTTGAATGATGTTAATTATTTCTGCACAAGTGGTTTCTTCCATGACAAGACTACTTGGCAACTGATTCTGCATGTAATCGGTATAGTTATTTGTGGTTTTTATTTTATCCGCTAACTTTGGGCCAATATTAGCAAAATGATTGTTAAATGCATTGGATATTTTCATAGGGTCATTACACATTTCGTTGTCGATTTGGAATGATGATGGTAAATTTTGCTTTTTTGGGACATGAAGTATGTTTTTAATGTTCGTCCACGTTTGCTTTATGTTATTTTTAGATTCTGTAAATTTAGTGTTCCAGTATTGAGATTTGGCGTTACGGATAACCCTGTTCAATAAGTTTCTGTATTGTTTGTATTGTTGGTCAATATTATTAAAATCTGGTGTCGCTTTAGAGTGAATGCGTTTTTTACTCAAATGATCCCGAGTATGTATGGATTTGAGTATGGCTTGTGTTATCCATGGGTGTTTTTTGTGTTTATATTTATTTGGTTTTTATATCTGCTCAGGAATGTGTTTATCAAGTAGACTGATAAATTTGTTAATAAATAAGGTGTATGCCTCATTTGGGCATTCGTTATTTACCAAGTCATCCCACTTTGTTGTGAATAGGGAATTATTAAAGTTGTCAATATTTGAATTGTTAAAATTCCTTCGTTTCATCAGTTTGTGTGTGTATCTCTGGTCATCTGAGTTTTTGTTGATGAAGATGAAATTAGGATAGTGATCTGAAATGTCAGTTAAAATTGATCCGGCAAAATGGGTACTTTCAGGGTTATATTTAAGAAAGATATGGTCAATGAGAGTGGCTGAATGTATAGTTACTCTGGTAAGCTTTGTGATTGTGGGAATGAAGCCATTTGACATGAACATGTCAAGATAGTCAGCACTGTAAATGTTATTTTCAACATTTAGTAAGTTAATATTAGCATCGCCACAGATAATGATGTGTTTGTTTTCATTTTGCATTCTCTTTATTATTTGGTCAAGGTCTTGAGTAAATAAGTTATGAGTATTTGGGTCCGGCGATCTATAGATTGATCCTATTAATAAGTTTTTATGAGTGGCATTATGGGTGTTATTTAAAATTTCTATAAATAGACAATCATAGTAACTAACGTTATTATTTAAGAAAGTAATATCGTTCCTTATTTTATAGTTTATGCCATTTTTAACGTATATACATAAGCCACCCCCTTCTTTAGTTGTAGGTTTGTGTTTGCACACCAATGGGTAATCTTCGAAATTTGCAAGTTGTTGCAGATTTTCATTTAACCAGGACTCTTGTATGGTTATTACATCAAAGGTTAATTTGTTTGTGGAGTTTAGTTCATAGAGTAAAGCTTCAAGCTGTGCTCTGTTTTTTAGTAAGCTTCTTATATTAATGTTTAAGACAGAGACATTTTTTTTATAATGATTTTGTCTAATTAATAACCCGAGTTCATCTCGGGAATAATTTTGTGATTCAATTATAATATTAGGTTGATCTTCATTATTTAGAGCCATCTTTCTAGTGAGTAATATTTACATACCAATGAAATATTGTTTAAGTAACAATGTATCAAAGTTGATATGATACCAGTTACAAACAATTCAATATAATATGAGTGCACAAAATGAATACTTGCATAAATGTTAATAATTATGTAAACATTTTCAAAGTTATATTTCCCAATGTAAGTTTTGCACCGTTCATTGACACAATTTAAAAATAAATATATACTGATCTGATTATTCCTAATGTAAGTGTGTCAAAGACATGACAGTTGGCATCAGCCTTCATATTGTCTTTGGTTGTCATTTTAAAAATCACTGTTTACACTCTTGTTCTCTGGTCCAATTGCCTGACTTCAAACCTGCCCCCTCTCCATAAATAACCACTTAGCTAGCCCACATTCAAGGGACCCTTGGCCAAGGGGGGGGGGGCTCAGCAGGCCAGAGCCAACTGGGTTGCTGTAGACAAAAGCCACACCAGTCAAGGGGGCCTCAGCTAACACAGGCCACACCAGGCTACAGCAGGGGGTGCGCAGACAAAACCCCCTCCGGACAAAACCCCCTCGGACAAAACCCCCTTGGACAAAACCCCCTCCATACATAACTCCCTCTAGGCATAAGCCATTTCCGGACAAAAAACCCTCGGACAAAACCCCCTCATCAGTGATACTAGACTCAAGAATGATTAAATATTTTTATTTCTATTGCAATCATCAACCTTCTAGTTGCATTTATCAGAGTGTTTATTTCCACGGGTGTTCATTTCCACCGAATGGTATGGCCGACTAAAGGGTAACTTGCTTTCACTATTTTATGAAGCCACATTCCCAAACATAATGGAGTTAGGAGGGTAACTTGGTTATAGTAACAGTGGTTACCAAGTTGCCAGGCAGACAAAAGACAAACTCAGACTAGAGGCTAATTTGCTTGAATAGTACATTTTTATGCCAGTAATTATAAAATATTTGGTATGTATTTAAATTTTTTACATACCAAATTATATATATATATTATATATATATATATATATATATATATTATATATATATTATATAGTATGCACAAACATACAAGCCAAGTTAAGTTTAATTATATTGATAATTCTTGAGGCTAGTATCTATGATGAGGGGGTTTTGTCCGAGGGGGTTTTGTCCGGAAGGAGCTTATGTACTAATGGAGTTATGTATGGAGGGGGTTTTGTCCAAGGGGGTGTTGTCCGAGGGGGTTTTGTCCAAGGGGGTTTTGTCCGGAGGGGGTTTTGTCCTACCTTCTTGTACAACACTGAGAGAGTGCTAGGCATGATTGCTGTTTCTTCAATAAACGTTCTATCTATATCTGTCTATCTACTGGAGTCAAACTGATGAAGACAGCTTAAAACAGTCGAAAATATTATAGAAATGCAGGTCAACATGCCTGAGAAATGACAAGCTGAACTTGTAGAGACACTACAGAGTGCTTGTGTATAGTGACCAATGTTGAATCAGAATCTCCTACAGCCAGTTCCCAAACAAAAAAGATAGAACGTTCAACCAGTGAAGTTTAACGCAAATTCGACTGAAGTTCAGTTGAGTTTCAACTATGGAGGAATTGAAAAATTTAATGCAAATGCAAATGAGTTCACATTCAACGGTTGAAGCTCAGTTGAGCTTTGCATTCAACTCCTGTTGATGTCTAAGTGCCCACTTTCAACTCGTGTTCAACTGCTGTTAAAGTCTAAGTGCCCGCTTTCAACTCGTGTTCAACTTCATCTTCGCATTCAACTTGCATTCAACTGTTGAATGCGAGAAGAACATGAGTTGAAAGCATATTTCAACAGTTGAAATTCAACTATTCCTACAGAATCAGTTGAACTTCAACTGAAACTTGGTTGAGTTTCAACTGAGTTTCAACTATTCATTTTTGTTTGGGAATTAGTATGTGATCATAAGAGGTAGAATAAGCCGCTTACGCGCTGATGACTGCCACCATGAAAGAGAATGCCAGAGTCTGCAACCAGAGAGACAATACATCAGGAACATTCTGAGTGACATATCAGGTATACGGTACGATGACAAATGACTGAAGTAGCTTTTCTACTCATTGTACGTAGCTTTGTTAATTAACATGTTGTGTTTACACAATGTAATGTAAGAGAAGACAACCCCATCAAACACGACTGTCTCTACTGTTTAGTCTAAAGGAAGAGCAACACCATCAAACACGACTGTCTGTACTGTTTAGTCTAAAGGAAGAGCAACACCATCAAACATGGCTATCTGAACAATGTAGTCAAAAGGACGAGCAACAACATCAAACATGGCTGTCTGTACAATCCAGTCAAAAGGATGAGCAACAACATCAAACATGGCTGTCTGTACAATCCAGTCAAAAGGATGAGCAACAACATCAAACATGGCTGTCTGAACAATGTAGTCAAAAGGACGAGCAACAACATCAAACATGGCTGTCTGTACAATCCAGTCAAAAGGATGAGCAACAACATCAAACATGGCTGTCTGTACAATCCAGTCAAAAGGATGAGCAACAACATCAAACATGGCTCTCTGTACAATGTAGTCAAAAGGACGAGCAACAACATCAAACATGGCTGTCTGTACAATGCAGTCAAAAGGATGAGCAACAACATAAAACATGGCTGTCTGTACACTTTAGTCAAAAGGACGAGCAACAACATCAAACATGGCTCTCTGTACAATGCAGTCAAAAGGAAGAGCAACACCATCAAACATGGCTGTCTGTACAATCCAGTCAAAAGGATGAGCAACAACATCAAACATGGCTGTCTGTACAATCCAGTCAAAAGGATGAGCAACAACATCAAACATGGCCGTCTGTACAATTTAGTTAAAAGGACGAGCAACACCATCAAACACAGCTGTCTGTACAGTGTAGTCTAAACAAAGAGCAACACCATCAAACATGGTTGTCTGTATAATGTAGTCAAAAGGAAGAGTAACACCATCAAACATGCATGTCTGTACCGTGCTGACATACCAAGCATGGCAGCCATATTTGATTGCGTAATGTAAAGTTTCCAGTTTACTTTATGGAGTAGTTCACTGTGTAGTTGTACAATGTAGATTAAAGGAAGAACATGCTTACAAAGATGAGAAGTGCGATGTAGTTGGTTGGGAAGTTGCGGCGTACAGACTGGAAGCAGATGAGGGCTAGGTAGACCACCAAGAAGACAGCGCTGTCAACCACAGACACAACTTGTCACATGTCAATGTTAAACCAGGGACAGGTGCTGTCACATCTCAGTCTAAAGACATGCCAGTATGAATGGGATGTCTCTGTAATTTCATCATGAGCAAATACTTGCCAAACATTTGTCCAGAAAACTGGAATATGCACAGTGAAGTGTCATGGATGTAAACATATTCTGCTGGTATAGATTACGTAACGAAAGTGTGATTCTTTTCATTTTAAAACTATTTTCTCATTAAGTTTATGCATCACAAATCAACTGTGTTTATGTCAAGACATGCAATGTCTAAAAATCTAAAAGTAAAAAATAAATCTATTTAACATAACAATGATTAATGACATGTAAAATCAAGTACGTTTATAGTATTCCAATAGCTTATCATAGATATGATAACATGATAATAGTTTTTTATCACAATATCAATTTTTTATTTTGCTGAGGAAGCACCTATAATTATATTGGATGCAAGTGATATTAACACAGTTGCTTTCTTGACTAATTCTCCAAAACAATATGAAATACAAACACAGGATATATGCATACAAAACATGATACTCACAAGGATAACAGATACAGCCAGCGGTGATGCTCAATAAACAGTCGAGTTGGCTCACTGCAAACAAATTACACAAAATGGGGCTGGTTTCATAAAACATTCATAACATAATACTTGTAGAAGACAGTGTTGCAAAGAATTGTGCATGACTGTGTAATATTTTTTAAACAAAATTGGACGAATTCAATTGTAATTGTAAATATAATTTTAAATGATATTTTAGTCCTCTTATAATGTATGTCTAATAATTTAAATTACATTTTTAGAAGATACTTTATATATATATATTTTGAATAATTTTATAGGGCATTTTATACATATTTATTTATTAACAAGTTTACACCACAATTATTGTTAAATAGGTAATCTATTATTTAAATGTTGTCTTTATTTATTTATTATATTAAAATAATTTTTTTCATTTTAAAGAACAAATTATGTACAATGTATATCCTATACCTATATCTTATATTTATTTGCCATATTTCATTTTATTACATATATAGGCACTATATGAGTCAACGCCATACTACATTCCAATTCATCATGCTATGCATGTTGAGTATGGCAATAAAGCTTTATTAAAGTGTCTTCCTTTAGAAGGTTCTTCTGGAATCAACGTCTTGTAGAGTCATTTAGGCTGTCTTGCCCTCTAATCTAGAACTCCTTACCCTCTATTGTGTCTTGTCCACAGGGCTTTATGCAGATAAAATTATTGCCAGTCACACATGTCTTAGTGGACACATGGATGTTAACTGTTAAGCTAGTTTACAAACTTTCAAATGTGCCTGATGACCTGAAATGGGCTACAAACACATGACACCATTTACACTCACTTTCAAGGGATAACTAAAAATATCTATGGTTTTGGACGAATTTCTTTTTTTGCTCCTTCGTTTTTTCCCCGTCCACCACCTACCCGTCCATATTCGTTTTTACCCGTCCAAGTGACGGCTGGACGGGTCTCTACATAAAGCTATGCTTGTCCTCTAGGATGTCTTGTCCTCTAGGATACCTTGCCCTCTAGTGTGTTTTGTCCTGTAGGATGTCTTACCCTCTACGATACCTTGCCCTCTAGGATGTCTTGCTCTCTAGGATGTCTTGCCCTCTAGGTTATCTTGTCCTCTAGGATGTCTTGCCCTCTACGATACCTTGCCCTCTAGGATGTCTTGCCCTCTAGGATACCTTGCCCTCTAGGTTATCTTGTCTTCTAGGATATCTAGCCCTCTAGTGTGGTTTGTCCTCTAGGATGTCTTGTCCTCAAGGATACCTTGCCCTCTAGTGTGTCTTGCCCTCTATGTTATCTTGTCCTCTAGTGTCTTGTCCTCAAGGATGTCTTGTCCTCTAGGATGTCTTGTCCTCAAGGATACCTTGCCCTCTAGTGTGTCTTGCCCTCTAGGTTATCTTGCCCTCTAGGATGTCTTGCCCTCTAGGTTATCTTGCCCTCTAGGATGTCTTGTCCTCAAGGATACCTTGCCCTCTAGTGTATCTTGCCCTCTAGGTTATCTTGCCCTCTAGGATGTCTTGCCCTCTAGGTTATCTTGCCCTCTAGGGTGTCTTGTCCTCTAGGATAGCTTGCCCTCTAGGATGTCTTGCCCTCTAGGATGTCTTGCCCTCTAGGTTATCTTGTCCTCTAGGATATCTAGCCCTCTAGGATGTCTTGCCCTCTAGGGTGTCTTGCCCTCTAGGTTATCTTGCCCTCTAGGATGTCTTGCCCTCTAGGTTATCTTGTCCTCTAGGATATCTAGCCCTCTAGGATGTCTTGCCCTCTAGGGTGTCTTGCCCTCTAGGATGTCTAGCCCTCTAGGATGTCTAGCCCTCTAGGATGTCTTGCCCTCTAGGATGTCTAGCCCTCTAGGATGTCTTGCCCTCTAGGGTGTCTTGCCCTCTAGGTTATCTTGCCCTCTAGGATGTCTTGTCCTCAAGGATACCTTGCCCTCTAGTGTATCTTGCCCTCTAGGTTATCTTGCCCTCTAGGATGTCTTGCCCTCTAGGTTATCTTGCCCTCTAGGATGTCTTGCCCTCTAGGTTATCTTGCCCTCTAGGGTGTCTTGTCCTCTAGGATAGCTTGCCCTCTAGGATGTCTTGCCCTCTAGGATGTCTTGCCCTCTAGGTTATCTTGTCCTCTAGGATGTCTTGCCCTCTAGGATATCTAGCCCTCTAGGATGTCTTGCCCTCTACGGTGTCTTGCCCTCTAGGTTATCTTGCCCTCTAGGATGTCTTGCCCTCTAGGATGTCTTGCCCTCTAGGTTATCTTGTCCTCTAGGATATCTAGCCCTCTAGGATGTCTTGCCCTCTAGGATGTCTTGCCCTCTAGGGTGTCTTGCCCTCTAGGTTATCTTGCCCTCTAGGATGTCTTGCCCTCTAGGATGTCTTGCCCTCTAGGTTATCTTGTCCTCTAGGATATCTAGCCCTCTAGGATGTCTTGCCCTCTAGGATGTCTAGCCCTCTAGGATGTCTTGCCCTCTAGGATGTCTAGCCCTCTAGGATGTCTTGCCCACTAGGATATCTAGCCCTCTAGGATGTCTTGCCCTCTAGGATGTCTTGCCCTCTAGGATGTCTTGCCCTCTAGGATGTCTTGCCCTCTAGGATGTCTTGCCCTCTAGGATGTCTTGTCCTCTAGGTTATCTTGTCCTCTAGGATGCCTTGTGAGACTGAGTCTGAGATGGTGTAGAGATGTGCTTGGTCACACTAGAGACCAGGCGAGTCTCTTATTCTACTGCTAACAGTAGTTCTTGTCTCCCACCATTGGAGTTGAGTCTCACTGCCAAGTGTGACCTAACGAGGACGGTATCCTTCTATTGTTGTATGACTGTGTCCACACATGTCACTTGGTGTCTGTCACACTGTCTCATTTCGTACGTGTTGCATGTGGTTGTCACTGCACAATGTCTGGTAGCAATTTCTCAATTAGGGTGACCACCATCAAATTCAGGAATTGCGTCCAAGTCAGGCTGTTTACCAGCACCTAGAGTCAGCAGTGGGTGACTTGGAATGATGTTTCTTTCTCCTAGAGCCTCTTTGCTTCAAGGCTGACAACCTCAGTCTATCCAGCTGACAAATAAGTCTAGTCTCATTTACGTAATGGTGAGAATTGGTTTGTTAGTCCATCAGAACATTTTAAATCTTTAATCTAACCCTGACTACTATTTTAATTTGTAGGCAGTGCGAACTATTATATTTAGTGCAATGATGTATCATTGTGTTCGGTATTATTAAAAATTCAAGTGTAATAACTGGCATAACTTACTGCAGGTTGCAAACCGCCAGGACGGCAAATGTGATACTGAGCTGGACAAACAGAAGCGAGTAAACCTACACAGAAACAACATCATCCATCACATAGATGTCCGCACTCTGGGGAAACAATCAACTTACGCCAACTACACATCCCAGCAAATAACGACCCGTGATTTCACACGTTCTGTAAGTGAATTCACGAGTTCAACTGGCTTAATTCACGTGTTTCCGTACGTGAATTCGCCAGATTATGTGAAAAAATGTAGTGTGTCTATACGTGTTTACCATGAAATCACGAATTTTTCACGTGATGACACGTACCAGTGAAACCATACCAGCTCTGACCCAGTACGACTCGTGTCACTCTTTCAAAACTGTGACAACAGGCAGAACATGTGTACTCACGTGAATACACAAGAAAACATGTACTGGTGGAGCGGTACCAATTATGAACCAGTATGACATGTGCCAACTGGTTCAGAAATGGTTCCTTTTTGCTGGGATGTCTGTACATGTAGTTGTATGTTTGCACACATGACTGACTATATGCAATTACACACCTTTTTGAATATTAGGTTTGTAGAGAGCAAACCTGCCAAGACAACATTTTAATACATTACAAATTTATACTGTAAGCTAATCTTGAAAATATATACTTTCGTTTCAAATAACAAACACGTGCCAAATCTTGATTAAACTGTGAACATGAAATTCACAAGATTGCAAGTCTGTAGACTGGTAGTTGCGAGTTCACATTTGGTATATTCCTGTGTATTGCAGCATATGACCTCATGAAACATGTCTTGCTTGCATTGAATACATGCATAAATGAAGAGGAATTTAGCAATGAAATGAACCCTTATGTCAAAAAACCAGTACCTTTGAAATAAATTTCTTGCGAATTGCTTTGTCTTCGAAGCTTGTACCAGCAAAGTCCGAATCCCAGGGCCACTTCGTCCCGCTCTCATTACTCTGATAGTTCCGGTTTTCCCGATACACTGGGTCCATGGTTAAGACAGTGTGTGGTTGGCCCATCGCTCCATATGGCTGAGGGCCACTGTACATGCCAGTGTTTTGATATGGACCTTGGTTCTGATATGCCCCAGGGCTGCCATACATCGGAGGCTGGTCAGGTTGGTATGGAGATGGATAGGCAAATCCTGCTTAACAGAAGATGGTGCAATTGATCACTGACTGAAAGATTACTTTCCATACACAACTGTTCAGAGGGAATCTGGAGTGAAGACAGGAGTGAATACAGGGGTGAAAACAGGAGTGAAGAGAGGAGCGAATACAAGAATGAAGGCAGAAGTGAAGAGACATTTGAGAACAAAGGAGCTGAGGAAAAGGTTGAGAGAAGGGGAGGGCAGGAGGGAGAAAGGAAGACCCCGGCAGAGACGGGAAATGATGTGTAGAGATGTGGTGTGACTGTGAGGGGGCTAGGTGTTTATTTGGGGTAGAGATCTGGAATTGGAATGCAAAGAATTGACCAAGAAGACTTATTTAAGTCTTCTTGGTCAATCTAATGTCACATTTTTACTGACTTACTGGCTGCTGACTGTCACTCACTCACTCACTCACTCACTCACTCACTCACTCACTCACTCACTCACTCACTCACTCACTCACTCACTCACTCACTCACTCTCTCACTCACTCACCCACCCACCCACCCACCCAGCCACTCACTCACATTACCTCTCTTAATCATGTAACCAGTGTATATCAATGCATAGATGAAGTGTTAACATCATAAATAGAAATTCCAAGCTTTGTTAATGAAATATTATCATATGTGTACGTTATTTATTGATATTTAAATTGTGAGCACACTGACTGATGTTTGGTTAGAGATCACATGATATAAAAACAAATACTTTTTTAATATATCACAAACTGCAAGTATGAGCATGTACATTGTCAGAGTCGTCAGTGCAAGTGAAACAGCAGACACGCTATGTGCATGTTACCATTAGAAGACGCACTCATGTCGGCCTCAAGAGCCAGAGGCTGCTGAGGACATCAGTATCTCTGACATGTCAACCTGCTCAAACATGGTTTTATCCTCAACATCCAAAACAACAAATTCTCACAGCAAATGATATGACTGATTAATACTGTAACATATAAACAAAGAGCATTTGTAGATAGCTGGATGAGTTATCAGATAAGTAATTGCTTTTTCTGCAGTTGGCAGATTTTGCATGTACTGGAGATTATATTGATCCACTGTTGTTTTCCATTAGTCCTGATACCCAGCCAGGCCCATTCATGCAACATCAAATAAAATATAACTGCATTCCAAAACAACCTAATTATCCACTGGACCATGTATACATTTTGTGTATCCATTATAGCATTATCCAATCACATAATTCACTTTCAAATGTAGACGTTTTGTGTGTTTGGGTAATATTTTGACAGGTCGACCTGCCAGGTTTGTTGATATACCCATGCAGTTGGTCTGGACTGACAAGACTCCTGCAACAACCATGACCCTGACAGTTCTGTAGTAATCAATGGGAACAACCTAGAGATGGCTCGCTCATTTCTGGACCCGGTACAGCATCAACCACAGCTGGCGTTGGCGGTGCTGCAGGTGTGCCCCACGCATCTTTTGCAGTATTTGTGCTTCTGAAAATGTACCAGTGGGTAATTCAACTGTCACTGACATTATATGTTGAGAATAATTTAAACTGTACATTATTATTGGCAGATATGCTTAAGACAATAAGCATGACTAGCATTACATAAAAAGTTAATTACGTAGTTGAATTTTGTTACAATGTTCTCCTCAAATTTAACATCAAATATCATATCATAATTTTTGTTTTAGAAATGTGCCATTGACAAATGGTAATGTATTTTGTCATAAGTTAATTGAAAATTATGAGAATAAAAATGCTTATACAGCTCCTAGTCATAAGTCTAACCCTATATGTATGCTTCTAAAAAAAGTAATACACTTTCACAGCGACAACATCACTGATGTGTGTCACGTCTTTGCGTTTCTTGCTGCTGTGTGACCTAGAGATTTGGTCATCTCTCACCTGGGACCGGGTGGTGGGCAGTTGCTGTTGACCGTTCCTGCTGTATGTGACATTCTCTTTGCCTTAGGTTACTTATTCAATCACATTCCCAGAGCCACCGCCACTCTTGTCTCTATAGCAAATCAGTTTTACTTGATTCTTCAAGTTCACACATACACTGAGTCAAGCTAAACTCTGAGATAAGCCTAAGCTGACTCAAACTGCAAAGATATTACACAACTTGTCATGTGCTAAAGTCACTGGTTATGCTCAGTTAGCAGTATTCCTTTAGACCTGCTGGTCTTTAGGACAGGCAGAAGACTGACACAGACTGGTAATAACAACTAATACGATGAGATCTGGTGTAACTTGGAGTGGGCCAGTTGACCACTAGATTAACAGAATTACAGATGAGATGCCTTGAAGTTCAAAGATTCAAGATTCAAGACTTTATTGTACGTCGCATTAAAAACGGAAATTTTTAATAAGATTGGTGATCCATATATAGTTGATAAGACACATTAAAATGATAATAATACTAATCAGAACTAAAATTGGTAAAGTACATAAATTAAGTATATAAATAAGTACTGATATACACCTGCTCATTAAATTTGACATGGCGACAGGCACGTTAGGCTGAGTTGTTTACCTACACAGTAGAATTAAGAGCGAATTCATCAAATACAGCATACTTTCATCAACAAGATATACATTTATCTGATTTCGTCACTAGACATATACATACCAAGAAATAAGTGTTGCATTAAAACATATCAGACATGAGAGACAAACGCGTTTTGAACGGCGTCGAAACGCCATTAAAACTAGACAGCGAGCGCCTTCTATCGGCAAGTTAAGAGAATACTTTGACAGTAGCGACCTCTTGCGAATGTTCGGCGTATTAAATTATGTCGCGCTAAAAATCGCGTTTTGCTAACAGGCAATATTCAATAATATTTGCTATTCGACAAAAGGATATCCCGACAAAATACGACAGTAGCACCGATATAATGGTTGCGGTAAGACAGTGATTAATAAGGTTAAAATAATGTTTTGATACGTTGTAGGATAACATTATTTTACGAATACCTCATAATATCGTCCACAATCATGTGTCGGTACTACGTCTTCTCTAACTGGTGCTTTGTGCCTATAGCTATGCCGTTCGGGCCTCACTGATCTATATTAAAAAGTGGTTAGCGCGCGGCTATGTCATATTGACGCGAGTTAGATACAATCCATGGCACTTATGTACAAGTAGGACCCACCTCAATGTTGCCATTATAACTGTATTTTTGCCAACATTTGATATTTTATTTTGTTAACTCAATCAATTATAATCATCTTGCGCATATTTATGTTTGATAAACAGCGCGTCTTGGTATACTTTTGAGGTCGAAAAGACAGCGCGATTTGTGCCAGTCGCAAGCGCAGCAGTGCATGTGTTACTGCTCTGTGCAAATTGAATGAGCGATAAACAGTTTGTTTATGCCGACCGCGCTGTCTTTTCGACCTCAAAAGTCTGCTAAGACGCGCTGTTTATAAAACATAAATATGCGCAAGATGATTATAATTGATTGAATTAACAAAATCAAGTATCAAATGTTGGCTAAAATACAGTTATAATGGCAAAATTGAGGTGGGTCTGAATCAAAACTGTAGACATGGCCATCACTAAAGCATTTGACTTCACTAAAGCATTCGATAAAGTTACACATAAAAGACTAATTCATAAACTAAAATACTATGGCATCACAGGCCCAATATCATCATGGATAGAAAGCTTCCTTACAGAAAGAACCCAACAGGTTGTAATAAATGGATCAGCATCCACACCCATTCAAGTCACCTCAGGGGTACCACAGGGAACCGTACTGGGGCCCCTCTTTTTCCTACTATACATAAATGACCTACCCAATAATCTCACTTCAAATGTTCGCCTTTTTGCAGATGACTGCCTACTATATCTACCAGTTAAATCCAACAATGACACTTCTCTCCTCCAAAATGATCTACTCAAACTCGAAGAATGGCAAAACACTTTCAATTCCCAATCCCACCAAATGCTTTACAATGACATTAGCCTCAAGAAAACCGACACCAAATCAATACACCTTCTGTGGCCAACAACTTAAATCTGTTCAATCTCACTGTTATCTTGGAGTACAAATATCAAATACTTTAAATTGGACAACACAATGCAACTCAGTCGCTAAGAAAGCACAACAGACACTAGGAGTCATTAGGAGAAATCGAAATAAATGCCCAACCCACATTAAATCTATAGCTTACACAACCCTTGTCCGACCAATACTTGAATATGCGTCAGCATCATGGGATCCACATTGCCTAAAACATATTAAAACCTTAGAAAGAATCCAAAGACAAGCTGCCAGATTTTGCACACAAAACTATTCTAGAGAGCCAGGAACAGTAACCCAACTTCTTAAAGACCTCCAATGGGACACCCTTCAAACAAGACTAAAAATTAAAAGACTTAGCATTATATACAAGATGGAACATAACCGTATAGATATCCCACTAGATCACTATATCCAACACAACACTAGATCCTCACGTAAACATGACAGTCAGTTCTTGCAAATTAGACACTCTGCAAACATATTTGGAAACAGCTTCTTCCCAACAACAATTAAAGAATGGAATTCTCTGTCCCCAAACACTGTCTCAAGTAAATCACTAAACTCATTTCTAAAAAATGTAATCCAACATTTTAACAACTAATCCAAACGACCCACCATGCACACTGGCGTGATGTGTCCCCAGGACATTTTGCCAGTAACACATACAGATACAGATTGTACATAAGTGCCCAATCCATGATAGAAGTGGTGCAGTGTAGTCACTTTTTATAAGGTAGTTTTCCCATAACATCAATTTTGGTCTCAAACGACTGCACTGCCACTAGGGCACTAATGGCGGAGCGTCATCAGTATGCTCCGAGTTTTTTTAATATAATTATTATCTGCAGCAGTATATTGGACCACATCGGTAATCTTGTACTTAACTGGCCTAAATTATTACAGCCTTTTAAAACAGTTTTTTCCACCTTATATCGATGTGTATGTGTTCGCAATGTGATTCTACATCGCTTCCACTACAAAGAAGTCAGATTAAACAATTTAAATTTGTGTTTTAGAACAATTTAAACATGCCGAGTCGAAGTAAACAACGCGATGTCACCGCCGCAAATGTGGCGCGAGCTGTAGGCGCCTCCCAGAGGCACCCAAATCGCGGAGGCGATTTAATTTTTTTTATTTCATAGTTGGCCTGAGAGCCAATCAGCGTCTCTACCCTAATCTGGAGTAAGGCCGTAAATGCAGACCCACTTTTTCCCCAGGCGGGTGTGAGGGGCTTAAAAGGGCTGCCACCTCACAGAGACTGGGTAATTGAGGCTACGTATGTGTCAGGCTGATACTGCCATGTCCAGATTCCACAACAAGGTGTGTAGTTAACCTTGTGCTGGTGTGCAGGACTCCTGCAATGTTTCCTCCATGGTGGGAGGGAACAGCATGATGCTGCAATACAAATCAACAATTCATGTGAGGGTTGGAACAATGCATTCAGCCAGCTGGTTGGTCATGCGCATCCGACTATCTGGAGAGCCATTGGCAGTCTGTGAAAAGACTGTGCCATTGCAGCCACCGAGATGCTGCGAAATGACCGAGGTGAGCGTCCCAAGAAACGGATTCGACGACAGACCAAATACTTCCAAGACAGGCTTTGCAACCTGTGTCAAGACTGCCAGGATGGCAGAAAGACATTTCTCAGACACTAACCGGAATCGGCCACAGCATTCGGTGGAAATAAACAGTCTGATGAATGGATCTAGAAGGTTGATGTTTGCAATAGAAATACAAATAAACTACTTATTCATTTATTAATTCTTGAGTCTAGTATCACTGATGAGGGGGTTTTGTCCAAGGGGTTTATGTCCAGACTAGTAAACCTGCCTAATAACTAATCCGGCTGACTAGTAAAAGTCAGTGTGTCACCCACCCTACCCACAATGGCATAATGACCTTTGGGTTTCCCCAGATAAAACAGAGACATAGAGCATCAGTCACAGATTGTAGTTGCAGACTTCCATACATCAGTGCTTCAGTGTATAAAAATGATTTGTTTTTCCAACATTTAATCAGCATCTTTATTTAAATGTTTTAGGAGGTGTCTTCTCATTTGTGAATCATTTTCCCTCAATGTATAAAAATTTGATGCAACAGCAGAATCATAATTATTTCCCTGTTGTTATTTTTTAAATCTCAATCATATCTCCCCTAGACTAAGGTGATGGTATGACTAATTTGAGCCTTTGTAGACATTCATTATATTCTAGGTTTTTGTAACCAGGAGTTAGCTTAGTTGCCTGGCACTGAACATTTTCAAGAGCTGTAATATAGTTAATTAAATAAGGACTCCATACGTGGTTTGCATATTCAATATGTGGTCGGACAGGACACATAAAAATGGTCGAAAAATACTTTTCATCTATATATTAAAAAGTGCGTGGAATTATTCCCCTCATAAAATAGGCTTTATTTTGACATGTGCCTCGACGTTGAGTATCTTTTATCAATATCAATATCTTTTATTCTATTTGAATAATTGCTGTCTGATTTCTACCCACCGTGTAGCCATAATTTATTGTTGATGATGGTCCAATTCACATGTAGCAACATGTTTGTAATTGTATATGACTCAGCTTCAGCTGCCAACTGCTTTACTTTAAGCTACTCTTATGTGTGTCTAATAATTTTAGGGTATTTACTAATTTTAGTAATGTCATGTCTAGAATCAAATCAGTTATGCTAGAAATTAATTATTAACATTTAAAAATGGAGACATGTGCACCTGTTAATATTATGCTGTGGTATAGCCTACACATACACCGTGTACATCAACTTATCACGCGTGGTGGCTCCTCGATAGCAACCAGCATGGTCTTGGCGGAGTCTCCTGACCATATGTTGTATTACTATATTACAAATTATTATATACTATTACCATGTTTATAATGATTATTATATTTGTATTTGATTCTGAATTGTTTTGACATGGATATAGTGTATGTATTTGGTTGAAATAATGGTTGAATAAAAAACATAATTCATCATTCATTCACGCACGCACGCACGTGTGCGCGCGCACGCACATACACACACACACACACACACACCCAGGTGTAAGAATATCGCGGTATCAGGTTTTAAATATGAGTAACACTTATTTAATCAATTTAATACAAATAAATTGATAGAAAATAATTTTATGTGAAATACATACAGCTGTATTATGTGTAACTAAATTAATGCAAAAAAGATGACATGTTCTGCACAAAATTACTCCGCTTGCCAAAGTATATTTTGAGACAGGATGAGGCTATACATATTTAAATACACATCTTGTTTTAGATGGTCACAATATCCCACTCCCCTGGACACAGTGGTCACAATACTTGATCAGATAGTCACAAAGGTTATTCACTTGGTCACAATACTCAGCCCCATAGTCACTGAAATGCCCACTCCCTTCGTCACAGTGCTCCTCCAAACTTTCTGTACTTCATATAAGGAACATTCAGTTGTGTTCCCTGTCGCTCCTATTTCCACCAGTTGTATTATGTTTTGGGGATTTGATATTACAGTGTATAGTTAATATCATCCAATCCCCAAGACACAATAGAACTAGAGGACATAGAAGGAACAGACATTTTCACAATACAACTGAATGTTCACACCTTGTCATACTTCTCATAAAATCAAGTGTAAATTTTGTTTGGTCTTTTAATAAAAATGTTTCAAATATTTCGCTAAAGTGACCTGATGTCTCTGTTGTTCCTCATTTAACATTTCTATTCAAAACCATTATCCAGTCCTAGTTGTAAAAAACGTTGCATTCCTCATTTATTAATGTGCTTGTCATCAAAGGGAGACCATATTTAATTAAATACCTTTGTAGTCCATAAAGCTTTATCTCATGTGACGGGCAGGTGTGAATAACTCACACTGTTTAATGTGATTACAAATGCCAGATCAAAGACTTCACCACGTCCACAAACCATGTTTTGTTGTTGTGTTCACAATTTCTGTTTTTAAATGCATACATTTCAGCAGATAATGTCTAGTGTGTGGCATGTATATGGCATGTGTACACTTTATTTAGTCAATATATTGTTCATGGCTCCAAGAATGGTTTATTGTAGTATAATTAACTTACTTTGGAGCTTAATGTCGAAGATGAGTACAGCTGTACAACGTTTCGATCCTCAGCTATGGACCTTATTCAGATACTGGTGTCACGTGTGTTGCCTCAGATTTAGGTGGGATAATTTGGTTGTAAACCAGAGACCAGAGATACCATCTGCCTGCCATCTACAACCAAATTATCCCGCCTAAATCGGAGGCAACACACGTGACACCAGTACGTGAACAAGGTCCGTAGCTGACAGATCAAAACGTGGTACTCATCTTCGACATTAACCTCCAATGTAAGTTAATTATACTACAATATGTACTGTATTTGTCTGTATTTTTCAGGCTTCAAAATCACCAGGTCTAACAGCTCGCCAGGCAAAGCGCAAAGATTGGTGGAAGGTTCGAAGAGCCAAATCAAAAGCTGAAGGTTGGGGCATCCACACAGCTAATACATACATCTAGTGAACTGCTGAAAGATACATATTGTAGGAATGTTTTATGGACAAATATATGGTCGGTTGGACCATACCTTCAGATGTCAGGGTACTTAAGTTCAACAGGAATGAATTGTGTACTTCAAGTCTTCAAGAACATACTGCTAACAAGTGATATTTCAATATCCTGCAGTTTGTAACATAACTGTGCTAAAATAAAATAAGTTAATAAAATAAATCTAACAAACAGATCAATACTTATTGACCCCTGCCACATATGCTCTTACATCATTACATGGGGTGTAAAATGCAATGTTGTCAAATACCTTCAAATACCGTGACACAGTGGCAGTTGTATACCTGGCTGCAATGTTTAGTATTATCTAAACACAGCCACATGCTATGTACTGTAGATAAGATAACAATTCTAAAAATGTTGATCTTTGTATCAATAATTCCCAGTTAGTGGCTGTCACTGGTTCTTCTTACTTCACTAGATGGCAGCACTGATGTGGTGACGGAGGCGCCAGATGACACAGGTGACACAGAGACTGTGGAGACAGGTGTGTCATTTCCTTTAGACTAGTCTCATCACTAACATGTCACTACACATTACTGATTGTCTTCTAGGGGTCAACATAGGGCAAATGTTTTTCTTCAAAATGTGCCATCCTCATAAGCCATGCACAATCAATGCTTGCAAACTGAATTAAGGGAATTATTGTCTTTGCCAGTCACGACTGTGTCAGCTGTGAGAACAGCACAAATACCTGCACCAATTTGAAGATGGATACACGACTGGTTGGAATCCTAATATAAGGGCCTGTTAGCATCCTAATCATTGCACTGTGGTTTCCTGAAATATGTTCACATTATGGTCACCTGATTTGGTTTGAACCACAGGTCCAATGAGCGATTTCAGTGGCTGAACTTAAACTCAGAGTTTTGCAAAGAGATCAGCCAGGGGTGCTGCTGGCTGACACTGACGTCAGCAGCAGCGCCCCCTGGTGTGTGAGGGTGGACATGTCTAGTAAACTAATTATTTAATATTATTAGTTACCATGTATGTATATGACAATAATAAGTAATAGCTCTTTCCATAGAAGAGGTATCCAGAATGGATTGATACATGTATGTGTATATGATATATATATACAGTATATATATATATATATATATATATATATATATATATATATATATATATTTATATATATATTATATATATATACATATATATATATATATAACATATATAGGATATTTTGATACTTAAAATATTTATGTTATATACACATATATGTATGTATCAAGCCACCCTGGATATATATATATATGTGTATGTATATATATATATATATATATATATATATATATATATATATATATATATATAAACGTCTTGATTCCAACTATTTGTTAGGTCTGTCTACATATTCCATATGACTAAAATACATTGCACAGATTCTTGTTGACACAAAATATGGCAGTCAGAATCAATATTCCCAATCAAATATTGTAATCAGTGTAACTGACTTTCTTACAGAATGTAACTCACTCCACTCATTTATTACACCAGATGTCAGCACTGAGCCAGCCTCAGTCGGCATAAAGCAAGAAGATGCAGCCAAAGTGAAGAATGGTATTTATCCAGACTGGTCTACCTAACAGTAAAACTGAATGTTCTAGGACATGAGCCCATCTGATAAAAAATGTAGTAACAGAATTGGTGCACCTGTGGTGTTCTACACCATATGATTCTTCTATAATGATTGGTTGAACACTAATCACTACTGACTAATTATGTGTCCCTCCACTTTCTGAAGTCATTATTACAACATAGTCCATCAGTATCTTAGATAAGCTGCATTTCATGTATTTACACACACTGTATGTATCTTCGAGTACTATTGCTATTTTCCAGCTTATCACATTTACAACAATACTATGATAAAATATGTTGTACTTAATAAACTACTTCTCAGAGTCAAAGAGAAAATATTGCTGATGCTATACAGATTACTGAGAAATGTATTAGGCTTGATATTTCGGTACTTTTTTATAGTCTGATAATAATTATATACGGACAGTTACCTCGCTATTTGGGTGTGTCCTGAGGGCAGCCTTAGAAGAGAGGTAGTAAGTTCACCAAAATAAACGTTTATGCATTTATAGAGAATTATAAGCAATATTAACCACTTTAGTGTCATCATCATGTGTGTCTCTGGAGTCCAATCACTGGTCTTCCTAGACATGCATGTCCTGTGGAGGTGTCCAGTATGTCATCACTGACCTCCACTGACCAGTGTCTATGGGCTGAGATATATATATATATATATACATGTATAATAATACACACGTCCTCTAGATGTCATCTTTCAGTACATTGTATCAGCCAAATCATGCATAATAGCACTTATTCAAAACACTACTCATGTGAACGAGACAGGTAACTGGTCTACGCAGGCGTATCTACGTGGAATCGTGGACGCCGTGTGACGCAAGGCGAGGTAATCACCACCCGGACCAGCTGTTGATTATTTACTGGTGGCAAACAGCAGACAGCAATACTCGGCTGACAGCAATATTCAGCTGCTCTGTGGCTTTATGTCCCCATATTGCAGGCAGTGACATTACACAATGACATTGGCACACGAATAAGTTGTCTGTGGTAGGATATTGGCCATCTCATTTCAGTTAACAGGAAATGTATCGTAAATTTCCTCTTCAGTGTTTTATCACTGAAATTTTGTTATAAAAATGAACTTATACAACGTATCCAGTGGATTAATTTGAAACATTAACAATGCAATGGGTTTATTTATGTATTTATCCACTGGTGGGTCTGCATGGAATGTGTATACATATGAGTCAGCGTTTGTATAGTCATAAATGTAAGAGTAATTCATATATTTTGGCAACAACAAATACTATAGTAATTAGTTGTCATTAGATTAACAATTGAATGCTTTCATGTCCTGGTTTCTTGGAATGTAACAGTTGGATTTTTTGCAGAAAAAGGGGTCATACCAGAAACAGAGGCAGTGACAGAATCTACTGGTGTTGCCCGTCAGTCCACAGAGACACCTAGTGGAGCCAAGCGAAAAAAACGGAAAATATCCTCGACTGAGGAGAAACTTGAAGCGATCCACCAGGTAGAGAAAGTAGAAGAAACGGAAACACTAAAAGAAAGCAAGGCAGCAAAAAGGCGGAGGCGTTTACAAAAACTGAAACTTTACCGAAGCCAAGAAACATCGTCTGCTACAAAAACAAAAGGCGAATCTCCTGCAAAAACAAAAAAGGCGAAGTCAGAGGTGGACAAGAATGTGACAGAAGACGTCACACAAACATCATCACCACGTAAGACACGCTCTGTCAGCCAGGCTGGACCACTGCCCGAGAACAAGGACAAGTCCTCACAACAGCCTGGACAGAAGAAGAAAAAGGGGAAGTTCCCAAAGCTGTACATTGCCTTTGTTGGGAATCTGCCGTACGATGTCAAGGGAGAAGACATCAAGTGGCATTTCAACAAGGAAGGTAAATGCAACGTCTCTCAAAATCGAACATAAATTTGGGTGGTTTTAACCAGCATTTGTGTAATTTATCAATACTCAGGCAACTCCTGCTACGGCATTTATCCGGATTTGAGTTTCTTAACAAAGATAAGGTAGACTGCCTGAAGAATTGTTCCATGCCAGATGACTGCTTTTATTGCCCCTGCTGCTGTTGTCCGCCGGGGTGGATGTGGTCAGCCTATTCAAGAGCCACTGTTATTAGTGGCAGACGGTCTACATAATGCGACAATTTAATATCGATTCAACAGACGTGTAATATATTTTGATGTTGACCTATGAATGGGGAGATTAATTGCTGGGTGATTTGGCGCGTGTGCGCAGTATCATAACCTTCATTCTTTATAGGTTGGCCATTCCGACATCGAATCACTGGGTCAAAATTGTATTGCCACATGACATAAAATGGCAAGGTTTATGAAAGTTAAAGGAGGGCAGATGGCGTGTGAGATGTATTAAACACTACCAGATTGCAGTGAGTCTAAATGTCAGCAGAGGTATTTATTTGATGGGAAACGGCATTTAGGTGATTAATATCATTTGGGTAATTAATATTCATCGACAGTTCTCAGCTGTACTCTCTCACTAAGGTTGGATATCTAGGTTAATTAATCCAAATTTATGTATCGTTGTTCTTCCTTCTTGGGTTTCTAACTGTGCAGTCTTCTCCGAAGTTTCCATGTGGGTTTGTCTATGTTTTTCTTATTTAGGTTCAGTAGAGGGTAGATTGCAGCAGGGTGTTGTGGATTGTGTATTGACATGCAAACTGCCTTAAGAAAATATAGTGAAGAAAAAACGAAATTTAAATTAAACAGTTAAATTTACATAGTAACAAAATGTGAATGAATTATTTGCTATGATATGAACAACTGCTTAAACTGGGACATTTATATATAAGGCAATAACAATCAAATGACGGAATCAACCTTTGACAAAATTGTAATTGATTAGGTTTATTACGGAGATATGTCGATGTTTTAATTTAACACCGACCGGTTTTTAATGCAGGGAGCATTCGAGAGAGAACAGCTGCAACGGTGTGGTTAATCTGTGTCATAAAAGGACGCTATCACGTGACTGCGTTGATTAACAAGGTATACAATCACAGCAGACAGAAGAGAATGAACTGCCCACTCGACGACCATCAAATATCCATTTATAATCTACATTATGTCAGATATGATGGTTGAATGGAGGCGCCAAACGCATTGAGCATTTTGTGATGCGTAAAAAAACCGTCTGATCTGATCAATAAACCACGCGTGCCATAATATGCGGTTATGGTCGTCAAAAGATTTACCGCGCTTGGTCCAGCCTGGTGCTCGGTTGAAATATTGGAGAGAATCGTTCAGTTTGACTTAGGATACGCAGTTTATATTGCCCTACCGCGAAATCGGGAACATGTCTGGAAATGCCAAACAAACAGAAACTGTGCTCTGGTATAATATAAAAGGTGATTTATATCATGATTCAAGGTAAATTATCTTAATTGTAGCATATTGTGTGAATTAATTTATTTCTGAGAATTGATACTAACCACTCGTGACCTTGAAAAAGGACACCTAAAAGTATATGGTTAACAGTTTGGGCAAGGGGATGCAACGAAATCTTAAAATGTCCAGAACAACCCCAGAAGTACTACGGCTAATGAAACCTGCGTCACTGTACTTTGGCTGCTAATGATTTCTAGCCACAGTCTCAGAATAGGACGTGGTCTTGTCCGTTTGTGTGGGCGCAATGAAGCCTACCCGGCACAAGAGTCTGCCTCCGTCCCGGCGATATTCATTGCCCGTTGGCATTGCCAGCTCACATACGTCTACGCCTGGCACGTCACTCGCCCGGCGCGCGCCAAAATTTCATTAGTCGTCTGCAATCGCCGGCACCTGCGCTGTCGCACGATTAATGCACCGACGACAAATTGCGGCGTACGTTAAAATGTTCTTTATGGCGCGGCGGCATTACGGACGCTGCTTACCGCCTGAGGCTGCGCAGATACCTTGATCACTAACGCGTGCGCACGCCACAATTGCACTTCCGGCACGAGGTCACCGTGTTGGCTTGATGACGGGAAATTTGGCCGTTTAAACTAAGGAGGTTTCGCCTGATTAAGGCTGCTCGTGCGTGCCGTCTCTTTCTTTCGTTGTGTCCGTTTTGTATTGGTCAGTGATGAGTAGAGGTCACACCGGACGACGAACTGCTCAGTGACATCACAAGACGACCGGACATGGGTAGACAGGAGGGAAACCAACGGTGCAACTGTTCGCCAGGTGGTCACACCGCCCTTTGGCGCACGCACGCACGCGCGCGCGCGCGCGCACACACACACACACACACACACACACACACACACAAAGTTGCAGGCCCACGAAGTTATCTGGATTTGATTCTAGTAGACACACAGGGCAATTTCCAGTTCCTCTGTACTCCCAACTCCTCTCAACTTCGCTCCGAATTCTGATATATCACTGCCCCGATTTCAACAATTCTCTGTAATCTCAAGCTGTCGGCCATTGCCTTATGTGAACTCACCGTGTGTAGTCGAATATTACAAGACGCTTTCTTACGCTTACTTGCAGGCGGCGTCAAGGCCGTGCGAATGCTGACTGCGAAGGACACAGCGAAGCCAAGAGGCTGCGCCTTTGTCGAGTTTATCGACAACCCAAGTTTGATGGTAGGTTCGATCTTAATTAACAGCCCAGATGTTGTACTTATTTGTATTTATTCTCTACTATTCTGACTTTCACTTGCTGTGAAGCACCGTGTCCAGCCGAGATGTCTTACTAAGTTATGACATCTCGAATTTATTAGTCGCATACAAAATACGTGTGAGGTAGCAGCAACGTATCTAACAACGCTCGGCATATGTGTGTATTTTTCACGAATGTTTGCATATTTCAAATGTCGAGCGTTTATTTGCATTCTGTTTTGAGCATTCCACACATTAAATGGCATCGCGTGTATAAAACAAGTTTATTCCACGTATCAGTGTTATAAAATACAATATAAAAAGCATAGGAATATGTTGCCGTGTCACACTTGCGCACGCATACAGCTAACCAATCATCGTGCACTTAAACAGCCAATAAATTAAATTAATAAAATAACTAATAACGTAAACATAAATCATATAACAAATACATACGAAACACGTACGCACCCAATGCACACACTCGCATACACACTATCACCATGTGCGAGTTAGACAAACACAAAACAAATACGCAAGCGAATATGTTCTCGGTGGATTTATCGAAGATCGGAATTATCGGGTGGTAAAATGACGGCTTCTGTTTTTGTCGATGCCAGTATACGGACCCCTTAGCTGCTAGTTGACAGTAAGATGTGAATTGTTTGGTTTCAGAAAGGGGTTGACCTTCACCACTCTCAACTCGGCTGGCGAACCATCAACGTCGAAGTGTCGTCTCGGGGCAAGAAACAAGGCAGCAAGACCCAGCCTCGCTCACGCGTCGGGACGAAGTCTAGAGCCGGGCGCAAAAAGACGATGGACGACAACTCATTGTCAAATGAAACACAATCAGCCGCGTGAAGATGGCGACATACATCAGTCCAGTAATGGCAGCGACAAGGCTGGCACCGCACGATACGCGGTGCCTTTTGTTGCAAAATACATTATGTTGGCGATAAGCGATGGATGTTTTAATCACTTGTGGCATGGCAAACTCCGATTTGTTTTCGCTCTAACCAATCTGATACGACTGGCAATTTGTACAGGCGCTTTGACCCAGAATCAGCTAAACACCAGTTGGTAATAATATGCCCACCTGACGATAAGATCGATATTTATTCAACGTTTATCAAGCGAGCCACTGGAAGACGCCTTTTATCTGTTTCAACGGAAGCTCGATTGGCGTTCATCGTATAGTTCAACTTGAATTTCGGAGCGAATTAAACAAACGAAACTGTGTTAACATCGTTACATGGTAATACGAGTGTCACTATCAGCATGGAGTGGTGTCTAGCAGCGTACACATTTGTGTTGTTCAATATCTGCGAATTAATTCATTTTATGTCTTTCTATTTCTTGGACTAATTGATTTCGACGTCTCTTCCAAAACTAACGTTAGCGAAATTAGCTCAGTTTCAAAACCGCTATCTTTAGTGTCATCGTCAATGTTCTCGACAAATTTTCCTTCGCGATATCACCTGCTCCATCGACCTACTGAATACATCGCCGCACTTACTGAACCTACATCCGCGCATTTGATGTTATTGTTATTATTAGTTGATTACTGAACCGCTCGGTATCCGCTGCCTGTTAACTACGATCGAATCAATACTTAAATGCAACGAATAAAACATTAATGTGCGCATAATAGATGTACGGGGGGTCGTACAAAACGAACGTAGTTTTATGAGGGTGTAAACGTCACAGACTACGAGGGGTGGGGGTCTCAAAACATCCACAAATAGACTTGTGTGTTAATGTGTAGAGGTCAATGTCTCAGTTGTGATTGTGTCTTGCTCATGTGCCATTGTCATGTTCGCGAACACCCGTCTGCTAGATTGTGACCTCCGTGATAACAGTAACATTTGAATTTTTGACTCAACGCCCCCAAAATCCTCCAAATAACGCCAAAAAAATTAAGTGCCTGCTATTTATCTGAAGTCATTAGTATGACGTTTTAATGTATAATAAGTTATTATGAGTGTTCATATTGGTTTTAAAAACAGCACGAACCAGATTTGTCTGGTGGTAATAATAAAACTACAAAAATATCGTTTTGTATTTATTTTTTCGTTTGAAATTTACATGTGTATTTTTTTCGTTTGAAATATATTAAATGAAATAGAAACAAGGCATTAGGTCAAATACATTCTCCATGTGCATACAAAGTTTGACATAAAAAATACAGTTGTACAAATTCGATTTTAAATCCTCTGTGTAGGGATTTACGAGGAAAGGTCAAGTTAATGAGCTAGATAGTCACGTGGTATCGTGGCGTCATCGTTGACATAGCATCAAGACTATAGTTTTCCATGCACAAGAGCATGTCTACAAGGTTAGCTTTTGGATCGAAAGGAATGTCAGAATATTTCTATGTAATACAAACATTAGTTACCATGCATGAATGAATAATTATCTTGCAGTTTCACATGGATCCATTTGAAAAAAAAACGATGGTTTTGACACTTACGCTGGGTTTTGCAGATATTCGTCTCGTTTTTCAGAATAATTTTATCGAATACAGCCCGCGGCAGATACATCACACTAGGAAACAAACGTAGCAAAGATATACTGAATATTCAGCTTAAGAAATAAACGTTGATTGGTTCATTATATAAAGTGTGCAATTATATTTAATATAACAATTTAAATTAGCGAACTAAAATATGTAGTTTTCGCTGCCTCACTCGGTTAGCACGCGCCCTGTTTTATATTCCTATGATTCAACCATCACCCGTTCGAATCACATACGGTGATTTCTTTTTCACAGTTTGTCTCCAAAGTACTACAAACCAAAGCAGCTGCACTGTTTATAACTACTTTATTTCAGTTTATAGTAATACTTTATTAGTGTTATACAACGTTACTAAACTAAAATTGTTGACGCAAAGAAATTATTATTTAAAAGTGAATAATTTATTATAAATAGTGCACCGTTTTATATACTTATGTGGATATTTCTTTAGTAAAATATTATGAAAAAGAAATCGCCTTGTTGGATTCGAACCGGTGAGGCTTGAGTTTTAAATGAAGTGTACATGCTAACGCGTCTCCTTACCTCAATATCTTACATCAAGACCGATCAGTAGTTGCCCAAACTGAGCATTGAGACCGTCTCAAGATTGGTATTCTGAAGTTGTAGGTCTCTAATGATGTATTTTTTTCATATGTTTTTTTTATATCCTGTTTGTCAAGGCTGTTAGCGATACGAACATATTCGAGTTGAAAATTGATATATTGAATACATGTTATTCCATCTGCCGATATTTTAGTGGTATTCTAAACTATGACTATAACGTTTCTTCATAAAGCTGAGCTATAAATTAGTTTGCTATGTACATTTACTTGTGTAGATTCTCCCCAGGGCTTCATTCGATGCAATTGACCTAACAATTGCTGCGGAGGAAGCAGCTTCAGGCAGTGAAACCATCGGTTTGTTCGCCTAATGTTTTTCAAACATGTAACTAATGATAATAAGCCTACCAAACAGTGTTAATTTAATACAAAACTCAGATTTTTTTAATGTTGTTAATACTAAATATTCACCTTAATTGAAACAAGCCTAGCTATTAATTGAAAAGTTAAAATGCTCTAAGTTATGTTTTTCAAATTAAATAAACTGATTATTATTATTTTCTTTCGCGTGTGTGTTTGGCGCGAAAAAAGATTACTATGACGTAATGCAAATGTCACGTGACAGTTCCTAGAAACTATGGCGGACGCAACGCGCAGACTGTATGCTGTGGCACGACGGCCGTATTGGCAGGTAAGTTGTAGAATAATTAGTTAAGATGACACCAGTAACGAATTTGTGTATTTATACTGGTTGAGGTGACTTAGCGCTTCGCCATCGGCACATCTTCAAAACCCTGTTTTGTTTCGGTTTAATATGCAGGCAGGACCTGTTTTATTTTGAGTTTGACGGCCTCTCCACCCCGCCCCCGACCCCAACCAACTTTAATCAATATTATAAAACAACGCGTTGGTTTCATAGTACCAGCTAGTAGCAAATCATATGGGGCCTGCGGGTTTTCGTTGTCAAATTTTCGGTAAATGGCGATTATTTTTATAGATTGCGCGATGTTGACCACGTTACTGTGAAAGGTGCATCATTGACATGACCAGTCCATGTATCGAAGGGTGTCGTATTCCTACATAGGACGAAACATTTGGTAATACTTATGAGCCGCAATGACACTTCAGTTGGTCAGCATTTGTGCCCTTTGACCCTCGAATATGCCATTTTGTACCTTAGCCTTTATCCTCGATGCCGTGACTAAATGTTCTGGAATGGATGCCGTTGCATTTTCGTTCGCTGCGCAGGGCAGATCATGTTTTGCTTGATAGGCAACGCTCAGAGTAGTTGCCTGTGTTTTTGTTCTACTGCATTCACTGTAGTCCGGGAGGCTGGCCTCCTTTCTTTCTATTCCCGCCACTGCTTCAACACCATCGTCTCCATCGTCTGAGTCACATCCGTCACTCTCAGCCACAGACATCTCGAAAATAGGAGAGACAGAGACACAAGGAAGGACAGTCTAGGATGGACACACAGCAGGTAGGACAGTCCAAGACAGAGACACAGGAGGGAGGAGAGTCCAAGACAGAGACACAGGTGGGAGGAGAGTCCAAGACAGAGACACAGGAGGGAGGAGAGTCCAAGACAGAGACACAGGTGGGAGGAGAGTCCAAGACAGAGACACAGAAGGGAGGAGAGTCCAAGACAGAGACACAGAAGGGAGGAGAGTCCAAGACAGAGACACAGAAGGGAGGAGAGTCCAAGACAGAGACACAGAAGGGAGGAGAGTCCAAGACAGAGACACAGGAGGGAGGAGAGTCCAAGACAGAGACACAGAAGGGAGGAGAGTCCAAGACAGAGACACAGAAGGGAGGAGAGTCCAACACAGAGACACAGAAGGGAGGAGAGTCCAACACAGAGACACAGGAGGGAGGAGAGTCCAAGACAGAGACACAGGAGGGAGGAGAGTCCAATACAGAGACACAGAAGGGAGGAGAGTCCAAGACAGAGACACAGAAGGGAGGAGAGTCCAAGACAGAGACACAGAAGGGAGGAGAGTCCAACACAGAGACACAGAAGGGAGGAGAGTCCAACACAGAGACACAGGAGGGAGGAGAGTCCAATACAGAGACACAGGAGGGAGGAGAGTCCAAGACAGAGACACAGAAGGGAGGAGAGTCCAAGAGAGAGACACAGGAGGGAGGAGAGTCCAAGACAGAAACACAGAAGGGAGGAGAGTCCAAGACAGAGACACAGGAGGGAGGAGAGTCCAAGACAGAAACACAGAAGGGAGGAGAGTCCAAGAGAGAGACACATGAGGGAGGAGAGTCCAAGAGAGAGACACAGGTGGGAGGAGAGTCCAAGACAGAGACACAGAAGGGAGGAGAGTCCAAGAGAGAGACACATGAGGGAGGAGAGTCCAAGACAGAGACACAGGAGGGAGGAGAGTCCAAGAGAGAGACACCACAGGAGGGAGGAGAGTCCAAGAGAGACACAGGAGCGAGGAGAGTCCAAGACAGAGACACAGGAGGGAGGAGAGTCCAAGACAGAGACACAGGTGGGAGGAGAGTCCAAGAGAGAGACAGGAGGGAGGAGAGTCCAAGACAGAGACACAGGAGGGAGGAGAGTCCAAGACAGAGACACAGGAGGGAGGAGAGTCCAAGACAGAGACACATGTGGGAGGAGAGTCCAAGACAGAGACACAGGTGGGAGGAGAGTCCAAGACAGAGACACAGGAGGGAGGAGAGTCCAAGACAGATACACAGGAGGGAGGAGAGTCCAAGACAGAGACACAGGAGGGAGGAGAGTCCAAGACAGAGACACAGGAGGGAGGAGAGTCCAAGAGAGAGACACAGGTGGGAGGAGAGTCCAAGAGAGAGACACAGGAGGGAGGAGAGTCCAAGACAGAGACACAGGTGGGAGGAGAGTCCAAGACAGAGACACAGGAGGGAGGAGAGTCCAAGAGAGAGACAGGAGGGAGGAGAGTCCAAGACAGAGACACAGGAGGAAGGAGAGTCCAAGACGGAGACATAGGTGGGAGGAGAGTCCAAGACAGAGACACAGGTGGGAAGAGAGTCCAGGAGACAGACAGGAGGGAGGAGAGTCCAAGACAGAGACACAGGAGGGAGGAGAGTCCAAGAGAGAGACACAGGAGGGAGGAGAGTCCAAGAGAGAGACATAGCAGGGAGGAGAGTCCAAGACAGAGACACAGGAGGGAGGAGAGTCCAAGACAGAGACACAGGAGGGAGGAGAGTCCAAGAGAGAGACACAGGAGGGAGGAGAGTCCAAGAGAGAGACATAGCAGGGAGGAGAGTCCAAGAGAGAGACACAGGAGGGAGGAGAGTCCAAGACAGAGACACAGGAGGGAGGAGAGTCCAAGACAGAGACACAGGAGGGAGGAGAGTCCAAGACAGAGACACAGGTGGGAGGAGAGTCCAAGACAGAGACACAGGAGGGAGGAGAGTCCAAGACAGAAACACAGGAGGGAGGAGAGTCCAAGACAGAAACACAGGAGGGAGGAGAGTCCAAGACAGAGACACAGGAGGGAGGAGAGTCCAAGACAGAGACACAGGAGGGAGGAGAGTCCAAGACAGAAACACAGGAGGGAGGAGAGTCCAAGACAAAGTCCAATAAAGGTAAAATGTACAATGGTGTATATCGCTATCCATCAAGATATCCAGTGTTATCAACATTACTGCTCAAGGTGATGTAGTTTTTGAGATATTGTGACATTTGTATTGACGATCGCCATCTTTAAAAATGGCGGACCCGTAAGCCGGACAATTCCAAAAAAACATTATTTGAAATCCTATTCCCATAAAACATAATTATATCCGCATACCACAATTATTTCACTAGATGAAACAGTTATTAACGTATGGCGAAATAAAATTTGGCGGCCATAGAAAAAATGGCAACAAGGGTTTTTAAGTTCTATATACTACTTAGATGATTTTAAAACCTGTTCCCAAGATTATACCCAAAAATATGCTTCCTTTACACTTGCCGGCGCACTACAAGTTGTGTAGCTTATAAGTCTATCCATGGGCATGGCGGCATGTGCTTATTATGTAAAGTTACCGGCATGTTATGAACATACGTGTATGCTTATTGACTGTTATATATATATATATATATATATATATATATATATATATATATATATATATATATATATATATATAGACATATGAAAAAAATATCAATAGAGAACTACAACATCAGAAAACAAATCTTGAAACGGTCTCGATGCTTAGTTTGAGCAACTACTGACCGGTTTTGAGATGAGGATGAGATGAGGATATATGTGTGTGTGTGTGCGTGCGTGCGTGCGTGCGTGCGTGCGAGCGAGCGTGCGTGCGTGCGTGCGTGCGTGCGTGCGTGCGTGCGTGCGTGCGTGCGTGCGTGCGTGCGTGCGTGCGTGCGTGCGTGCGTGCGTGCGTGCGTGCGTGCGTGCGTGTGTGTGTGACATGTGACGCGGCACGCCAAAACCAGACGCTTGTCGCAGATCCTCGATCGGCGCCAGGGTTTGTCAGCATACCCTCAAAATGTCGAAAGTGGGTTCTTGGCGAAATCAATCAGCACAATCATCAATCTTTCAATATTTCCATAATAGATACCATGAAATAGTGTTGAAAGGGGTAATAATGAGCATTTTAATGCAAGCCCCTCATTAATTTCACAGCAAATTAGTCTAAAACAAAGCCGTTTTTAGGCTAATTTAGCGCACTATCCTGCACCCAAATAATTACAGAACGGATAAATTTCCTACTTCCTGTGAGACAAATGTAGCCATACGTTTTAGCTGCTAAATAACATAAAAATGAATCAAATCCGTCGAGAACCTTTATTTTGTATGATTTTTTCAACGTCTGGGTAGGCCATTTTAGGCCGCCCGATCGCTGCTACATTCGCCTCCGGCGCAAACCCCCGGCGCAAGCGGTGAAATGTCGCAGGCTTACTATTTCATATTTCCTAATTATGCTTTCACCTATTATGAGTATACACCATCTCTAGGTCTATGCAAAATGCCAGGACAATTGGAGCATTATAAAGATGTGGTTGCTATGGTAATGTTCCACGATATCAGTTTATACGACCGATCACTTTAAAAACTCATTTCCTCGGAAGTGACATTCCACAAACTTATGCACTTGAAGTGGAATATCTTCGCCCAAGCACAAGATAGAATGTTCGTCTTGGTATCATTATAAAGCTCTTCATCTCCTCTAATTGAATCAATAATGATATGGAATTGTCAACTTGCCGACAAAAGCCTGATTTTGGCATGCCGCGTCATATATATATATATATATATATATATATATATATATATATAATATATATATATATATATATATATATATATATATATATATATATATATATATATATATATATATATATATATATATATATATAATATATATATATATATATATATATATATATGGTTGTTGTTGTTGACAATTCCATATTATTATTGATTCATTGAGCATTGAGGCAGTCTCAAGGTTTATTGTTGACTAAAATATCACATTCAACTTAGCATATATATATATATATATATATATATATATATATATATATATATATATATATATATATATATATATTATATATATATTTATATATATATATATATATATATAAATATATATATATTTATTTATGCTAAGTTGAATGTGATATTTTAGTCAACAATAAACCTTGAGACGGCCTCAATGCTCAACTTTGGACAATTATTTACCAGTCTTGAGGTAGGGACTAAGGTTTTTTGAAGTAAGGTAAAATTGCAGTCTTTCGAACATAATATCTTTTGCATACAACTGATTAAATATTCGTTTGTAACATAGAATATGCCAATCAAACTTTAGCAAAAGTGTCTTCAGAATATTCGATTTATTTAGAGACGGTTATATCCTACAGTACTCTTAACCTGTTTAAATACATGTGTCTATAGTAACCTGGTCCCAGACATCCAATTTCTACACCACAGTCCGTATGCGTTTCTGCCTAATTAATGATAGAGGTATACATATATTTTACCTCAAAATGTTACCTCAAAATTGGGCCTGGCCGTCTCAAGGTTTAATTTCTGATGATACAGTTTTTCTATTATTTTTTCTTATGTGTTTATCCGGTTTGCATAGTCAAGGTTGATTAATTTGAATTTTTTTAATTATATCTTAAACACATCTTGAATCAGATATATACAATGTGTGCAAACAACGTTTATAGACTTGCAACAATGATAGTCAAATTAAAACGAGGCACAACTTTCTGACATAATATTTAATAGCGAATGCAGACCACACTACTGCAGTCTGTCATGTAAACAACCCTGATACATCACGTTATCGCACGAAATTGTAAGCAATTGTTCACACTAATCACTACAGGATAGTTAACAAACAACAGGTGGTGTTGATACAGAGAATGCGTTGTGTTTTGCTGCCATAGTGTCAGATGATCTTGAACTAAAAATCAAAGACCAAGCCTCAAAGTCTAAAGTAAAGACTAAAGTCATAGACAAAGGATATAGAAACCGAGGCGAGAATATTGTAAATATTTAATTAAAAGCAAATCATTTGACGCTTTGCTTGTAAGACATTGATGAAATGTATGGTTCTGATTAATAATATTGACACGCCGCTAAGCGATTTCACAAAGCGTTGATGAAAACTGTATATTATGATTGCGTAAGGCAAAAACCGAGTGATTCAGTCCGTTGCTATGACAAGTTACAAAAAAGCTGCGCGCCGATTTGAATGATTTAGCTATCCTTGCGCAGCGTCGCAAAGCAACAACGACAATAAAATAGGAACCAGGTTTTGGTAAAAGAAACCACGAAGTGCACAATGTCAAATTGTTACACTGCGTGTTATATACATAGTGAGCTAATTCAAGATTCAAAAGACTTTAGTTTCCATTTAAAACATCACATTAAAATCGGAAATTGTTCTTCAGTTACACAGCAAAATGACAGTAATAAGATTGGTGAGCCATAATATATACGGTTAATAATACACATTAAAATTGTAATAATAGTAATCAGCACTAAAATTGGTGTAAAGTAAATAAATTAAGTATATAAATAAGTACTCTAAATAATAAAAGAAACATATTGTGAATTATTATTATTAAAGCATGTGCTACGTATATATATATATATATATATATATATATATATATATATATATATATATATATATATATTTATATATATATATATATATGTATATTGTATATAATATAATATTATATTATCTATATATATAATATTATATATATATATATATTATAATATATATACAATATATATATATATATATATATATATATATATAATATTATGTATAGAAGCCTGTATAAGTATATATATATATATATATATATATACATATGAGCATATATATATATATATATATATATATATATATATATATATATATATATATATATATATATATATATATATATGTATATGCTCATATGTATGTATGTATTTATGTATGTGTGTATGTATGTATGTATGTATGTATGTATGTATGTATGTATGTATGTATGTATGTATGTATGTATGTATGTATATATATATACAAATATATATATATATATATATATACGTATAATATATATATATATATATATATATATATATATATATATATATATATATATATATATATATATATATATTATACGTATATATATATATATATATTATACGTATATGCATATATACATATATATATACATACGTATACATATATTTATGCATATATATACATATATATATACATATATATATATGTGTGTAATATATATATGTGTAATATATATATATATATATATATATATATATATATATATATTATATATATATATATATATATATATATATATATATATATATATATGGGAGAAATAATAAATGAATAAGATAAATATATTGGCATGGTGACATAAAAAACTAAAGTTTCAAAAAACAAACACTTACGGCACATCACCATTCAGGTGTCTCACAACCTCCGGATAAAATGTGTGTTTTAAATTTAATCATTGCATTGGATGGCATAGATATAACGTTTGCCTTCACTTTAAAGATTTCGGCCTATCCCCACATATGTTGTTGTTTTCTAAGGTTTACGTTTACTTTATGTAGGCGTTTCACGTCATTTCCAGCTGAGTGTTTACCCGACCTCTCAGCAGTGACATTTAACGTAGTCGACGAAGAGCATTTTTCCGGTTGTCGTTGTTTTTCTCTTTCCGGTTTTTCAATAGTTCGCTGTCGTCACCGAAACGTACCCACCGAAGGTGCTTTATTTAACAATGAGAACGAGAAATCCTTTGGTTTTGTTGCATCATTGAGCTCGGATTTCCCGAGGAGAATGGCGCTAAAGAAATTATTCCATTGTTATTATCATGAATATGTTGTAGTCGATGTAAACCAATAAAGGTAGAATAACTTTCAACTGATGTTATCTTCCGAAATCGTGGTGGCATTTCTAAATGCTGTTTTCTTGTGTGCTGTAAACATTATGTTCGCGTTGCATGACAATTTTTTTTTAACCGGGTCTTTACGCCCCTTTCAACACCGACAATGACCTTTATATGCTTCGTTGGTTTTGCTGGGTTTTTTTCTATTTCCACCTTTCGTTCGCCCCCAGTCTATACAATAACCATCCACCACTGTAGTCTCAGTTGTGTCTGAAGTTCAACAGCATGGAAAGTTCGTGGCTGATATATAGTTATCGACATAAACATGTCACTCTCAAAATGCCCCTTTTGTATTCCAAGCACATGCACGACCGCCGATACCCCCGTGCTCAATAATGCTACTGACTTTGAAATGTCTACGACATAAAGGTGATAGCCTAGGTTTGTTATCGATTGTCTACATTCACGAGAATTCTACAAAACGGTCGTATAACGTAATGTTGCCATCACGTTTCACGGACTCTCGGTTATGCTACGATAACTGTAGAGGCGACATAAATGACAGGTGCAGAGTCGGCGTAATAACACGAGTAAAGTTGGTGGATGGACAGTCATTAATACTAATTATAGCGATTCAAGTGACGACTGATGCAGCGACCTCTACAGGGGATCTCGTGCCTTTTTCATCATTCGTGTTCTCGTTACGTTGACGCGGGGCATCATTTAGCGATTAATAGAAAATGAAGAGTATCATTACACAGCTAATAAACGTTACCGTTCATTACCACTGCGGAGAACGATGTTTTACCAGTGCCTGTCACGAAATCTACAATTAGGAGTATTGTTGAACTGGCGACAAGTATAAGTATATCTTTAAGAATGCTTCTATGACCAGTGTGTCCATCTTGTGTGATGTGTTTAACAGAAGAATGCCAACTTGTTTTAGTCGTAAGACATTACTTTAGTCGTTACGTCTAGTGGTTAGTGAACGCCGACTACAGACTCAACGTCTCTAGACTCAACTTGCGCCGTCTCTATATTCAACGTGCACCATCTATAGACACAACGTGCATCGTCTCTAAAATCAACGTGCACCGTCTCTAGACTCAGCGTGCACCGTCTCTAGACTCAACGTGCACCGTCTCTAAATTCAACGTGCACCGAATCTAGAATCAACGTGAACCGTCTTTAGACTCAAACTGCACCGTCTCTAGACTGAACGTGCGCCGTCTCTAGATTCAACGTGCACCGTCTTTATACTAAACGTGCATCGTCTCTAGACTCAACGTGCACCGTCTCTAGACTCAAAGTGCGCCGTCTCTAGACTCAACGTGCACCGTCTTTATACTAAACGTGCACCGTCTCTAGACTCAACGTGCACCATCTCTAAACTCAAAGTGCGCCGTCTCTAGATTCAACGCGCACCGTCTCTAGACTCAAAGTGCGCCGTCTCTAGACTCAACGTGCGCCGTCTCTAGCCTCAACGTGCACCGTCTTTATACTAAGCGTGCACCGTCTCTAGACTCAACGTGTTCCATCTCTAGCCTCAACGTGTTCCGTCTCTAGACTCAACGTGCACCGTCTTTATACTAAATGTGCACCGTCTCTAAACTCAACGTGCCCCGTCTCTAGACTCAACGTGTTCCGTCTTTAGACTCAACGTGCACCGTCTCTAGACACAACGTGCGCCGTCTCTAGACTCAACGTGTTCCGTCTTTAGACTCAACGTGCACTGTTTCTAGACTCAATGTGCACCGTCTCTAGAGTAACGTGCAATTGTCCCTGCGTGTCATAACTATTTACTAACTGGTACCCAAATTCCACCAACTGCGAAATGGAAACCATTAAAGTAATGTTTCACAATTTTCATATTAGTCACTAACTAAGAAATGTGGTCTAAAAGTTCAGGACTCTGATAAATGTCCTATATTGTGGAGGCAGACATCTTGATCATGCCGCATGACGTCACGTCGGTTATGACGCTCCTTTGGTCCTATTATATATAGCTGTGCTTGACATTTATACGAAAACGCCTGCTCATTTATTGGTTTCATTTAGTCCCTCCGGTTGAGAAGCTGAATTGCACTTTTATCAGCATGCCCGACTATTATAGTACCACCATGCATGTGGATTTAATATTTTTCACAAGTTATACAGATAAACAAATGTGACGATTATTTACGTTGTAACGTAAAACCGGGAAAATACTTAACATTTTGCCACGTACAATTGATCAAGTACAACATCTAAGTAATACAGTATACGTAAGTTCATCGAAAAGTCCTAGAATCCAACCGTTGTTGTCTAGGTCACCTCTAGTACAAGAACTAGCGCCTAACCACGGTAATCTAACCCTAATTATTAGTGTAGGTCATCGTGACCTCTCGCCTGTCCCCAGGCATGTCGCACCAGTGCATCTTGCACTGTCAACCTGCCACGCACCGACCTGTCACACGTACGCAGCACGCATGCACTCATACATAGACGAGTGCGTGCGTGCTTGCGCGGGCTCTCGAACCCGCAACCTTATAATGTAACTGATCCTTAATTGTTATTTCATGCGTAGTCGCGCAGTGGCCAGAGCCTTAGTCTGTCGGTTCAGAGAACCCGTGTTTGAATCATGTGCTGCGGTGTCATACGGTGACAATTTTTTTACCTTTTTATTGCTCAGGTCACACAGCTGTACGAACGAGTGCCTGACTATAGACAGTGGTAGATATTTGTGTACAAATAGTCTTTATAAATCGCATTTATTGCGGCGTGGCTAAGTGTTTCTCGGAGAAGTTGATATGGTGTTCGATTTAACAGGTCTACCAGATAGTAAAGTGCAAAGTGAAGCGATTGTTTTGAATAAAAGTGTTAGGGTGTATCGCACGAAACTGTAAACGACTGATCACACTAATCACTGTAGCAAAGTTAACAAACAACACGTGGTGTTGATACAGAGAATGCGTTGTGTTTTGTTCCATATGGTGATGATGATTTTGAACTCGACGGTGAGGCAGAAACCGGGAGCGAGACAAGTGCTTCCATTTCGCGCGTTTCCGTCTAAGAATATTGTAAACATTTCATTAAAAGCAAACCATTTGACGGATTGCTTGTATGACATTGAAGAAATATATGGTTCTGATTAATAATAATTACTGATACGTCGCTGAGCGAGTAGAGTCACTACATGAATGTATAACATCCCTAAACGAGACATCCTATCAACACCATCGGTCGTGTATTCCTCTAGCGATTCCAACAACAACACTGATTTCTGCCTGTGTTTGTCGCGAAGAACTTCCGAGAAATTCAGACGCAGGTAACCGAAGCCGCCAAGTCGACAGTAGTGATAGATCCTGCGATGAATATATGCATTTAGTTATACGATAAAATCACGCGAGTCATCAAACAGGTCATCAGACAGACGTCCGCGGTGCACTATCAGTCTTTCTCGTGTTGTTTGCAACCGTTCATCAAGAAACTTGTCGTTGTTTGAGAACGTCGTCGCTCGAGATGGGACCACAGTATAACGAACTAGAGCACGTAGGCCCTACATGGTGCGCGGGTTCCTTTATGTTTTAAGTATGAATTGGACCACGTCATTTTGCCCCAGTAATACTTACTGATTTCATATGAAATATTCTCCACTAAGTCATCTCAAAACGTTAGCTGTGTTACGCTCAGTGTCCAATTGTCGACGACACAGCTATTTGCTGCTGAACTAAGAAACTGAGCGACGTCGCAGACCCGCAATACGCCTACAATGTATTACCGCAGTTCTTTGAAAACCAATCATATATTTACGGCATTGCCATAATTCGTTGCCGTCCATGTGATTTTAGATCATCCGCTTGTAGTTGAAGTTAGTTATTAGGCAATAATTCGCCGCGCGTCCGTAGACAAGGAACACGTATCAGTTTTATGACGCCTCGTTAGATCGCAATTGCGAAGATGGCGGCGGGTCGACTTGACTACCGCCAGTCACGGAGGAAGTGGCGCTGAGAAGAGAGACGGACGCTGTCCGCTAATGACGGTAATAAACGATGAACGCCTTCATAAACTATTCATCATATCAGGTCCGACGTTGTCCCCACGACGTGTAGGCTAGGTCGCCCCATTATATCAGTTCGTCGTCACTGAACATGGATAATGGTTCCAGTTGTCTCACTGTAAACACGTGTCTTATATTTAGTTAATTGTGATGACATTTACACTAGTTCGTGAATGTGTGCAAGTTTATATAATACTAATAATCTTTATTTTATATAGCGTATTTACCCATAGCGTTGACAGCGGTTTACATGTTACTTCATTAAAACAACACTGTTAGGATCACTATCACACATCACAGCTGGCTGTGTGGTGGTCTTCCCTCACGACGGAACGACGTTTCACGAACGGCCAAAAAGAAACCTGTACAACCTTATGGCTGTCTCTAGACGCGAACTGCCAGGACTTGTTAATACCCATAGGCTTACACTTGGTATTTGTTTTACAAAGCAACTTAAGTCAGGAACGATCATAACACTTCAACAGAACGTAGTAGTTTGTTTGCCCAAGTTCAAACACGACCTAATTGTGAGTTGTTTGTCAACCAATACGTACACGACCGCCGGAAACTGTTACAAATAAGACCGTGTCGAAACTAGAAGTTCTCCTGAAACAAAGAAATTGGAGGTGTTATTGTTCGGAGTGTATGTTTGAGGTGGTGTGTTCTTGGGATATGACAGTTATATGAACTGTGTCGTGCCAGCCATTCAATTTCCTTTACAATTTACCCAATTCGCACAACTCGATTTCGGCAAGTGCTCTCCAGAACAGGATTTTGCTAAAGAGAGTTTGTGTGTGTGTGTGTGTGTGTGTGTGTGGGGGGGGGGGTGCGTGGGTGTGTGTGTGTGTGTGTGTGTGTGTGTGTGTGTGTGTGGGTGTGGGTGTGGGTGTGGGTGTGTGGGTGTGTGTGTGGGTGTGTGTGTGTGTGTGTGTGTGTGTGTGCGTGCATAGACACACGCACGTACGCACTCACGCACCCACACCCTACGAATCGAGTACCAAAGGCAATAGACCATTTTCTAAGCTTCATTAAAGTTCTAATGTAAAATATCTTAAAAGGAGCTAGTGTGTTTCTATTGGTTTCTATTTGTTAATTAATGTAATATTCTGAAGACTACAATATGTGCGCTGGTGGCATAGCGCACGGCAACTTGTGCTTAAATACTTTAGTACGCCTAGAAATGTGTTCGTAGTTTGAAAGTTCACAACCCAAAACATGTTCGAATCGTTGAGAAACAGCAGTTTTAAGACAAACGTTATCGGCAATATTGCGGGGTCCGGTTGAGTTTAATCAAATACCCTTGGTGTTCAATGATGTTCCATTTTTCAGGTTCAGCACACAAGGCTTTCTTTTAGGAATTATTACACCAATTTTACCAGTAACAACAAATCCTAGGAGAATAGCTGATTAGTCTATTTACGTGCTTACGTCTGTGCTAGTCACGGTCCAGTCGACTACCCAAAACGACGAACAAAAACAAAACCTTCCGTCTTGGCGTTATTGAATGAACCATCTGGTTTCTTAGAATCTGCGAACAGTCTCAATAGGCCTACTTCCATGCTCGTAGCAGTTATACTCCAGTCGCTCGTGCTAAGTAGCCGCCGAAGAAGTTGTTGTCTATTGTTCGTTCACACGGGGGTCCGTAAGTTTCTCTTCTCACGCAACACGTAGTCGCTACGTAATTGCTTCCGTCAGAGCAGGTAATTGTTGAGTCGTGTTTATTCGGCAAGTCCAACAGTTAAGAACATGATGCCCGGTCGATGAGGCATCAAGGAGGTCGGCCTTGCTGACACGGTTCCTCCAGTACGTGTTAGGATTTCTCAGCGAGGTACTTTGGCTGTAGACTGGATGGCTGGAGACACACTGGACACAGTGCCGGAACGATAACTTTGCTATTGTTCCAGAGATTTGGGCTGACGTGTCTTGTGAGGTACTGCCAATTCTAAGTAAAGCAAATATTTGGTGATTGCGCGTTACACGGTAAAGGAAGATGCACGGTCTCCGGACAAGCAATACCTATTGAGAGTCTAAGAAACGCAACTCGCTACTAATGCGACAGACACACACAATTCTTCTCCTTCTCATGGTTAGCTCATCACTCTATGTTAGACAGATGTTTGTGGCTAGAGGGTTGTATACATTTAAAGTACACACACGCACACGCACACGCACACACATACACCACACACACACACACGCATGCACGCACGCACACACACACACACACACACACATAAACACACGCGCACACACACACATACACACGCGTTCGCGCGCGCGCACACACACACACACACACACACACACACACACACACACACACATAAACACGCGCATACACACACACACACACACACACACACACACACACACACACACACACACACACGACGATTTCAGTCAGTTTAATTCAGTCGTAATATTCGAATCCTGATGGGAAAACAGTAGTGTGGTTTACTGGTGGCGCTGCAAGTAGACAGCTGACGTATTGTGCAGTTATGCGTGTTGCGCATTCCAACCAGCGTATTGTGATTACACCTTGCCACTTAATGTGTTGCAGCTGACGGTTGCATATAATATCTGAATAATTCACGATCTCTCATTGCGCGCTGTTTTGGAAGGCAAGTTGCAATGGTAACATTTGCATTGTAGAAATGGCTTGTTTGGATGGCCAGTGTGATCTGACGGCAGGTTCATATCAGTTATCTTGCAGTGTGCTATAGGCCGGGAGCCGGGTCCAACTCTCAGGATGTTTTCTGCTAAGTTTTTTTCACTAGTATTTCCTGATAACTGATATACTGGGCCATAACAAGTTCGTAATGACCACTCCCAACTCGGGGCCTTTTGGCCTCAGGGGACCAGAAACCCCCCTTTCGTGCTTGAAATTAAGTAAATTCAAATATTTTGTCATTCTGGGGCCAAACATAGGTGTAGAGACACAACATTTGGCAGAGGGCACCATGAGACATAGAGGAAGGTGACGGTGTATGATATAGCGGTTTGCCCCAATTCATTTCCACAGTGTGAACCATTGAGTTCCCCCCAAAAAGCGTCCTCCGCCTGGCAGATTAGTGTCATAAATACATATTTTATAAGTCTTTTTGTGTAACAAAATGGCCATGTTGTCACATATAATACTTCCCACTGCCATTAGCTTCTATTTGATACCATGATGACCTCTGTGTCTCGAAAATTATGCCCGCTGTGGGTGAACACCCTAACCCACCCCCTACATCACTGAAATTGTAATTGTCGCATGTTGCGTCTTCTAATGGGCTACTCTCTTTAGTGTACTGATAATAATCATGATCTAGATATCAAGTAAATGTTTCTCAATGTTTTTCAGTTTGATTGTGCGCATTTAAATTATACTGAAGGTCAAAGTCAATGATGAAAGTGTTCTCTCGGCGTCATTCTATAGTCGTGCAAGACTTCAACAACAGTGACACATGTCACTCATAACAGCGGGTTAGTTCATTGTCACACAACACATATTTTAATAACATTCTCGTTGAAGAACTTCGCATATTTGATATCATTTATTCATTTCATATTACCTAGATCCTCTGTATTCTTCAAATAAGTAGTAATTTATGTAATCAATAAAAACAATACTTATGTTAATCAACTAGATCACCTGCATATGCCAAAGTACTTTTATGGTGGGTAACGTTAACGATTAAATAAATAAATAGACGTTCGGACTGTAACAATAAATATGCAATCAGTTAAAATCGCTGGTGCTGTTGTAATACTTGTGCCAAGGTATCCTCGTTTCATATAATACATACACTATTACTATTATAAGACCTAACAGTGCGCTTCGCATGCTGCAGCTTTTGACACTGCGACGTCTGCCGTGTAACCTATGTGCATGTCAGATGTTGAACGTTAATGTTGCAATACCGGAAATAATCTCATAAGGATGTACAATGTATAAAGCACTCGGTCTGAGTATTTATTTGACTTGGCATTTGTCATCGGGGCCTATTTAACAAATTGTTATAACCCTAATCGCAGTAACGACTGACGCTTAGCGCGTGTGTCGTTGATAAAAAGTGTCATGATCGAATGCCAGGTCGCCTATTAGCGAGCCGTTTAGCTGTATCTTCACGCAAACTGGTAGCACAGCGTCGTACAAATCATGGCGCAACGTGACAGCGTGCATGCATAATCGAGCAGCACACAAGGTTGATTTCTCCGATTAACTGCCTGCCGTTTGTTGCTTGATTCTAACATATGCGTGGGTTAAACGGTCTTTCATTGCCGGAAATGTATTTTAGTGATTCTGTCGTCGTCGTTTATTGAGGGTCTCTATGGTTATTTCTCTCCCACTCTTTTTATTCTGCGACGTTCCGATCTGGCAAACACACTTCAGTTAGTTCGATTGTGTGCGTGTGTTCGTGTGTGCGTGCGTGTGTGTGTGTGTGTGTGTGTTTGTGTCCGCGCGTGCGTGCGTACGTGCGTGCGTGTGTGCGTGCGTGTTTGTGTCCGTGCGTGTGTGTGTGCGTGCGTGCGGGTACATATGCAAGTTCTTTCTCAAATATCACCATTACGTCGAGTTTGTCGGCGTTGAGGTTAGGTTTATTTCATCTGTTGCGCCGACTTTGTAGGACAACACTTCATTAGTGATTGGTGCGCTCTGCGAAATACGGGTCAACTTATCGGTCAGACCCTCGATGTATGAACATATCACGTGAACTAACCGAACAGTTCCTCCTATCATTTAGATTACGAAGGTTATCTGAAATGCATGTATTTCGATATTTCACTCGTCGTTCAGCAATCATCATACGCACTCTGTGACAGCTGAACAAGTTTAATTAAAATTATTAAAAAAAATTACGTTTTCATTTTTTAACTATTTTATCATATTTATATTTAAGTGATAAATTTAACTTAAAACAACAGTATATATCGTATATATCCCATTTGATATTAATAATGTATCGCTCCGTGCGACATAAATCTAATCCACTATCATGACTTTTCTGCAACCCCGCAAATATAACAGTGGGTTGACGATACAGGAATAAAACTGGGGTTTGTTGGCAGAAATTATCTTCCAAAATGACGCTAAACTGTACATCACAGATCAACCGAGGAAGAAATATGCCAGAAATCACTTGCACTATTACATCGATTGTGCGTCTGGTGTGGGGCGCGCGGCGAGAGACAAAGGCCCGTGCCACTGACACTGTGCGACGTTAATCACACCGCGAGCCAACACCGGCTAATTCGATTTAATTTGCAAGCTGGCAATTAATATCGTACGTAAAGCACTGGAGCACACCCGTGTAGCCGCGAACACTTCGACAGATGACTCTTTCCCACGGCCGTGAAACCGTAATGGTTGGGCAACTAGAAAGAGGTGTCCGTTGCGAGGGGCGACAATTCCATAAATGTTATACACTCTGTTTGTGCGTTCTTACGTACGTGCGCGTTGACATAAGTTATTGATATATACTGAGTTTGTATTTCAGATGGATTTGGCGGCTGTGTAATCAGCACATTACTATGTGCCTGATTATATATCACCTGGTATATGACTTGTATAACGCACGTGGTTTCTCTAGCTCTGTAGAGAATTAAAACACACCTGGAAACAGGAAAATATATATTAAGGCCCTGCGCGGGGGGGTTTCGACCGACAGCCCGCGGTGGTTGCGGTGCGGGCTGCGGGCCAGACCAGTGCGGTGCGGGCCGGGCTACGGGCCAGGATATCGCAAAAAAATATGCGGGGCGAGCTGCGGGCCGAATTATGTAGTTGCGTGGCGGGTGCGGGCTTAGCTTCCAAGCCCGCGCAGTTTCTGTAAACAATTTGCACATTGTTTGTGCCTATTAGTTGGGGGATTAGCAGATAGCCCTTTGTGTGTATGACACTGTGTTGTGTGCACGACTGCATGTGTGGGTCTAATACTGTGCACGCATGCTTTCACGTGTTCATATATGTGTACGTGTAATTAGATGTCGTGTATGGCTGTATGCATGGCTGGATTATAAATATGCTGTATGCATGGCATGGCTACATGCAAGGTTGCATACATGCGTGCGTGCGTGCGTGCGTGCGTGCGTGCGTGTGTGTGTGTGCGCCTAACTATGTTATGATAACACGTGCTAGCCAGATCCAAGATGATCAATAAGAATTAGATAATTTTTAGTATTCCATGTTAGCTATTTAATATGTTATGTCTGACTTTTGAAGAAAAAAAAAGCAAAGTTGCGGGCCAAGTTACGACATGATGTGGCAACATTTGCGATGCGGGTTGGTTGCAGGCCATGTTACCGTGGTGCGGGGCGGACTGCGGACCACGAGGAGGCAACATGTGCGGGGTGGGGCGGGCTGCGGGCTGAATTGTAATGTGAATGATGGTCTGCGATCGCTGTTGATTTCTAGCCCGCGCAGGGCTTTAATATATATATATATATATATATATATATATATATATATATATATATATATATATATATATATATATATATATATATATATATAAATAAATAATTAAAACATATCTATGTTGACCATGTTGAGTGAGAACACCGAATAACAGACACAGGTGCGACACACGCGACATATCATTCGATTGCTTTTCCGATTAATAGTATTATCATCATTATTATTGTGATTACCATGTACACCAGACTACCTGTGGTTGTTTCGAACACCTATTCTTTGCAATACCTAACCTTAGAGCATATGCATTTAGAGAAGCGGGGCTGCTGAAGATACGGCAGCTGGGCGTCGACTTGTTGTAACAGCTCTTGTCACTGCCGCGTCTTTACTTGTGCCACCAGTGGAGGCGACATAATGAAACTGTTCTGAAGGGTCACAGCGTTGCCTGTGGTGTGTTTGACGAACATCAACGGTGTAGTTGGAGGATTTAAGGGGGCCCTAGACTACCCTCTCTGAATTGGTCCCTGCTATGTCCTTCCTCATCGAGTGACAGGACACATTTCGTTGAAGTTGACGCTTGTGTTGTGCAACAGTATAATTATTACGAACTGAAGGCGATGCGATACTTGTTATTGGGTAAAGAAGTAGCCGCTTTGCGCATATGGCAGGCTGTTGCTACATTCGATACAGCACAGCTGGGATGGTGAAGTAACAGTGTGTTCTAGTTTCATCTCCTGCAGCACACACTGCGATGTATCGACAAAAACTACAATACAATACAATACAATACAATACAATACAATACAATACAATACAATACAATACAATACAATACAATACAATACAATACAATACAATACAATACAATACAATACAATACAAATTTATACAATAACCTTTAATAGTCCCTCAAAGAGGAAATTATTGTGGTAAGTATTCACATAACACAACATCACACAGCGACATTAGTAGTGACAATTAGTAGTGACAGTGCAAAGTTGTAGGAAAGTAGTGCGCTCCATTGTATCCCCTCATCATCCCCGATCATTTTCCACTCCCCGATTTCGAGTTTAGTATATAGCCTGACAGAAGTTGGAAGAAATGTGTTTCAATAACGGTTCGTGCGTGTTCTTTCAGAAATGTACCTATAACCAGATTGTGCAACATAGTAGAATTCGTTCAGTGAGAAATGTCCTTTAAGATGTCCCTTGTTTTTTGTCATCATATATGTTTCGTAGAGTTCATGTACTGTATCGTGTCAATGGTTTTGCTGGCTGACCGTACTGATAAGCTTCCACCCCAACAAATTAGACAGTAGCATAGGACTGACTGGACTGTATATTTATAGAAGAGATTAGTTATTGTCCGACACACATTAAATTATCTTAGTTTTCTGACGAAGTAGTTCCGTTGACAACTCTTGTTTTGAATGCGCTTCGTGTTCAATGACCAAGCTGGTTGGAAATTTCGACGTCTAAGTAGGAGTACATAACGAAGTGTGAGATTTAAGAAGAATGCCAGTGCAGAGAAACTCACACTCGTACAATTACAGGGAGGATCTGAGTTGAACTGCGACTACGATGTGGACAAACACCAACCTAGTGCCTATAGGTCCCTAGAATGAACAGAAATGGTCCGTGTGCTTTCGAACATGATATCTGCGGAGCTTGTTTTGCCCCTATTGATTCGTGCCACCATCTCCATCGTGCCTGGTGACTGATGTCAGTGACGTCAGAAGACCCTCTCGTACTTGATTCAGTCGACAGCACATCAAACGCAACTGCGGTAGAAATAGTTTTGAATCGTACACAATAATAATAATAATAATAAAACAGTTTTTCTAAAGCGCTAATACGCGCATGGCGGATCGATGCGCTGTACAAAACAATAAATGTATTAATAAATACAAATGTAAATTATATTAATTAATATAAATCAAATCATATTTTGGTTTAAGATGTACACTAGTACAAACCTTTGTATGTAAATTAGATCAATCATATAAATAAATTTTAAATAAATTATATACTGTTTTAAAGATGCATAATACTAAACCTCTGTAAATTATATAAATTAATATAAAATATAAATATAAAATTAAAACATTTACTAAATTTGTGTATGTAAATTATCTATACATTAATCTAAAACATAAACACTGATTAAAACGTGTTTAACACTAAAAAGAAATTATAAAGCAGTGTCCGTCATTTCACAACAATTTGAATTAATTAAAATGTCTAATAAAAAGATATATTTTTAAAGACATGTACAACCGTGGAAGGGACGAGTAACAGTTCCCGAACGTACGACCGGCTGTACTCTGAGAAGACAACGAGGAAGGTAGAAGTGACAACTGTACTGAGGAGTCTGTCCTGTGGTTGCTTGCAACGCCGTCGGAGATGTGGGACAGCTCTGCGTCAACATCTATACACTGTGGTTAATATCGCAGCACCATATTTATTGCATATGCATTTAATCTTCTTCTTCACGTTAGACGGCCTTCATCCACTGATCAGAACAAGTCTGCTCAATTCTGCTTAAATATCCACTAAACTACATTTTATGAACATGATTATAAATGGTTAAACACCATTAGTTATTGATATTTGTATTTTTTTTAAATAAAAACGTTCTTATTTTTTGGTTAAAAGTGCTATAAATCATATGGGAATTTCAAGGAAACAACTGGTACGATCTTCACAGAAAAGTGGCAACAACCGTTTTAATGTTCATAACAATAATTAGCTATTTTGAAGCATTGCTGCCAAGATCTTACTCAAACGGGGACATTTCTTACATAAGCAGTATTACATGTGCAACATTTTCACAGATACAGAGTAATATGCGCTGCTTTCAATCCAAAAAATATCGACCAGAGACTGCGTGAACGGGGGGGGGGGGGGGGGGGGGGGGGAGTGGGGGGGGGGGGGGGCTTCGATGAGGTAATCAGCGGGTGTAATGAGGAAGAACAGCGCGTCACCTCAGCCTTTGTTCCGACGCCGCTGGACGAGTGCCATCAGGAAGACGTCGTATTTGTCCAGTCTCTTGAGTACACCTAGGTCATTTCCGGTTTGTATCGATCCCACCTGGAAATGTAATCCGCACAGGGGACACACTACACATCATTGTGCTGTGATATATGAGTTCTCTATGCCACACACATGTTGGCTGCATTCTTTTCCGTAAGCGTGACAGAGAAAACGCTCTGTGAATAAAGATTAGCAGTGCTTAATTAAAAGATATAAATATATTTTTGTGTCGAAATAAATCACAATAATATTACCTGCATATAACGTTGTAAAATATAATGTTATGCACATTAGTCTACACAAACACAAAGTCATGTTTGTGTTCCATAAATGCGTTTGTATCAATTTAATTATACCACTGTGTTGGTTTTTGGCTATGGTCGTGACGTGCGCTCGTTGAATTATTAATTCTACGGATGCGCTGCATTTGTGTCAATTTAATTATGCTGTGGCTATGACGTATTTGTACTAACATTTTCTTTCACTGTGGGTGCTCTACCTTGTCAATAACAATTTGTATGTTGACGAATTTACACCATGGAAATGTTGTGTTTGTATTTATTTACCCTCTAACGTCAACCAAGTTAAAACGCGCCTAAGTAAAAAGGGATTGGTCAGTCGAACAAATCAATATACAGTATTAAAGTTGTCCACAGATGCGTGGATACGTCACTGAGCAAAGGTTAATCACCCATCGGGAGATTTATGCGAGGAAAACCTTGAGAACCGGTGTTGAAATGAATCTCGCCCTTGACTTACCGTGGACATGTTGCGTTCGACTAACACCATTGGGCATGGTGTGTTCTGTTAGCTCACTAATAATACGATAATTAAGTGTTCTTTTTAAGGCACTAACACGTTGGTCGTGATGTGTTCTTTCAAATTAACTAACACCACGGCTGTAGTGTTTTCTTGCCAATTAACTAAAACTAAAGCCATGATGTATTTGTTTCAATTTACTTATGTCACGGTCACGTGATCATTTTAATTTACTTACGCGGTTATCCTTACGTGTGCATGTGTCGATTTACTAATATAATGGTCGTTATTATTTTATGTCAGTTTACACGTATTTACGCGTTTGCGTGTTAGGATTTCATTGTTCTACATTTTGTGAATATATTTTTATTTACCAGTAAAGTAGTTGTACCAACTTGTGGGTTTGTGATCGGTGTTCGATGATGACAGTTGTTACCCTACATGGCCACTACGTGCATGTGATATTTAATTTGCTCTGTAGTCGTGGCATTTCTGTAGTAACCGCGAAAATGATGAAGCGTTGAAGCGTAACGAACGTGGTGTTTTATGCAGAATAAATCCTACTTTAACCCAATTCCCGTCCCTAATTGGTCGGCGAAAAGCGACGGTTTTTGGACAGTTGAAAAGTGGTAATGTTTTGCATTGTGGTGACACGCCGATAAATCTAATCGCTGTGTCGTAAAGCTCTTGATTAAATCGCCCTTATAAACGCGACACCGGCGCAACCGCGCTAATAACGGCTAATTAAATTCAGTACATTTGCGACGAAATGAAGCCGGCGTTTCGCTTCCACGCAATAAAACAATGCACCGGCAGCTTGTCGATATAAAGATTGCAGGGCGTAGCTAAATGTCACGCGTACGTCATACAGACATGACGCTAAATAACTGACTGGAAATCGATGGCGAAAAATCCAAGACAACTTGTTGCCCAGTCTCCTTTACGGAATGCAATATCGATTGGAACGTGTCAACATGTTGCAGTATTTATGTTCACATACCGACATCTGTTAGTCGGACTGGCGACATATTTCAGTCGTTTGGCGCGGGGTCATACATCACCGTGTTGACACCGCTGTCCGGTGATTCCACGTCACATAAACGCCGTTTCTTATGGGCTGAGCTTGACTAATTCACTTGCGTGTTGTTGTACCGAGGCAAGTCTGTAAGGCTGACAACAGTTTGATGTATACATATAAGCTACATACATTCAAACACATAAGCAAATGTGGACACGTGTGAACATATAACATATATAGATGTGTAGTTTCTTGTTGCGTTCTTGTGGCGATGTCACAACGGTCTCTATTGAGAGACGTTATCTGGTGTGATTTTAAAGACGACATAAAAGAGATGTTCTCTTTATGTTGTTGTACAAACTCGTCAAGAATATGGCCTCTTATATTTAAAACAAACTCGTACATTCAAGAGTTGGGTTGACATACGAAGCATGTCTATTCATTGTCCATCAGCCTAGTTTAAACGCTCGACTAAATAAAAAAGAAGAGTTTAAGAGAGACCTACATGGGAGATACAGCGACAATGACTACTGTGACGTTTAACCGTTTTGTCAGTTAACCCTTGAGTAATCCAACAAACCGTAATTTTATATCTATTTTTAAGATGTCAAACTACAGATAATTTTATTTTTGAAAGAACGTCACACACTTGATATATTTATTAGTGTGATATGTCTAACATTAGCTGTATTGTTTATACATTTAATAGGATCAAACATACAATAAGTAATCCTTTATGTCTGACAGTATATGTGTACTTCAAAGTATGTGTATACTTGAAGTTGCATCTTCATGGTTAACTTTAGGATACGAGGATTTGATACATAGTTCAAGTCCCAGTTCATCGATTATATCCACGTATGGTGTGTATTAGTTTTAATGTTGATCCACATAGTAATGCCAGTTTACACAGAAATACGTTCCGACGAGGACAACGAGACTGTCAAAACGAACCGGACATTCACTACCAGTCTTTAGTCTGAATATTACCAGGTCAGAATTTTGATGAAAGTCTACTTTGCTGAACGTTTTGTCTGTTGAAAGTCTTCATACAGTCTCGCAAGTCATTGAACTCATGTTTTATCTTGTCCCTCTCCTTCATCCGCTTACAAAACAATTAATATCCACGCATTCTTCTCAAGGTTTTCCAGAGTCGAATGATGGCCTTTTGCACGGAACGACTGTGCAAGGATGACAACGTCTTTGTTCTTTACCAGTAGCGTTGACACAGTTAGGAAAGCACGAAATCACATTAGCCTAATTCGTACTGGTAAATTGGATTTGTGAAGAGAGCCAGCAATTTTGCCTTAACATTTGATGATATTCACTATATTCCGACAGGCTTAGCTTACCTATCACGGTAATAAAGTTGCTATACAGCCCAGCTTTATATTAAATATGTGGCTCTTCGTCAGCAACAATTCTCCCCTCTCGTAACCATGATGATTTGTTTTAGTTCGAACACGAGGTTAAGTCGTGTCATCGTGATAACAAGCGACTTTCCATACGGAAGATGACAACATTACTGCGTAGACATGACAAGAAAACATTCCCTCTCTCGGGAAAAGCAACACTGTTTTAGAATGCGGACGCCGTCAAAACAGACAAGGCTCCCGTCCTTATCTCTGAATTCTGCCTCCAGTTAGAAGCTTTCCTACAACGCCTGTTGCACGGTTGTGTGTACACTCCACGCACCGTTGACCGCGTGAAAGGCTCCGTGCAGACGCGGCAGTGGTGCCCTGGTACAGCACCAAGTGGACGGTGACAGGACAATCAAAACGTAACTGGTGCACATGAAAGGCCACATGAGAAATCAACGTGAGCTGGGCATACCGCCTTGTTCAGTGTCCACTGCAGGTTTGTTCCGGTTCCGGTCATTGTCTACGTCCATCACTGACAGTGTTACAAGTGGACAGCTGTGGGCAAATAATCCTGTGTGCTGTGTGTGTGTGTGTGTGTGTGTGTGTGTGTGTGTGTGTGTGTGTGTGTGTGTGTGTGTATGTGTGTGTGTGTGTGTGTGTGTGTGTGTGTGTGTGTGTGTGTGTGTGTGCGTGTGTGCGTGTGTGCGTGTAGTGTGTACATGTTCAGAACAACAGACACGGTTCGTGGCGTTATTCAGACCGAACAAGTTGCTAGTGTGTAGGGTAAGCAATCTTAAAAGTCAACCACCATAGTATAACGTCACCAGAAGACGATTCCACAATTCCGTAGATGCGCAGAACTTTATTGTGCAACATGACACTACCGAGTTCGACTCTCCCAAAACCTCACTACACAATATTCACCTATTGATAGTCTGTATTTGAAGTTGTATTCTGAAATATGTCATCTTCTAAAATACAAATATCCAAAGAACCAACACGCGCCATCCTTAATATATCATTCCATGTAACCATTTATATCACATAATATGCAATTCCAAGAAATGACGACAATTTATACCCATATTATTATTCTGCGCGCTGGGCCTGACGACCATGGAATATAAATTGTATTAATGTTCATGTTATATTAATTTGTGTGTCAGAACTCATACGATAATACCATCACAGGTAGTAAATCAAAAATGAATATTTTACTTTTTGGTATTTAGTCAGAAGTGGCAAAAAATGTACATCTTAAATTTATAATGCTATGCACGTCAAACCAAAAACAGGAAACTACATAACAATTATTACGTTAGCAAGTTCAACTGAATTTATAATGTATGTAGTTTTTTACTGTAATGTAAGAGACATAAATAATATATTTTGTTCGTATGATCATAAAGAAACGCCCTTTAGTCTGCTTCACTGTCTACTTGTTGTGTATTAAATAACACAACGTATATTATATGTGTAACCGCATAAATTAGTTCCCTACATACTATAATACAGACTCGATTGATCACATTTATTACAGTACATTATCACCATTATTTTATTTTTTCTCTGCCACTTGTAGACGCTTAAATTTCGACCTGTGGAAAACCTAAATGTATTAATATCACCAACGCGGCGCTGTGGTGTTTATAGACAACGTTGCTATTAGCGTTTCTGTTGGTACAGGAAAATAGTATGCATGGTGACGTCACGACAAAGAAATACGTCAGCGGATGATAAATTACCTACTAATTCGCCTATTGTAATGTACGTTCCTCAAATGCTTAACTGGATTGTGTATTCTAGAACGCCGGCGTGTATTTAGTGTCTACGTCCTTTCTACTGTAGTAGTTTATCAATGAAAGATAGCCTATGAATAACGAAAATCGTTAAACACAGCCGGACACATCCGCGATGCTAACAATTTCCGCAGTTATTTACACGCACTCGATGTGCACCATTACCCGTGCGACTACAAGCACACACGCACACACACAGTCCTCACTAACGACGACACGAGCGTCACTGGTTCCAGCTGCAGACAACTGCTTTCAGCTGAACTGTCTCACGCACATCGAACGCCTGGTGTCATGGCGACAAACAAACCGATGATGCGCCAAAACGATGTGAATATTATGCTGATCGCCAGAAGCCATTTTGATTTTCCTTGCAATCGGAAGGCGCGTTCTCATCCGTCAGTCTTTTCGGGATGCCAAACCGGAAATGTTTACGTCGTTTCCATGGCAATACGATTTACGACCGCACTTCGTAATGCTAACCACGGATTCGGTGACGTTCACGTTGTAATGTACGCAACACCGCGACCGATTTCTCTACAGTAACGAGTCTTGACTGAGTGGTGTGTGGCTTACACATGATATGTAGACTCTACTCCAGGATTTCATGCAGAATGCATGAACAAACACGCGCATTTTCCGTGAATACATATAGTATACAACATTAGTCTAAGTCAGCAAGTATTCACGATATATGCATCCCGTTGTTGAAATGTTCTCTGTGGTGTATTTCACAATACAAATGCATCTAATATTGTTTACGTTACAGGAATTATTCCCGAGTAGACCCATTATGAGACATAATTGTATGAACAAAGACGATCCAGATGCATTACAAAATCGATCAGTCTTGAACTCATGCACTGTGTGCGCCTGTTATTTCAAACTTGACCTTGGTTCAGGAGACTCGGTTGCGTTTCGTACTTCTCGAAGGTAAATGTTTTAAACTCACTACACTGGGGGAAATTACGACCTTCGCACTGGTACGTTATGACCCTGGGTGCTGGGACCCCGGGTTTGACGGGCATTTACTCTGGAGGTCACACGCCGGAGACAAGTTGTCGCCTCGAACGCGTCGACACACATTGAAACACTGACCTCACATTATCCACTCCACGTCCGACAGCTGTTACATATTATATCTACAGTCGACTCAATGTACCAGCAATTTTCAACATGCCCTGTGTAAACGACCATGCAATCTGAGTAGCAAAACCAGTTATACGCAGTTTCTGTGAGGCCGACATGCTTGAAGCAAAACTGTAGTGGGTCTGAGAGCAGGATATATATGTTCCGTAAATGGTAACACTTATAGACCGATTGTGTTAACGTTAAAACTGTGAATATGTTTATCACAAACTGGATACTCTGATCAAAAGGAAGCGGATTGCATCCATTTTTGACACTTTGTTGGATTTTCGATAAGCCGATCCGTCTGCGAGATTATGTAGAGGTGATCCAATCTGGTACTATCAGGTTAAACCTCAGACCAATAATAACACAATCACTAGATCGTTCGGTTCCAGACGACTTCACTAATGCAAATGTCGCAAGCACGTTAATTTCGAGTAGCCGTATTTTAATAAGTATCATTTGACCTTTAATCTGAAACCGAAACATTAATATTTCGAAGACAGAGATGCTGTCTTAAGATTTTCTGAAATTACAACGCGAAAACGAATTATTCTCTATAACATGCCTTCACCCAACCCGTGTGGAACTCACAACTGTTATACTAGGGCCTATTGATTGACATACAGCTACAGCTATATTCCAAACGTGTGGATACGACATGACAATGCGGTAGGCGGACGGGTTTTGTCAAGTGGATGCGACAAATTTAATCGCTCCATGTAACTGTTCGAATAGTACCCACACAAGAATCAGACAGGAAATCACCAAACGTGACGTCATCAGAGGTGTCCTCCCATCCTGCTTGCCGCATCCGTTGGTGCTTCCGGTCGTATAGATTAATGTGTAATATTTACCAATATGATGATGTTTTTGTGGGGAAATCCACGGAAACATTCCTCATTTCAAAGTATGGTAAATAACTTGTTCTAATATACTCATTTCCTCGCATTGCTAACAAGGAATTCAAGTATGAGTTATTTTAATTTCTAACCAAATTGCCATAAGTTTTTGGCTAGACCTACACAATGTATACACTATTGCATCTCATGACACTGCAGCAATAGTGGTCTACAATATACAGGGATGCATTAAAACAAACAGAGTGTTGTTATTATGATACATATCATTGGTAATGGGCTTACGCAACACTTAATTGACTTCGTACGAATTTGCGAAATATGTCAAACGGCGCCGCAGTCTCAGCGAGTGCAACAGTAAAACAATACGAGTTCCAGGCCATGATACTTACTCGGTCTATGTCGAATAGTTCACGCAGATGAACTGATTAAGAAATGCACATGTCTGAGATCAACGACACGGCTACAGTGCGGCTGACTGGATCTGACGGTGATTAGGACCAGAGGATATCAGCACTTGTCTGGGGTACAAGTGACGCGCAGACTAGTGCAGGTGACATTACGCCGCTGGTCTTTGACCTTTTGTTTTAGATTGTAGGCCCCCCAGTGACAGCCATTGCATGTTAACTTACAAAACAGAAAACAGACCAAGCCACAGAAAGAACAACACACACAGCTACAACATTCCTACTGCAGGACACAGTACAGACATATGTCATTCTTCCCCCGGACCATACCCGAATGGAACAGCCTGCCCCAGGAAATAGTGGCAGCCAAGTCCCTGGACTGTTTCAAGTCCAGGCTTGCTGCCCACCTGTAACCACGACAGACCACCCCCTCCCCTTTTGTTTCTTATGTCAACTACCCCCCCCCCCCCCACTATGCCACACACCCTTTCACCATACTTCAGAAGTTTCTACTGCAACCTCCACAAATCAGCATAATCATCACAACATTGATGTTGGTTGATCAATAGAAGAAGAAGAAATAATCTCTATTTTGCTGATGAGATATGGGGGGTGGTGGTGATGGAGAAACAAACAGAAGTGGAGAAGGTTGCAGGAGGTAAACAGTGCAACAAACGGGAGGACCAACAACCAGAACCCGAAGATTAGAGTCTAAGCAAGATTCATCAGTGCTATACCAGGAAAGAACATAAAATCAACATTATCTATTTTAACGATTTTTGACCTCGACCTAAATCGCGGGACTTCCACAGTGACCCATTCTTTCGAAATCTGTAAATAATATTTTAGTTATAGACAAAATTGGCATAGCAGCGATAAACGATGAATAAGAACATGTATTACTAAACCTGCTTGTGAAATACGGAGAAATTATTAAATCGACGCCTTTCATTAGTTCATCGTCGAAGATACTGAAGAAAGATACCACTTTCAATCAACATTAAGATGGGCGGATGGAAGCTTCAATCAGTTAGACAACGTTTGAAGGAGATTCCTCACGTTTACGTCATACCAGCGATAATAAGGTGCAAAAAGCTATACCTATTAATACCTACTGATAACATTATATGCGCGTGATACACAGTGTGGCATTGTAACAATTGGTGCAAGATTCATATATATATATACATATATATATATATATTATATATATATGTCGAACAAGCTCTAGGCTCTTATTGGTCAAACATCGGAGGCATGTCTCAACATGTCAGCCGTCGAGAATTGTAAGATTTCTGTAGAATGTTTCACTTAGAAAATAGATTCTTCGTAAACTACAAGGACGATGTGGTTAATTGCAGTTGCGAATCGTTATATTATAACATCTGTTTGATGTATTATAGGCTCACACCTGACTTTTCCTAAATTTTAACGGCCCATGCAACAGCGTCGTAAAGCGGAACTAATCAACACGCAGTCGCGCTAGGCGATGTAACCTACTTTCCATGTCGAGTTATAGTCAAACTGGAATGTAGCAGCATTTTAATTATAGATGCCTTGTGCATGCTTTTATTCCGTGTGTATTATTAGTTGACGAAGCAGACGTTCGTATGAAATGTCATGTAATATTATGTCACACAACTTCAAACACAGTATGCCATAGGTAGTTCATCTGGTAGGGCCATTCGAGGCAGTAAACGACAGTTCAGAATCACTAGTTTACGGTTTACTAAAAATAACTTGGCGACCCAAAAGTATCCCTCATTTCAAACATAATAGAAAATACTTTAACATATTTACATATGCACTTTTGTCTTCATAAACCAAAGGTTCTTACCCCTGGGTCGCGGGTCGCCTCAGCATTTTGAGTGGATCGCTATAAGTCTATAGTTTTATTGTCCTGATTATTCGTACTGGGTGTATTCGAGACTGTACATTAAGGTGAAATGTGACTTTTAGATGTACGCCAAACGTCTGCTTTATCAAATAGCGGTCCACTTGAACAAAACAGTTTAACTACGACTCGCTATGAATAAAAAGTGCGTTACATCGGTTGGCGCGTTATAATATAAATGGTGATCGGATGAGTTGTCTGGGACGTGGATAACCAAAACGTTCAACGCCCTTCCGAGTTAATGTTGCGTAAGTGTATTAATATGCACGCATTTATTGATGACATTTATTATATCATATTTATTTTACCATCTGTCAAACCGTTTTATATCTTGAGCTGCCAAGCATGTCCTGCGGATAAAATGGGAACCACAGTCTAAATCGTTTATTAATAGAACCGCCGTTATAAATTCTGTCATTTGGCAAAACCAATTCTACAAGTTGGCATGACAACACATCTCGGTGACGTTTCTGTTCCGTGAATCAGTGAATTGTAACCAAGGTATATTTTATTCGTCGAATTACACTCAACATGATGGAATTAATATTACATATCTTATTCACCACACGGACCAAACCAATACAGCATCTCTATTATAACAATTCACATGCAATTACTGAATGAAACTTGTTTAATACGTATTTTCTCCGTTGTCTACTAGCAAATGGTGAAATATCTCCAATCGCGTGAGCTATGTACACCTGCAAAACCTTCCAAGCAGATGACATCTGATTTTAGTCGTCATCCTGTGACGTGGTCTGTCGTGTGAAGACAAACTACCACCGAGACCCCCTCACCTCTGTGCCGGGTCGCAGTTACTACGTCGTCGTATGTCATGTGTCTCTCTGTCAGGTCTCATCACTCTCCGCGTATTTCGCCACTCTCCACCCGCTACAACAGTTGCCGTTGGATTCCGTCATGTCTGATGACGTGACCGAACTGACCTTACTTACTTACTTACTTAATTACATCCTTTCTTAGTTACCGTTTATCTCATTCTTTCTCAAATCTTGCAAACTTGTGAGTGGTCTGCCTCCGCTGTTGTCTCGTGTGTGTCTGCGGCTATGTGTGTAGCCTTCAGGTGTCGTTTGACTACATCTTTGATTATCAGCCGTTGTTCACCACGAAGACTGTTCCCTTGGGCATAGAACCCATAGAACACCACTTTGTGAGTGTGCTGTCGTTCCTACTGCTGATATGTCCAGTCTAACGAAGTTGGGAAGTCATTAGAGTGGCGTGTATGTTGTACATATTAGCCTGTCTCAAGACTCAGTGGAAAGACCTATAAGCGCAACATGCCATATTTCTGGAAAGAGCACGCATCATTGATACTACAAAGAGGAAAGAGTAAGGCGAATAGTACAACTTCTTTCTGGTCAACGAAAATGAAATGCGCATTTCCTGAAGACTCCCTATCTGCGTTGGTAGCGCGGCCATCATGCCGTGCCGTGCCGTGCCGTGCCGTGCCGTGCCGTGCCGTGCCGTGCCGTGCCGTGCCGTGCCGTGCCGTGCCGTGCCGTGCCGTGCCGTGCCGTGCCGTGCCGTGCCGTGCCGTGCCGTGCCGTGCCGTGCCGTGCCGTGCCGTGCCGTGCCGTGCCGTGCCGTGCCGTGCCGTGCCGTGCCGTGCCGTGCCGTGCCGTGCCGTGCCGTGCCGTGCCGTGCCGTGCCGTGCCGTGCCGTGCCGTGCCGTGCCGTGCCGTGCCGTGCCGTGCCGTGCCGTGCCGTGCCGTGCCGTGCCGTGCCGTGCCGTGCCGTGCCGTGCCGTGCCGTGCCGTGCCGTGCCGTGCCGTGCCGTGCCGTGCCGTGCCGTGCCGTGCCGTGCCGTGCCGTGCCGTGCCGTGCCGTGCCGTGCCGTGCCGTGCCGTGCCGTGCCGTGCCGTGCCGTGCCGTGCCGTGCCGTGCCGTGCCGTGCCGTGCCGTGCCGTGCCGTGCCGTGCCGTGCCGTGCCGTGCCGTGCCGTGCCGTGCCGTGCCGTGCCGTGCCGTGCCGTGCCGTGCCGTGCCGTGCCGTGCCGTGCCGTGCCGTGCCGTGCCGTGCCGTGCCGTGCCGTGCCGTGCCGTGCCGTGCCGTGCCAGCTGACAGCCGTTATCTGTGAGCGGGGACATATCGTCGTCATGTCGTGTCGGCCAGTGACGGGTTGAGTGCATTAGCGGCAGTGAGCCGGGCTTTAGGATCGCCGCAGCTGTCTTCACGGTCGTCATTAAGTTTACTGTGTTGGCGCACACACAACATGGCGTCTCCCGCTAGTAGCTGAACTACACACCAGAGGGCGCCTCGGTTGCTAAAACATCGACAACGCGCACGCACGTCCACACAAACACACTCCCATACACGCACAACATAGCGGTTTAGAGTATTTTCGAGTTCGCGTTGCATAACTGTATTTATACGTTGGCGGCGCGCAAGACACACGCACACACCCGTGCATTCACGATTTGTAGAAGACATCACTTACATTATTTACATCACACGAACACACAGACTTGCACATTCATGCGTGCGTACATGTCAGCACGAACGGACACACACACGCACACGCACACGCACACGCACACGCACACACACACACTCACTCACACACAATCACACGAGAAGGAAAGAAGTGGGAATACACCTGGAGGGAAGAAGCTCAAGCAAAGAGACATTTTTATATATGGGAATGTGGAGAACAAGACAAAATAAAGGGTATTGAAGACAGATAGAAAACATAGTATGTATATATATATATATATATATATATATATATATATATATATATATATATATATATATATACATACACACACATATATATATATATATATATATATATATATATATATATATATATATATATATATATATATATATATATATATATATATGTATACCACATACATACACGTCCACGCACGCACGCACGCACGCAAGCACGCACGCAAGCACACGCACGCAAGCACACGCACGCAAGCACACACACACACACACACACACACACACACTCACACACACACACACACACACACACACACACACACACATACACACACACACACACACACACATACACACACACTACCTGCGTGTGTTCTGACAATTACAACTACAAAGTGACGGCCATAAAGTAGCGAGGAGAGCGGGGCACGAGTTATGGCGTGTCAACGACAAGTCACTCCCCGATTGTTGTGCTGCAGTAACTACACCTAACCTGCCTGTAGTGCAGCTTATTAATGGCTGTGTTTATCGCCCATCGACGACGCCGGGTTGAATGGACAACAACTAGAATCCTACGCCCGCCTGCGTTGAACGACCCTCCATGAGGCCGGGTAGGGTGACTAAATCAAACAGTTGTAAATTACGACGTCACCACCCCGTCGCACTGTCGACTACGTCACGCCGGCGGTATAGTACACACGGGGTAACGCGGCTATAGGGCAGTAGGAACGCAGGGAACGTTGCGAAACATCGCATATAACTACTATTATCAACGTGACGGTGTTGACTAAAAGCCTGGCTGTCGTGCGAGACGAATTGTGTGCAATGTTCTTGTCTTGCGTGAACGTCATTACGGCAACAAGACGTGAGGACCTCTCCCAGTACACACACCCTGGTGCACTAAGGTCAACCCCACTATCTCACCTGTGTGATAATGTCCCATTGAGAAAAACCGACCTATACATTAGCAGCCTTAAACGTCGCCATACATCAGTGGCCTACAGGCGGCCCACGTCTCTCAACGGGGAACTGCAAAAAAGTCGACAACATCAAAGAACCACAATATAATTATTATAGCCAGACCGTGACACCGATTATCATGGTTAAACACACGCGCACGCGCGCGAGTGCACCCATGCACACATACACACACAACTGTTTGTTATTATTTGTACATTACCATTGCCATCGTTCCATAAAATAACGATATTAAAAATTATAAAAGTCAGCGATGTGTCAGTTTCGCTGGTTGTTGACTCGAGAGATTAAATGTGTGGCACCAGGCCGACTGGACACGTGACCGTCTGTGAGTTGGCAACAGAAACAACACGGAGACAAACAGGTGACACGCATCATGATTTCAACCTACACCTAGACATACAGCCCACACGGCCACTCCAAAGCTGTATCTCTATGATAATGATGACAGCCTACTTAGGTCACTGACCTTAGCGTTGACGGAGTCTACTCAACTAATAGTGTCAGTGAAAAAAATACGTCACGGTCGTTGAGTATGTTTTAAACGGTGGTTCCAGTCATTGGATCAGCTGGGAACAGTGTACGCAAATAGTTTTCTGCGTGAATTTTAAATGTGATACGGATCCGTAGTATTCCCAATAGGGCGTATGTATATTATTGGCCGAATGTTTCCAACGGAATAGTATCCTGCCAAATGTAAAACTTGTATCCTCTATGATAGAGATCTGAAAGGGTTTTAAAACATGTAATAGTTTAAACTAATGTACAATAGCCATTTTAATGTGTAAAATATAGGTTACATACGTTCAGCTGTGAACCGTATTAGGAATGTCGTAGCTGTCATCCCATTACAACAAAACAAATAAAAACGAATGGTTAAAACCCGTCTGGTCATTCACTATGTTCCACTAGATGATGCGTGGCCTAACTGTACAACAACGAACAGGTCGCTGTGCCCTCGGACACTCACAACTCGGCGGCTCGCGCTAGTGATGACACTGGACACCAGGGACCATTTCACTGACGTTGTTAAGAGCTCTTAAACCTGATTTTGCATCTTAAAATAAATATTGATCCTTAACAGTGATTTTGAATACCTGGAAACTGTTAACGTCGTGAAGCGCCTTCGACATACTGCCACTGGTGTGTCATGGAAATATTTAACAGCATATTTTGTTTAAGGATTAATTGTACTCAAGATCTCCTTATCTTAATGAAAAGGTACCAAGATCATATTTATGTCGACACAAAAACTACACAGGTATTTATGACATACACACACATGTATATATATATATATATATATATATATATATATATATATATATATATAATTAATTAAACACACGCACGCACGCACGCACGCACGCACACACACACACACACACATATATATATATATATATATATATATATATATATATATATATATACATCCACAAAACACACATAGACGCGCGCGCACACTCGCACGGTCGTACGTACATGTAAACGCACGCACATATACGCATACACGTGCATGCACGAGAACCGAACACACACTCGAGCACACACAGACAACACGTTGACATGTATCGGCGTCAGTTTGACATGTATCGGTGTCAGATAGTTCTAAAATTGGTGCGTCACCAGATGTTGAATCAACAGCAACGAGCTGGTTATGTACCCCAATCACACCACATAAGGTGAGTGACCCACTGACATGGTTCTGTCCAGCAACTTCGAAATAAAACCAGTCAACCGTGACCACCTCACTAACTGCCCGATGTCAGGGGTTGTAAACGGGGTCATTACTCGCCAAATGTGTAATCACTGTCAGCTTACACTCATTTACATTTCCACTCACTAACTGCACTGTCATCTTTTACAAGGTCAGACGGCTTCATGTGTTTTTACAGAAGATCATTGCAGTGATCGTGTGACATTGCAAAATATATATAAAACAATGTGCGTAACATTTTGTGTTTTTTCACCAAGATGTCGTTGTGTTTATGTAGGGTCACTGTTAGTTGTGTGTTTTAGGGAGATAATTAGGTATACCATCGTCGCTTTCCTCTTATTCTTCAACACTGACGTGTCAATACCTCGACCAAGACACGGTTGAAGTAGGTTCTTCTACGCGGGCTCCCAGGGTTCTGTGAGCTATGTCTAGTTGCATAATGGTTTTTTTCTGCAGTACAAATTCGGGCCGTTCTCCTGAAATACGGGTCATCGTATCTGATTTGTGCCAAAACCACGAGCGTTTACGTGGTTTAGCATATTCATCTTGCACCGTTAGCTTAACCAGGGTTATGGTTGGGGTGAGTCTATTTGTGTAGCACTAACGGGTGGGGTAATTTAGCCAGTGTTACGGTTAGGGCTTCTTGCTGTGTGTCCCAATGCTTGGTGCTACACCACTAGGGTCGAGTGGTTGAAGTTTCATATCATGGACAAAACTCTATAGTAATAAAATAAAAAGAAATGAAACCTCGTTTATGATCAGGCATATTATATATAAACGAAATCGGTTTAATAGACCCCCTTTTACGGCAAACAATTCCTAGCGAATCTAATTTTTTTCTCTCCACACCTTGCATTTCGTAAGAACGACGTATTATTCAGGTTCCACTCAACTGACAGGTTCACAAGGATCAACTTTCTGACCAGCCCCGCACGACTGCGTCTGATCAATTAGATACAAATACAATGCTAGATTCACCGCATCGGTGATGCTGGTCACTACTCAAGTTTCACATAACCCGAGTCATGGTTAGAGTTTTGACTCTGCCTCGAGATCGAGAGATTACTTCTGTTGCGGTTTTCAACCATGGACAAGTTCGCTCTCTCTGTGGAGATTGTTTTAGCAAAACACAATACTGTTGTCATCACAATTTCAGAGTATCCTCCTGGGCCTTCGCGTATTGAACAACACATTTGACGAAATCTAAATAAAGCACCATCCCGGGTTTACCTACAGGGAACGAGCATTCCGGCTCCCCAAAGCAAGACCACTTGGCTATCAGTCACCCGCGACACGCCGCCCTGCCTGGCCCCAACAGGCGGCTACGGCGCCGCTCCAGTCGGTCTGTTACCTGTCAATCGTCGCTAACTCGCTATTATGTATTTAGATGAGTGGTGCCACAAAGAGAGGCGGGCTCAAGGCAGAGTCTCCGTGGCGGCGTCACACGACAGTGTCGCGCGGTTCATAAGCTCCTCGCACGTCGCTGGGGCAGGTAGTCTGTGTGTGGGTCACTCCGCCGTCACAGCCCTCCGCGACATGTCGACGGCTACGCGGGAAATTAATTAGAATCCCGGACCGCGCGATCCGTCGAACGGAAAGTTGCCGCTAGCAGTCGCGGTTCATTCCCCGCACAGATCGATCAGTGATTTATGTACGTCACTCGTCGGTGTGGCACCTGACGGACTTCTGGGCGACGGTGTTTGCTCTGTGCTGGGTGGACGACAGCGCAACAAGTTTGTGTATATTTAACCACAAACAGGTACTGTATTCGTGGTTCTGTTTGTTCCTGTTTCCTTGTGTTGTCTTCGTTTGTTGTGGGTTGTTTATCTCGTTGGTTGGTTATCTTGTGACCTTGCAACGGTTTGTTTTCTTTACTTTGTTTTGACAGCGGATAAGCTGTTCAGTGTGTTGTATGTTTGGCTTTCTGTTTTGCGTCATTTGTCAAGTCACGGTTCGTTAGTTGTTTTATATAAATGTTCGGTAATTTGTACAGTTTGCCATATCAGTGTTCGATAATTGTGTTCAAATCAATATACGATGATCTGTCAAATGAATGTTCAACTGTTTGTGTGGCGTGTCATATCAATGTTCGATAGTTTGCACGGTTTATAGTATCAATCATCAGAGGTTTTAATGAAATGGACGGTCAACATTTTATATGGCTTGTCATATGAACGGTCGATAGCTATTATGCATGCTTTGTCGTACATAATTTTTATGTTCGACAGTTTGTACAATTTGTCATACCAACGTTCGATAGTTCTGCAGTTAAATGTCCTGGATGGATTGGTTGTTTCAACTATGAGCTGTCAAAATTGACCGACATCCACGGTGTGACGTCGGTGTAATGACTATTGCGGTTTTCCGGCGATTTGTGATTTTGTTTGTAGTGAGCGCTGTCTTTGAGCTGTCGTTAACTATGGGTGTTAACCCAGTATACGACAGCCAGGTTTGCGTGAATGCTGTCTTCGATTTGGGGCATAGCTCCCTTTATGTGTCCTAAACGAGTCAATCATGATGACCATATCGTAAAAAGTTCAGAACCACGTACGCAAGTCAGAAGTTTTATGGGCCTTGATAAATGGCTGCGTTGGCAGTGAAACTCCTATCACAGCCCCGACTGAAACAAAGCCTAACGGGCGCTGCTCACACAACCAACACATGTTTTCTACATATCGACCGAACGTGGAATCAATTATTGCGTTATAGACGTCACGTCTATGACGCATTGCTGGCGTAGTTGGCGGATTCAATCACAAACGGGTACAAGCGATTAACGTCGCTGTCCAGTTTGTTGAACTTTGCTCAACTGTTGAATGTTTGGGCGGGATCTTTTATTATATTTCAGTATAATTTTACCATTTAAGCAATTGTTGCATGTTAGCGTGTGGTTATATGACATCTTCGACAGAGCAATACCCCGGCGATCAATACTTTACGATGGACGCGAACCAGACCGATTGTGATTTATCTGTTTTGTATCGCCAGCGTAGCGGGTAAACAGCGCCTGACGAAGCTGCATCCATATTGAAAGCGAGCCGTGTTGACGAAGGCATAACGTAATGTCGAATCACCTGCGTGCGATATGCCATCGAGAGCGTCATCAAACCAACTGATGCAAGGACACATGATCGATAAGTGTGGGAAAATGCATCGCGTCCTATTAATAGTGGACACTCCCGAACTGTGTGAGGCGGGCAGGTGGAGTTATCACTGATTTCGTGATAAACCGGTTAATCACTTTGTCCAAGTTCAGTCGTATCCGACGGGTGTGTTCAATCACGCAGACAGCGAGATGTCGCCTTGTAGTGACGGAGGACGCACTGTCACGCCAGAGTGTGACGTAGGGCCTACATCACACGGCTAAGTCTCCTGGGGTC
>OZ024855.1:19197716-19202716 GCA_964017155.1 Oasisia sp. SBJ-2009
TACAGCCCGGCCTGCTGCCCCCGGTATCTCCAACGCTGAATACTCAGTATTCGTCAATAGCCACCACCGCTACGTTTTATGAAACTGTACATCAACTTCACAAAGAAAACGATAACAAAGTGACGGCGTCCGTAGTACTTATCTCATTGACGCCATGTTGGATTCGTCGAAATCACGCCATAAAATATTTTGACGGAAATAATGGCTAAATATATCGGGAAGAGAAATAAAAATCTGATTTAGCTGTATAATTGCATTGTGTTTTTCATCAAAGTTAGCAGTGTGATTGCGGTTTGTTGTTCGAGTTAGCAGTGTGATTGCGGTTTGTTGTTTTGTAGACTTTGCGGTATGTTGTTTACAGAGTTAGTAGTATGACTGCAGTATTTTGTTCATAGATATAGCAGTGAGATTGCGGTTTGATGATGATACAGTTAGCAGTGTGATTGCAGTGTCTTGTTCACACAGAGTTAGCAATGTGATTGCGGTTTGACGTTAAGAGAATTAGCGGAGTGCTTGCGTTATGTTTTGGACACTGTTAGCAGTGTTATTGCGTCATGTTGTTGACAGATTTAGCAGTGTGGTTGCGGTGTGTTTTAACACAGTTAGCAATGTGATTGCGGTATGTTCTTCAGCTGCATTTAAATCGCCGCTCACATTTGTTCATATTTCCCCGCAGACAGCCGAGACGACAGACACCATGACGTCCAACTTTGTGTCGTCATTCTCCACGGCCGCCATGACACCGGAAGCGTCAACTATCAACGACACCCGGATGTGGTCGACAGTCGGCGACATGAACTCGACAGTGACGCCGACCGTCGACAGCCTGTTCATGAACACGACGCAGTGGTACGGGACGGAAGCAGCGAACATGACGACGAACACGACACTGCCGCCGGGAGGGCACATCACGGTCGACGGCATCATCAACGGCGTCGCCGGCTCCGTCATGTCGCTCCTCACGTTCTTCGGTCAGGTGATGGTCTTCGTCGTCGTGTCACGTGACGCGCGTCTCCGGACGCCCGGCAACTTCTACATAATCTCGCTCGCCATCGCCGACATGTCCATCAGCATCATGTCGATGCCGGTGTGGACGATCTACTCGACGTTCCAGTACTGGCCCGTGTCGCAGGGCTGGTGCGACCTGTGGAACATCGTCGACTACGTGCTGTGCACCGTGTCCATCTACACGATCCTCTTCATCAGCGTCGACCGCTACCTCTCGCTACGCTACCCGCTCAGCTACTCGCTCCTGAAGACGCCGGGCAAGGCCACCCGACCGCTCGTCGCCATATGGATCTTCACGGCCATCGCCTGCACCGCCTTCATCGGCCTCACGCAGCACTACCTCGGCTGGAAGCGAGACCAGTACGAATGCACGACCTACTATCTGAGCAACGTCTACCTGACCGTCGGGCTGTGCTTCGCCATCCACTGGACGGGCGTCGGCGGCACGGCCATCTTCTACGTGCTCATCTACCGCCTCGTGCAGAAGGCGGGTCACGTGGGCGAGCGCACGAAGCCGAGCGGCGGCGTCGCCGTCACCAAGTCGTCGTCGCTCGGGTCGACGTCGAGTATCGCCAGCAGCGCCACGGTCGAGATCGAACTGTCGTCGGCGTCCGTCAACGCCAACCCGTCGGCCGGCGGGGCGGGGCGGCCCAACACGGCCCGTAACGGGGCGACGAACGGCCGCAAGACGTCGACGAAGAAGTCGGCGGGACGGGGCGGGGACGCGACGGAGGAGAAGGACCGCAAGGCGCTCCGCACCATCGCCCTCCTGCTCGTCACCTTCGCCATCTGCTGGCTCCCGCTCAGTGTCGTCTTCGTCATCACGTCCATCAGGCCGGACATGCTTGACCAGTGGTGGATGATCGGCGGCTACTGGCTGGGCTACGTCAACAGCATGCTCAACCCCGTGTGTTACGCCGTCGGTAACCCCTACTTCCGGGAGACCTTGCGCAAGATCTTCTGTCGTTCGCGGTAGTGCCGCTCCACCCGGGACGTCGAGTTTGTTCGCGTCACGTGATCGGCGGGACACAGATTACAGTCGTCGCGACAATTAATCAACGCCATTCGACACAACACGTCGTCGGTTGTCACCCGATCTGTTGACATGCCACGAGCAGGTTGTCTTCGCAAACAATTTCAATTGCTTTATGTGCCCATCGAAGCCAAAGCAATGACGCAAAGCTGGCAACCGTCGGTAGAGAGGCGCGACGTTTTCTTCATGGCGGACAATACGTCATCAATACGTCATCAATACGGGGCGGAACATAGATGGCCGGATGACGTTGCGAAGACGTCACCTTTTTCACACGGGATCCATCTAATTGGTCAACAAGCGTGACAAATGTCCGCAGACGACAATATGGAGAGGAGACCCTCGGCGACACCGCGTGACACACACGGACATGTCGACACGACACAGCCCTCTGCGTCTGACGAGGTCTGTCCGCGCAGATAGCCAGTACTCAACGTGGACACGGCTACTGGGCAACTGCCCTCCAGACAGGCTCGCAAATAGCCTTCGTCGCCTCATGTACACACATTGATCGTATTTACCTGGAGGGCCGCAGGCTGTTGTGAACAGTTGGCCAATACAAACATTTAATTTCCTCAAGATAATCGCCATTAATTAATACCTGTCTCCTCGGTGTCCGCTCGCACGGTCACCGTCTCCTCGCGTCAACGAACGAATGCGTCCGTCGGCGTCATGTCACGTGGCTATAGTTACCTGAACGTGGTCGTCACGAACAAACCGTACGCAGCAAATAAAGTGGTACGACAAAACCCAAAGAGGTGACAAAGGAAAAATTCCGGCGGTTAACTGCGCCTGACAGTGCCGGATTAAACACGTAATGCGAGGTCACGTGCGCAGACAAAGCACCAGGCAACTATGTACAGTAGACACAGTCCGACACCAGATGACAGTGTATGTCGACCGAAGTCACGTGGTCGCGCACGAGATGTATCAGTTGTCCAAGATAAGTCAGAGTGAAATGCGAAAAGCTATACGCTCTGGTCCCGCACTGGTCAACGTTTTGAGATATTGTATTAGATCGGAACTTGTTGTACATGCTCAGTGACAACGGAGTGATCGGAACAGAGACGAAGTATGTAGCAGGAAACACAAACGATCCATACCTCAGTGAACTCGATGTTGTACCAGAGACATACAGCGTGCGTGTCGTTGACACGTACAAGAGACACACACCGCGCGTGTAGTTGACATATATAAGAGATATACACCGCGCGTGTAGGTGACAGATACAAGAGATATAGACCGTGCGTGTATTGGACATATACAAGAGACATACTCGTGCGTGGAGTTGACGTATATAAGCGATATCACCCGTGCGTGTAGGTGCCGTATACGGCACACTGTGCCTGTAGCGGCTCATTGACCTGAACACTACAGTAACACGTGACAACATTGTGAATGAAACGTACATTAGCTCGCACTCTAAATATTGTGTACTGTTAACATTGGCTCCAAGTCCAAGCACGTGTTAATGACAGGGACTGCGCATCTGTGCAGCAAACGTCAGTTGGTATACGTGGCGAACTAGGTATAGACATGACACACACACCACCATGACAAGACACGACATTTTCACATGATGTGCGCAGTTTGTTCGATTCACTACACCTGGAGTCGGCCCAATTCACGGAGCAGGCGACAGTGTCGTGTGAATGTGCCTTGTGTGTATTTTCAAAAGTCCTACCTAACATCGAGGATGCAGCATTTCTGGCGTGTTTACCTCAAGTTATGTTTTTAGACATTCCTTTCGATTAGGACTATGAAATTAGTACAATTCCAGCTATTTCCTGCCATTATAGAATGCTACGTAAGTTCATGTGAGCACAGGTTTCACATACAGTTGCATACATTCTCAGAACAATTACGTCTGAACAAATTGGCAACTTTTTTTTATAACAACACAATTATGCACAAAGATACTATTACCAAATAACTAATTGCATCCTTAATCCTTCGGTGAAATACAGTACAAAACGCCCGCGCATCAGCACCACACTAAAACAAGTCTTGTAAAAATATTTACACATTTGACGCCGAACAGACAATTATACGTACAAGTTTCCATGGTAATACGAAAACTGCAGTCCATTACTTTTAAACGGATTATTGTTAAATCCTTATTTATAATAAAATCCTGCCAATTGGTTAAGCGTCAAACTCGCCAAACGTATACTTGGTAGTCACGTGGTAGTCACATGTTAGTGACGCACTGAGTCACCAAGAGCAGAGTGAACTGTACTGACACTTACAGTTCTACAAGCGCACGTCGTCTACCCACGTCACGTCTGAGCAGCATGGAATGTTTATGACAGCAGTTTTGGCTTGCACTTTCGAAAATGTTAAGCAATAACATCGATAACTATCATGTTGCAAAGAAAACCCAATAAGACGTTATCAATTTTTTTTATAAAGCGATGCAATAGCTCAAAATTGTATGACTGCTTGGTCAAAACACTGTTCTCAATGTTACTATTGCTGGATGAACAATATTACTATTGCTGGATGAACAATGTTACTATTGCTGGATCAAAATGTTACTATTGCTGGATCAACAACACTATTAGCTAAACTGTTATTACTGCGTCAACAACATTGCTCACAATACTGCTGTGTCAGCATTACGGCTAGTAACTAGTTACTAGCTGGTGTAACTAATAGTAACACAATGTTACTATTGCTGCGTCAACAACATTACTCACAATGTTACTAGTACTGGATCAAACACATTTTTGCAACTGATTAAAGTACTGTTCAGTTGATGTTTTAGTGTGTTAAACTTAACGTTGCGCTCAGTACAGCTTTACTACCGTTCGCTTATCAGTTATCCAGAAGAAGATAATTGTTATATCAAAATATTATTATGATCTTTACTGCTACCGTTGTTGTTGCTACCATTTATTTAGTAGTGCTAGGTTGGTGAAGTCAGTCATACAATCATATCATCGGATCATTCATTGAA
>OZ024855.1:19205216-19265216 GCA_964017155.1 Oasisia sp. SBJ-2009
TGTGACCACGCGTCTCAGACTTCGCATGTCCTGACGAATGTTCACACCTCTGGTGAAATACATGACACTGACGTCGACACAAGATAATGACTTACAAGGTCACCCTTAATTCCGTTGAACGAGCGCCTTTTGTTCCGCTTTACGGCGAATTTTGTGTTGGAAGAACTTTTCAGGACAACATACGGTCATTTATCACTCACTTATATAGGCCAACAAAACCCTTCTCCCGATGACAACAATTACCACACCAGCAGAAACTGGCATGTCGCCGACCGTGTTTCTTTCTTAGAAACCTGAACCTAATAATTACATTAGCTGTGTAGGTAGGGTTAGTTCCATAACACGCAGACGTGCCAATAGAAGGACTAAACGCTTTATGAACTCACTTGTACCACTTGGACTGTATGACACTACCTGGACATTCCTCGTCACATACGAATATTACTTGCAATTGACTCTGAATCGTTTTAGCCATTTATTCTATTTATCTATTTAACGCAATTTAGATATTTCGATTAGTTATAATTTCATTTGTTCGTTTTGTATATTCCATTTATATTTTTAATAATATACTTTGCTAACTATATTATATTTTATATGTTACCATTTAATTACTCATAATTTTATATATTATTTAGATTACAGTTTTATTATGCTTCTTTATTTTATTTTATTTAGTTTTATAATGTTACCATACATGCCATTTAGATATAATTTCACATATAGTTTTTTCTAATATACGTTAGTGAATTGTTTTATCAGTTATAATGCTCTTACTGTACTTCTTCAGCCACTATGGCTGCCACAGAGAAAACCATATTAGTATTTAGAATGTCCATATTAGTATTTTGTATTGGATTCTCTAACCGGAATTAAAATGATAATTTAGTAAATAGCTCTGAACTAATGTCAGCCAGTCGTCGTGTGAACGCTTCGACAACATCACGTGACGTGAAACAGAAATCACGGGCAATGGCGACTATTAAATATATAAAGCCCACGTTTCAATCAATCAGGTTGTCAATACATCTCTATATAATCCTATCTACTTGCTGGCTCGCCCGCCCGCCCGCCCGCCCGTCCTCACTCCGTGCCTGCTGGGTCGCTCTCCTCATCTCCGTCTCCGCTTGCCTGTTCCGCCCGACCGCCCCTATTCAATCCCTCGCCGTTACCTCCAGTGTATTCGGCCCTGTCATTCGCCGTCTTCTCTGTACTCCACAATGCCTCAGATGCACTCTGACACGTGGATAAATATTATTTTTCAATTTGGCCAATGATAAATAATTATAGCACGTTCTACCTCGTCTCACCCTATCATTACAACCCTCTTTTTGTATTTCTGCATACTGTAATTGCTAATTTCGTCCGTGTTGCCAACGCCAGCGACGACATTTGAAGCGTCCATGTCGTTAAGCCTTGACATAATCACACGTCGAGAAATGACATCAATGAGTATATATGGTCTATCCATTATACTGGGTTATGCGGCTGTGGAGGCTCATCACTTTACATCATTCTTCTGTTACTAGTGTAATGTGGTTTATATTGATCGCCAGTCGTCGGTTCCTCGTATGTCTCCCACCTAGAAAGTGGACGCATAGATCGCACACAACGCTACTTCGCCAATATGTCTCTCTGATGAAAGGATTCACTGTTCACTGTAACAATACGCTTCGGGCGGGGTTTAACTTGGTCATTGTCACACACACGAGTAGTCCCGGTCAGACCGCGATGACCAAACATTAGCCAATTGATAATGGTGAGACACGTCCACGCAAGAGTTGTTTGCGGTAGACACGGCGCTTCTGGCGTAGGTTTAGACCTGACAGCAATGACATCTCCAGAACTTTGGTGTAAAGTGGCCAGTTGTTCAAAATAGGTGTCCGCTGACGGTGACTATTTCTGCACATGCACGTGTGTGTGTGTGTGTGTGTGTGTGTGTGTGTGTGTGCGTGCGTGCGTGCGTGCGTGTGTCTGTATGAGAGAGAGAGAGAGAGAGAGAGAGAGAGAGAGAGAGAGAGAGAGAGAGAGAGAGAGAGAGAGAGAGAGAGAATGAGTGAGAGGACGATAATAACCAAAAACCAAAGGCAATAACAGTACTGCCAAAGCTTGTTTTTCGCCAACCTATTTGTGTGTTGGATTGGATAACCCCACTTTGCCACTAAACCTATGTTTCTCTAACCGCAACCTAGACGGTGAATTTTTAGAATATTCTTTAAAGCTTTGTAACTTTTCTTTAAACCTTATCGGGTTGCACGACATATTAATTATACAAGTTATATCTCTACTTACTGCCGTGTCGGTGCTCCAACCTCGTGATGAGGTATTAGCTGCAAACAGAGAAAGACACCTGGTGACACTGTCATACATCACGTACACAGGGTGAAATGACTGGCAGGTGAAACAATCAGTCATGACACAGACAGGGCGGAGTGAAGTTATAGACCCGCGTATGACGCGCAGTTGCACTGATAAAGAACCAGATTTTAATCTAGTTGGAAGATTTTTGCATCGCATAACCGTGAAAACACTGATGTGCGGTTTCACCTGTTTACAACCGGCGCGTGTTGCCTACGCATGCGTAGAAATTAACAACACCGAAGATTAATTCAACCAAAACAAGCCGGCGGGTTGCGAGAATGATTACAACGCATCGCGTGTCGCCATGACAACGAGCCGTCTCCACCATCACCGGTGATAGCTGTTTGCTCACCATCCACACGCAAACAATGCCAATCTTGTCACAAGCACCTTACCCAACCTTAAAATCCAACCTAACCCCGATTCAAAGTATTTACATAAAAGGGCATTTAAATACATGTAGGGGTAATACGAAGCTCCCCCAGACCAACGAAGAGGGCCGCTCCCGGGAAAGACTTTCACCTAGACCACGACAGACGCAGGTACACCCTGTAACGCCCCGGGACTGGAGCAGGAACTAGACGTCTCGCTTGATATCCTATGCGCACATCGTAAGGTCGCCATCGTGACGTGGCCAATCAAACTTCATAAACGCCGCAAAGACAAATGACACAGACAGGTAAAGGACATTTCGTCACGTCACATTGCCGTCGTCTCGGCTTCTTTACGGTTCTGTAGTGACCTCGTGCGACAACTGACCGCACGTGAAGAGACGACATTTGACATACTGCGTCACATCGCTCGGTCACTGTGAGACAACGCGGAACAACAGAACCTCGCGACAGACCAGATCCATAAACAACAATAGGACACACAAAGACCAACTGACTGAACACCGGAGTCATATAGGAGAAGGGCGGGCCCTTTATGTACACTTTATTTTTATTTTTGCTACACTACCTAGCAATGTATGTACTAAGTACATGCACACTCTAGTTACCCTATCACAATAAATATAATACATTAAACGAGTTTAATAAAAAAATCCATTTTATTGTTTTGTAAAATGTGGAGGTCAAAGTAGGGCCCTCCTCACAACGATATGCGATGCTACTTAATCGTTGGCGCAAGTCTCGCACATAAACCCGCCACGCTCGTACCCGGCACAAATCCGAACAACACAGACAAGGCGTAGTGTCACTGTCTTCATTCTATGTCTTTTTTTGACATGATCTCAGCTTTTGTGAGCCCACTCTCTTTGTACTGATCGGTTGTCGGCACGTTATCAGGTTTGCCGTGGCATCGACGTCTTTCTTGTAAGGGCTGCCTGTAATGATGCAAGTCTTCCCTCTGTAGCTTGTCGCACTGTAGCCCCATGGGACTCACTTTGGCCTCTGCCATAGATTGTCGGTCGGACGCCATTTTGGGATTAGTGCGTTTATTCACTTCAAACTGAAATTGCTCTTTCGACTAACTATGGGCTATTGTTCCATGGACCACATTTACAGTCATGTACCCTGTGAAGTTATGAAAATGTGGTGTTTGTAAGGCACATGAATACATTTTAAGAAAATTACCTACAACACAAATATGCTGCTCACCGTTTTGCATTCGCACCAAAGAAGCCTGAAGGGTCTGTAAATACTACTACCGTTGCTTCTACTGGATTGCATACCAGGAATGCAGTGACAGTGAGGGCCCACTCTGGTTGAGGGCCCACTTTACCCGCCCTTCCCCTACCCATAAGAACCAAATGACACCCAGACACTCATAAGAACCAAGCAACAATTAATACCCACAATAACCATGCACCAACCAGTATTCTATAGAATTAAATAACCACCAGTACACACCACACCCGTGAGAAAATCGGATACCACAATAACCGAGTGAGGATAAGACACACAAGGGCCAAGCGCCAATCCGTGCGACTACCATGACACCCAGAAGAACCATAGTATTATGACAACCTCCTGGTTCTAAATGAACCATGTGACACCCAGAACCCGCAATAACCAAGTAATAATCGAGACCCACAAGGACCACGTGACAATCTGGACCCACAAGAATGATGTGCCAACCATGACCCATAAAACAAAGTGACAACCAGAACCGATATTTGAAGTCGAGTGCACCAGTTCAGGTATTTGCGTACTGCGCGTGCGTGCGCTGTTAACAAGTTGACTCGACTTTTGTTAACAAGTTGAACCCCCGATATGTGTATGAATTGTGCATTTTGTGATAAAAGCATGAAATTTTGCATAAATGTAGAACATATAAATACAAAAACATCTGGATATAGGGCCATCACAGATTTCGTTCTGGAAGGCGTTGACAGCCATTTTTCAAGATATCCGCCGTAAACGTATTTTCTGATATCTTAATAACTGCGTATTTTCTGATATTAAAATAACTTTTAACATGGCATTTTACAACAAATGGTGATCGCGTGTCAACAATGTGTTTTCTTGTATTTGTTGTTTTCAACAAAACACACTTTTGTTTACACAAGGTTTTATGAAACCCAAAATATTAAACGTCAAATGTATTAATAACACAGGAAGACGGCAAGGAGAGAGAAAGGGTCTTAGAGAGGAAAGGTGGGAGTGAGAGGGGGGAGGGGGTGAGGGAGGGATGGAGGGAGGGAGGGAGGGAAGGAGGGAGGGAGGGAGGGAGGGATGGTAGGAGAGAGGCAAGGTGGAAGGAGAGAGGGACGGACGGACGGAAGGAGTGGTAGAGGGAGTGGATGGGAGAAGGGGAGGGAGTAAGGTAAACAAATAAATATGCAGGGAGGGATGGATGGAGGGAGTGAGAAGAAGAGGAAGTGAGAGATAAAGAGAGAGAGAGAGAGAGAGAGAGAGAGAGAGAGAGAGAGAAAGACAGAGGAGAGAGTTCACACATGCTATACTCGGATGATGCAAAAACGTAACTCCCGCTGCGGTGGTGCCGCCTACCGGACGCTGTAGATCCTATCTGCACTAATGGGTGCGTCGAAGTGCTAAATATATACCATCTTTTTTCGATTTGATTGGCAAAACAAAAAAGCAAAAGACGATCTTTAAACGGGCCACGAAGAAGCACGGTGTATAGGCTGCCTAGGGACAAGTATCATCCTATCGTGGTATCTATTACGGTATGCGACGTGGCTTATACAAGTCACACATCGGTATTGTTTGTGTACGAGCTTGGTTGTAGGGTCCGCTGGAATGGACAGTTTCGCCGCTCTTAGATGTATACATTGCTTAACCGCTGACTGAGTATTTTGATGAACTAATCAGAGTCTGTGAAGAGGACGAATCACTCATCTCCTCTCCTGTTATCTGCGCGCGCTGGACGCATTCTGCCCGGATGGTGTTGTGTTCGGTAATACTCGATTAAATCCATATCATTTCCGCCGTGTATTGATTCTACCATCTCTCCGCTGTATAAGAAAGGACAGGCACTCGATTAAAGAAATCTGAGACAAAGGTAGTGATGACACTAGTTGGTGTCACCTGCTGTGTACGCTATCAAGTATGCAAAGACAATTCGTACACAGATATCCACCACGGTCTACAACCAGATACTCATATATGCAGCCGACTAAACTGGAACGTGTTTAAATGGACTAACTTGCCTATACCTTCTTCGCGACATCACATTATTTAGGTACTTTACATCCATTGTGTAAATGACATATCACAGACGATATTATTCCAAACGATGAACGCCCCGGACAGGACGAAGTGAAATCTACGTCGTAGGAAGTTGCACAATAACGACGTCGATGACGACGAGTCAGCAATTCTGATAATATGGGAAACTCGTCCAACTTCAGACGAATCAGATACGATAAATACATGAGCAGATGACGAACAGTGATACTGCAGCCGTAATGTGTCGAGAGCGATAACTACAGCAGTTACGGCGGCCTGTGCAGCGCATAGACTATCAACGCGCGTTAACCTACCGATGAACGCTGCAGTTATTGCGCACTGAGTTGAACCTATGTACGTGGGTGAGGACCCGACGTAGTGATAGCCTATTATTACTGATGCCACAGTAGTAGCCACACCTATCAGACACCGCCATGCAAGAACAGGTTAGTGGTAGACACGCTGGCCGAATTTAGCCGATGTTACGAGTCGGCTAAATTAATTAAATTCGGTCAGCGTGTTTACCACTAACCTGTTCATGCATGGATAAGGATTAGGATGTTGGCGAAATATCCACACACTGTTGTGTTTAAGAACCCTTATATGATACGTGGCAGAGAGATAGCCTAATAGAAATTAGATAGATATAATAATAGCTAGGTCACAATAAACATAGTTAATTAGCTAGAGGCGTGCTTCAGGCCACGCTAATTTGCTCAGATAACCGAGATATAATTATGTCGCCGGATTTGAGGATCACATGGACAGAACGTTGAGCACAACTAGACAACTATAGGATTCGTCGTATGCCGCAAGTTGTCGTTCTGTGGCCAGGCACTCGGAGCAGGTAGTAGTTCGCTGGTGAAAAAAGATGATAAAGAGGAAAGACCCTGGAAACCGAAGGCGGGGGAAAGAGAACACCTCGTGAACTGGCGGGGGAGAGAGAACACCTCGTGGACTGACAACAGGACGAAGTGGACGGGCAGGAGGAAGGCGAAGAGCCTCAGAGAGACATCCCATCTAGGTCGGCGGGGTGCAATCGGAGCGCGATGGTGCTCGGGCGGCCGATCAACACCTGTATTTGGACCAGGAAAGTAGACGTTTGGAGACCGACGCCACCGCTCTTGTAGTACTATGGCAGAACACTCGGAAGGCCGGAGTACTGGAGTGGAGGGTGGCAAAGAATATCACCAACTAGACGCCAGACTACCCCAGCAAGAGGTTCGCAGTGTTTTATATTTATCGATTCTCGGAGACCTGGACTTGTTAAGCCCGTATTTCGTCTTCATGCTTTAACAATTGTGAACGATAATGAGTTTTACCTGTTTTCAGTAAGGCTCGGCAACGGACTTGACAGCTTGACTGCCTTACTCGGATATATTATGTACCGTGTAAAACAGTGTCGTGAAACTACGTAAAAATTGCTGCATAACTGGAGTGACGTCACATAATTTTGTGTACCGTGCGAATATATGTACCGGATGTTGGCGTATTATTATGTGTGGCGTAAACCAACGGTACCAGTGAAAATACAGTGTGTTTAACGTGGCGCGAAATGATTCTTGCAGCTTTAATTAAAAATAAGACTTTTATAACACTCATCATACCGCAGTACCGACTTTTGGATGTGGCTCCTTGTGTCACTAATAAATCGCGTCCTAATTACAAATATTGAACACTGCATATGATACGATACTTTATTAAACTACTTGCAACGTGAGTGCATTATAAGTTTAAGATTACAGGTCATTCTGTAATTGATATATTATATTAGGCCTATACCCATTTAGTGTATTGCTTCGCACATCCAGCACGCCATTTTAACGCACGGAAGACAAAGTCGATTTCCTATGCTCGTGCAACAAGTTTGTCGGGTGAATGTGCTTCACTTTGGATGAATGGTTTTGGTAATCTTTATACTTTGATTTTTCTGGAATATCTAGGGGCATGTTAAGCCGTTTGATGTGCCACGTCTTGGTGAAGTGTGCCGATGTGTTCGTACACGTTGTCGTCGTAATGTCACCGTGTAGTGGAGTCGGGCGTATTCTACGAGTGTTCGTCGCCATATACTCGATGATATTGTCGCAAACAAATTCAAGCTAATATTCTGGTCTTCAATGTGTTAAGAATAAACGCACGCATGCACGAACACACATACATGCACGCACGCGCGCACGCGCACGCACGCACGCACGCACGCACGCACGCACACACACACACACACACACTCACATGCTCACGCACACACACGCTCACGCTCACGCGCGCACACACACGCACGCACGCACGCACACACACACACACACACACACACACACACACACACACACACACACACCTTATTCCTACAGGGCGTATGTTCCGCTGCCCACTACACTCGGTTGCCAGAGAAAGGCTCGCGACGTAGTTGTAGGTGAGACTCCGGATGGTTAAGAGGATGTCGAGACCAGAGAGTCGTAGACACGAGGGAGGGAGGGAAGTGAGGAAACGAGGATGTAGGGAGACAGGGTGAGAGGGAGGAGGAAGGGAGAGACAGAGGGACGGAGGGAGAGAGAAAGTGTCTGTGTGTGTGTGTGTGTGTGTGTGTGCGTGCGTGCGTGCGTGCGTGCGTGCGTAGGTCCGTGTGGGTATTCAAAATGTACACCGTTGACCCGGTGGTCAGTCACCACCTGATGTTATAGCAACAAGCAACAATGTATCGTCAAAGATGGCCGTCAAAACAAGCAGTGCTCGTTGTTCCCTCACAGTATATAGTAATTTTTAAATAGGAACCGAGGCGCCATCATAGACAGTATTAGACACTAGACCGCTAGTTTGCTCTTCGGATCTTTGGGGGAAAGCCGCCAGATTAAAAACGTTTAGAAAAAGTGAAAAATATGATGCATGTACGCACGCCAGCACGTACGCACGTTCGCGCGAACGCACGCGCACATGTGCACTTGTAGACACACACACTTGCACACATATCACACACACACGCAAGCACGCGTGCACGCGCGCGCGTATCTTTTAGCATTTTAAAGCCGTTTAATTGAGTATCACATTACATTGTTGGCAACATATGGCAAACATATTGACCTGTAAATTTGCTGCCAACCAGAAACTGTGTATCTCTGTCTGTCTGTCTGTCTGTCTGTCTGTCTGTCTGTCTGTCTGTCTGTCTGTCTGTCTGTCTGTCTGTCTGTCTGTCTGTCTGTCTGTCTGTCTGTCTGTCTGTCTGTCTGTCTGTCTGTCTGTCTGTCTGTCTGTCTGTCTGTCTGTCTGTCTGTCTGTCTCTCTGTCTCTCTGTTAGATTACTGAATCATCCCGATCCAGCACCACTTTGGACATAGTCTCGCTTACTTTGTACAAAGCTCTAACGCTGCCGTACATGCGCAATTTAAGAATTTAGAGTATAAATTGACAGCGGGCAAGATGTGACGTTTTTATGTAGGCGGCCGCGCGTATATCTAGCAATTGCACCGGCGTAGTAGTTTGTAGTGCAAAGTAATGGGACGCAATTTTTCACACATGAGAAATGCCTCTGGTCACCGCATGGGTACAGCCCTCTGGAGGATGATAGCTTCTATTAATGTTTCTCTGGGAGACCGCTATCTCTCCTCCACACGACCGCGGTAGTAATTTTGCCAATAGACTGTGTCGCCACCTAACGGATTAAGACTTACATTTCGTTGCTTAATACGCTAGATGGCGATACGTTTTGTTATCCACCAAGATGGCGACCGACGTAGTTTCTCAACTTTCAAATGCCATAAAAATGGTTCAGGAATTACGTTTGAGCGTGACGCGTGTCGCCGAACAACTCAGCTGTGGCATGAAGAAGCCAACCAGCGAAGAAGCTGGCGCTCAGTCCAAAGAGAAACTGTTTCTATTCGATTTACAAAAGAATTTGTTGGCTGTCAACACATACATGAGGTATAATTGATGATATTATCGCTCAGAAGTGAATCCTTTTTTAAAGAAAATATCGACATTCAGCTACTTTCATTTAAAATATCACATTACCTATTTTATGTGTGATTAGTACGGTGATTCCCGTTGTATCATTAAATTAATTAACTGTCCAATGTATTCAAGTACAGCGTCTTTCTGCACGCAACAACTTCGTCTTGAAACAAACTGCACGCAACAACTTGGTCTTGAAACAAATGCCATGCCCATGGGCATGGACCCTGGCCTGGTACGGCGGGTTGGGCCTGGCTTTCTTTAGTCTGGGAGTAACTTGAAAGCTTAGTTAAGGCTTTAGCCATAAAGCAGTTTCAGGGTAGTTCAGATTCTAACAGTTAGTTAGATATCCAACTGTGACAACCTAAATTGTTAAATACAGATTACCAAATAGTTAGTAACTAATTGTATTAATTTTGATATTTGAAATCGCATTTGATACCCAGTGGCCACCATCCCAAAGGTTAAGCTAATTTTTTTTAACATCTTATAAATGTGTCTTTATTTGGATTATAATGAAATAGATCTATACAGACATTAAAACGTGGTGAAATTCTTTTTAGAATATATGGACAAAGAATGCAGATTTGAATCATGTTGCTGCTTTATCAAATGTTGGGCAAGTTTTTTAGTTCTGCCCAGTATGAGTATGATTACTCAAAATATCCGTCCATGATTACAATGAGTACGATTAAAGAATACGATTACATCATCTCTGCACCAGATACATATAGTGTAATGTTGATATAATCACCTGCAACGCAGGTAAGAACATTTACTGCTACGAGGGAGCTGTACTTTTCAATAATCTAAATAACACTGTCAAAACTGGTCAAAGCTACAAAGAGTTCAAAGATAAATGTAAAACGTGTTTTAACCACATTATATAGAGTACTTCAACAAACTCTGTTGTTGGCTGCTTACCTCGTAGTTATATCATGTTTGTATCAGGGTTGGAAAAAATCGAGATTTTTCGAATAAATCGGATTTTTTCGATTAAATCGGATTTTTACGATTAAATCGATTTATTTGATTTTTTCAACATTCTTGACAATCATAAGAAATAATATGTAATTCGGAAAATAAATAAAAGTGTAATATAATATACCCAATAGGCTGAACATTTCATTCTTAGCATTTCTAAAGAATTAAAAGCAAAGTTGTCATGTACAAATTTAAACTTTATTTTAAAATACATACAGTTAAATCAACTGGTAGTAGCACGCAATGTAAGTATAAATTTAAGATAATCTGAAAAAATCAATGTCTTGATTTTTTCAAGTTGATTAAATCAATGATTTAATCGATGATTTAATCAATTTGATTAAATCAATGCCAACCCTGGTTTGTATCTTATTATATATTTTAACTTAATTTATATTTTATGTCTGTTACATCATATATCTTACTATTTTACATCTTTTAATATTGCATGTCTGTACGATTGTGTGTATGAGGACCTCACTGAAAAGAAATCTAGTGTATATTTTAATGTACACTGTATTTAGCTGAGCCATCCTGAATAAATATATTATATCATCACCTTGTTTGTGACCTCCAGTGACCTTGAGAAGAGCACAGCAATAGTGTTACCCCCAGGGGTCATGTCGCTAGGCAACAGCAGCTTGTTGACACTTGACCCCGTTGTGGACAAGACGCCACTGTACTCCCAGCTGATGCAGTCTTACAAGTGGTCTAACAAGGTCAGTGCACACTAATAAAAAGTCGGACACCATTGAAAAAACCATGGTGTTGACTAAACTATTTTTATTTTTGTATTTAAAAGTACAGGTAATTAAATCACCGCAAAACTACTTACATTGAAAATACTTACTTGAGTAAGAAAGAGTAAATTTAATGTTTCAACTTTCTTCAACTGGTGGCTCATTATGATTTATAATGTTTGTAGATTTTGACATTGTGATAAGATTGCTCTTGTGGCTAGACATGGAAATATTGTAACACAAATATTTGGTGAAGTAAACAAAAGTAATAGAGTATAAGTATTGTTACATTAGTTAAAATACTTTACTAGAAGTGAAAGTACCTTACTAAAATGGTATATGCTGATTACTTGAACAAACTAGGAAGAATATTTTTTTAAATCATGCAATTTTAATGTGGCGTCAATGGCAAGAAGTTATTTCAAAAACATGTGCCGATTATATCTTTGTTGTGCCTTATCCCTTTGTTCCTTCAGATGCACGAGCACGCGTCCCTGGCTGCCAGCCTCCTCACGCAGAACACCCTCAAGAGGTCACATCTGTCCGGCAGTTACCACGCCAAGCGACCTCGCAAGACACCCAGCAGCAGCCACGTTGTGCCACCCCAGTCAGTCTTCTGTTGCGTTGGTCTATGTAAAATGTCACCTGCCACCCTAGTCAGTCTTCTGTTGCGTTGGTCCATGTAAACTGTCATGTTGTGCCACCCCAGTCAGTCTTCTGTGGCATTGGTCCATGTAAACTGTCACGTTGTGCCACCCCAGTCAGTCTTCTGTGGCATTGGTCTATGTAAACTGTCACGTTGTGCCACCCCAGTCAATCTTCTGTGGCATTGGTCCATGTAAACTGTCACGTTGTGCCACCCCAGTCAGTCTTCTGTGGCATTGGTCTATGTAAAATGTCATGAAAACAAAACTTCTCAGCATTAATTTCATGACAGCTATTATTATTATTAGCCATTATGACTTTTGCTATGCAACTCATTAAAATGTATTGCATGTTCAAGTTTATTGCATGTGGAAGTATGTCTGATTGTCACATGGAAGGATAAAACTGCCTTGGCTCAAAGTCTAGGTGTGGCTTTAAATATGGTTTTTGCCTGCAACAAATTGCATGGGAGAAACATGGGATTTATATCAAAAGTCAGGGCGTGGCTACAAATAAACAAATTACATTAATTATTTATGGCTCAGGTGGCTGTTATTTTGGCCATTTCCTAGCATCAGTGACTCAGTGTAGAGTCTCTGTAGACTGCAGACCCCACTCCCCTCCTAGTCTGATAGGTAATGTACTCTACACCATGACACCCTACACACAACAACAACAAGATGATTGGAAGACGAGCTTGATGTCTGCTTAGTCACTTGTGTATATAAATATATGAACCATGCTCTTTTGTGATGATGAAGGTGTCCTTGTAGAATCGTGGACAATCTCATCCAGACCTTCAAGCGACACTTCACTGACATGCCAATTGTTGTGGCACGACCATTCGGCAGCCCAGCTTTCTTGCAGGTGAGGAATCTTCTGGACAAATTATACGGGTCGAATCATATGCAGAATTCGTCTAGGAATTTGAAATTCCCTCCCGGGTGAATAATTGTTGAAATCTCTAGGATATGTTTGTTTAGACTTGCATGTCTAGACAAATTCCTCCAGATCACGTGGTTCTGTCAGTTTTTTCTTACAATTCACGTTGGTTTATTTTAAACTTCAAGGGGCAGTGTGGTTGATGAGCTATTGTATTATATTGAGTGGTGTCAATGTGCTGTGTTGACAGGTGACACTGGCCCGTACTTTCAAGGCTGTCATATGTTGTATAGAGTGCTGACAGTGTGATGTGTTGACAGGTGACACTGGCTCGTACTCTCAAGGCTGTCATATGTTGTACTGAGTGCTGACAGTGTGATGTGTTGACAGGTGACACTGGCCCGTACTCTCAAGGCTGTCATATGTTGTATTGAGTGCTGACAGTGTGATGTGTTGACAGGTGACACTGGCTCGTACTCGCAAGGCTGTCATATGTTGTATAGAGTGCTGACAGTGTGATGTGTTGACAGGTGACACTGGCTCGTACTCTCAAGGCTGTCATATGTTGTACTGAGTGCTGACAGTGTGATGTGTTGACAGGTGACACTGGCTCGTACTCTCAAGGCTGTCATATGTTGTACTGAGTGCTGACAGTGTGATGTGTTGACAGGTGACACTGGCCTGTACTCTCAAGGCTGTCATATGTTGTATTGAGTGCTGACAGTGTGATGTGTTGACAGGTGACACTGGCTCGTACTCGCAAGGCTGTCATATATTGTACTGAGTGCTGACAGTGTGATGTGTTGACAGGTGACACTGGCTCGTACTCTCAAGGCTGTCATATGTTGTACTGAGTGCTGACAGTGTGATGTGTTGACAGGTGACACTGGCTCGTACTCGCAAGGCTGTCATATGTTGTACTGAGTGCTGACAGTGTGATGTGTTGACAGGTGACACTGGCTCGTACTCTCAAGGCTGTCATATGTTGTATTGAGTGCTGACAGTGTGATGTGTTGACAGGTGACACTGGCCCGTACTCTCAAGGCTGTCATATGTTGTACTGAGTGCTGACAGTGTGATGTGTTGACAGGTGACACTGGCTCGTACTCTCAAGGCTGTCATATGTTGTATTGAGTGCTGACAGTGTGATGTGTTGACAGGTGACACTGGCCCGTACTCTCAAGGCTGTCATATGTTGTATTGAGTGCTGACAGTGTGATGTGTTGACAGGTGACACTGGCTCGTACTCTCAAGGCTGTCATATGTTGTACTGAGTGCTGACAGTGTGATGTGTTGACAGGTGACACTGGCCCGTACTCTCAAGGCTGTCATATGTTGTACTGAGTGCTGACAGTGTGATGTGTTGACAGGTGACACTGGCCCGTACTCTCAAGGCTGTCATATGTTGTATTGAGTGCTGATAGTGTGATGTGTTGACAGGTGACACTGGCTCGTACTCTCAAGGCTGTCATATGTTGTATTGAGTGCTGACAGTGTGATGTGTTGACAGGTGACACTGGCCCGTACTCTCAAGGCTGTCATATGTTGTATTGAGTGCTGACAGTGTGATGTGTTGACAGGTGACACTGGCTCGTACTCTCAAGGCTGTCATATGTTGTACTGAGTGCTGACAGTGTGATGTGTTGACAGGTGACACTGGCTCGTACTCTCAAGGCTGTCATATGTTGTACTGAGTGCTCAGGGGTAGAAATAACTCCAAAATATCTGGCAGTCAGCAGGACTGCCTAGTTGAGAAATCTGGCAGTCCTGAGAGATATCTGGCTGTCCTGAAAATGGCCCCCAAAAAATTAAGCAAAATAACACGACAAACATAATATTTTAAAATCGAACAAATTTAATACAAAAGGCGAACATCAAACACATTCATACCCCCCCCCCCGCACCAACAACATATATACACCAACACCAGAAACATGATTATATACACCTACACCGGAAACATAATTATATATATATAAACACCAAAAACATATGTACATCAACAAGCTCGTTCATCTCACTCTCCCAATCTGGCAAGAGCTGTCGCCAGATAACTGTCACCACTGTCACTCTCGCTATCACTGCCTACATCCAGGCTGATATTCAATATTAACATAAAGGTTTTATTATCACTAGTCATAATACTACAAATATAATAAATTCCCTGCTAATCTCATTAAAAAATTATGCGTTGCTGTTTGGCCCTCGTGAATTAAAAATAAGGCTTGCTTATAGAACAATAAATATTATAATGTTCAGTAATTTACTTCTTGTGTTCTAGGTATAGGCCTAACATAGGCATATTTGTTCAGCTTCTGATGTTTCATAGGTTGCAAAGAATCCCTTGCATGAAAAGCATCAGCATTTACATAATATTTTATTACACAACTAACATAATCTTTACATGTAAAACTTGAATATGGAATTCATTATTTTATGAGCTGGACTGAGCCTTGGTAACGTAGACACGAATGGAGATATTTAAATATGGAGTCCATTTAAATAACCATGCTTTCTTCTGTTAACGATGTTTTTTCCATTTACATGTCAAATGTACTCAAATAATAAAGCGCTTAGCAAAAGTACATGCATTTACAAACATGCACATGTAGTGTAGATGTATGGATGGACATTATTTGTAAAGATGTAAACGGATTTCACTTTGGTCTACAAGACGGGACGTACACAGTGGGCGATAATACGGTATCGAAGCGGCTTGCGGCGATTCTATAAAGCTGATAAACAATGTCAGCATTGGCCATGCAAGTCCTTGTACTTAGATATTTATTAGACTGTTTTTAACGTTCAGTCATCACAGTAAGGCGTGATTTAAATAATTGCAATTCAGGTCATTGTTCAAATCGTTGTCTGCGCCGGCGAGCGCCCGGCGGTGTCTGTGAGCGTTAGCTCAGTTTCAGACTCGATTGCAATTAGTTAACTGGCAGTGCTATTAATTGTGAGGTGACTCTGAAAAACATTTGAGACAATGCCCCTGTCAGAAATAAACCAATTATCCGCACTCAGTAAGGTAAATTACGTACAATTTGTTTGTTATGGGTGGACTGAAAACTGGAAGAAGCCGGACGCTCCCGCAAATTTGTTCACTTACGTTACGATGAAAGATATTGTTTCTCCCGCGCGGAAGATCGGGGAAATTATCTGTATTTGCGGCAGTCTCCCGCCGAATGCGGGAGACTTAACATGTATGCCAATAGAGGTCGTTGCCGTTGTCGAAGATCGACATTGTGAATAGAAAAATGTAAAAATATTCCCGAATTTGGCGGGTGTCCGTCGGACTGCCGCTGACGCCATCTTCGGCAGTCCGACCGAATTTCTGGCAGTCCTCGGACTGCCGGACACCCGCTATTTCGACCCCTGGTGCTGACAGTGTGATGTGTTGACAGGTGACACTGGCCCGTACTCTCAAGGCTGTCATATGTTGTATTGAGTGCTGACCGTGTGATGTGTTGACAGGTGACACTGGCCCGTACTCTCAAGGCTGTCATATGTTGTATTGAGTGCTGACAGTGTGATGTGTTGACAGGTGACACTGGCCCGTACTCTCGAGGCTGTCATATGTTGTATTGAGTGCTGACAGTGTGATGTGTTGACAGGTGACACTGGCTCGTACTCTCAAGGCTGTCATATGTTGTATTGAGTGCTGACTGTGTGATGTGTTGACAGGTGACACTGGCCCGTACTCTCAAGGCTGTCATATGTTGTACTGAGTGCTGACAGTGTGATGTGTTGACAGGTGACACTGGCTCGTACTCTCAAGGCTGTCATATGTTGTATTGAGTGCTGACAGTGTGATGTGTTGACAGGTGACACTGGCTCGTACTCTCAAGGCTGTCATATGTTGTATTGAGTGCTGACAGTGTGATGTGTTGACAGGTGACACTGGCTCGTACTCTCAAGGCTGTCATTGTACTGAGAGGACTCATCATTGAGTGGGTGTTGGTGAAAAGCTTCGCTGAAGAAACTCTTAATGAGAAGGGGGAGGTAGGTGACAGGACACTGTAGATAATAGGACAATCTGTATATGACAGGACACAGTGTAGGTGACAAAACACACTGTAGGGGATAGGACACTCTGTAAATGACAGAACAACCTCTAGGTCAAAGCGTACTACATGATCAGTTGTAAGTAGTTTGTACCTGTCTCTGTACTCATCCACATCATCAGTCCCTCGCCTTCCACCCTTCCCCTCTCTTCCCTCTCTTTGCCCCAATGTCATCTACACAGCAGTGTTAAGAGTGACAGAGCCTTGGAGACTGCAAGGACAGTTGTTGTATTGGATGGACTGTGTTTTTGTTTTAACACCAGTTTTCTCCTTCATTGCAGCCTGACATCTGGTCAAAATCAAAGTATACCGTATTTCAAAAGGTAGGCTGTTTCTAAAAATGTTTAGTTAGTACCTTGTTACATTTATTGTTTTTGTCTGTCTGTTTGCTATCCGTTTGTACGTATATAGTACTATGTATATGTCTGTCCGTCCGTCCGTCCGTCCGTCCGTCCGTCCGTCCGTCCGTCCGTCCGTCCGTCCGTCCGTCCGTCCGTCCGTCCGTCCGTCCGTCCGTCCGTCCGTCCGTCCGTCTGTCTGTCTGTCTGTCTGTCTGTCAAGTACTTTGGATGACTTCAAGTACTTTGGATACACTGGACTATTTAAAAAAATTGAGAAAAAATTCAACATGTTATGTGATTACAGATGTTTCAAATACTGACAAAACTAGATATTAGTTGCATCACAAACTTACACTTCCAACAGTTCCAACGTACCCAAAACTAAGATACCCCACCACTGTCTGTCAACTCTGTCACTGTGCTCGTGGTGACGTGTCTAAACAATGTCACCAAATGGTTGCCCTGCGTCCCATCGACTTGCTTTAGTACAGTGATGTCAACAATATCCCTAAAGCTAACAAATATATTGTGAACCAGATTAACCATTTCAATGCTGCAGCCCTCAGATGCTGTGATCACTAAATACTGCATTCCCACTTTCCAATTCCAAGTGACTTGATATTAAAATTGACTGCATCACTTCTACTCAAGATTTTGACTGCAGTACCCTGTAGTTCTATTAAATTGTATATTTCATTTCTAAACACTGATTGTAGCTGTGTGTTGAGCTAAGACTGTTCACGGCCTGTCACGTGTTGTTCTAGGTGACCGACCATGCGAATGCTGCCATGCTACACTACCACACACCGCACGTGTCTGGCCAGCTGGCTCTACAGTCCTTCATGGTGAGACAACAGTTCACCCTCTTCCCTTCTTACTAACCAACTAATTCATGAAAAGACCAATCAAATCTCACTGACAAGTGTACTGCTAGTATGATTTTGTTTAAACCTAAACCCTCTTAATTTTGATGCTTTCAAACAATTCTAGGCATGTCGTTAATAAATGTTTCATATGTTACTATATTAGTTGTGTAATATTTACCTGCCAAAGGTCGTGTTACTTAGTATAAAACGTAACCACAGAGATAAGTTTAGCAATAGTTGGACCAATACACAAATGTACACTTGCCATATAGAAGCTGAACATCAGTTGTACATGATTTGTAGTGAGCTCTGTACATGTGTATGTCGACTGTACAGTGGGGAGCGGTGGTCGCGCGGTAGAGTGCCGTACTGTCAATCGAGGGGATGGTGGTTCAATCCCACCTACCGCCTTTTCGAAACTTAGGCAATTTCATTTACCCCACATTTGCCTGTGTCTTTCGGAAGAGACTAAAAGCCAGTGGTCCCTTCTATCTGGTGTCTATGCCAGGGGAAGTAAAATATTCCACACAGGGGGTAAATGTATAACCTGTAGTGGACTCACTAATTCTAGAGAACTCCTGCGTTAGCCCAAGTTTGGGCTGTTTGGAGAAAACCACCTAAGAACTGTACATAAGTTGAATGTGTCTGATGATAAAGAGTGTCAGTGAGTCGCTGCACTGTTTCAGACATGGCTGCACAGCTATGTGAGTCTCTTCTCACAGCCGTGTCACAAGTGTGGTAGCCACCTACTGGACAATCTGCCACCTACCTGGCGTGACTTCCGCACCCTTGACGCATATCACGAGAGCTGTCGACCATAGACACTGACATGTAGACACCAGGTGTACAGACTCATGCCTATGTTGGGTTGTGACTGGTGGAAATAGACGCCAGACTGGAGTATAACTGTTCATCACAAACCTGGTTCTGGAGACACTGTTATCTTGTTGATATTCTTCAGTCGAGACGTTGCACCAAGGGGCTGACGTCTTTGACAGAGTTCACATCAAATCAGGGACAAATCACCTGAGACATAACAAGAGACAGCAGCACTCAAGGAAACAGGTGTTATTGTGTAACAATTATTTATTGTAATGTGAAGAAAATGTACATAGCTTTTTATTAAAATGTATGTTTATAATCAGGTAAGTTCTGTATTGCCCAAGGTAACACAAACCCCACACATTATATAACACATGTAAGTTCTGTATTGCCCAAGGTAACACAAACCCCACACATTCTAACACATGTAAGTTCTGTATTGCCCAAGGTAACACAAACCCCCACACATTCTATAACACATGTAAGTTCTGTATTGCCCAAGGTAACACAAACCCCACACATTCTAACACATGTAAGTTCTGTATTGCCCAAGGTAACACAAACCCCACACATTCTATAACACATGTAAGTTCTGTATTGCCCAAGGTAACACAAACCCCCACACATTCTATAACACATGTAAGTTCTGTATTGCCCAAGATAACACAAACCTCACACATTCTGTAACACATGTAAGTTCTGTATTGCACAAGATAACACAAACCCCCACACACTCTATAACACATGTAAGTTCTGTATTGCCCAAGATAACACAAACCTCACACATTCTGTAACACATGTAAGTTCTGTATTGCCCAAGATAACACAAACCTCACACATTCTATAACACATGTAAGTTCTGTATTGCCCAAGGTAACACAAACCCCACACATTCTATAACACATGTACCATCCAATGTGTTATCTCCTGTGTATGACACGTGCATAATACACCAGGAAGTCTAATCCTACACAGCTATTTGCAGTTACAACATAGCTACCATTATAATAATACTAATTTTATATAGTGCCATGTCTCTGGATATATACGTTTGTAAATAGTAAATAACACGAGTATGTTATTGACACCTGCTGATGATGACACTAATCCAATGAATTATTAATAACTGAATTGTATTTATCTACATGTATCGATCAATGCTGTGGGTCTGTACAAGGTATGCAACACCAGACAAAACATTTATAAACTGGTTCCACATTAAGTCTATCACAATACATTCAAGTGTCCACATGTTATAATGTACAACCATTAAAAGCAAACAAAATACTTGATAACATTAGCCTATTGTTCATAAGCCTTTTATAAAACAACCAATAACAATTTCTATGACAATCGTATGTATGTGAAGACAAAAAAATACCCTGTGTAAACCATAATGTTTACATGTGATTATGTTATTCATACTGGAATAAATTAAATAACACTTCTACGGAATAACATTCAGAAACTGGTAGGCATGAAAATATCAGTGTTAAAAGACAGTTTGCCTAAATACGTGGGCTACCAGCTTGATAAGTGTTCTACTTCCCTGGTAACCACCTCACCCATTTTGCATTACTTTTGAATTATATTTTGTAACACACGGATGAGGATATAAAGTTAATTAGTAACCAACAAATGTAAACTTGACAATGCAACTCAATAACATGTGCAAATCATAACATCAAGCAATACAAAACAAGTGTATGTTTTCACTATGAGTAATAATACTAATTTGATAACTTTCATATCACCTAAATCTACGAAGTGTGTGTCAACACAAAAGAGTTGATCAATTCAATCTCGCAGTCAGTAAATATCCAAGATGTCTACCTAGACCTACCCCGTAGTCAAAACCACTACTTGGCAATTCTCAACGTGTTGTAATTTTGTGATACTCTGAAAAAGGGAATTACATTAGTCTAGTCTAATTGTAATGACAGCAGAAACATACCAACAAAAATATAGCTGTATTATCATCACAAGTATTTAAAAAGTGACTAACTAATTATTGCCAAAATGTTTGCTTTAAAATATATATGTTTGGATAGCACCAAAGTTGTTCTTTGCTAGAAAGTTCAACCAGGTACATTAAATTTGTCTGGAATTCTGACATTCCATTATATACATGACATATAGAACAGTAAAAGACAAGCCAAATCACTGAACCTGTTAACAATCTTGCCATCAAATGGAGCCACCGCAGTTTCTCTCAGATGTTCCAAGATACATATATAACCTCCTTTTCCGGAGGTTTATCAAGATCTCTGTTGGTGGAGCGACCTACTAAATGTCTCAGCCCACCAAATAAAACGTTAATTTTTGCAAATTACATGAATATCATATCACACAATAATTATTTTACGTAAATAAATTTATTCACACCCGAAATGCATGAAGATCAGAAATGAAAATTCATAAAATGAAACATGCCACAAACAATTGCATTTTGCTGGAAATTAAGAGATCTAGAGGTTGTCTAGAATATTAACAAAAAGTAGTTATATTGCCTTATTGAGTAATTATGTCACATCGCTGACAAGCAACGTTGACCAAGTGTCTCAGCCACATGAGCCATTAAAGAAGTAGAAGATGCTGATGACGTCGACGTAGAGATTGAGGACTGTGAAGATGTACTCCTCTGGGGAAATTGAGTACTTATTATTGACCCCCATCATCATCCGAGTGTCACACACGAAGTACTGAAACACAAACACAATGTACAAAAACACAAAACACATCTGGTGTCAAACACAAGGTACAGAAACAAACAGATTTCTGGCATCAAACACAAGGTTCTGAAACAAACACATCTGGTGTCAAACACAAGATACTGACATGCAGACACACATCTAGTGGCAAACACAAGACACACAAACACAAACACAAGATACTGAACACACACACACACACACACACACACACACACACGTGAAATATAAACAACACTCAGAATATATTATGTTCTAACTTTTAATACAAGACGTACTCATATTAACAATTTATTTTACATATAATTGTGATATAAATTATTGTACATGTACTTATACATATTCTACCCTTCATTCTGCCCTGTTATATTCCTGTGCTTTGCCAAGCAATATTTCATTTAATGACCTACCAGTGCACATATGAGAGCTGCAATGCAGGAATACATCATGTTGATGATCTGAAACAGAAACTTATTAGTAAATGTAATGTTGGCAAAAGGAAACAGAAATGAAGAGAGAGAAACCCACAAATACAATTGTCACTGTCTAAGTAATACACTTGTGCCTTGGGTGTTTAATTTTAAAATATTATCATCATCATCATGCTGTCGATAGCAGCGAAATAACAATTACAAGTAATACACTTGTGACTTGGATGTTAAATTTATAAACATTATAGGCTACCTATAAATACCAAGCCCTGTTGTTTACGAAATCTGGGAGGTAGCTCGTTTAATGTATTAACTACCAATGGTTTTTGTCACTTACATGACTCTGCATGATGGCACACAGGATGCAAAAGACCACGAGGACAAGTAGAGCCACAAACAGACCAGCACTGCACATGGTGAAGTCGATCTGTGAAGACACACGGACATCATCAGTGCCCAACATGGATGCATCACAACTAATTTAATAGAGCAATGGGTCATTGTTAATGTTCTCATAATAACACACTTAATCTCTGAACATAATTTGTCAAATCGTTCCTACAACACGTATATAAATGTTGTCATTATTGTGTGGTGTACAAGTGACTTCCAAGACTTGAATACCAGAAGGACACAGCACGGTAAAAGCACAAGCTATAAGCCATGCCTGGTGCAATATATTGACAGAGTTTTTATGTCAGCAACTTATATATGAAGGGCATTGTCAACATTAAATATTGGCTTTGTAAGAAACTGAAGCATGAATGAATATCTACCTTTGTCTGCATGGCAAAGACAGTCAGTCCAAATACAACCACCTGAAACCAAGAGCCAATGTGATCATTGTATGAAGTATTGTCCTTAGTGTCTTCATTCAATGTCAGCTGTTATAAACAATGTGGATTTGTATTCGAGTAACACTAAATAACCCCATTAGCAATAAACGCCACATTGACAATAATATCGATTTATACAGCCAACATATTAAGTTGGTTCGACATCTGTCACTTTAGAGCATAGTGAGGAAAACAGGTAAGAAGTTCCACCTAATTTATCCAACTGTAGAGTTATAATAGCCTTTTTGCTCATAATATTATGAATTCATAAATCATTTGTCAATGACTACTAGTACTACTACTACTAGTACTACTACTACTACTACTACTACTACTACTACTACTACTACTACTACTACAGTACTACTACAGTACTACTACAGTACTACTACTACTACTACTACTACTACTACTACTACTACTACTACTACTACTACTACTACTACAAAAACTACTACTAGTAGTAGTTGTTGTTGTAGTAGTAGTAGTAGTACTAGAAGAGAACATCAACGTTCTTACAAATAATGGAAACTTTTATGTATAACAACTTATGGATTCATTATATTCTGATGTTGTGGCACAAGTTATTATGATTATGTCAGATTAATGTGTAGTTGGTGACCATCAGTATCACTCAAACTCAATTTCTTCACTTATAACCACCATGAAAAAAGACAAGACTGAGGAGAGAGAACAAGAGAGAGAGAGAGAGAGAGAGAGAGAGAGAGAACTTAAGTCCACATGACAGAGATTATATATATATATATATATATATATGTATACATATAATTTATGTATTCTCTCACAATGATGGTGTTTATGAGGTGGTTTACAAGTGTCACTTACCGCGGTGACAACCACAGCCAGCATCACCTCCCATTTGTCATAGTGGCTGCAACACAAACCAAGTCACTGTTCTAAAGCAAGCCTTAGGTCAACCATGTACAGTACTGTCTCATCAACCAGCATGCTCCGTGATCCAGCGTTAACAGTACACATACAGGCAGAGCTATCATGAGAATACCATTATTTGCACTCTTAATATTAACTATTATTACACAGGTATTTGGGTTCAATTTCTTCACACGTCTGGGGAAATGAACTTTTTATGATTGCAGATATTTAGATTGTATTTAGCAAACGATGCATGTTAAAATAGGAAATACATCAAAATTACCTGGCAATACTTCCAAGCAGGAAGGATTCACACAGCGTCTGTGAAGTGCAGAAGAAATTCATTAAGCACTTACAGGTGAACAGCATAAACAATACTTTAACAAGCAAAACATTCTGTTACCATGAACATATTTTTCTATTATTTTATTTAAAAAGTTTCAAAGGTATTCATGCACAAACAAAGTGTAAAACCAGTTTCAAACATTTATAATTCCATAAAAATGTATTATGATTTAAAAGATATACGACATTATGATGTACATCAAATGACCTTTATGCGGGCAGTGTGACCGACTCCTAATTTCGAGTGTTATCGTAAAGTAAGTCACGTGATTATCGGGTATAAGAAGGGCTCGGCGTCATTACAGCTTCCCACTTCGAAATCTACACGAGAAAGAGGCAGAACACTTGTCGCTTGTAGTATTGAACTATTTTATTACTTGAAATATATTATTATATCCTGCTTTAATTGTGATTAGACTGTATACTAATCTTTTGTTCCCACCCATCTACTCCTTCTACACTTCTTGTTATGGTTAGCTCGTCACTCTATGTTAGCCACATGTTTTGACTAGGTCTAGAGTATTGTCGAGCTTGGTTTTCAGAGTTGTCCTTCTCTACAAGTAGTGAGTCCACTACAGGTTACACATTTACCCCCTGTGTGGGATCTTTTACTTCCCCTGGCACAGACACCAGATAGAAGTGACCACCGGCTTTTAGTGTCTCTTCCGAAAGACACAGGCAATATGTGAGGTGAACGAAATTGCCTAAGTTTCGAAACGGCGGTAGGTGGGATTGAATCACCGTCCCCTGGATTGACAGTCCGGCGCTCTACCGCGCGACCACAGCTCCTCACACCTGGGCGATTCAATTATGTTTGGTGTTAAATTACATCATTGATGCTTGATGAAGATCAAGTATATGCAACAACAATGCCAATGGTCAATGCGGTGTTCCATGTGATAATGCTGACGCTTTCCCTTTCTGCATAAGGATTTTGTTGCAGCTAGGGTTCTTCCACCTGCGTGTGCATGGTTGGTTTCCCTCACCTTTGCTGGTATATATATATTGTCAAATGTCCCGTGATTTCACGTGTTCAGTAAGTGAATTCACGAGTTCAACTGGCTCAATTCACGTGTTTTCCGTACGTGAATTCACGGGATTCTGTCGACAAATTTGGTGTGTCGACACGTGATTACTGCTCGTGAAATCACGAGTTTTTCCATTCGTGAAAAAACACGTGTTTTCTGTACGTGTATTCACCTGATTGTCGTACGTGAATTCACGGGATTATGTGAACAAATTTGGTGTGTTGACACGTGATTACCGCACGTAAAATTACGTGTTTTCTGTACGTATATTCACCTATTATCGTACGTGTATTCACGGGATTCTGCGAACAGTTGTGGTATTTTGACACCTGATTACGCACGTGTTTTCACCTGACTTCAGTACCTGACTTCACGGGATTCTTTGAACAAATTTCAAAATGAAAGTACGTGTTTCAGCACTGTTTTTGTACATGAAATAACCTCTTTTCCGTATGTTTATTTACGAGACTGAAGAAATTCACGGTGAGAACATCTGTTTCGATACGCATCGCTGCAAACTTGCTCAAAGATTGACACGGCAGCACAGGATTCGAACACTGGTTCTCTTAGTCGGGAATCCGAAGAAGCTCTAGCCACTGCGCCCCTGCACCACTGCGCTACTATAAACACGTGAAATCATCTGCAAATGACAAATGTCTGAAAATGGTTATAAATTGATTGGTGAAGATCACGTCCGGTCCGACGCAGAAGTCAAGTGATACCTACTATAGATTAAGACAGACCAACTCGTTGGACACAACAATTTTATTTTAAAGCAAATAATAACTTAGTTACACATCACGTCCTCAGTGTGCCTAGTCAACTAGAATAGTCTACAGATAAATTTAAAACATGCACGTAACAACCAGGTTGCCATCAACTCTCTTCTACACTAACAGTAGGGGAAGTCCAAAAGGGGTGTAGCCATATTATTCGCCGCTCGCATCACTGTCGACAACTACGTCATGGCTTAGGTCGAGTTCGCCACCACCTTGCAAGTCCGCTGCCACCTGCAAGTAACATATACGTTCAAATAATGTATTTAGTCATTTGGAAAATTTCTGACAAATATGATTCACGCATTTCCTTGACATCATGGTCAAGACAAATAATTCTAGCCATAAATCGTACCATTTGGTCAACGTTCAATTAATTAATTTTTAATTAAAATCTGGCGTATGTTCAATTGGGAATTAACACAGCTAGGTATTTTGTACTTACCCAGAATAAAAAAAGATACACACACATCCACATACACATGCGCACGCACACGCGCACGCGCACGCGCACGCGCACGCGCACGCGCACGCACACGCACACACACACACACACACACACACACACACACACACACACACACACACACACACACACACTACTATTGATATACGATTAACTATGGGTTATTAGCTAAATTTGAGATAGGTATAGCTGAAACATGTATTGAGGTATTCATATTATGTCTCTATATTATCTACCTTAATGTCTTTCCTTTTTGAATAAGACTTCAGTACTTCTGCTGTGTCTCTGAACAAATCCCCACTGGCTATGTCGAGCCGTCGGCCGACTCCTATAACAGAAGAACAAAGTTGCATTACAGATTGGAAGAATCACTTTCAATGTTATGCTAAACACGTAGGCGTGGTTGAAATACCCCCCCCCCCCCTCAAGCATGCAACTATGTTCAAGTCTCTCGACAGATTTCCTACGCTTTGTATGAAGTTAGCTGAAGTAAGCTCTAAACTGATTTCGCCGTACCACCGATATGTACAGTGCATACACCTCCACTCGCGACAAAACCCACGAGCTTCAAGAATCCCATATAACCACTCTTCCAACCATTCTGAACAACCGCTGAGCTTGATTAGCATGGCGTGGACATTGAAATAGTTTACACATTTATTTAAGATTTGTTTTATTTCAGTCTCTGTGAGAGTTCAGTTCCTTGAGCAACACGGTGAATCCCTGGAGAGATATTTAGTATGGGGTAAATACGTCACGTGAAGAATGCATCAATACAGAAAACTTCCAACTGGAACTCCCAACTGTTTCACTACATGTACCTACAATTTCCATATTAAATGTGCACATACATGGAGATTGTTGCTATCGGTTTTTTTTTTTTTTACAAAACTTATATTTATGTGAATGTTATAACTATTCCATAAAACTCACAATTGTACACATGCTATTTGTAGTGTATTTATACCCTATTTTTAATAATTAATTTAATAACATATTCAGAAAATATCACGACTTATGTATTCATTTATTTTTATTTATTTATTTATTTGTATTACCGACTTATTTATTCTTTTATTTGTACCCCTTAATGGTATTTATGTATTGAACTCAAGCCCATGTATTTTTATTCACATAATGTTCACTTATGACCTGATCCAGTATCCGTTTATATAAACACACTATGTATACTCACTCGTTATACATTTGTACAGGGTCAGCGACACGAAGCGACCTGCGGCACAGCCAGTTTTTCAAACATCGTTCTCACGACATTCCTGCTTTTTCGTATTTGTGCCTGGCTGCACAGCCAGAATGTTTACCTAAACGAAGAGAAGGCAAAACATTATCCATCATAATTATCAGGTCCACATATTGCATGTGCGCATTAAAAATAGATTTTACATAAATTATAATTAAATAGCATACACGTACTACATAATATTACCATCCTTGCGCGCCTGGCACATCCCTTCTATAACTTCAGGTGATTTCAGCCACACGCGACTCCTGTTATAAAAACATTGCAATGTTTAGGATGTGAATGGGTCATTATATTGGGATTCCCACCAGTCGTATATTCGTCATGAAATTGGGGTGGGTATTTGCGCTATTCAGGCCAGGGGTAGAGTAGCATAGAGCAACGACCCCTGGCTTGCGATGATGAGTACTACACAATGTTATCGATACGCAAACGTATGAGCTGGACGGTTATTACTTCACAAAGTAGTGCAAATATACCGTAGTCTACTGCTATCGTGTATCACAGCGTATCGCGTTAAGGATATGTATGCATCTTAAATTTTACCGTACCGTGCGGTGTATATCGCGATACCAGGGTACACCGATGCATAATAAACTGCCGTTTGGTATATATGCTGAGACATATTTGAAATGACTACAAGGAATGAGCTAGTTACTAACCAGTTCCACGCGTACACAAGTACAATCTTTTAATTAATGTAAGATTCCATGTAGATTATATTTAATATATATATGATAAAAAATGCACTTAAAATTACAGTTTTATATAAAAGAATATTTCTTCATTCAAAAATACATTTCATTATTCACAGTCAGTTCATGAGCCTTTATAAAATAAAAGCATACCATTAAAAAGGCATTTTACGTACATTGGTGTATACCTATATATTTTATAATCATCAGTATACGCAATTGAATTTGTAGTGCCATTTGTAGTGCATTAAACCTCATAACAAAATGATCATAACAAACATAATGACACGCATACACAAAATTCCGCTCTAACCATGCATATTTTCTGGTAACATTACGGATAGATATATTTTACGGCGGGACAAAGACAAACCGTTAATCTCGCGCACAAATCTGACAACAACCGGCTGCGCAGCCGTCAGTGCGCATCGTTATCTATATCTGGGCCCGCAGCGCGCTAGAGGCTGGGGTAAAACAGATAAGCAGGAAGGGTTGCAGTGGTTAACGTTAATATGCAGTGCCTGTAATTATAATGAACATCGCTAGTCAGTGACTGTGCTTAATGCCATACACATACAAGTCACAGGGTCACATATATAAAGTATATATATACGTTTCCACAGAATCAAGCGTGCGCTTATAAATTCATGCCACAAATGATTTGTTAATCTCGAAATATACAAAGGTTTACAACAAAATATAAACATACCTTCTCCATGCACTGTAGCTGTACTTCTGTTTAAGTCCTATGTGTCAGTGCAGTCAAGAAGCAGGGAAACTGTAATCTCAAAGGTCATTCACTATAGCTACCTCCAGTTTTCCACGCCTGGGAGCCTCAAGACTCGCAAGCTGGACTGACACATGGTAACTGGGGCTGTAATCACTGAAGTCACTCCCTGGGGTATCATCAGGCTACGCTAAATTTAACGACCTCGGAGTTCACTGACAGTTCATGCTACACTTAACAATGAGAAGACATGTCTTGGTATAGTTTTCTTACAAAATAAACCAATATTGTTTTGAATATATTTTCACAGACTGGAATTTCTTTGGATATTCGAACTGTTTCTTCTAAAGATTATTTTCTTAGAAGAGGTTTTTGTATAAGAAAAATAGTTTTGATAAACACTTATGTGCAGGGAATATTGTGTAGGTACACCCTTGGTTGTGTTTTAGTAGGCCCTATGGCGGACGGCGGAACAATCGGATTACAGTGGCGCACAAAATATTGAAAACATTTAATAAAAATAAACACATCTAAACTCGCCCAATTTTTCTACAAATTACATTCACCACAATTAATGCGATAATGTATTAAATTAGTTTTGCATACGTTCATATTTGTAAAGGATATACAAAGTAAGATGTACTGCCAAACCCTTAAATGCTGCATATACGACATATGGAGTATGTATGTATGTAAAACTATGTATGTATGTGTGTATGTATGTATTTATATTTTTTCGCTGAAAACATTATCGTTATCAGTGCATTTAAGGAATGTTCACACTGCAGTTTTTAACACAAAAGCGGACCATCACTAACCGATGCCGGCTATAACAAAAAGGTTCCTTCTACTCCAACAACGTTCCGCAAACTTTTTGAGCAGAAGTCCACCCAACCGCTTGTTCGTCAACCGGCCCCGGAATGCGTTCTTGACATGATTCATAACCGAGAATCCAGATTCGCATAACCACGTACCACCGGAGCGTTTTGTGCTCCCTCGCCGTTAACGGTGGCGCTCCCGAACCAGTACTTTTGTCGCCCATAACAGCAATATGCAAGTCGTTCTTTTCATTGACAAACTCTTGTTTCAAGCTCGGCACAACCTTGAAATCAATTATATCTTCCAGCAACGCCGCTTCATCGGCACCAAACATCTGCGACAACATTTTGCAAAACATGTCGCTCCCTTCCCCTCACCCACGCATACATCAACATATGTGTGTAACTTCCTTCAGTCGGTCACGTTTCTCCGGATCAACAATGTCATAATGGTTCTTACGTTTCTAGTCATAATGTCGCTTCATATTGTCATTTTAGACTTCTACCTCCGCTCTCGCGGCAAACACGTGAATTCGCGTGACTACTCGTTCCCCTAGAACCGTACAAGTTTCCCCAGTCACACACGTGAATGAACTCGTGAACTCGCGTGACTACTCGTTCCCCTGGAACCGTACCAGTTTCCCCAGTTAGACACGTGAACGAACACGTGAATTCGCGTGAATACTCGTACCGCTAGAACCGTACCAGTTTCCCCAGTTAAACACGTGTATGAACACGTGAATACTCGTTCCGCTAGAACCGTACCAGTTTCCCCAGTTAGACACGTGAATGAACTCGTGAATTAACGTGAATACTCGTACCGCTAGAACCGTACCAGTTTCCCCGGTTAGACACGTGAATGAACTCGTGAATTAACGTGTGTTACAACCGATAATGTAATAATCGCCCGTTAATGTAATAACTACCCGATAATGTAATAAAATCAACCGATAATGTAATAACCGCCCGTTAATGTAATAAAATCAACCGATAATGTAATAAACTTGCTACCCGATAATGTAATAATTTTCGCCCGTTAATGTAATAAACTCCTCTTGCCTGATAATGTAATAACTTTCGCCCGTTAATGTAATAACGTACATATTTCACGTAGGACTTAGTCGTTTTCGTGGATTTCATGTTGATTTCTTGCACTTATTCCATTTTTCTGTCGCATATTTCGCAATACTGCCATGTTTACTAATGGGTAGTAGTAACCTTTTTAGATTAAATTCAATATGTTGATTCCAAACCTGAAATTAGATTCGTCGCAGCAGGTCAGATTGTTGGATTATACATTTTAGCACCACGTATACCTACATTCTCGCACCATTTACGAATGACGGTTTCCCTTTCCATGCTATAATGTTAGGGTATCTAATGACGCAGGCTTGGTGTTTGCCTGTTCAATGCTATTTTGAAAGCCAGATTAAGAAATGGTTGATTAAAGAATGTTTTATTATGTAATTTGTTGACACTTTCGTGTCTGTAAATTCTCGCATGATGTAGTCTCGATCCAATTATATAATATATAATATAAATACATATATATATATATATATATATATATATATATATATATTTACATAGATTTATGTATATATACACATTTATATATATATATATATATATATATATATATATATATACATATATATATATATATATATATATATATATATATATATATATATATATATATGCAATATATGCAATACGTTCATGCAAATTTAGTATAGATGTGGGTCCACAGGCAGAGAGGCTGTGTCTTTTGGTAATGTATATATATATATATATATATATATATATATATATATATATATATATACATATATATATATATGTATATATATATATATATATATATAGACACGTGTGTGAACACGTGAATTCGCGTGAATACTCGTACGGCTGGAACTGTACCAGTTTCCCCAGTTAAACATGTGGAAGATCACGTGAATTCACGTGAAGACACGTACCAGTGAAACCGTATCAGTTCTGACCCAGTACGACACGTGTCAAACTCGTGACAACAGATAGAACACGTGTATTCACGTGAATACACATGAAAACACGTACTGGTGGAGCGGTATCAATTATGAACCAGTATGACACGTGTCAACTGGTTCAGAAATGGTTCCTTGTTTGCTGGGAAGGCTCATTTTGTATATTGTATTCTATTATGTATATATGTTATTTTCAATGTTGGCTTAATATTAAATGTTCTAGCCATGATTCCGAGTCATTAAGTCCACAATATTAGCAGGAGCACTGTCACACATAATTTTTTTACACAAGTGTCAATGTGAAGTATGACAGCTAGAATGGTGGTCTATGACAAAAATACTGAAAATGTGTTTATTCCATATTCCAATAGCTATATCTAGAATGTGGTTCTTTCATGCAATCAATGCCATTATTCAATCTTTGTTAGACATTGAAAGAAAAAATTCTTGGCAACGTGAACATACTATATACTCCAGAACCAAATATGATATAGTCATATTGCATGGATTATTGTGTTCTCCTGACTATTCCATACAATCTGTATAACACAAGTTGGTTTTATCATTTTTTCTTTGGAACAAAGTTAACATGTATCAAACGTTTTAAATTTAATAATAAAAAGTACGGGTTGTGTAGAATATGCATGAGATCATAACAATCCAAGCTATAGATCACATCGTCTTTAGTAATTGAGTATTGTATCTTTTAGATGTGCTATGAATGGCAACCATTTTTGGTTACCATAGAAATAGGGGGCAGATAGAAGAACTTTCATTATATTTTGTACTCAGTCACAGCATGAAAACTGTTATGATAATGATACATTACAAGTTTCGTATCCAGTTGTCATAATTATATTACACAGACAGAGGCGGTGCTTACAAAGAGCCCCAGTAGGATGATGTTGTTGGGGTGATTACGGCGGACATCAGGGCAACAGGCCAGCACAATGATCAGCACAATCGACGCCACGCTGAAATAACAACACATATAATCCTCCTTCCACAGTGAAATAATAAAAATACACAAGTCCCTCTTGTTCACTATGAGTGGAAATAATGCATGTGACCCTCTATTTCACTTTGAAATAACAACAATACATGTGACTTTCCCTTCCATATTGAAATAACAGAGTTCCCTTTTGTTCACAATGTCAAGTCATATATGCAAACTAATGACAAAAGCAACATCTTTAAATGATTTAAACAAAAGTAGACCACAAATGTTGGACTTGACGGTTACACCTCAATACGTTTTGACAGAAATCAGATTAAGACCGATAAAAGCATTGGAGGTACTTGGGCTGTGTATGATGGTGAACAAGAAATGGGCCACCAGTTTCTGCGTACGAGAACGCATCAGCACGCCATCGTGTGAGATATTGACGGTCTCGTTCCGACCCCCCGACCTCCCCGTGAACTGGGCCAAGTGACGGTCATTCTTGTATACATTCGTGGCCCGGACTATACAGGAGCAGCCGAGCATGTAGCCGAGTGTTACAACAGAACGATCAGTAGGTCAAATGACTAGGCTGTGTTTGTGCTTGGTGACTTCAACAGTTGCGACATCACGAGTCTCCTGTCTGATCTGCACCAGAGCGTAACGTTTCCGACGCGCCTCAACAAGACAATCGATCTACGCTACAGCAACATCCCTAACGCATTCCGGGCACTGTGTAGGCTTGCTCTCGGACGGTCTGACCATAATGTCATCCACCTAGGGCCCAAATACAGGCAGCTGGTGAAGCGTGAAAAACCCAGGACTCACAGTGTACGAATCTGGGACCATGACAACTTAGAGACATTGAGCGCTAGCTTTGATTGTACTTATTGGCAGGTGTTTTATGATGGCTGTTCTGATAATGTTAATGACATTGCAGACACTGTATGCCACGTCCTATATTCAGTTTTGTGAACAAACCTTAATACAAACGATAGCTGTTAATAATTTTTCCAAAATATAAGCCATGGATCACCAAAGAACTAAAAAGTATTCTAAATGAGAAAAAAACATGCGTTTTTGGATGGAGATTGTACATCAGTTAGAGGATTAAACAGAGTTTAGAAGTAACATGAAACTAGCAAATTGGAGTATAAAAACAAAATTGAGCGAAAAATGAAGAACAATTTCCGTTTTTAATATGATGTTTTAAATGGAAAATTAAGTCTTTTGAATCTTGAAATGTCCATCCTTTCATTACATCAGTTACGTGCATAACAATTGAAACACTCTAGCTATGAGTAGGAGTATTCGTTACTCTTTATCTAACCCACAAACGTAATGTGGGTTAGATAAAGAGTAACGAATGTGAAATGTGTTGGGAGACTTGTACAAGGGAACCAGGGGAAGTATAAAGTACAGGAGCTAGACCTCATCCCTGTACAAGGGAACACAGAGGAAGAACAATACAGGAGCTAGACTTCATCCCTGTACAAGGGAACACAGAGGAAGAACAATACAGGAGCTAGACCTCATCCTTCTATAAGGGAACACACAGGAAGAACAGTCCAGGAGCTAGACCTCATCCTTGTATAAGGGAACACAGAGGAAGAACAGTACAGGAGCTAGACCTCATCATTGTACAAGGGAATACAGAGGAAGAACAATACAGGAGCTAGACCTCATCCTTCTATAAGGGAACACAGAGGAAGAACAGTCCAGGAGCTAGACCTCATCCTTGTATAAGGGAATACAGAGGAAGAACAATACAGGAGCTAGACCTCATCCTTGTACAAGGGAATACAGAGGAAGAACAATACAGGAGCTAGACCTCATCCTTGTACAAGGGAATACAGAGGAAGAACAATACAGGAGCTAGACCTTGTCCCTGTATGAGGGCAGTGATATGCAAGACCAGGGAAATAATATCTTGTATAGTTGACAAGTGCTGCTGCCAACCAGCGTAGAAGTGTCCTTTCCAAGATATTGCTTCATCGTCTACCCTTGTGTGATTTTATTTCATTTCTAGGAACTCAGATTAAATAGAAGTGACACCCCTGCGTCACAGTATACACTGATACTGAAGGACATACATAGACCATGAGATAACACTACTCACAGTATGACAATATAGAGCCATTTGTTTTCCTCCGAAAACTTCTTGATCGGCTCACTGCAAAAACAAAACAATCAATGACTCAGTCTGCCTGCTACACACGCTAAATATCTGTTTTTATATTTTTATTAAATGTGTAAATAGGTACATATTACCACAAACCATGAGGCCACTGGGGGAGACCTCTCACAGTGAAATCGCATATCACTATCAGGAGATCTTACACAACTCATTACTTATTGGTTGAATTAAATTTAACTGGATTAATAATGACATGTTATGGCAGCATTTAAGCACACAGAAGATTGGCAAACATTTTCAAATGTCAAAGAAATGTAGGTCCCCCACACCATGTAGTAAAATAAGTATATAACAAGTGAATAACTCACACGTAAAGAAAGATACAGATGACTGCTATGGTAACCAGAAGCTGGCAAAGGAGAATGGAGTAAACTTTCCGGATGAACCCTGCAATAAAAAACAACGTCTACATTAATTAAACACTTGTAATTGTCATGTGAAGACTATTAGTTCACCAGATGTGTTGTTTGCACACAAACAGTTATTGGTTTGAATCTGCATAGAATATGTCGAAATAAGCCAAGATTGGCTATTGTATATTGATTTGAAACGGCTTCAGTCTGTAGCAAAGATCCACTGCCTAAGAAATGCCATTATTTCCACTGCATTGTCCATCTTTAAAACAATCTAATTCAAATTATCTTTATTTCGGTTACAAAGAACGCACACACGCACGCACGCACGCATGCACGCGCACGCACACACTCACACGCATGCATGCACACACGCATGGCATGCACACACGCACGTACGCACGTATACGCACACACACGATGGAAGCTAAGACGTGAAAAACCATTGCAACCAGGGAGATCCTCTAGAAACCGATACAGGCTTATAACAAGGATCACTAAGACATAATTTAATAACAATTACTTTGTTCCATAAAATTAAACCATAAAAACAGGATATTATCTTCTAGAACAAGATGAATAAATACATTTAAATATGCTGTTAATATATAGACATACATTACTACACTATAAATAAAACAGGGTGACTATATAACAAATATTTACTCATATGAACATTATAATGAATTTAAAAAGAAATAGCAAATTTTCTGGTAGAAGATGAATATAAAACTAGTCATGATAAACTGATCATATGTATATGGCTAATTTATAAGGTAAGACATATATCAAAAGAAGAAATAAATAAATATAAACTAAATAAATTATAAAAAGCAAATCATTTGACAATAACCAACAGCTCTTTGAATTTCTTTTAAACTGATTGATGAATACAGTTCGTTGTAAGTTATGAGATACTGCATTCCATAATAGGGTCCTGAAAAATGTGTTGTGAATTTCCTTGTGTTTGTTCTTATTTTGTACAAATTATATTTGGAGACATTTCCTGTTCGCATGGACATTGATGACATGTTTAATTTAGTTATCTGTGTGTTGATTAGTTGTAGCATCATGAATACAAATTCCTAACTGATGTTTGTATAGATTACCCAGTTAAAAAGTTGTAATTTTCCGAACGCGAATAATGGATCTGTGTGTGCAGTATAATGGGATGATGTGATTATCAGAATAGCTGTACGTTTAGTTTGCTTATGTTTGTGGTACATGAATTAGCCCATAATACACTACAATGCAATACAATGCAATGCAATGCAATGCAATGCAATGCAATGCAATGCAATGCAATGCAATGCAATGCAATGCAATGCAATGCAATGCAATGCAATGCAATGCAATGCAATGCAATGCAATGCAATGCAATGCAATGCAATGCAATGCAATGCAATGCAATGCAATGCAATGCAATGCAATACAGTATTGTAAATGTGATGAAATTAAGAGTGTAGTTTGCACAACAGAGATATAAAGAGAGTGTTTGAGCTTGTTTTATGTATCATTCATACATTGCGTGTTATTTTATTTGCGTTCATCTTACTATAGTGATTCCGAGAAATATTGTGTATTTGTCAATAATTTGACTTGTTTTATTTTGCATCCATTTCTTTTGATATTAAAAACTAATGGACACTAATTGAAAACGAAGTATGATAACCTGCCTTACCGAGTCTCATAGACTCTCGAGAGAATGCATAGTCGTAGCCACCGTTCTCATTAGTGTTGTCTTTGTCAGCACAGACGTCGCCTGTCATTGGTGTAGACGCCATGACTCAGACTGGGCCTATGACAGTGTAAGGGGGTTGATGGCAATGAAACTATTTGAAACAGGAGTCATCATATCTATACCTTCTATAAATATAGCAATACATTCCTCCACAATTTAACCATAGTATTGTTATATAACACACAATGCCAATGACATATCGTAGTAGAACAAATATTGTTTTTATTGTGGTACATAAAAAGAAAATATACCAGCAAAATTCAAATCTCGTCGAAGTTGTCTAGGGCAAAAGTCGATGGTTCTATGCTTCTTCTTCTATCCCGTGTGCATTGTAGACACTCGTTGCGGTGACACGGTGGATGCCTTCGCGATCATGATGCGCCAACGCTATCGGTCTTCCACCATGTGAAGCAACCGGGCAGTTGGCTGTTTCATCCACTCTTTAGCATTGTCCAACCAGGACTTCATTGGTCTGCCTCTGTGTTGTTTGCCGTGCCTTGTAGAATGATCTTGGCCAGGGAGTCCTGACGGGAGATGTGGAGTGGTTCCTGCCTGCCAGCAGTTGGTGACTTGTTGTCTGACGAACTCATTCGTCCTGTGCTCTGTGTATGAGATGTGCAGGAGGCTTCTGTAGCACGTGTGCTCGTATGCCCGGATTCATCTCATATTTATATCAATGATTAGGCCATATATATATATATATATATATATATATATATATATATATATATATATATATATATATATATATATATATATATATATATAAGATAAATATAGATAACAAAGTTTGACGAATATATACGGTGTCCACCAAGTCCAACGTGCCACCGACGAATGGATTAGTCTGAGAGTCGTACCAGCGATATGGCAAATCACGGTAGTTATAGTAGCCTAATTGATTTGACATACACTAACTGTGACGCAGGTGGCATACACGGACACGTACACTATGACTATTCTCTGATCCGACAAACTAGCCAAGAGTTGAATAACCGTGGACGTGGTTATTCAGTGGAAAGTTCGGTCGCTGTGGAAATCCCCTTTGACTTGTTAAATTAGCATAACAATGCACCGTCGACTGAGTTAATTTTGTTGGTGTGTTGGCGGGAGTCCTGTTATCCTGCTAGCAAGTGAAACAGTGTTGGAAGATCCAAAGGGTAGGCCAAGCTAACTTGTAATATAAATAACTTTTGTTAAAATATATTTTGTAATTTGTAAGTAAAATTTAGTTATAAGTTATTGTTTACACTATGCAGAACTTTTCAAACAATGTTATTAATTCCTTGAACATACATTACATGGAGTGAATATGAATATTTATACAGTGTATCTGCAAGGACTTACCTCGTATATACATCCAGTCTTTTATGAAATGATTATTATCCCACACATTTTATGTAATTAATCCTGATATATAGATCAAGTGTTAAATATAGGTCAAACAATTAGGTAATCAAAAATGTCATAATTTGCAAGGTGACAATCAGTATAATCAGTTGAATGAGCAATTTCAGTTTGAAATGAATATCCGCATTAATCCAAAAATGGCGTCTGACCGACAATTTATGGCAGAGGCCAAAGTGAGGCCCAGAGGGCTACAGCTACAGAGGGAAGACCTGGATCATTACAGGCAGCCCTTACAAGAAAGACGTCGAGGCCACAGCAAGACTGGGAACGTGCCTATAAGTAAGGCTATAACCAACCAGTTCACAGAAGTGAGGGCACACCGAAGCTGAGAACATGTCAAAAAAGACAGGAGGAATACATTAACACTACGCTTTGTCTGTGTTGTTCGGATATTTGTATTCCAACAGCAGAACATTCGAAAGCTGTATGTATTGCGGGGAGTGTGGCCGGTGGACACATCGTGCCTGTGTCGGATATGAGCGTGGCGGGTTTATGTGCGAGATTTGCACCAACGATTAAATGGCATCGCATAGCATTGTGAGCCAGTGAGGCCTCCATGTTTTACAAAATATGAAAATGGATGTCTTTTTAAAACTTGTCTAACGTATTATATTTATAAAGATAGAGTAACTAGACTGCATGTACTTAGTCAATATGCTAGGTAGTGTAGCAAAATTTTAAAAATGTACGTAAATGTCAAATGAAGGTTGATCGGTGCTTAAGGGGCTCACTTTACCCGCCCTTCCCCTACACATAGCGTATATTTGTTGATCACTCATATAATGATAAATGTCACAATTTCGTTAAGTACATACAGGAAAATAAGTCTGCAAACAATTAGCGAGCATTGCAAAAAGGTTTTTCTGTGACAATTATTTATTGCAACATGAGGGAAATTATACACTAGACTGTACAGTATACACTATATATCTCTATAACGTCTGTATTACCCAGCAGAACTCGACACAAACACTTATCAGGGCCAAGTAGTTATCCATTCCAGGGCATTTCTCAGGACACTTGTCCAATGGGACCAATAGACTTTGTCGCAATATACGGTGTTTATTAGAGGAAAAAGATTAAAATACTTTATGAAGTAATGATATCTACTTAAAAACTTACAGATACAGGCATTGTTATCACTTGCATTTATCCGACATATATGACCCGTTTCTGGTTGGACCAGGGACAACTAACCATGGATAACTACTTGTCATAGCGGACAAATGTTTTCTGTGAGTTAAAGTCGAGCCCTTTACCCATTAGACAGTAATGCAAAATCGACACATTCTATTACACTTATAAGAACCAACTCCTGTTAAATCTCCTCTAACACCACACTATGGCACACAGATGTGAAATGCAAAGGTAAACCAAGAAATGTAAACATATACAGATGTCTGCAATTACGACATTGCTGATTGATTAATATTTGCAATTAGTGAATTACATGATTGTTTACACAGTTAGGCAAACTATGTGAACAGTGTGACTGTGATGCAAGAAAAAAATAATAATTAAACAATCAGTGTTCTGACACATGCATATGATGCCATTAACGACCAACCTATATCAGCACTGTGAGGTGTGTACAATGAATGTGTAAGCAACACCAGACAAAACATTCACAAACAAGCTGATCACTCAAAGTACGATCTAACCAGTTCCACAGTTAGTCTATCACAAGACATTTAAGTGTCCACAAGTATACTATAATGTACAACCATTAACAATCATCAGCTAACACACAAAGTACACTCTTAAATTAACGAATCTCTCATAAAATCTTTATTTTTTAAGTAACCGTCACCAATTCGCTATGCCAATCAACTATACAGGCAGTCATAAAATAATACTCATCGTAAAACATTATTCGTTCCCATAATTTTATGTTTATGAATAAATGTTATTCATTGTAGAATAAATAAGACAGGCTACACATTTCTTTATAACACTTACAACTCAAACAAAGCATGTATTAGGTTCCTAGAATAATTACTCTGACAAGCTTAATAAATACTGTATACTAAATGTTAAGGGTCGTTCATTTCATATTGTCATATGTCTCTAAACTGTTCAAAGTTAGCAGACAAGTTTATGGTGCATAGATATGTTATATAGTTACAGCAATTATAAGCTTGTGATTACTGTCATGTGTTTCCTTGCTAGTGTTTATTAGTGTATATTCAATAAACCATGTACAAAATTCAACAATCACAAATATGTAAATTGAATAACTTTGTCATACCTTGTATACATAAAGCTGTGTAATATTTAACTCTGCGGATGCAAAACGTCAAAGCCTTGGGAGAAATGTCCCAAAATTCCTACTGTTTAGAGTATAATGGTAAGAGATGAGATAAATGGCTGTTGTTAACAAACTACCCATTAGAGGGAGCCACATCAGTTTCCTTCAGACGTTCCAAGTTGGGATACGCGGCAGGAGGGTCTTTCAGGGTTTAACGAGATCTCTCAATTGCCTGGTGGCGCCATCTATTGAGTGTCTTGGCCCACCAAATAAAAAATGACTAGTTGCAAATTACACAAAAATTATATCATACAATAATTAGTATACAGAACAGAAATCAAGTTATTTACGTCCAAAAGTCTTTAAGATCAGAAATTAAATCATAAAACGAAACCGGCCACAAATAGGATCTGGAGGATGTCTGAAGAATGACCTAAAACAGAAGCTGTGCCATCGTATCAAGTAACTTGGAATGTCTGTGTCACATGCAATGTTGTCCTTGTGCCTCAGTCGCGACTGCCAAAGATGGAGAGGATGAAGAGGAAGAGGTTGATGATGTCGAGGTAGAGATTGAGGGCGGCAAAGATGTATTCCTCAGGGGAAATGGAGTACTTGTGTTTGCCCCCCATCATCATCTGAGTGTCAAACACGAGGTACTGAAACACAAACACATCTGGTATCAAACACAAGATACTCAAACACAAACACATCTGGAGTCAAACACAAGATACTCAAACACAAACACATCTGGAGTCAAACACAAGATACTCAAACACAAACACATCTGGTATCAAACACAAGGTAATGAAACATATCTAGTGTCAAATGTGAGATACTGAAACACAAACACATCTGGTGTCAAACATGAGGTACTTAAGCACAAACACAAATCTGGTGTCAAACACAAAGTACTGAAACACAAACACAAATCTGGTGTCAAACACAAAGTACTGAAACAAACACAAATCTGGTGTCAAACACAAAGTACTGAAACACAAACACAAATCTGGTGTCAAACACAAAGTACTTAAACACAAACACAAATCTGGTGTCAAACACAAAGTACTGAAACACAAACATGTCTAGAGTCAAACATGAGGTACTGAAATACAAACACATCTGGTGTCAAACATTAAGTACTAAAACACAAAACGTTCAAGATGTCTTCTTTTTTTAAACGCAGCCAAATCATATTAACACATAATGTTGGCACATTCTATGGATATAAAGCACGTTGACAGGTTGTCATGCTATCTATGAACTCATTTTTACATATAATTTTATATAAATTATATAATTATACATAATTTACTTAACTAGTCACATTAACCAGGACTGTCTTAGTTCATGCTGCACTGTTATATCCCTGGTGGTTCATAAACTGTTCTTTCCGGGACAATATTTAGTGACATACCATTGCAAAGATGAGAGCGCCAATACAGGAATACACCATGTTGACAATCTGAAACAGAAATATTTTAGTGAAACATTATTATTGGCAAGTGGAAACAGAAATAAGCAGAGCTAAATGCACCAATATAACTGTCATCTTCTAGGTAATATATGGGCCTTGAATGTTCAATTTAAAAACATTGTTAGGCTACCTAAGAACACCCAGTTGTAGTGTGTACCTTCCACAGCTGCGGTCAGCCACCTGTGGCTCATGATCTAACTGCAGCCCATGGAGCTACTTCATGCAGCCGCAGACTAACAGTGAAATTGTATGACATGCACATTCCCTGGTCAGAAAAATCTATATCATTCAATACTTCATCTCTCAAGCATGATTGTGACGCAACTGAACGTTAGTGTGTAGATGTGAACTATTTTCAAACTTGTGGTCTAAATTAGAGACAATTACAGCACTTTCACTTCACACTGATGGATTTGTATCATGTCAACTTCTGTGACGTGTGCAGGCTGACACGAGGACACAGCTAACCAACGGATGGACACTAAGATGACACACTGAGTGTGACAGGAGACTGACAAGACGTGGAGCACTTGTCTCACTGCAGCAGCACCAAACCACGACCACCCCAGACTCTCACTGTCACCCCCTAGGCTCACCAAAGTACCCAAATGCACCCTTGGTACCTCACCCAGAACTCTTCACTCTCTAGGGGAATCTCACTCCTTGGCCTCCCAACCTGCAGGCCCCTGTATTACAAGAATGTTCCTTGCGTAATATGTATTAACTACCAATGGTTGTTTGTCACTTACATGACTCTGTATGATGGCACAGAGGATTCCAAAGACCATAAGGACAAGCAGAGCCACAAACAGACCAGCACTGCACATGGTGAAGTCAATCTGAAGACACAAGGATATCATCAGTGCTCAACATGGATGTGTCAACAGAACAAATTTAATATAATAAAGCACTCTTAGTTCATTTTGTTAATGTTCTCATAATAACACACTTAATCTCTGAACATAATGTCAATTAGCTCATATTATACAAATGTTATCATTAAGTTTTCTACAGGAGACTTACAAGATTTCAATACCAGGACACTACAATTACAAGCATATACACAGGGCCAAACTGTATATTTGTCCACTGGACAAGTAAAATCAAAGGTTCAGTTTGTCCATACAACAATTCACTTGTTCCACGATCACTAAATTTCAAAACCTACTTCTGTGTAATTCGTCTGGATGTCCTGGCTGTAACCAGCTCAGTTGTCTCGCTCACAACAAGTAGTAGCAAGTGAAATTGTCAAAGTGACAAATCTGGTTGACATGGGTAACAGACAAGTGTCATTTTGAGCCCTGAACATATATATTTCTTGAGCCAATATGTGAGAGACTTACTTTATGTGGATTAGCTTTCGTAAATGAAATAATGTCAGCCACTTATAGTAAGAGTAAGAAAATAAAGTATACATGAATATCTACCTTTGTCTGCATGGCAAAGATAGTCAGTCCAAACACAACCACCTGAAATCAACAACCAACATGACCATTGTATCACAGTATAGTGACTGATGTCTTCATTCATTGTTCTTACAAACAAAGGTGGAAGATTCGCTTTTAAGTAATGGTGCACAAACATAGTATACATCCCTGTTACTATATTACCTAAATAGCCTCAGTGGCTGTAAATGACACGTTGACATTTGACAATGTGTGTTTCTTAGAATGCTTGACTAATTACTTTCTTTATCTATATGAAAGGTCCTATATAACCCGTATAGGCACATGGCATAAAGCTGACAAGGAGTGAGACACATTCTACCTCAATTAGGGTGAATATGAAATGCAGTGTCACTTACCGCGGTGACAGCCACAGCCAGCATCACCTCCCATTTGTCATAGTGGCTGCAACACAAACCAAGTCACTGTTATGAAGCAATCCTTTAGTTGTCATTAGTGTCTCATCAGCTGGCCTGCTCCAGGATCCAGCTTGACCAGGATCTCTACAGCCTATCGCATGAACATAACAACTGCTGGCTATCTCAAATACACAATTTAATAATGGCGGATAGATACAAGAAATATACTAAATGCATTATTAATAAATAAAAATTATTAATATAAATTTTTTGTTTAAAGATGTACTAGTAAACCTTTGTATGTAAATTATATAAATTTATTTAAAATAAATTAAACTCTGCTTTTAAGATGTATAATACTAAAACTTGGTATGTAAATTATATAAATGAATACCTTTGCTAAAACTATGTATATATATATATATATATATAAATTAATCTACAACATAAACACTGATTAAAATGTGTATGACACTAACAATTAATTCTAAAGCAATGTCCGTCATTTCAAAACAATTTGAATTAATTGAAATGTCTAATAAAAAGATGTCTTTCAACACTTTCTAAACATAGATAATGTCCCGGATGCATGAATGTTCACAGGTAATTTATTCCACAGTCGAGGTGCTGCTGCGCCATAATAATGTTCATAAAATTCCTTTCTAGTTTGTAGCACTGTTTTGGTATCATTCATTTGCACTCTTTATGCACACAGTTATTGGAGTTCAATTCCTTCACATTTATGGGGAAATAACCTGTTTCACGGCAGAGATATTTGGATTGTAAATTGCAAATGGTGCATGTAAAAATAGAAAATATATCAAATTTACCTGGAAATACTTCCCAGCATGAAAGATTCACACAGCGTCTGTGAAGATCAGAAGAAATAATTCATCAAGTACACAATGTGCCTGGATTACATGAATGTACACATGAATTATGAACAGCACATACAATGCTAATCTAATCAGCAACATCCTCAGTACCCATGAACTTAATTTTCAAATTTTTATAACATGATTTGTCAAAGATATGCATGTACAAACTAAGTGGGAAAACAATTTCTAAATTTCATCACAATTCCATAGAAAATTCTCATAATTTAAAGACTCACTGACACAGACACAGACACACACAGACACACAGACACACACACACACACACACACACACACACACACACACACACACACACACACACACACACACCGATAATCAGACAGAGAGAGGCACATTGACAGCCTGTACACACAGACAGAGGCGGTGCTTACAAAGAGCCCTAGTAGGATGATGTTGGTGGGGTGATTGCGGCGGACATCAGGGCAACAGGCCAGCACAATGATCAGCACTAACGACGCCACGCTGAAATAACAACACATGTTGTCATAAGAAATGACATATAACTTGTGTGAACCAACTACTGCAATAGGGTCAACTTCCAAGATATTTCTGTCTTTGTCATCAGTTGTTTTGTGTCTTTTCTCTCACTCATTTCACAAACAAACCAAATCTCTGTAACATTGGTGAAACAGTTAAATTTGTAAAAAAAATAAAACAATTTAAAAAAAAAACATTTTTAAATGTTGTACTCAAGTATTTTATGAACGTTACAAATTAATTTCTCCTACAGGATAATAAAGTTTTATTGTATTGAGGTCAATGTAAATATGCTATAATTCACAGCAACAAAACGGGAATCGTTTCATGTTATGGGCTTAAGAGTTATTACAAACTAACCATTATGCTTATGCAACAAGAATCACATTTCATTACATTTTTAGGTCAGTATTTTTCTCAGAATGTATTCTCAAAGTGAAATATTCTACACAAATGTCTGTTGAAATACCGAAGGCCGACAGGGTTAGGGTTAGATACACTGACCATGGTTTTCGTTGAATATGCAGCTAATTCTAATCTCAGCATGTCATGAAGGACTGACAGATAAGTTACAACTGTATGTCTTCGTACATGAACACTGAAGGACCTAGACCTACTAGAGTTCTACTCACAGTGCGACGATGAAGAGCCATTCATTTTGCTCCGAAAACTCCCTGACAGGGGCACTGCAAGAAACCAACAAACACTGACTGCGTCTGACTGAATGACACATTAAATAAAAAATCATGTTTTAGATATTTTTATTTATAATTTTATGTCAATACAGACATAACCAAGTAGATAAATATTTTTAAATGTTGTACTCAATAATTTTCATACAAGAGTTTAGTTCAGTTGTATTATAATTTGCAAAATGTGTGTATGAGACTACATGTGTGGCGATCTCCCACTGCCAGATCACAAGGTATAAGGAGATCTCACACAATGAGATCACATGTGAGGAGTTTTCACATCATGTGTGAGATCTCACATCATGAAATCAATTGTAAGGTGATCTCACATCATGAAATCAATTGTAAGGTGATCTCACATCATGAAATCAATTGTAAGGTGATCTCACAGAATGAAATCAAATGTGAGTTCAATTCAATTCAGTAACTTTATTCCAAACTCAACAGAGATATGTGACTCTCAGGTCCATATGATGACATTAGGCAAACAATATGGACAGTATGCATTCTGACCCAATGCTGTGTATATTAGAAAAATGTATACAGTTGTTTCAGTCAAGTGTTCACATATAAAAACTTGTTCCAGTGTTTACAAATCCTGGAAGTGAATCTTAAGCTAGAAGTTAGAATGCCATTTAAAATATAGTTAACAGAGTTTTCAAGACAGTTATATGTAGCTATAACATGCAGAGTAACCCCATTCTCACACCATGATATTATATATTGTTTGAGTCAACTTGGAAGGTTTGTTTTGCATTATTAATAATATATCATGGCAGAAGATAAGCACATAGAAGATTGGCAAATAATTTCAAATAAACATACACAATCGATCTAGACTAGAAAAAGGTGAAACAAGTGAATAACTCACACGTAGAGAAAGATACAGATGGCTGCTATGGTAACCAGAAGCTGGCAAAGGAGAATGGAGTAAACTTTGCGGATGAAACCTGCAATAAAAACAACCAAATCTACATTAATTAAACACGTATCATTATGATAACTGCAAAACTATTAGTTCACCAGATTTGTTTTCACACAAAAATGACAGTCATTTATTTACTGAAACTGCCTAAGTCTGCCGCAAAGATTCACAACCTAAGAAATGGTGTTATTTCCACTCTGTTTGCCCAGGGCTGGCCACTGGATGGGCTATAACTGACCTATACACATTATTACACATTATTACACATCATTACACATTATTACATATTATTACACATTATTACACATTGTCACACATTGACACACATTACGTTTAAAGTATTGTAAGATATCTATGAATCTGATAAAAAGTCACCTGATGACAAAATAAGTTGCCGAGATCTTACCGAGTCTGATAGATTTATCAGAGAATTCAAAGCTGTAGCCGCCATCATCACCGATTATTGGTGATGTATCCATGGCTGTGCCTGAGTCTGTCTGACTTGGGTTGAAGACAGTCTGTGTCTACCTGAAACAACAGCCACCAGATCTATCAGCTTCAACAGCCTTGCACTTTGTTAAACAAGCTGACAACAGGGACCATGACCCCCCACAGCAGAGACCATGACCCCACTACAGGGACCATGACCCCCACAACATGGACCATGACCCCCACAGCAGAGACCATGACCCCCACAACATGGACCATGATCCCCACAGCAGAGACCATGACCCCCACAGCAGAGACCATGACCAACACAGCAGAGACCATGACCCACACAGCAGAGACCATGACCAACACAGCAGAGACCATGACCCACACAGCAGAGCCCATGACCCACACAGCAGAGCCCATGACCCACACGGCAGGGACCATGACCCCCACAGCAGAGACCATGACCCACACAGCAGAGACCATGACCAACACAGCAGAGACCATGACCCACACAGCAGAGACCATGATCCACACGACAGGGACCATGACCCCCACAGCAGGGAGCATGACCCACACGACAGGGAGCATGACCCACACAGCAGGGAGCATGACCCACACAGCAGAGACCATGACCCACACAGCAGAGACCATGACCCACACAGCAGAGACCATGACCCACACAGCAGAGACCATGACCCAAACAGCAGAGACCATGATCCACACGGCAGGGACCATGACACTCACAACAGGGACCATGACCTCCACAGCAGGGACCATGACCAACACAGCAGGGACCATGACCCACACAGCAGAGACCATAACCCACACAGCAGAGACCATGACCCACACGGCAGAGACCATGACCCACACAGCAGAGACCATGACCCACACGGCAGAGACCATGACCAACACAGCAGAGACCATGACCCCCACAGCAGAGACCATGACCAAGACCCACACAGCAGAGACCATGACCCCCACAGCAGAGACCATGACCAACACAGCAGAGACCATGATCCATACAGCAGAGACCATGACCCACACAGCAGAGACCATGACCCCCACAGCAGAGACCATGACCCACACAGCAGAGACCATGACCAACACAGCAGAGACCATGACCCACACAGCAGAGACCATGACCAACACAGCAGAGACCATGACCTACACAGCAGAGACCATGACCAACACAGCAGAGACCATGACCCACACAGCAGAGACCATGACCAACACAGCAGAGACCATGACCAACACAGCAGAGACCATGACCCACACAGTAGACACCATGACCCACAGACACAGCACGGACCACACATATAATTAATTGAGTCTTGTGCCAGACTCAGATTGCATCTTATCGACATCAATCGCAACTAGTTTGACTGTTGAGAGAGGGCTAGGCCCCAAATGCTTGTGGTCTGAGTTTGGGCGCTTGAGTGGCCCCGTAACAGGCCTGTGGCATCAGTCCAAGAAAACATTAATATACTATACTATAGAGCCAGAGTAGTGTAGGAATGCTTGGATGGAATGATGCTCCGGCCACTGCTCTGCTCCGGGGCTACTCAAGAGCCCATACTCAGACCAATTTAGGGGAAAATCTGTTAAGTAGTTGAGTTATTTGTGTTGACATTAATCGGATTGGTATGTAGTTTCAGATAACTGTATATTATATTTTGTTTAACTGTCAAATTTACCAAATTTCTTCAGTTTAATTAGTATGTTCTGGCAGCTCTATGACTAAGGTTGTAACATCTGCTTAAAAGTAATTTACCAAAAATTTAATTTTGAAAACAAGATGTGTGTGCATGTGTATGTATCATGTACACACATGCGTATTATGAATGTGTGTGATTGGTCGATTGTGACTAGATATGTATTGGATACATGTACATGGGTGTGTACATGTAAGTTGTGTGTATGTGTGACTGTATAGCATAGGTGTGTGTGTGTTTGTGTGCGTGCGTGTGTGTGCACTGTGCATGCATGTACAAGTTTGTGTATGTATGTATATAAAATAAATGTATATAATGTGTGGGTCGATCTGCTTGTACATACATTTCTAAACTGTCTGGCCTGTCATGATAACTGTCACTACGACACTAGTGCTGCTGAACTCGTGACTGTTATCTCAACACTGCAGATAATGATATACACACTATATATAATAACATTAAACAATTATTAGTCCATCATTACTAACTATATACGACTGACATAATAATGTTTGACTAGATTCTACAGTGTAGGTCTTGAAATATAAACTGAAAGTGAAATACTGAACTGCATGACTCACACTCACATGACATAGGATAGTGGCCTATATTTGGTACATAGAAACAAGTCAATTACTGTCTTTATATGTTTATAAGGACTATTACCAATATGCATTGTCAAGTGGTGTTTAATCATAAACACAGGAACATTACCTGATATTTTTGGTATAATAATAAGGGTATGATTAGGGTATGATGCCAAGCTAACAAGTACCCGGTACTACCGGCGGTAGTAGTCTGAGCTAGGTATTTACTACTGGTTCTAGTAGTGTTATCTGATTATGAACATTATAATTCTAGTATAGATCGTGCTGGCATTTTGACACATACCTTTTCTCCACCGACGTTTACGTCTATACTAAACAGAAGCTGACAGTAAAACCAATGTTACTATGAGTGAGTAAACTGCGTCGGCAGTATGAATAAATTAATATGACGTTGCAAGTCTTCACCTTAACGCCTTCTTGTTGACAAGAAGCGAACATTCGCGCAACTTCCATCCCATCATGCAACGCGCCACCTCGCTGTTTGTTTGCAAGCAGAGGAAGTAAACAAGGCGGTTTTTCGAAACATCTTTAGCGATGGCAGCTGTGGGAACAATGCAGGATGCAGCGTTAAAAAGAAAAGAGAGGCTAAAAGCTATGCGTGGGGGGAAACTGAAAGACGATGGGCCGCCATCAAAAAAGAAGTCCGATGGCGAAAGTGTCCTACCCAAGTGAGCGATAATATAACTATTCCAGCATGATAACTGTCTCGACTCAAGCGTATAAGACGTGTGGTGGGCAGCTAAAAAAGCGAACACACAAAACTATCTGCCTTCCTTATACTGTAAGCAGACATGAGGTCAAATAAATTTGTATTTAAATATTTTTTATGAATATTTTGGTATTTGATGTTTAGGAATTAAAAGTATTTCACTACTTTAAATTTGTATTAAAAATTAAATACTTTCCAAGTATTTGATTCAAATTTTTGATATTTTTTCAAATACTTTTTCAAATACATTGTTAGTATCAACATTTCTGTTTCAAGATCATATGTAATGCCTGGCAAACTGATTACCTTCACTGCAACTTCACCCAAAAAGTGCTTATTACTGATGAAGACACAACTTTTGTTTGCTCAGAGGTTTCCTGGCTGTCGTAATTTGCAAATTTGCAGTTGAGCTGTCACACTGATCCCAGCAGTGATTAGTAGTGTTTCTTCTGAGGGCAACATAGGCATTTTATTATGGACCTTCTTTCTTAACATAATAAACAATGTTCATATGTGGGCCTTTTTGTGACGTAGTTAGCAATCACAATACTCCCTAGCACTGGTCTGCCTGTCATCATATATGAGCGAAATACTAATTATGCCTGTAAACTAGATGTTGACCCCATGTCTGACTGTAAGTGATGTGTGACATTCCAAACACATATACATCAAGAAAGGTAGCCTAACCTAGCTAGCCACCCTAAGTAAGTATAATCCAGTGCCTCGTAGCATTTTTCATATCTATATGACATTTTTCTGTGTGTCTAATATGTACTGGAACATTTTTATATATCAATTAATTAGTAAATATAATTTTATACACCATAAGTCCATAATTAGTTTGTATAACCCTTTATGTTAAGTCACTTCAGGGTGAATTCTTCTTCTATTGATCAGCCAATATCAATGTTGTGATGATTATGCTTATTTGTGGAGGTTGCAGTAGACACTTCTGAAATGTAGTGAAAGGGTGTGTGGCATAGTAGAGGGGGGTAGTAGACATAAGAAACAAACGGGAGGGGAAGGGGGAGGGGGAGGGGGAGGGGAGGGGTGGTCTGTCGTGGTTACAGGTGGGCAGCAAGCCTGGACTTGAAACAGTCCAGGGACTTGGCTGCCACTATTTCCTAGGGCAGGTTGTTCCATTCAGGTATGGTCCGGGGGAAGAATGACATCTGTCTGTACTGTGTCCTGCAGTAGGGGATGTTGTATCTCTGTGTGTTGTTCTTTCCGTGGCTCGATCTGTTTTCTGTTGGCTGTGGTAGGTATTCAGAATCAATGGTGACAAGGCGGTGTTGAAATTTGAAAAACATTTCTTTAACACGTATGTGTGTGTGTGGTGTGTACAATGCATAAATATATTGCCAATATTTGCCACATAAGCTGAAGGAATGTGTTAGAATATATAGATACTTATTGATTACAAGTACGTTCATCATGTAATAAATCAATTTGAAATGTATTTTTTTACTCATAGACCCATCTTCCGAAGCTACAAGCCAACGGACGAGACTCTTAAAGAGAACCAATTGCCTACAGTTACCCCTGCAGAAGGTGAAATGTTTGGTTTGAAATGTCTAAACTATAGCAATACAAACATGTGCCCACACAGTTACCTACTTGTTATACCTTGCAATCTTACAAATATATTTAAGTTTTACAAGTTAATTTAGTTATGCTTGCAGCATTCCTATGGTTACAATTAGTCTGCATGTAAACTGCAAAACATGTAAACTGCATATTTAAGTATCGTGCACTAAATTACCAACCACATAGTCATACACGTAAAAAGGTAGTAAAAAGTGTGCTGCTGCAAATTCAGTATGCCTTCATCAACTCTTTGTCAAAGGAAGAAATGTAAGCATGCACATGGATAAAACATCTGATCAGGGTTGGCGGTGATATAATCAAATTGATTAAATCATCGATTAAATCATTGATTTAATCAACATGAAAAAATAAAGATATTGATTTTTTAGATTTTTCCAGATTATCTTAAATTTATACTTACGTTGCGTGCTACTATCAGTTGATTTAACTGTATGTATTTTTAAATAAAGTTTAAATTTGTACATAAAAACTTTGCTTTAATTCTTTAGAAATGCTAAGAATGAAATGTTCAGCCTATTGGGTATATTATTATATTCCACTTTTATTTATTTTCTGAATTACATAGCATTTCTTATGATTGTCGAGAATGTTGAAAAAATCGATTTAATCGAAAAAAATCAGATTTATTCAAAACAAATCATGATTTTTTCCAACCTTGCATCTGATGCATGGTAATTGTTACCTTCAGAAGATCCGAAAGATACAATCTATGTCTATTTCTCCTGCCTGTTTGCAGTGAAGGACCATGTGACAGAACAATTGGAGGCCAGCCAGCCACAGCCACTTGTGGACGAAGTGGTCTGTGTCCACACAAACTTCTTCTTATGACTAGCACATCAAAATGTCATTGAGCAAGACAAGCTTACAGACTTGTTTTTCTCTAGATTTAGATGATCAAAATGTCATCGAGCACGACAAGAGGTGTCTGTCTTTCTCTAGATTTAGATGATACTTTGTTCACCTATGTGTGATCTTTTCCTTCCCATGGCATAAACATCAGTTGAAGGGGGCAGTGGTTTATATTGTCTGTTCCAAAAGATATACCCACTGCAAGGTGAACGAAATGTTCATCAGTACTAGGATTTGAATCATGATTCTTTCAATTGAAAGCAGGAAACAGGCACTTAACTCTAACTACTAGATTACAGCCATACACATCTCTCGTGCCCTCTTTAAAACAAAATTAATTACTAATAGATGGGGATATGCAGTGAAACATGCAGATTTACTGTTAATGTTGTCATGCACTGAAACTACTTTTTGATGATTATATAAAATGTCTATTTTAATCTGATATGATTAGTATAATGTGGTGTGATTTGTTCAGTTCAAGCAGGTGTAATTTGTCCAGTCTTTGTTCAGTCTGATATGGTTTGTTCAGTCCGGGGTGTGATTTGTTCAGTCTGATATGACTATTTGAGTGCTGTGTTGTGCAGGATCTGCTGAATCTGGCCCCCCGTAAGCCTGACTGGGACCTGAAACGAGACGTCGCCAAGAAGCTCGAGAAACTGGAGCGGCGGACACAGCGGGCCATTGCAGAACTCATTCGTAAGTTCACCTCCACAAGCTACTGTAGGCTGTCATCTGTCATGAGTTCACCTCCACACGCTACTGTAGGCTGTCATCTGTCATGAGTTCACCTCCACACGCTACTGTAGGCTGTCTTCTGTCATGAGTTCACCTCCACACGCTACTGTAGGCTGTCTTCTGTCATGAGTTCACCTCCACACGCTACTGTAGGCTGTCATCTGTCATGAGTTCACCTCCACACGCTACTGTAGGCTGTCATCTGTCATGAGTTCAACTCCACATGCTACTGTAGGCTGTCTTCTGTCATGAGTTCACCTGCACACGCTACAGTACGCTGTCATCTGTCATGAGTTCACCTCCACACGCTGCTGTAGGCTGTCATCTGTCATGAGTTCACCTCCACACGCTGCTGTAGGCTCTCATCTGTCATGAGTTCACCTCCACACGCTACTGTAGGCTGTCTTCTGTCATGAGTTCACCTCCACACGCTACTGTAGGCTGTCTTCTGTCATGAGTTCACATCCACACGCTACTGTAGGCTGTCATCTGTCATGAGTTCACCTCCACACGCTACTGTAGGCTGTCATCTGTCATTAGTTCAACTCCACATGCTACTGTAGGCTGTCATCTGTCATGAGTTCACCTCCACATGCTACTGTAGGCTGTCTTCTGTCATGAGTTCACCTGCACACGCTACAGTACGCTGTCATCTGTCATGAGTTCACCTCCACACGCTGCTGTAGGCTGTCATCTCTCATGAGTTCACCTCCACACGCTACTGTAGGCTGTCATGAGTTCACCTCCACATGCTACTGTAGGCTGTCATCTGTCATGAGTTCACCTCCACATGCTACTGTAGGCTGACATCTGTCACGAGTTCACCTCCACACGCTACTGTAGGCTGACATCTGCCATGAGTTCACCTCCACACGCTACTGTAGGCTGTCATGAGTTCACCTCCACATGCTACTGTAGGCTGACATCTGTCATGAGTTCACCTCCACACGCTACTGTAGGCTGTCATCTGTCATGAGTTCAACTCCACATGCTACTGTAGGCTGTCATCTGTCATGAGTTCACCTCCACACGCTACTGTAGGCTGTCATCTGTCATGAGTTCAACTCCACATGCTACTGTAGGCTGTCATCTGTCATGAGTTCACCTCCACACGCTGCTGTAGGCTGTCATCTGTCATGAGTTCACCTCCACACGATGCTGTAGGCTGTCATCTGTCATGAGTTCACCTCCACATGCTACTGTAGGCTGTCATGAGTTCACCTCCACACGCTACTGTAGGCTGTCATGAGTTCACCTCCACATGCTACTGTAGGCTGTCATCTGTCATGAGTTCACCTCCACATGCTACTGTAGGCTGACATCTGTCATGAGTTCACCTCCACACGCTACTGTAGGCTGACATCTGCCATGAGTTCACCTCCACACGCTACTGTAGGCTGTCATGAGTTCACCTCCACATGCTACTGTAGGCTGACATCTGTCATGAGTTCACCTCCACACGCTACTGTAGGCTGTCATGAGTTCACCTCCTGTCTCCATTTGCCACAGTAAGCTGTCATAAGTCCCTCTGTCAATACACTACACTAGGCTGTCACAAGTCCACATCCTCTGTCCACATGCTATAACATAAGTCCACCTTCACTCTCTACATGCTACAGTAGGGTGTCGTAAGTCCAATCCGTTGTTTCAGTTGATGCTGTTGTTTCAGGAGAGCGGCTACAGATGGGCAAGGTAGACCTGGCTGAGGCTGTCAATGCCACGGTGGATGTGAACGGGGGCGGGGATGACGACGACTGAAGGCAGCAGGATGACTCAAACACTGCTACAGATGACTAATGGCATTGGGGTATCTCACCGTCTGCTACATGCGACTGAATGCAGCAATGAGTCTCGTCCTCCATTACAAACGACTGAAGGTAGCGAGGTGTCTCATCCACCGCTACAATTGACTGAAGGCAGCGGGTGTTTTGTTACTTACTACAGACGGCTGAAAGCAGCGGAGTGTCTCATCCACCATTACTGATGACTGAATGCAACATTGTGTCTCATCCACCATTACAGACGATGATGGTAGTGATGTGTTTCATCCACTGTTTGTTACAAATGACTCAAGGCAGCATCGTGTCTCATCCACGGTTACAGATGACTCAAGGCCTCATCCTGCACTTTAGAGTGCAGACTAGCATGTCACGTACCCAGCATGACGTCAATGCTGTCACACTGTCCCGCCAGTAGATGGTTACGATTGGACCAAAAGAGCCCTCAAGTTACACAAAAGTTACAGTTTCATTTCTTGAAACAGACTGAATTCACTGGCAGTGCTCTGGAAGTTGCCATAGCTGTGACAATTTTAGTCATTCCACTATGCTCATTTTGTAGTTTATGCAGCTGAGTAATTAAATACCTGGCTGTAGACACTGATGAACAAAATAGTCATTGCACACAACAGTAATTGCAGCATGACTGAGTCTTGAATGCTCCCAGATATGTAGAATTCAGTTTAACAGGTCTGTGCCAGCAGATGAAGCATGGCTCACTTTGAGCAGTTAATCTCGTGCTATGATTAGACCTTCCCTGTAAATTACCATTTTGTGGAGAGAAGACCTTCAATATGTAACTCGGGAGATTCTAACTGTCAAACAGTGTCTGGTGTATGTTACAGTTTTATATGTGTAAATAAAAAGAATATACCAACGGATACTGGTCACCTTGTGCCAATGGGCTAACTACATGGGGGGTCATGGGGCAGCATATAGCAAATAATATATTGTAGCACCTGTCCCCCGACATCTCGATGAGATCTGTTATTGACAATGTCACCGCATATTTACCATCTATAGACAGAAGTTCTGTGAACAGTTCTTGAACTTCTCATACCTCAGACTCCAAAAAACTTCTTTCCGACCTTAGACCCCTCCATTTCTGCTTGAACCACCCACGGATTGCCCTGATCACACCATCAAGCAAAATGACAACTGTATTAATACGCAGAAATGCACCGACTGACAGCTGTCATAATTTGACAGCTCTGATGCCACGCTGCACAAAAACATCATTTCTACTACACTACATATATGTGCTCCAAGAAATTCTGACAACCTTCATAATGCTGTTTCTATAGGGTATTCTTTGGTCGCCCAGGTAATGGCGGACGAACACCTTATGGTGGTCTTACATCATTTACCCTTGACACTAATTCATCAAAATACTTTTTAAGATGCACCCATGCAGTATAAGTATGCAATGTAAACAGTGGTAACGTTTTGAAAAACCGCCAACATGTCTATCCAGGATATTAGTGTCTATGTATCCAGGTAGGAACGGCTGCTCCTGATGTCATTTTATTTGCGAGTAAGAACAAGTAGCTGTTGTATACCGTAAAGCGGCGAAGTGGGTAATGGAGCTGGAACAGACTGACGATCAACGGAAGACCAATAACTGGGATTACGAAGTTCTAACGAAGATAGGAATTAATCGGTGAGCCTATGCAGTGGAGAGGCAAGGAGAAAGATAAATACGATAATCCAACCCGTTCACCAAATCTTTGAAGTTTATATAGGAAACTTGACGGCTGTGCAATTCAAAAGATGTGGAAGCTACACTAAGACAGCTGCTAGCCTTCTTTCACGGTTAAAAAGGGACAAGAAAGCGGGACGCAGATAAACAGAGCTTCAACGTACTGTGACGTTTTCTACGCCCTTCGATAGCCAGAAGACATACACTACGCCCTCAGTCCTACCCACCGTGTCACAAAAGCAACAGTCAGCAATCGCATGATATCCGAGGAGTCAGTCAGCTGTAGTGAGTGGAACGGGCTCGTCACTTCCTTCCGAGACTATTGTGTAAGAAGCAAAGCGAATGGACAACGATGATGGCCATCTCGAGCGTCGCCAGAAGACGAGCGAGATGGTGGTTGTTTCTTGTATCCACCAAGAGCTGCTCGTCGGTTCTGTTATCGGTCGAAACTAAGATGTAGAAACGTAACGATCGAGTGTGGGTCATGGACTCTGCTCATGGTTCAAGATCACAACTGTGTTACATATCTGGCGTTTCAAAAACCACTCGGCGTCGGCCGCAATATGTTCAGCAGCAAGGCGACAGTTGTTCTAGGGTTGTTGCGGGAAGGATACGAAACACCGTCCCATACAGGGTTTCTTAAAAGAGACAGCCTTGCGAAATCCCTGCCGATCTACATGAGAGTGGTGGAATTCTAAATGGGTCTGTCAACCACGGCATCTATTCGATACAAAGGTCGTTTTATGCATGCTTTCTCGCATCAAGTCAAACTATGACTGAATTCTTCGTAAAACGTTAATATGAAACCATCTCAACAAGTATACCATGAGTTGGAAGTTGTGGCGGACGAATGAAGGGTCTACTGAGATACCTGATGATAAAAACTGGGCGCTTAGCTGCGATATCCATAATGCACCCATACTGCGCATATGTTTGTCCTACACCAATATAAAATATAAAACCATAATTGTCCCACGACTGATTGAACGCAGCCAGTAGTGCTTCGATGGCACTAACAACTTGCTTAAATATCCGCCGAACATACAATTATTACAAGCTATTCTCCTTTGTTTGGGGGAACAGCGGCCCACACACGACCAGAGGTTGGTTGCTGGATGACCCGAAGGGCTGACCAATAAATTTACGAGGCCTATGCCTGGGATGATGAGATGGAGTGTAACGTGCATGGTGAGAGCGTCGAGCTGCCTCATCACACAGGAGGAAGTATCATGCGGAGATTGGAAAGCCGCCAGTCAGTTTGGTAATATCTCAGAAATGACGAAGACAGCAGACGACATTAAGGGCATGGAGTGTTTGACTAACCTATTTAACAACATCATACTAGGTACTGCACCCCCGCAACTGACTGGAACGCAGCGCTGAAGTCCCTTTTAATTTATTCAAAGGGAAGAACAATCTTTAAAATATAGCTTTTTCAGGGCTATCAGGGCCACCAAGCTCAGGTAACCAGGGTACAAAATGGAAGTGACGAGATTGGTCATAGGAAGTCGTGTGTGTCAGAGTGGCTGGTGACGGCAGTAATGACGCTACCCAGTGAGGTGAGCATCGTTGTGAGGAAGGGAATGGAGACAGCAGAAGCATCGAGGTGAAGGTGCAACGTGCAAGGCTCGAGCCCTCTATTTGCCACTGCGATGGACGTGGCCACGAAGGATTCCAGAGGAAGACTACCGTAGGAGCTGTTGTAGGCAGACGAGCTCTTCCTTATGATAACGACCAGGGAGGAACTAAGAAGGAAGTTTGCGTAATGTCGCGCAAATTGATGGTCAAAGTACTGAAGATGACTGCCGGAAAGGAAGGCCTGGCATAAGTATGCCTGCAGACTTGAGTCTGATGGGTACCTACCGACAAGATGTGCAGGACAGTGTTAGATGGAGGAAGACTGGAAGAATGGCGATCCCAGATGCATTTGTACACATCGTCTTTAAACGACGATGACAACATGGGTTGTCTCGTATTAGGGTACAGGAAGCTATCACTGACTTCATACTTCGGTGGTTCTTTATTCCATCCGTAGCAGTTCCATGATTAGGAAGTCTGCACAAATCGACTAATATCCACAAACTGGTCAGCCCGTTTACGCGCGGGTGACCATTTCCCCTCCGCCGTCAGGGAAAGTCTAGCACTTTGACTCAGAGTATGTCATGTCATGTCATGTCATGTCATGTCATGTCATGTCATGTCATGTCATGTCATGTCATGTCATGTCATGTCATGTCATGTCATGTCATGTCATGTCATGTCATGTCATGTCATGTCATGTCATGTCATGTCATGTCATGTCATGTCATGTCATGTCATGTCATGTCATGTCATGTCATGTCATGTCATGTCATGTCATGTCATGTCATGTCATGTCATGTCATGTCATGTCATGTCATGTCATGTCATGTTATGTGTTGCGATA